>OU342973.1:27274750-28474750 GCA_910592155.1 Ypsolopha scabrella
GTTGTACGGGAGTGAACAGGTCCGACTTGCACTTGGCCGGTTTTAGTATTTGTTGTTATAGTGACAACAGAAATACATCATCTGTGAAATTTTCAACTGTTTAACTATCACGGTTCATGCATAATCTATAAAAACGGAAAAAAAAATCATGTCTGTTGTACGGGAGTGAACAGGTCCGACTTGCACTTGGCCGGTTTTAGTATTTGTTGTTATAGTGACAACAGAAATACATCATCTGTGAAATTTTCAACTGTTTAACTATCACGGTTCATGCATAATCTATAAAAACGGAAAAAAAAATCATGTCTGTTGTACGGGAGTGAACAGGTCCGACTTGCACTTGGCCGGTTTTAGTATTTGTTGTTATAGTGACAACAGAAATACATCATCTGTGAAATTTTCAACTGTTTAACTATCACGGTTCATGCATAATCTATAAAAACGGAAAAAAAATCATGTCTGTTGTACGGGAGTGAACAGGTCCGACTTGCACTTGGCCGGTTTTAGTATTTGTTGTTATAGTGACGACAAAAATACATCATCTGTGAAAATTTCAACTCTCTAACCACCATGGTTCATAAGATATAGCCTGGTGACAGACGGACAGAAAGACGGACAGTCAGACAGACAGACGGACAGCGGAGTCTTAGTAATAGGGTCCCGTTGGTTACCCTTTGGGTACGGAACCCTAAAAAGCAACTCTAAAAAAGAAGGTTCATTGAATGCGTTACAATTTCTGGATTTTTAATTACTTGTCGGGCGTGCTAGAAGCCAGTAATTCGTATTCCGTGAAAAGTTCAACTAGCTACATTACGGCTGAAGCTGAGACCCCTGTGACAAACAAATAGATGCACCGATGACAGCGGAGCCCTGGTGCGAAACCCTAAAAAGCAACTCTAAAAAAGAAGGTTCTTTGAATGCGTTACAATTTCTGGATTTTTAATTACTTGTCGGGCGTGCTAGAAGCCAGTAATTCGTATTCCGTGAAAAGTTCAACTAGCTACATTACGGCTGAAGCTGAGACCCCTGTGACGAACAAATAGATGGACCGATGACAGCGGAGCCCTGGTGCGAAACCCTAAAAAGTATTTTACTTTTATTTATATTGATATTTCTTCTGATTTTGATACCAGTGGCAAATGGGGAACCGCCGCGAAACCATGTTTGCCTCCGAAGAAACTCTACGAATACAGTGAAACTAGTAAGGCGAAATCTGTCTATTAAAATCGCGAGTATAACCGTTTCAATATCAGTATGAATCTAAACCACGAATCTTTTAGTAATAAAATTTATTTCTTTTGCCAAGTTTTCTTTGAAATCTTGTTAGGTATGTTCGGTACCACAGTATCCACATAGTTTTATATCTTACTATCTATACGTTTTGGACGTGTACAACTGTACAAACGCGGCATAAATGAAATGAGGGCGCAATTACAATAGAAAGAGGCTATAATGGTTCGTGCTGTGGGTATGTACTGAGGAGTTTGCTAATAGGAATTATTTGAATAAAAAAAAATGATTTAAAACGAGTGTCATGATTAAAATTCACTTGTAGTTTCTTCACACTTTTATTTCATACTTATGTTATTTCTGACTGGTTTCGGTTTACACAATTTTAAAGGAATTTTAGATGTATTACAGTATTTTTACGACGAGCCATTTTTATGAACCATAATCTGAATGGTGTTATAACCGAAACCGGTCTTAAGTTAAATGTAAAATAAACTTGTGAAACAGGTACAAGTGAATTTTAATCATGATTATTTCAAAGTTTCACGAAGTCCCGACGATCGCAAGTATAAATTATAAATTAAGTAGAGTAACCGTAGCAGGGTTAACTTGTCGTGTTTTAGTTACAAAAAGATTAGAATCTGCACAATTTGACTTCACGAGTTAAATCTCTCGCAAACTATGGCGGTAATTATTGTCACGCAACACATTCGTGAGTGTTGAATAAGTTAGTAATTAACTGCATTATACAGTCTGCTAGAACTCGCCGTATATTATATGGCATTTCTTATTGCGTTTCCACAGAGGCGATAATCGTACAAAAAGGTTTAGTGTAGTGCGTGGTCGAGCGTTCAAAAGGTGAGAGTTTACCACCACTTGTTTAGAATATTACGCGCAAAAACTGGTTATTATTTATTTATTTAATTTATTTGTTTAATTAACACACACATGAAATACATCACAGACACAAATCCAATGCGTGTAGACGTGGTAGACAAATTATTAACAAATTTATTTACCCTAAGGAGAAAATATACATTATATGAAAATATCAGTTTCATACATAAATGTACGGAAAAATTCATTTTAACTCTCTCCTAATTATTGATTCTCGATAACAACGGACTTCAGGCATGATGGTCGTGCCTCGCCTGCCACTGTACAGAGAGGTTAATATCTGCTTTTGTTTCAGATCCCTGAAAACACAAACAATACTAGTATAATATACTTAGTAACCAACGACACATTGTGGTGAATCGTTCACCGTAAACTAGTTGTGTTATACTTTACTACACATTTGACTCTAAATATCATTTGTAATTAAATTAGCAAGGCACCAAATAACATAAAGTCAAACTAAAGTTTTGTGACAATGTATTAACAATAATAAAAGGAAAATTAGCTTGATTAGTTTTAACTTTAGAAACAAAAGTTTAAGCGGACTGACCTTCTAAATTCTTTAGTTCACGGGAATCTTTGATCACAAATTTTTCTAACTGGAAAAAAAGATAGGAGTTGAAATTTTTACAGCTTTCATTAGAAACCAAACATTACTATTTTACCCTTATTTCAAATTATTTCTAAAACTCATGCTTGGTCAGTGTTCTTAATTTTTCTTACGGAACCCTAAAATTGGTAGAAAATTGAGGTCACCACAGAATGACAGGCAAATACCGTTATTTAGGAAAAGCTTTTAACATTAAGGTGTCTCCTTTTCCTTTGCTCTTAGGTTCCATTCGCTCTTCAAAGCTTTATTCGCCTTTGCAGCACTCCGTTTTTTGGCGTCAATGTCTACACCAGCATTTGCCAAAGTGTGGATCGCAACCCACTGGAGGGCCGCAAGCAGATTTTGGTGGGTCGTAAAAATATTATAAAAAATAGTAAACAAGCTCAATCTTCACAACGCAGCGCTGCATTTTGAAGTCAAGCACTACTGAACTTGAAAGTGTCAACTGTGAAATCGGGATTATGTCTACTAGCGAGTCCTGAATCTCACTTTTTGTTTGAAGTGAGTCGCGATTCAAGTAAGTTTGGGAACCACTGGTCGACACTGTGTAAATGTACTTAGAGGAATATAAGCTGTAATTTCTGTATGGGTTTTGAAATGCAACGTTTTATACTGACTTGTTTAACTGTGCAAAGAACGACGATTCTCGCAAAAAATTTCACACGCTTTGCTTTTCATACGCCTCTGTTTATCGCGTCATAAATGCCGTGTAATGATAATTCTATCAACTATAACTCCTTAAAAGACACGTAAAGCATGTTATGAATACGGTCAAAATGTTTTTATAGCACACCGTGCGTAAAATGACCACTTTACGCACGCTGCGCTTGCGTAAATTCGGCATTTTCCGCACTTTTGCTATAAAATATTATACGAAACTCGTGCGAGAAACTTTTTCTCGACTCGTGTGATTGCAGCACTCACCTTCGGCTCGTGCCGCAAACTCACACTCGTCAGAAAACGTTTCATCGCTCTCGTATCGTAAGGTACTAATATTTTAAAATTTTGGTACGATCCCCTGGACGGCTATTCTCGCACGTGCGACAATTTGCGAAAGCTGAAAGCGGGTGATTTTTACAAGCTCTTTATGAAGAAACGTATCAAACTTTTAAAATAAAAACTGTTTATAAACAGTTTTAGAACAATCTAACGTGAACATTTCATGGAGGTCAAAAACTCCTGTTCGAACTCAACGATTCATATTACTTACTTACATCAATTTTTTTACAATACGATATTTCCTTATTCTTATATACACACGAACACTATTTTAGTTAGACACGCAAAGTTTAACGCCGTTTACTACATAAACCTCGCCGGCATTGTATAAGGAAACTAGCTCTTCTCCCACGGCTCCAACCACGCTCAGTGAGTGAGAATTTTAAACAGTGCGGACCGGAGATTTCGTGAGCCAGTGGTATTTCGCTTTTATATTAATTTAAATAAATAAAACTAGAATATCACCGTATATTTTTGGCTATATGTAGTTCTACTATTGCTATTTGGTTGGTGTTAGTACAAGCAAACGTAGTGTAGAAGTATTATAATAAGTGTATAATAAAGTCCGCAAATCGTTAATTTCGACATATCATGATTTGCTTCGGCAGATCGTAAAGTATGAAATTGAAAATCTTTCACTGAAATAGGCGTTACTTTGCGGGAGTCCATCATCAACTTATGGATATATGCAATATTCCACCAATCACTCTTCTCAGGCTATTCAAAATGCAGCCTCGTGCATGCCCGCCCTCTCGCATGAAGCATGCACAGGCAAGCAATACGATCTCAAATACAAAGCAATCTTAAATACCAACAAGAAAACTTATCAATAATACTTTAACCCCCGATTTCACAATTCAGAATTTCCAGTTAAGTAGTGCTTAACTTTCAAATGCAACGTTGTGATTGGCCAATTCGTCACTTATGTATCCACTTAGCGAGACTTTCTTAATTCAGAAACTGGCCTTTAGTTTTAATAGAATTGCGATTTTCCAGAATTCATGTTGATGACATATATAAGGTGACTTTAATTTTAATTAAACTCGGTAAGTGTTCAGTAACAAGGTTCGATAACCCTTTTTGTGAAATTCGTAAATTATTCTTTTCGTGTTCCTTACAAACGCGAGCCCAGCCCCGTGTCAATTACTATGGGACGTCAACATTTTATTTTGCGAAATTAGCAAAAAGTGTTATCGATCCGTATTACTAATCACTTACTAAGCCTCCAGTATGAGTTTGGCTGCACAAATTAAAGTCACCTTATATATAATATGCGACGGTGCTTTTGGTTTTGGTTACTTTTGCTACGACGAACGCACGGAGCCCTGTTTATTGCTACGTCTATGCGTCTCGTATCAAACGTTATCGCCTTTTATTTGCTTCCGCAGCAAGAAAAGTTGTTAAAGTTTATACTCATGATTCATGTATCTTCAGAGCGAAAAAAGAAGCTTCGCTTTTGCATAAAAATACTCTCATTCATTGACAATAACAAGTCAGTATTTTATACGACGTGTTGCAAAGAAAGGATTTTTCTAAATTTAATCTTATCATGTTTTGATACCGTTGTTGGGCGTGGGTCAAAGTCTACTATTTAATACAACAAAGAGATCATACGTGTATATATATGTCATATCTGCTGAAACACAAGGCAGATGTGGGGGCTCGAACCCACGACCCAAGTGAGACCTACAATTTAGTTGAGCCCGAGCTAATGCGGGGTACTCGGATGTGAGTCAGTAATCCTATTTGTGACCCTTATTAGCGACGGGACCCTAAAAACGAAGGTCAAACGCAGACACATTTGATTATAGATGTGGCTTTTCAAAAAAGAAGTCCCCTGTCAAAGTACTTATTGTGTATGAATAAATACGAAAATGCCTTAATCCGTGAACGGAACTCTATCATAGCGCCATTAACGCTGTTTCTTTGTTTGTCGTACTTCTTATACACAGAGAAAAAATACTAGTTATGTTCTCTAGATTATTGTCTACTTTACAAGATTTATTTGTACAAATATTATATGTGACAAATAGACTGTTTTTCAACTTTACGAGAAATATCTTGTTTTTAAAAATATAAATATGTTGAGCAATCGCCCGGTAAGCAAGAGGTCCCGAGTTTGAATCCCGGTTCAGAGCTCCTCACATCTAGATTTACTTTTCTTGCGCGTTTCTATACCGCAATGATACAGTTAATAAATATGTGGTTACGGTGAACATAATTATGGTGCACTTAACCATAGACAATTTAGTTTGTCTATGACTTAACCAGCAAATCTATATCATGTATAGATGGTTGTGCCATGGTTGTGCCTATTACTTATTAAGATTGTTTTACTGAACATTTTACTGAACATTAGGTGGTAGAGCTGATGCCGGGATCGACTGTGGAGGTACCACCATCTTACTCCCAAATCCTCCCGAAGTTATTCGGGGGAGAGTAAGAGAACAGCTCTCAGGCAAAACCAGGCGGCCCACCATTGCCTGGGACCGATGGATGGCGGTATAACCATCCCCAATTGCCGGGCCTTATATAAAACAGACTGGTGACGGGCAGCGGCGTCACTGGTGCAAGGGTTTTGGCACCGCGCTCACCAACCCGCCTGCCCAGCGTGTGTGAGTATGGGCATTTCTTCCAGGAGGACCGCCAAGAGTGGTGAAATCCTGGAAAGGCCTATGTCCAGCAGTGGATGAAACGGGCTGATGGATGGATGGACTGAACTATATCAGGTTTGAATTAATACAAAAAAATTGTAATGATTACCAGAATGTTGATTGTTGACACGAGGATTCTGTTGATCGCATCTGATGCCATTTTTACATTTTTATGGTACTTACATTTCGATACCTCATCCATCCATCCATCAGCCTGTTTCGTCCACTGCTGCACATAGTCCTTTCCAGGATTTCGCCACTCTTGGCGGTCCTCCTGGAAGAAATGTCCATACTCACACACGCTGGGCAGGCGGGTTGGTGAGCGCGGTGCCGAAGCCTTTGCACCAGTGACGCCGCTGCCCGTCACCAGTCTGTTTTGTATAAGGCCCGGCAATTGGGGATGGATAAACCGCCATCCATCGGTCCCAGGCAATGGTGAGACGCCTGGTTTTGCCTAAGAGCTATTCTCTTACTCTCCCCCGAATAACTTCGGGAGGATTTGCGAGTAAGATGGTGGTACCTCCACAGTCGAGCCCGGCATCAGCTCTATCACCTAAATTCTAAACCTTCGATAACTGACCATTAACATTTTGAATAACAGTTTTTCAAAACCAGCTATGTGTGTTATTATTATTATTACGGAAAACACATAGAGACTCCAAATTTTATTTCCAATTGTAAACACCGTTCTATAATATATTTCCTAAGTTAAAAAAAAACATCCGGCAATCCGTTTAGACAAGAAGAGATTAAAAAATGGAGTTGATGCTCGTGATTGTTGGCACTTGGTGGAACTTTTGAAACATTTTTTGTTTGATAAACACTTGTACTTGTCCACTTATTTAAGTACAAGTGTTTATCAAACAAAAAAGATTAAAAAATCTATATTTAGCATATAGCAATCTTGTTAATTCGTAGCTAAAACCATTACCCATTTTTTCGTAAAATTCCTGTTGACATTTCTAAACTTTAACTAAGGCGGTCGTTGCACTCTCATTTTCATAAATTTCAGTTTGTTCAAAGGAATTGAATTATCTGGAGAAATTATCACAATAATTATGCCTTGCGTGACTCTTATCTAAATTGAGTGTACAAAATTGGCTGCGACATTGAACTCCGAGTGAAACAAAACTGCCGAGGCTTATGGCGGTTCCTTCAGTCGGAACTGCAATAACATACAGCGTTCTTCAATTGTTAGGGTCCTTGCTCTGAAATATATAGAAGTTGGCAAGTTTTCATACTCAATTATTTACATGTATGACGTAACTTTGAAACGATATAGCAATAAAGTTACTTTTAAAAGATTCTGACTTTTATTTATATTTATATAATTAAACACAATTTTATATAAATACCAAATTATAACAATCTCACGATATATTTCAGATCCGATCTGGGGTGCAATTGTGTAAGCCAATCGTATTGAAATTAGACTGTCATATGGCTATTCGGCTAAGCAAATCAGCCCGTTTGACAAATTGAAATCTTACGTTTTTGGTTGTCAACAATAAAACAAGACATTTGTAATCATTTGCCATCCAAAAATGTGCGAATTCAATTGTCAAACGGGCTAATTTGCTTTAATGACAATCAATTTGAATACCATTGGCTTACACAATTGCACCTCTGGTCCCGGCATCGGTTGAGTATTATATTATATTCCAGATCGGACCCGAAATATATCTTGACATTGTTATAATTATTTATATAAAATTTTGTTTAATTATATATATATAAATTAAATTACGTAACTTTGTAACGTTAGCAATTTTTTTTTTGAAAATATTAATTGCTTATTAGGTCCAGTGTCTTGAAATACGCAAATAAGTGCGTAAATAATTTAGTAGTTAGTATGTTTAGATTTGTTTCCGATTTGCCGATATGTCGTTGTATTTCATGAAAAATCGAATATAGGGTAAACACTGTCTCAGCGATCACAGGAAATTATTTTCTGTTAAAAAAATGTATTTACATGTAAACCTAAGACACTCCTCCTCGCTCCGTTTCGCTTTGCTCGTCGTCTCAACCATTATTGATATTTTGTTGAAAGTTAGTCTCGCTTTTTCGTGAAATATCTGCGTTTTCGTATAAAAGCGTAATAATTTCGTATGATAGAAAGAAAGAAAGAAAGAAAATGGAAGTTATTGCCAAACAAAACACATGAAACAAAATTAAAACAATAAAAAGGATTAGACTAACTTAAATACAAATTTTGTTCGACAAAAAGGTGGCACGCTCAGCATTTGCTGTCGGAGATTTTTGAAGGATCCCTACAGCGCTGATTTCCAGCGAGCCCCTAAATACTTTGTCATAATAAAATAAATTTAGAACTTAAAAATTTACAGCGGGCGCTCTAGTAAAACTATTTAATTACATCATTATTAAACTATGAAATTAACAGGAATAATCTATAACAATCTCACTATATTATATTTATATATAAATATATATATGCAAGGTTTATACATAACAGTAAAGTATAGTATGGACGTTTTTCACACTATTTGATATGAATACATATCACGCAATCGATCGACCTTTACCACACAATTCGGTTATTTACGAAAAAGTGGATTTTTTTGGAAAAAAGCAATTGACGCCTTTAAACGGCGACAAATATACAAATAACTGAAAAGTCATCTGCAAAATATTCTGAACTAGCCTTTTGCCCGCGATTTTCCCCCCATTTATTCAATCTCTGCCTCGTTTTCGGTTTTCTCGTTTTCACTCTTTTTAGCCTATAGGGATTCATGTCATTCCTGACGATATTTTACTTTATGTAAACAAGCTCGTATGAAACTTTTGCCTGCTTATAGGCACGTCTAGATTTTTTTTAAATATACAAGACTCACTGGCGTACACAAAATGTTGTACAAGATCAATGAAACTGATTTAGTCTGTACATTCAAGGTTGTCAGAAACTCAGAACAACAATTTTAACAAGGTGAGATAAACATATCTGAAAAAGTGCGCGGCTGAGTGGTGCGATAAATCAAGAAAAGGTTGGATGTTGTTGTTTTTTAGTGAGCAATATTCAGTATAAATTATTATATATTTTTTATATTCTATTGTTAAAATTAACTTTGACTTGTAGAAAGTATACTTTATGTAGGTATCTATTTTGCAAAAATAAATATTTTGATTTTGATTTGATTTGATTTTAAATTAATGAGTAAATAATGCGACAGTTATTATTGTTACTTTAACTTTTTTAGGGCTCCGTACCTCAATAGAAAAAAACGGAGCCCTTATAGGATCACTTTGTTGTCCGTCTGTCTGTCTGTCTGGCAAGACCCTTTATCTCGGGAACGCGTAGAGGTTTCGAGTAGAAATTAAAATCATATACTCAAATCTACAGTCCCTTAAAAGTGTGAAAATATCAAACTTCAAAGTTAACGTGAAAAAAGATACGGCCGTTTATGCCGCAAAAAACCTACATTTCGACACTCCCAAGGGAATCAAAATTCATAGGGTATTTCCTGTTGACCTAGAACTATGAAATTTGGCAAGTAATACCGTCTTATACTACAAGTATATGGAAAAATCTGAAAACTATACATTTGTTTTTAAATCTTAAAAAATATAGTCTTTGACGGAGCCCTCGGTGGGCGAGTCCGACTCGCACTTGTCCGGTTTTTTATTTTGGATGGACTACTATTTTAAACTGAGATAAACAGCTTCCACTTTGCAATTTTTTTCAATGCAGGGAATTGTATCTATCACGTTTTGGGCTTTGTTATTGTCTTGAAAAAAGCCTCATTCATAACATGTTTTTTCAGAACCCTATCTATTATATTTAAAACTGTTTATTACTGTTTTGAAATATAATTTTTTACTATCTATGAGTATGACGTATTCATTTAGATTTTATTATTTACATCTCAATTTTATTTGTGCTCAGGGAATATTTTGCAAAGAAAAAATATTAAATTTGACAGTTGAAAAACGAAAACTTAAGCTTTCATGGCTCACAAATCACCCAACGCAAATAAAGGCGGACGGATTCACCGCTAATAAACAACTAGCATCAATGGCGGCGGTTTAAAAGTATGTGAGTGGACTTACTATGGAAAATAGGCTTACTATGATGTGTATGTGTGCATGTCGGGCTTACTATGGGTGCTTTAGTTTCTGGTTAGCGAAATTCCTTCCGCCTTTTTATTGTACTTCCAAGACGCAATCAATACATTTTGAAAGTGATTATAAGTGAAGGTTAGACAGTAAATAAATTACAAACATTCCCTGAGGTGAAAAAAAACATAATTTTAAGTTAGCCACAAAAGAAACTTTAAAAATATAATTGTGGATTGAAATGTCCCAGTAGATTTTTTGCTACGCAAATACAGATGGCGCTACTTGTATGTTACATTACGATATAGTTTAATCTTTGTTGAAATTCATAAGCAATTAGTATGAATAAACCACAAGACATGGTGTGTTTCGAATTTGAAGATACATAATATTTTAGTGAGGATTTCTCTTCTTTGAGAATCCCTATTTGGTTAATTAAGATACTGTGAGAACTACTTAACGGCGCCTATAACTATTACATACTAAATTAAAAACAGGTACCTCTGAAATGTTTACAACTATATTAATAAAAATATGGTTAAAATATTAAATTATTTTTCCATAGTAATTGAATCTGGTCTAGCTGAGCTTGCGTTTGTAGGAAACATCAAAAATATTATTTACGAATTTCACAACAAGGGTAATCAAATCTTGGTGAGAACTTATCGAGTCTTCAGTATAAAATTGGCTGCATAAATTAATGTCACTTTGTATTTTATGGCACGGATAATCCGTAACGGATACAGAATGTAAATATTTATTATGCAAATATATCTTTTTCTCAAAAATACATTGTAATATTACCATTGCATACTGTAAAGACCAATCAAGAAAATAGATCATCCTGGCGAGCTATTTGAAAGTGTCCAGGAAATCTGAATAACCGTCCAGGAAATCCGTTTGAAAATCCATTACATACCATATGTTCACAGAGTACATTTCATATGTTTTCTTTTTAAAACTATCCGTGTCTCTGTGTTTAAGAGAGTTTGGCGATCATAAGGTTTTAAGCGGCCAATTTACAAAGAAAAATAAATTGAATTACAATTTCATGTTTAGAATGTAGAAATGTTTGCTATATTTTATAATCGCAATAATAATAGCAAAAATATAATTTGTATTGATTTTATAGGCATATTTAAAACTATTGAATACTTTCATTTTTAACTAAAAATTTAAACTCAATAAGCGTTTTTCTCGATGTTTTTTTTTCTTAGTTCTTAGCGTTCCTCTAGATGGCGTTGTCCATGAAGAAGGCTGCATGGCGGTAACAGCTGGCAAAAGTAAAAAAAGTTACGTAAAAGCGGGAGTTTATGTTTCTTTACATTTTAGTTAAAGGGTTTTGTGCAAATAAATTAACAAAATGAGTTCAGAAGAGGGCTCTGATATACATCTTACTCCACTAATGCTTTGCTGAAAAAAAATCAATGACAATAAACATGACTAATTGCCCAAATATGAGCAAGTAAGTTTTAATATTACCTAGTAAGTTTATTTTATTTGATACAACTCATTATCATGAAAAACATGAAAATGTCTCATTTTATTTTAGAGAATAGCACCATACTTACTTCGACCATTAATTAGCAATCCTGGCATCGTATATAATATTCTTTTTTTCAGAATCCATCTCTCTCGCACTGAGGGAGTAAAGCGATCAATGCAAGCGCAGCCTATTCTTTTGAAAATTCATATCGACGAAAATGTATACAACCCAATGAAGTCATTAACTGTGGACCTCAATTTCCCCTCAAGTAGAAGAAGGCCATACGTGAGGGGAATTTCGGGTCCACAGCTTATTTCACCAGATTAAAGGTTCATCAGTGTAGATAGATTGCTTCGGCGAACAATTCGCACTTCGAATATTCACCGTTTCTTACTATTTATTCAAAAGTTTCTTAAGAACTGGTCTATATCCAAACCGGCATGTAGTACCAACCCTAGTTTCCCCTCCCCTTCACCGTAAGTTGAGGATCGATCACAAGCAGACCTCCTTTGATCACCAAACCGCCACCCCAACACTTCGTCGTTCAGAAATATTGCCTCTAAATCTGTCTTTGGATTGTGAGCAGGGTGGACAAACAAACGATCGGGGTGCATGTTGTCACTTCTTGATGGTGCATTTTAACAATAAAAAAAAAATATATAATAAAAGTTCTTGTATACTGTTCCACTAGTATACGAGTATTATTGTGAACTTGTGAATAATTATCACGCTACCGGTTGTTAGAAAAAACATTACATACATTTTATACAATAATCTTATTATAGTGTTTACGTTGGATGACTAAGAAAATATAAAAACCGGACAAGTGCGAGTCTGACTCGCCCACCGAGGGTTCCGTTAAAAACTATTTTTTTTATTATTTAATTACAAATGTACAGTTTTCAGATTTTTTCAACTCGATACCTTGTAACAAAATAAAGACTCCGGTCGAGTACTTATTCGTCATTTATTTATATATTTATTTATCTATTTATTTATTTAAATATTTATCTATATATTTAAATGTTTATTTATTTAATATTATGGCCATAGTAATTTGTGATCTTCGTCTAGTATCTATTTTGGTAGGACCTCTACATTGTATTCATAACGGTTAAAATAAACAGAGAAACAGAATTCTGATCCGGACGCCGTAATAAATGGGTACAGGTACACAAGTTCAGAATTTATCAAATGAAAAGAGAGAAATCGTAAGATTGAAGTATTTCATGCGACTTAGCTGAATAAACCGCTCCTTCAGGAACAACAGGTTTCAGCAACTCCCAGGACTCCAATAATTACACTGTATTTTTATTATTACATACCGTATCACCGCATAACACTTTAATTTGACACGCCTTGATACAAAGATGATAATACACCCGCGCAAATACGAAATTTGACGTAAACCGAAGATGAATTCAGTGTGTAAACATAATGTGTTATATAATTATTTTGTATATTGTGTTAGGTATAATATTAGGGATATATATATGGTATTATAAAGAATATTGAAGAGTCGTCGATACTCGTAGCGTTGCTGCAGCTATAATTAAAATTTGAGGGAATTCGAGATTCTTGGCAAATCCTGAATGAAGTGGGGGCCCTAACGATTTAGAAACGACCTCCCTGCCAACCTTTAATAGTCGTGCCCACGTATTACACAGAATAATACGCTTCCAAACAAAATCCAGCGCCAATCTAGACTACCATTTAAACCCTAAGTCCCTAGAATTTTACTCATTCATACTAAAAACCCTTTCAAAACATCTCCAATTTTCACACATCTCTCCTAAAGACCTGGCCAAGTCAGTTCTAAATTTTCTAACTTACTAAGCTAGACTGGTGAACGTAGAGCCTTTACAAGATACTCACAGATGGGGTCCTGCTCGACTAGGCAGATATGGTTTCCGACACAAACATAAAAGTAAGGCTTCCCTCCATATCCAACTGCATACCTAGCCCGGTCACACACCTAAATGCTTTACCCTTGGAAACACTCTACGTTCCTAAACCCCTTGGTTCCTAAAAATAATCTTAGATACACGCTCCATTTTTACAAAAGATTCTAAAATAAAACCTAAAGACAGAAGTTTGAGAACAGTCATGTGGAAATTTTCTGCCCTGGATCTCGTTGATCTAGCTATAAATAAAAAAAGGAAAGCTATAAAAAAAAGAAACACCTGTATGAAGAAAACCTAAATATAGGGAAAAAGATAAGAATTGTTTCTGCTAGCTCCTTCACCTAAAATTGTCGTAATTTCCACAGACCGTCTATACTAGATCAAATATAAGTAACTCTGCCAGACGAAGGAAAGCTAAAATAATATAATATAATCTCCTTCAGGACCTAGATAGCTATAGGGATAAAGGATAAATATAAAACGTGTTACATAAATAAATTTCTGATGTAGATACTTGATATTTATAAATATTGTACATCCGCTATTTTCGCGACGTCTCTATAACGAAATAATTATATTTCGTTTCTATTGAGTTTCATGAGAAAACCGTTGCAGGTAAAATTTAAATTAGCTAATTCAGCCTTTACGCAATTACGAACGCACTTCATCCGACGCACTGTTAGCACTTTCAATATATTTAAATAACGAAGCTTTACTTATTGGAAATCCGCACTTTCGATACTCGACACTTTTATAACGCGTTACGCGACTCGTACGATTGGATTTTGGTTCTAATAGATTCGGAAATCCGCGCGCGACGTAGACCAATATCCTTCCGAGGTTTTATTCCGCGATTTGACGACCCGTTCGCGCTTCGAGAGCAACGCCACTCTCCGATCCGCGCTTGACTGTCCTTAAAAAAACCCTGATTTCCTTTAAATCAGCTCCTTCTCCCACCCAGATTATTTCAGGTTACGCCCCCGTAGACACATTAATTTTCTATTTTATTACCTGTCAAAACCTATCTGAAGTGTATTTACCAATCTGAAAAAAATCCTGTCAAATCAGAATTAATGGCATGATGGCTCTATTTTTTGTAATGGCGAAGAACATAGAAGTAGGAATAATATTGTCAACAGTTTCCAAGATGCAAATGAGGTGGAAAGAACAATCGAATAAATAAAAAATGTAATATATTTCTAGATCAAAGAACTCCACTCGTGTTTCTCTGCATCGTAAACAATTTTGAGCTCTCTTAGGAATCCTTTCATCAATAAAACTGGAAGACAGTACCAGTCAAAACTCCTAAATTATATGTATATGTTTTATTATGTTTTATTATTATTATTCAACGTTCTTCCATAAGAGATTACATCAATTTTACGCTTCTGATTTTAAGTATAATTTATTTATTTTTAAACTGTCTGCTATGCCGCTTCCTACCTCAATGTAAATTTCTGGGAAGTGCTCTGCTTTCTAAAAAATATTAAAATGTTTCTGAAATCTAACCTTTGACGTCCTGTCCAAATGGCAATAAATTCGTTTGGTTTATGACCTGAGAACTTTGAAAAAAATTATATCGGCGCCACAGGAAATCTTGCCCACAGAAAGAGTGTAAAATTATCGTTTCCTCTCCAAACAATACGACACTTATGTCGCTATAGCTATAAGGTTACAAATGCTATGGAATCCGTATAGATTTGGCACAGTCGACCGTATCACTTCTTAGGAAGCGCAATGTATTCCAAATTTAAAACATCGCAAGGGATTAAAGAAACACTCCATTTTGAAGTCAAACACAGCTGACATAGGATCGAAGTCGATATTATGATAATAAATTTTGGTCCCGCCCCTGGCTAAGTTAGTTGAAATTCACATTTAGACGGGGCCAGTAGTTAAATAAATAATTGAATATTATGAGTAGGTACTGTAGCCAAAAGTATCAACTTTGGTTGCTACAACCTCAACGCGTTTCCGAGATAAAAGGTCTTGACAGACAGACAGATGGACGGACAGACGGACAACAAAGTGATCCTATAAGGGATCTGTTTTTTTCTATTGATGTATGGAGCCCTAAAAATTAAAGAAAAGAGGTTAGTATATCTGGTTATCTTAACGTTTCGTTTTTGAAAACTATTCGTTAAGCCATTCGGAAACTTATGTTATCATTACTTAAATATGCAAAATAACAATGAAATAAAAAATGTCGACAAATCGATGATACCGGTAGCGTGATAATTGAAAAGAATATATTATTGGAACAGTGTAAGTTTTCTTTTAATTATATACAAACAAACTTGTATAATGCGTTTCATCTAAATCGTACGTTAAATCCACTTTATTTTTATGAACTATCAGTCTGGGAACAACTGTCATTGGCCATATGTACTAATTTTTATTCTCTAAGCTATGTTTTTGTAATCGCTGTTGTTGTTCTAAAAACCAAATAAATAAATAAATAAATCAAATCTGTGCATCAAGTTACTTACTATCCAGTTTTCATCAGGTGTGTATATTGCAGCAAGTTTAATTAATTACTGTGTTTGTTCAGTATAAAACTGCTGGTTAAAATGTTCCCTTGTTCTATAACACTCTTCTAAAATATCTCAAGCCCAAGTACGACGAAAAGGCTGACCTCCTATCACGTTGGGATCCAAACTAAGTACATAATACACATATACTCGTGCATGTCTCCCAGAGGGGTAAGCAGAGAGTACATATTTCCATCTGCTACGATCCTTACACACCTCTTCTACATCCATCAATCTAATCATACAAACACTTGACTTTGCCCTTCTTCAGTATGTCGCCAATTTGGCTGAGCTACAACTTCCAATTGCGAATTATTGATTTCTTTCGTCACTTTACTTTCTAAAACTCGTTGATAAACAGAGTGTACGAGCATTGACTGTTCCACTCATCCATACATCCATCTATCAGCCTGGTTCGCTGGACATAGGCATTTTCAAGACTTCGCCACATTGTCCGTGCTCGTGGATGCTTCAAAGATTCAAAATGTTTATTTGTAAAATAGATACATAAAGTATACGTTTTACATGTCAAATCTAATCTGTATCAAAATAATATTTTATAATGAAACAAGTATGATACTTACGGGAAATATATAAAAAAAAACTATATTTATGTTTGGCTACTAAAGTTATACACATGCATAAAATAAAGACTTATTGGAATTAGAATATTATTATACAATTAATAAATAAGTTGATAAATAAACTGAATAGAGCATAAATAAATATAATGCCTAACTAAATATATACTAACATAAGTAAAAAATTAAGATATTGTATACACCTACATAATGAAATGAATAAATAAGTTAATAGATAAATAAACTTTAAATAGATATAATGCCTTAATCCGCCCATTCAATTACTCTTGCTAAGAAGAAGGGCAAGAAACTTAGCAAGATCAGTTTTTTTTTCTCAACATGGCTTAATACTATTACAGTCTTTTTAACTTACATAAAATTGTACAAAACAATGTATTAAACTTTAATAACTAAAGGATAAAAATATAAGACAGAAGGAAATTGTGTCATGAGGGAAAAAAAATACATCTTAGTCTACCTGTCTAATCAGGTAGTAAGTTAAAATACTATGCAAAACATCATCTACCTGTCTCATATAGTTTATCTTTTTTTATAGTCAGATTATCAACTAAGAAATGCTAAGTTTAAGTTATAAAATGTTCATTCAATATGTTAAAAGAAATGTCAAAATAATAATAAAAAAACAATATAAAAATATTAGTCTAAATAAAAACAAACGATTTGAAAAACACAAATCAGTTAGAACATTAACGAACAGTATTATGGCTAGGATCAATATTCTCATGACACCAAGCATCATTATCGTCCAAATAGTCATTGATTTTATAATATGCCTTTCTTAAGCAGGGAGCTTAATATATAATTTAAACTTATTTCCTGAAAAACTAAGGACCTCCTTTGGAAGTTTATTGTAAAATCTTATACCATGTCCTACAAAAGAGGTGCCTACCTTTGCAAGTCGTATTTTTGGAAAAGCCAGTTTATGTTTCTTCCTGGTGTCTATAGAGTGATACTCACCGAGCCTTTTCAATTCAATTCAATTTATTTATATTTACAATTGTTACACAGTTAATATATAGGTACCATAAAGTAACAAAGGCGGGTTTCACTCAACAAATTTAAAACATATTAGGCGAGAAAAAAAAAATTCATTATAAATTAAACATTTTCATTCATACGTCTTTCTAATATTCTCTGAAATTCTCTCATCAAGCACCCTATCCCGGTCGTAAATAAGTCACAGTGTGGTGCCTCAGAGAGCAGAGAGTTGATTAGAGTCCGCGCGCGCGGGAGTGCTGACTCGGCGTGTGATCTCGTGCGACAAGCTGTTGTCGAGAGCAGCCGGTGTCGGCGTGACTCACGCGCTTTTGTGTACCCCTCAGGTACAAATATACTTATTAATTTATTGACGAGATCGATGCAATCAATTTTATTCCTAACTATGTTAATTATGAATCTAATAAGTAACATCGATCTTCGTAATTCTAAGGAGTCATATCCTAAATGACCCTCTAGAAACCGCGTGGGATACAAATACGGATAATATGTTTTAGTTCTTTTATATAAATTCCTCAAGAATCGTTTTTGTACTTGCTCCAGCATGAGAATATATTTCTTCTCATGCGGGCACCATACCACTGCGTTCGTTTCGAGTACACTCCGGACTAATGCAGCGTATAAAGTACGAGTCGCTTCCGTAGTTAAAGGCCCGCTGTTGCGTAGCACGAAGCCGAGTCTCTGGTACGCGGTGGCCGTCAGCTTCTGCACGTGAGGGCGAAATGTGAGGTTCGGGTCAAAGAGCACGCCGAGGTCGCGTACCTCCGTGACACGTGCTACTGGCTCGTCCCCAAGCGTGTATTGGTGCTGCGCGGGAGAGTGGGACCGGGTGAAACTCATCATCTCGCATTTACTCGGGTTGAATAAAAGTTTATTTTTGACACTCCATTGAAGAACTGCATCGATATCGTGTTGTAACGCCTCACAGTCCTCCACGGTTTTAATTGTTTTAATTATTTTCACATCATCAGCGAACAATAAAACCTGGGAATCATGGACGGTCTCAGGTAGGTCGTTGATGAGCAGGACAAACAACAAAGGACCCAAATTTGAGCCCTGAGAAATTCCTGACCGCGTGGGATATGAATCTGATAAGTAGGGACCGTATTTCACAAACTGTTTTCTACCTCGTAAGTAACTAGAGAACAGCTTGAGAAGTCCGGGCGCAAATCCCATGTCCCCTAACTTGAAAAGTAAGACATCGTTATCCACGCGGTCAAACGCTTTTTGGAAATCCAAATAAACTACATCAGTCTGCCCCCCTGAATCCAGCTCTTTAGATAGTATATCGACAAGTGTAACTAAGTTCGTAGAGACAGATCGTTTCGGCAAAAACGCGTGTTGTGCGCTGGTTATATGTGGTAAGCATTGCGACAGAAGGCGATCATGTATAGCTGTTTCAAATATTTTAGCTAGTGCACAGAGATTAGCAACCGGTCTATGATTTTCGACCATTTTTTTATCACCTTTCTTAGGTATGGGTGTTACCCTAGATTCCTTCCACGACTCGGGGTAAGTACACGTTCTTAAAATTAAGTTATAAATAAAGGTTATAGAATTTATGAGCTCGCTAATACATCCTTTAATGATGTAGGCAGGGATTAAGTCAGGACCGGCAGATGTGGTCGGTTTAAGTTTATGAACTGCTTGTCGTATCTCGTTGACGCTAAGTGACGTCACGGTGACGTAACGCGCGCCGGCGGCGGCTGTACCGGAGCTTGCGGGCTCGGGATCCAGTATCGGTTGCGTCGGAAGGAACACAGAATGGAAGTGGGCGGCGAAAGCAGTCGCTGCTTCAGCACCGCGGTATTCGGTGTCTCCTCTTGTCACCACCGTTTGCAGACCGCCACGGTTACGTAGCGTATTCATATATTCCCAGAAGGTTTTGGGATTCTTATGTAACTGTAGTGAGATATCCTTACTGTAATTACTATGTGCGGTTTTAATATCCCGCTTAATTTTTGAGCGAAGTCGCTTAAATTCCGATTGAGAAGTTGTATTACCTGTTCTTTTCCACTTTTTTGGGAAAGCATCGATATTTTTTCTGATATATTTAATAACTGTTAAAATATTAATTTCTTTGAATTTTTCTCTTATTGAATCCCGGTGCTTGATATTGTAAATAGCTCGAATTGTGCTCTTCAGCAAAACAGAGACTGCGTTTATATCCGCAGCTCTACCCCACAGCAACATACCATATGACATAATGCTGTGAAATAACTAAAGTACACCAATCTAGCAGTATCCTCATCAGTAATTTGCCTCATCCGTCTAACAGCGTATGCGGCTGAACTTAGTCTACCACAAAGGCCTTTTATGTGGGGACCCCAATGAAGACGAGAGTCTATAGTAATGCCTGAAAACTTCGTTTTTTTGACGAACTCTAGCTTGGACCCCTGCAAAAGTAGATCAGAATCTACTTGAATTACATTTGTTAATGTGAATTTCATGCATTTTGTCTTTTTCCCATTTAAAACTAAATTATTCGCAGTAAACCAATCAAGAATCATACATAGAGTTACATTCTCATCATCAAGGATATCTTTATGTCTATCAACTTTAAAAATAAGTGACGTGTCATCATCGAATAGCACTATCTCAGATAAGTCTTTAACTAAATAAGGAAAGTCATTTATGTATATTAAGAACAATAAAGGCCCCAATATGGAGCCCTGTGGGACACCCATTGTAACTAATGCTCCAGCTGACTTTACTCTGTTAATATCTACCTTTTGAATTCGATCACTAAGGTATGACTTTAATAACGCCAAAGATTTGCGCCTAACTCCATAGTGAGCCAATTTGCATAAAAGGGTTTCATGATTAACGCAATCAAAAAATGAAAATTAAATGAATGAAATGCCCATACACGCTGGGAAGGTGGGTTGGTGAACGCGGTGCCGAAAACCCCGCACCAGTGAAGCCACTGCTCGTCACCAGTCACACAGAAATTGGGGATGAATATACCGCCATTAATCAATAGGTCCCAGGCATGGTGGGATACCTGATTTTACCTGTTTGTGAGCTGTCCCCCGAACAACTTACCAGTTTCCAGTTTTCCAGGGACAATACATACTCGGAATCCCTTCTGCCAACCACTCGGGGACAAATGTTCACAAACGTGACTACAATAGGAGGCAATACCATGCCTATATACCGGGCGGAAATAAACTGGTATTCATAAAAATAAATCTTTAAATAAAACCACACAATCTGCTGATGATACTGAACAACTCTCCCAAATGAAAATGATATTTTACTTGCTCCTACAAGAAGTGAATGGCAGGTAAAGTACTGCAATTCACTCCGGTGTTATTCCATGAACAAGTGATGTTCAATTCAATAAGGATTCTGCCGAAATAAAAGCTGTATTAAAACGTAGCGTACCTACTGTAAGACATTTTTTTTTAATAAGTACCTAAATTTAACCTTTGAATTTCAGTTTTAGTTGTTTCATTCCAATATTACTTTGATTTCTTGAAAATGCCGTTAAAACGAGAAAATTACGGATCACCAACTACTATTATCCTTTCAGTTCCCAAAGTTATTTTATTACGGAAAGGAGAACAATTTTTTTCATTTGCGCGGTAATCTTTCTTTGAGAAAGTTGTTCAGTGTAATCAGTAAGTCACGTGGTTTCATTAAAAGGTTGATTTGCAGCCTGTATAAACATAGTGTAGGTGTGGCCCGAGTGGGCGGCGGATTGAAGCTGGCTCACATCCGGATGAATTACATACATCCCACAACTATAACTGGATTATTATACAGCTCGTATGTGTACGGAAATTGATGGGATAATCGGCTTTTCAAATGTAGAAAAATACAGTTCAGCCTTTGCTTTACAGTTGACAATGATTTTGTTATCTCAAGAGATATAGATTCGAAAAATTTGTGAGTCGAAATGAACCCTAGGTCTATCTTTAGGTTTATACCTCTAAAATACAGATGTGAATTATCTGTCATCAATAAATTTAATATTTCAGGTCAAATAAGTAGATTTAATACTTTGAAAGATGACTTGTCACAATTATAACAGCACCGAAGTATTGCCAAATGATCAATAATTAAATACTTATAACATACATTTATCTGAAAATTGTATACCAAAAAAAAAACAACTTTCTTCAAAACATTAAACAACCTATTTAACATGTATTGTATGCAGGTATTTAATATGTTTAATTACTTAGATATCTTTCTGACTGATCTCGTTCGACTCTGACTGGCTAGAGAAGACCCCTCGTTCCACTCTGACTGGCTAGAGGGGACCCTTCGTTCTATTCTGACTGGCTACAGAGGACCCTTCGCCCTACTCTGACTGAGAGGATACCTTGTTCTACTCTGACTGGCTAGAGGGGACCCTTCGTTCTACTTTGACTGGCTAGAGGGGACCCCACGTTGCACTCTGCTCTGCTCCTCTTCACTTGGCTATGTATGAAGCAAAACGGAACATATAGTTAGTTTTTTGAAAAAAATTGACTACGTTTCGAAAACTATTGCAATACGCAGATTATCTTTGGCTACTAGTGTAGTTTTATATTATCTGTGCTCTGACTAAACTAATTTGTCGTAACGAATTCGGGTCAAACAAATCAATAGATTTTATGACAGATTAAGCAATTATCAGATATATGGACCAGAAAATACAGCAATAATATTTTTACCGTCTTCAGTTATTTTGAAAGCAATTCTTTATTGAATTAGATATTTAAGTTTAGACACACATCGGTTAATATGAGAAATAAAATACATTTTCATCGAGTATTTTTGGTAACAAATAATATGGTTGCAAAAGATGATAAAACAAAGAGATTAGACATCATTTCTATATAACTTTACGACAACAGAGATATTCTTTGTAATCGCATTAGAAATACAGATGCAGGCTACGTATGTAGGTGGGCGCCAGGAAGGGGGGGGGGTGAACTTGCACCACCCTGTCTTGGAGAAAATTACAAAAAATATATACTCGTATTATGGGTAAGTATATATTTTATAATAGAATCTGACATGACGTGCCGTAAATGCTCAAATATATATCTTATTTATTATATATAAATATCTATTTTCTTAATTGTCAAATATTTTCTACTATTAGACACTGATGGCCTTATACCGTGGGCCGAAATATATTGAGTTTTAATGTTTTAAAATTTGTTACAATTATTAATTATCCCAAAAAAACCTATTTATATTTTTCCTATTCCTATAATTAAAAGGATGCAAAAAATATTAGATATATTATGTACAGGTAGATATATGTAACCCCCTGATAATAATACAACCGCCGCCCAGTGCTACATAGGTGTACTATATACTCGTATTTGTGCTAAAACCATATCACAGGATCAAGCACCGCGGGGGCTGCGTGGTGAACCTGGGGCCTTATTGTCCAACTTCGACGTCCATCGTAATCGCCTTCAAAAGCACCGTGATTGGCTAGAAATGACATCACACATAATATTTGGCCAATCAGGACGCCTTTGAAGGCTATAGCGAAAATGTGACCTGATCTACTGAATACATTCAATACTTCCTACAAAAACTTGGATTAGCAAACAATGCCTGAATATTATATTAGAATTTCTTTTAAAAAATCTATACAGTTTGTAAATAGACCTGTTTACAAATATGTAACGTGTTATGTAACGTTGTATCGATTGCTAACTGGTTGTCAAACACTAAAAACATAGATAAAAACTGAACTTTCAAAATAACATTCAGTATTATATTGAACTGTTCACGAACTGTGACGTCAATTTAAGCACGAACGTATCCTTAGATAATCGGGATTCAAAAGTATATGTATGTTTTCGATTATTGGCAACCAGTTAACAACCGACTCAAGGATACATAATCTAGGGGCTGTAATAACTAGAGGTACATTAGTATACCACTATAGAATACACGTGTAGAATTAAACACGAGTGCCGCAGAGCCAAAAGAGTGCAAATTATTTTTTCTCTGTTTCGGGAATGTTCGTGTAAATTAGTAAACTTCCTCGGTAAAGTCATTATCAGTATAATATTATCATACCAATATTTACTTTAAAAGCAGCCTGTGTAATCGTGTGAGTGCATTGCGCGTGGGTACTCCGGCCCGGCAACTGTTCCCTGCGAGACAAAGTCCAGCTTCCGGTTGAGTTATCTCTTCTCCCACCGGTTATCCGGGCGCTCCACATCCATCCATCGCATGCTCTAAATACCCTTGAGTATAACCTTCTTTTGAGTGTGACATAAACATTCTGAATATTTTCGTAGAACGGATTCACTTTGTTTGTCTTGGTCTCGTTTACGCGAAGAAGCTGTCTGAGCCCATAAAGGAATTGTTTCAGAACTTCGACGCGTTTTTCTTAGTTAAGCAATAATATTCGAGGTCAGATTTTGCATGAACTTCGTCTGATTACGAACAGATGTTTTATCCAAGAGGTAGTACTTTAATCAAGTGAGGTTCGAACAGGGGGGCAGGGAGTCAGAAAGACATCACGATTAATCACGTTGGGGGAAGTGGATAGCGTGACAATCACGTGTATTTTTTCGTGCGACGAAAAAATTAAATTCAATGTGCTTGGAAACCTTTACCATAGTGCTTTTGTACAGCTAGTACAGTAAATACCTTGTAAACTCTACTTTTTTAAATATATTATGTTTTTTTAGAATCCAATTTTATGATATTTTTTAATTATAATAGATTCTATAAATATCTGATATTTTAAATTAAAACAAATACACGTGATGCTGAGAGGAGGGGAGAGGGAGCTTGAAAAATCACGACGTACAGTGCAGAAGGTGAGACTGTAGAATTGCGATTGTGTGCGTGCACACCATTGACATTGTGGAAAACAACTCTTATAGCAGAGCAAGCAAGATCTATTTTTGAAAAATCATAGAAACATGAAGTATACATCGTAACAAAAGAAGAATAAGATAAAAGTCAAACCTTTTTTTTTTTTTTAAAACAATCCTTGCCTAGACTTCTATAAGAGTTGTTTTCCACAATGTCAATGGTGTGCACGCACACAATCGCAATTCTACAGTCTCACCTTCTGCATTGTACGGAGATGCTATAAAAGTGGCCTAAGAAACCTCACATGCTTAAAGGAACTGTTTTATCGTATCAGACGAAAGTAGGACATCCCATCTAATAAAAGTTTGCCTCCTACGGTAAATAAACAACTCCGAAATAGCTTATCCTCACATACTCAGTACACGTTCGCTATTCAAATGATTTTCTCTGAAATGAAAATCTCCGAGTGTACTTAGCCTTCAGGCAGCTTTTATCCGGCTTCGCGAATCTGATGATAATCAAACAGGATCGGATTGCTCTTTATTTCTATCTGAGTGACATTCGACAGGCAGGTATTTATACTTTTGAATGAAATATACATACATTTGTATACACTTGGAAACGCGGTAGATAAAAGTATATTAAATCTACGAAATATTCAAATTGACCATAAGTAGACAAATATTTTATCTATTGACGTACAGTTATAAAATTTTACCTATGTATATGTAGGTAGTAAAAAAGAAGTTGTTGAAATCGTGTTATTTCCAAAAATACATGTTATGTGAACGAAGGCCTTTTCCAAGACAATGACAGAGCCCAAAACGTTATAGAGAAAAGTGCGGTGCATCGAAAAATAATGCAAAGTGAAGGATGTTTTCTCAGGTCAAAACAGTGCGTCCAAACTAATAAATAAAAAAGAAGAATAATAACAATTTTAAACGTATAAACTCATTATCTAAAACAGAGAAGAGCGTTTTTTCTAAAACGCTCTCATGGGAAATTATATTAATTCAAAATAAATTAAGAGATGATAGAGTCTCCCTAATAGAATAATTTTCAAAGAATAAAAATTTTTTGCCCTAATTTTTTTTACCTTTCCATAGAAATTTTGTCAGCTGATTGAACCATTTAGTACTGGGACGTGAAAAAATTACTTGAGCAAAAAAAATGTTTTCTTCTGGAATGTAATCAGTTAACGATTTATGATCTACCTTAGAATTATTTCGCTTATAATTGTAGGACCTTAAATATTCTTTTCTTGATTCACCACACTTTTCGGAAACGCACTTTATCGCTTTCGTTATGCGTTGGACTTTCTGCACCATAAATAATGCGCGTAGGTATCTTTGGCAGTCTTCGGCAAGTTCTTGTTAAGTTGTGGTATGAGCTATATCCATTCTAAATTTCATCCAAATCCGTCCAGCCGTTTCAGCGTGAAAGAGTAACAAACATATACACACACATAATATTAGTTTAAAGTGTGATGAGATAACATAGCCTTGTCTTATTTCACCACAAACGATCGGACCGCGCTAATTAGACACCTGATTTTTCAATTATATTGATCTATCCTACAGGAACCATGCATTTCTCCGAGATAAAAAGTAGCCTATGTGTTAAGTTACGATATAAGCTATATCCGTTCTAAATTTCATCCAAATCCGCTCAGCCGTTTCAGCGTGAAAGAGTAACAAACATACACACACACACGCACAAACTTTCGCATTTATAATATTAGTAGGAAGTAGGATATCAATGACAGATAGTGCACAATGCACATCCACTCGGCTGTAGATAATCAAAATGACACTTGCAGTTGCTTCCAGATCCGCTTGCTTTTGCATTGACTTGATGAACTGAACGCAACATCGGGTGACACCCGCCTACCACTGACAGCAGGACAGTATCAAGGCATGTGAGGTGGGCGTCGCCCGACGATCAAACTGAAAGCAGCCTACGAAGTATTGCTAAAATTGTGGGTCTAGTGAAAAGGGGTATGAGGGGTATGAGGTATAGTTTTGTGACAAAGAGGTATGTAACATGTGCATGTAACATATCTCATTTTCACAAAATTTGGACTTGTACCCCTTTTCACTAGACCCACAGTTGTGAACGCAGTTTATTTCCGTCATGTAGGGAAATTGCGTGCGGAGAAAAAAAAGTGCCCGCCTAAAGTTCATCTGGAGTAGGTATTTATTGTTTATTTGTTTCTGTACTTATGTTTCTTTTATTTACTCATACTATGCATTGAAAAACGTAGTATGTATACGTGAGTAAGGGCAATCACTTAGGGGCAAATCACTCGTTATATTTAAAACACTCGCTTCAAATCGTCCTCGTAAGCTATTGCCTCTTTACCGCACTTGTAGCATAAACTACTATTAACAAGCATAATTATCATCCATTGCATACCGACTTAATTTAAAAGTAACATTGATACTTTTTGAAAATTAAAAGCTGGCTTCCGACTCCTAGTATTATATCGACCATTATGTATATATCTTATGTGATTGACAACGTACATAAACAGTTTAATGTCACACACATCACAATTTTAGGAATCTTTAAACTTTAATCAGTTATTATTGTTCCACGTTTGGATTGGGAATGAGGTGCGATCGTCAACTTTACGCGAATGTATGAAATGACAGTTACCAAAGGTAGGATGCGCAAAAATACGTAAAAAAAATTTCAGTACTGCGAAATTATAATGTGAAGAAAATGTAACATTTTACCAAAATAATATTTCGTGGACCTAAAATAAAATGATATTCTCAAAAAAAATTGTCAGCTCGCCATTTGTTTTGATGATCAATCACTCATGGGTTCATCAACTTCAACATCGATGCCAAATAGTGACAGATTTGTCAAATAAAATTTTAAGATTTCATCTAAAAAACAGTTGTAAATAGATTCAGCAAACAGATCAGACAACTAAATCAGCGATCATTTCATTGTTTGGAGAAGCAATATTATTGATCAATAAACATTTATAATTAATAAGTTATGTACTTAACGCAAAAATTTGATAGCTATTTTACTTGATGGTCTTAAGTAAAGTAATCAATTCATTTGTACTATGTATTATGCAAACGGTACTTTTGAATCCCAATCCGATCGTGGAACAATAATACTATGTGAGGAAACCAATTTTGTTTAATCAACAAATATCACTGCGGCCTCAGATAAAGAACCTATATCTGGGACTCCGATCAACTGTTCTTGACAGCTGCTGATGAGCTAAAACGCACAACCAAAATACCTTTGGCCAAAATTTTCGTAACCTACATTGCGTACTTATCACCATTGCAATAAAGGTGAAAAGGGGTTTTAAATTTTGCCTGACTCTACACAGGTAAAGGCTTCATTGAGTTCAAAGCTCTGTTCTTGCTTTCAATTGCGAGCTTTGATGTCTGTGATGTCAGTACCATTAATCAATAGCACGTTCGCAACGTACAGTCTGCTTATACGATACAGAGTATTTAATTAACGACCGCCCCTGTGGTCCAGTTGGTCTAGTTGTAAAAGTACTAAAAGACATGATCTTGCGAAGTTTCTTGCCCTTCTTCTTAGTAAGACTAATCGAATGGGTGGAGTTACTATTTATGTATGTAACGTATTAGTATTTAGTACATGGGTGGCTATTATTATCATATCGTATGTACATAATTGTATGGATTAAATATCCTTTATTTTAGTTCATGTACTTGTATTAACTTATTGAATATAAGAAAACCCAAAACGTATTTTAATTATTGTATTTTTCCTTTTTAAAATGTAATTACTTTTATTGCTTAATATATCCTAACCTGAGATAAGTGTATTTAATTTTATGTACCTACATGGCAAAAAAAAAGTATTCATTTCATTTCATTTTATTTCTAATCCGGAAGTCACGGGTTTTAATCCTGTAGCGGAAAATTTGTGTTCGGTCTGCGTGCTTCGGAAGGCAAGTTTAGTTGTTCGTTTTGTGCTCGAAGTACGGCGATAGGCCACGCCAACCCTCACGCTGAGACGTGGAAGTCGTCGGTAAAACGTGGGTGAAGAAGGCTGTGACTTAAATTTCATAGCTCATACTCGAAAACACCTCTAATTTCTGTCATGACAATGTGTGTAAAATTAAGGCACATGAAATAAAATGGCGACACTAAATTTTCTTGTTGAAAACGTTGTTGCAAATTTACTTTTGTAAGCTTTTTATTTACTCGCAATAATGACGAAAATTAGAGTGTTTAACACGGGTGTAAGTGATCACTTACCTCCCCTGTATAACAATTATCTACTATTCCACATTCAGGCTTCTAAATAACTTGCTCCTTTAAAGTTACGTCATTTTCTGATAAATGCCTACAGTTACTGCTATTGAGGAAAAATAAATGTCAGTCATTCCTTTTAGAAGTTTTTGTGACACTAGTCTTTATGCCCAACAAAAGATTCCGAGTCCCTCGTCAGTAAGGCCGAATGGATCACAGAAATAATTCCACAGAGAGAGGAAGGCTCTATTTGACCTGTCGCTCACTCTCTCGACTCAATTTACCCGTAAAGCCGTCCGGTTTCCGATAGGGTGGTCCAAACCTTTGGTAAACGGTCGAATTGATTTGAATATTGCAAAATTATGCTGTTTTATTATTTTCCATCGAATCGTGATGAATTGTTATGTTTTTAGTAGGCATTGGAAAAACGCGTTTGATTCTGCTGTGAGGGTACAAGATATCTTATTTATAGAGTCGAGCTCAAGTGAGCAAAAAATAAATAGTATTATGTTAAAGCATATTACAGTTAGTTTTGATATTTCAGACAGCTATATTTCTTATATCAGACTATACAAAGTAACATTAATTTACTGGAGGCTTGAAATTGGCAAAATAAAATTTCGACTATACATAGTATTGACTCGGGGCTGGGCTTGCGTTTGTAGGGAACAGGAAAAAAATCGTATTTACCAAAAAGGGTCATCGAACCATCGCCTTTCCCTATAGTTTTGTGTTTGGCTGTCCACGCCCACTTGCAAAACTAACACGGAAGCTTACCACCAGTAAATAGGTACCTATGTACGTCGTCTCTGCTTGCAGGCGGGGCCAAGATACGGTGACTACTACAGATACATAGATTTTCGGTAGGTAGCTTTTTTTAATCCTTTAGTCGCCTTTTACGACATTCAATAGAAGCCTAACTTTACTAAGTTTCTTGCCCTTCTTAGCAAGACTGTATATGTGACGTATTACATTATTGTTTAAATTTTTACCGTTAGTTTAGTTCATGTACGTGTATTAACTTTTTGAATAAATACAAGCCCAAAACTAATCCTACTAATATTATAAATGCGAAAGTTAGTGCGTGTGTGTGTGTGTGTGTGTGTGTGTGTTTGTTATTCTTTCATGCTGAGACGGCTGAACGGATTTGGATGAAATTTAGAATGGATATAGCTTATACCCTAACTTTACACATACGCTACTTTTTATCCCAGAAAAATACATGGTTCCTGTAGGATAGATCAATATTATTGAAAAATCAGGTGTCTAATTAGCGCGGTCCAATATCGTTTGTGGTGATATAAGACAAGGCTATGTTATGTCATCACACTTCACACTAATATTATAAATGCGTAAGTTTGTGTGTGTGTATGTTTGTTACTCTTTCACGCTGAAAAGGCTGGACAGATTTAGATGAAATTTAGAATAGATATAGCTTATACCTCAACTTAACACATGTTTTTTATCCCGGAAAAAAGTATGTCGTTAAACCGAATAACACGCGGGTTGAGCCGCGGGCAAAACCTAGTTTCATATATTATGTTGATGGTTGTGATTGTCGGCACTTGGTGGAACTTATTATACGTCTTTGTTAAATAAGACACTTGTACTTGTCCACAGAATTATAATTATACTTATATAATAAATAATCACAAAACAATTTTAAATAAATTTATCGCACGCATGAAACATGTAAACATTGTTGTGTGATTATTGAGGATATTTTTATTTTATAAATCCCCAGAAAATGCTTATAAGCAGAACTGGTCGGGTGTTTTGAAGTATAATAATAATTCTGTGGACAAGTACAACTGTCTTATTTAACAAAGATTAATATATTATATTTTCCTCTTTTAAATTTAATTATTTTAATTATTTAATATATCCTAACGCGCGATAAGTGTATTTATGTACTTGAAAACATAAAGTAGAAAGAAGAAAGAAAGAAAAGAGCTTTATTTCATAAAACCACAGTAGTTATCACAAATAATAAGTAATATTAACAAATTAGGCATATTCTGTGGTTAAGAAAAGGGAGTCCAGCTCAGCTTAATGCCACAGCCAAAGCCATAGCGCTGGTTTTCTGCTGGATCCTACATAAATAAAACTAATAATTAATCTAAATATAACTAAAATCTAAATTAAATTATATAAATTTAATAAAACGTATACTGTAAAATACATACATATAATGAAAAATAAATAGTAATATGAAATAAATATACAAATAATAGTGTTATACTAAACAAGATGCATAATTTATAAAAATACTATATAAGTTTACGCATTAATCTTACTGAACATCAAGGCATCGTTATTTGTTTTTCAATTAGATGGCTCTTGAGTTTAATACGAAAATTAGCTTTCGTCATGCATTCTCGTATAGGTGGAGGCAGGTCGTTCCATACTTTTGAAGCCCTATAACTGAAACTTCCCCTAAATCCAGCTGTTTGGTGTTTAGGAACAATTAAAAGATATGCAGATGCCCTAGTAGATTTAGATTTAGATTTAGATTTAGATTTATTTATTGATAACAAATAATGTTACATGTCAAAAATAATTAATTAATACTTAGAGTATAATTGTTATAAAAAATAACTATTAAATTACATGATAAAAATAAAAACAAATTATAATTATCAAGTTATGTCAAAAAGGATTTTTATGCTATGTAGGTACGAGTACGTACCATCATCTGTCCATAAACTCCTTGACTGTGTAAGGCGCAAACTCGACTAGCAGTCTTTTAAGTTTGCTTTTAAAACTAGTAAGTGATGGAGCGTTCGTGATCTCAGTAGGCAGCGAGTTATACACAGCTACACCGAAAACGCGAGTACATTTGTGTGTTTTCCCAAGTCGGTGGATGTGCGAAACAAGCCTGTTGGCGCCCCTTGTCGCATACCTGTGGTTATCTTTATTACATCGAAAGTCCGCTAGATTTTTGCGGACGTAAATGCAAGAGTGGTAAACGACCATTGCAGGCAGAGTCATAACTTTCTGGTCAATAAATATGGGTTTCGCCGTGACAGACTGGTCGTAGACCCGTACAATGGTACGCACCGCTCGCTTCTGCATGACAAAAGCTCGTTCCCAACCAGCCGCTCGACCCCATAGTTCAGCTCCATAGCTAAGCAGCGAGTGCACCGTTGCAAAATAACACTGTCTCACTGCCTCCGGCGGCAGCACGCGCGCTACACGCCCCAGCGCAAAGCAGGCCCGACCCAGCCTGTCACAGAGTGCATCGATGTGGGTGCACCAGGTGAGCGCTCTGTCAATTTTAAATCCCACCATATTGACCGCGCCAACCTGGGACAGCTTATCGCCATTCATTGTGACGGTTATTGGTACATCCATGTGTCCCGACAAATCGAATCTTACAAAATGGGTTTTTTTCGCATTAATAGCGAGTCCGTTTGAACGGAACCATGATGCTAGTCCATTCGCGGTTTCTTGCAACTTGATTTCAAGTAAGTCGTTACGACGAGCAGTCACGATAGCAGCCACATCGTCCGCGTACATCAGAACTTCCACACCGTTCAGTGAGTCGGGCAGGTCGTTCATAAGTAGACTGAAAGTCACGTTTGAGATGCAGGATCCCTGTGCAACACCCATATCCAGCCTTCTTGGTTCCGATCTAAGTGCACCCGCGGAAGCTACGACAGTCTGCTGTCTGTCCCGCATGAAGTCAGACATGAGCGCCAAGGCTGGCCCGCGCATCCCGTAGTACTCCAGCTTCATCTCAAGGAGACGATGATCACAGACATCAAAAGCCCGCGACAGATCACAGCTTAACAGAGCGACCTGCAAGCCAGCTTCACGCGCACTTAATATTAGTAGAATATATATTAACATCAGAAGACCAATGTAGTTTATCAAATAGATATTTTGGGTGTTTATGTTTAACAACACCAAACAACAGAACAGCAAAATGTAAATCCCGACGTGCAGCCATCTTTAATTGCTTACATTCATTTATGTAAGGCGTAACGTGTGCACGAGGTGGAACATTATAACAGAAGCGTGTACACGCATTTTGTACACGCTGTATAAGACGGTTAGATCTAGCCAACAAACAGTTTCCATACACTACATCTCCATAGTTTAATTTGGAAAGGACCAAAGCTTCACACATTTGAACCCTAACATCTACACTAATAAATTTTCTTATTTTGTAAAGCAACGATAATGTAAAGAAACAGTTTTTAACTATATTAACTGTGTGGTCCTCGAAATTTAGAGAACCGTCCATTATCATTCCCAAATTTCTAACTTTACTGACTCTTTCAATATCTTCTCCTTTAATCATAATTCTTGGATTCTGAGCTAAGGTATCGGACATTTGCTTGTTAGTACCCAGAAGAATATATTTAGTTTTGCTCGAATTTAAAACCAGGGAACTTCGTTCTGACCAATCAGCTATAGCGTCAAGATCCTCATTAATTTTATTTATTGCAGAGACAGCATCTTGCGGTTTAAAAGAACAGTAAATTTGTAAGTCATCGGCGTAAATATGATATTTACAATGTTTTATTTTTTGGGATATGTTTGCCGTATATAAAATGAATAGAAGAGGCCCAAGTATGGAACCTTGAGGTACGCCTCGATATAGGTATTTCGGTACGGAAGTGATGGTTGATCCATCCAATTTACGAAGTTGAACTAGCTGTTTTCTGTTACTTAAGTATCTGTTGAACCAGTCAAGTGTCTAGTAACATAGTAACATAGCTTGGACAGTAGTAGAGGAATGTTAATACAGTCAAATGCCCGTGAGTAGTCCAATAACACTAAAGCAGTACACATACCCTTGTCACGATCTAATATAATATTATCAACCACATCTGTTAAGGCCGTACAAGTACTAACACCCTTTCTAAAACCGGATTGCACCGTAGGAAGAATTTTGTTAAATTCTAAATAAGAAGAAAGCTGTGCATGTACGACTTTTTCAATTACTTTTGATAAAATGGGTAAAATGGATATTGCTCTCAGATCTTTATTTAGAACAGGGTTTGGTATCTTAGGAAGAGGTTTGACAATTGCAGTTTTCCATATTTCTGGAAAACAGCCTGATTTTAGAGATCTATTAACTATTGCTGTAATGACTTTGAGTGTTCTTGGCAACGTAAGAAGAATCATGTCGATATTCAAACCATCTATGCCTTGCGCTTTAGTATCAATACTCAAAATGTGCTTTTCAATCACCCTTTCGTCCACTTGGCGCAATGAGAAGCTGGAAAAATTAAAACGATGAAATTCATAAAAACTAAGTTCGGATTGTGTAATATTATTCCCCCCTGGTACGTCTAGAAAGTAACTATTAATAGCTTCAGCATCAACAAAGTGGTGAGGAAGTTCTGATACACTTGGCTTATACTGGATCGTTTGTTTTATATTTTTCCACATTGATTTGGGGTCTTTATATTTAGTGTTGACATAATGTTCATAGTAAGCACGTTTTTCTCTATCCAAGCTTTGGATAACTAGTTCTTTTAATGACTTGTAATAATTTTTATGTTTATCTAACTTTGTTAAACGACATTTAGCATGCGCTTTATTTCTTAAATTCATCATAATTATTATTGTGTCAGTAATCCACGGTGATTTTTCATGTTTAACTATTACCCTTTTTTCTGGCGCATGAATATTAAATAACTGTGTGATATATGAATTAAACATAGTAACCATGTCATTTACAGAACTTAAGTTTGAAATATCTTCCCAAGTTATCTTATTTAAATCGATATTAAATTTAATTTCATTAATTTTATTAATATTTCGAATTACATTACAGGTTGGTTTAATTTTGTCTATTTTCAAATCAAGAATAACACTAATAAATGCATGTTTGCTTAAAACAGGGTTTAGTTTCACTGTACATTCTCGAACTTTTGCGTTGGTGATCACTAGATCTATTAACGTTTTACTTTTGTCGGTAAAAAAGTGTGTTGGTTCTTTTATTACTTGACTGAGCTGTGTATAGGAAAGGAAATCTTCAATCTTTTGTGTTGAACTATCAGTAGAGTCTAAAATATCAATATTAAAATCACCAACCAAAATAATTTTATCAAATCGACTAAAAGCTAAAACTGACTGAAGTATTAATTTAATTTCAGACGTGGAGTGAGTATTCTTTTTAGATGACGTCGCCACACGCCACTAAAGTGCACTATAAAAAGTTCAACACTAGGACACTAGTGATATAACATAATCCAGCCTTTCGTTTGTGTCAGTTCGTCCACACAGTGTTCTCAAATAAATGGGAATCGATTTTGATAAGCCCCTTATAATAGAACTCTACCGAGGTCTGGGATCAATTGGCTCATAAAGGTTATAGTTCCAAGTACCACAAACGCAGTGATTGGATAACAATGACGCGCGAAAACGCATTTATCGGATTTCAACATTCGTGTGTTGTGCATCAGAACTATCACTGAATTCCTGAAATCCATTGCCGTAAACATCCGAGAGGCATGCAGCTAATTGATTGAATTTTCTCGTGCATTTCATTTTATTTGTCTTCCATTTTGTTTTCCGTTTGTTTGGGTACTTTTCAAGTGAACATTTCACTCGTACCTTAAAATGAAATGATTTATAGGTGCATCATATTAAAGTACACTTTTATATTAAGAAGGTAAAATTTGTTTGTTTGTTTGTAAGGTCTAATCTCTGGAACTAGTGAACCAATTATAAAATTCTTACACTAATAGACAGCTACACTATCGTTGAGTTACAAAGGCTATAGTTAGTTTCATGGAGACGGGCAGTTCTTTAAGGATATAGCCATTAATTACATTCGCGCAGGTAATCTCTGGAACTACTGAAACGATTTTGAAAATTATTTCACTAATGTAACGTTAAGGACTCTTCACTTGGACATAGGCTATAGTAGGAAGGGGCGGTTCTCTATGGACATAAACCTAGGATTAGACATATAACATTATTTTTATGAGAACCAAAATTCAAAGTCAATTAAGTACTATACAATTATTGGCTATCTGTCGGTTTTTATTAACAATTATTGGTTCGAAAAATATTAACAGATTCGATAGGAATACCAAAAAATTCTACAATTTTAACACGTCATTGTAGCAATTTTTAAGGCTTTTAGAGAAAACAACCAAAGAATGTTGCAAGGTAACTTAGCGTTAATTATGTTCCTTTAACCCTATTCATTCAGATTCATTGCTAAGACAATAGATGTAATTTTTGTTTTGACAGTCCTAAAACTAAAAGTAATGTCTTCAAAATCGACCCCATAATCTGATAAGTGGATATGGGCTCCTTCTTTATCACACCAACATTTTCGATTCTTTGCCAGTCGCGTCCACTATTTCTTTCCAGGCGTTTTTTCAATGTTAACATCAGGCTGATAGTCAGCCCACTGAATTTTCTTTCTCGGCCACCACTCTGTTACTCTGTCAGTCTTCCTACCTCACTAAGTGACCTGCCTATCAGTGTCGTGCTCCGGTTGACCACATCTTCGACTTTAGTTCTGTGTCGATTCTTGAAGTTGGGCACCCAACCGAGGAGATATATAAATACATTTATTTTACGTTTATTTCAAGCATCAAGGGCTCATATTTCAAAAACATGCTAAGATAACCAAAATAAACAACGGAAAAAACAACACATTAAATGTTGGCAGGCATAAATTAAAACAATAAGTATTCAGTCGCCTCTGTGTTCTAATAATAATATTCGTTTATTTCCAGGCAACTGTTTTATAATAAGTAATGGTCCATAGATATATACCTTATCGTTTAACATACGTAACATAATAGTAACAAAACAAAATTAAAACTAGCTAGCCTATATTTTAGAGGTGTTTCTAATAATATTATATAATAATAATATTTATGTATTTAATTAAACATATCATGGGGTCCACGGTTAGTAATACATTTATTGTAAATCCTGTGTTACTCGTAGTTATCCTATTCTAAAACTCAACAACACATGATGGATGAGTCGTACCTCCCTGCTATGATTTTCAAGATGGAGTTGGGGCTGGCCGGCACTCTGCAGAGCAACGAAACGGGCTTCCGCAAACATGCCTGATGCACTGCAGAAACAGAGCAGTCCTACTAGAATCCTGTAGCCATTCTTGTACTGGATTCGTAATCCACCAATGGCTCTCAGAGTGAGTTGGTCCACAGGCCAATGATTCGACTGTGTGAAACACTAATCTGGCAGTTGGTAGGGGCTTATTTTCATTTTAGATATTTGACATGCGCAACACAACCATTCATAGAGCGTACTAATCGTCATTGAAACGTGAGTCCACAAATGTATCTGTAAGATCCAAGTCCATACAAACATCTATGACACCCGTTTCATGTGTTGATAATTTATTTTTATATTTTATTTATAAATACAATACATACAAGATTTGTATCAATTATTAGCGCGCAAGCAAAATACAAAAGGAAGTGTCTAAATAGCCGTTAGTGGCTTTCTTATTTTTAATTTTATTCGACCGCTAGGGATAGGTTGCGATGACGAGCGAAGCGAGGAGGAGCGGTTAGGTTGACATGTAAGTACATATTAAGGAGCCGAGCGAAGCGGAGCGGAGCGAGGCGACCCCCGTAGTTCAAACAGAATTCCCGATATGCAGAAAAAATAAATTTCCAAGCTTTTTCCGATGACTTGCGGTTCAATAATTTATAAAATTAAACGACCGCTTCCCTTTTCGAACTGTACATTGCAAATTGAACTTTATTAGTTCGGGTTAAGGAAGATATTCCAACAGCTAAATAATGACTTAAGGTTCAATAATTTTAAAAATCAAAGGGCCGCTAGTGGTCCTTTAGTCACTTGCAATATAAAATCACTGTTAAGTATAATTTATGACGTGTTTGTTCCAGATCATGCGTCTCGTGGTGCCCGGGTTCGTGGGTGACGTGCGCAGCGTGCCCGGCGTGCGCGCGCTCTTGCTGGTGCTCCTCATGGCCGCCTACTTATACATGGGTGAGTGTACGTACTTACACATGGGTGAGTGTACCGACTTATGCATGGGTGAGATTTCCTACTTATAATTGGGTGAGTCTACCTACACGTACTTACACATAGGGAACTAACTATACAGGTTGAAAATTAAACCCCTAGCTTTATTGAAAAGTAGGGATCAGAATTACTAACACAAAACAGTAAAAAAAGACGTTTTTTTGTTTGTTTCCAAATTTCGAATGCATGGCCAATCTACGGGACGGCACATGTGACTGACAATAGACGGTACATATTCCCGGCGGTAAATAATGCACATAGGCTATGTACGCATGGGTTTTTAAGGCGTCGTCTGTGTCACTGCATCGGAGTATTAGTACTTCTATATGAGACAGGTGGATGATGTTTTGGATAGTATTTTAACTTACTACCTCAATAGACAGGTAGACTAAGATATTTAGTATTTTTTTTCCCTCATGACACAATTTCCTTCTGTCTTTTATATTTTTATCCTTTAGTTATTAAAGTTTAATACATTGTTTTGTATAATTTTATGAAGTTAAAAAGACTGTAATAGTATTAAGCCATATTGAAAAAAAAATACTGATAAAAAAAAGACATGATCTTGCTAAGTTTCTTGCCCTTCTTCTTAGCAAGATTAATCGAATGGGCGGATTTAGGCATTATATCTATTTATAGTTTATTTATCTATTAAGTTATTTATTTATTGCATTATGTAGGTATATATAATATTTTAATTTTTTACTTATGTTAAAATGTATTTGGTTAGGCATTATATTTATTTATGGTCTATTCAGTTTATTTATCAACTTATTTATTATTTATTAATTGCATATTCTTATTCCAATAAGTCTTTATTTTATGCATGTGTATAACTTTAGTAGCCCAACTTAAATATAGTTTTTTTTTTTATATTTCCCGTAAGTATCATATTTGTTTCATTATAAAATATTATTTTTATAAATATTAGATTTGACATATAAAACGTATACTTTATGTATCTATTTTACAAATAAACATTTTGAATCTTTGAATCTTTTGACGGTCGATAACTTTTTTTTTCATGACAAAAGTAACAAAACATGTAATTTTCATTTCCAACGTAGAATAATTTCCTTTGCTAAAGCTCAAGGATAAAATTTAAGCTTGTATAAACATTACAACAAACAAACAATTTGACCTTCTCATGTATTCCATCCCACGTTGCAACGGCCTTTCTCATAAATAAAAGGAAATGAAATGCTGTTGTTCCGCAATCTTGAAAAAGGTGTCAATTAAATATGTTCAGCGAAGTTATGAAGATCCTACAAAAAAAACATTTTCTAATTGTTCGGGAAACCTTCGTTTCCAAATATCTTGGAGAGTAATCAACTCGTATACACATTTTGTAGCCACGGCGTAGCAAGTGCTACGAATCCACAGTTTTCCCTTTGTAGACCTACTACGTGGTAGCTTGAACACGCAAAATCATATACGCGTATATATAAAATTAATAAATAATTTGGCCAAGTAGGAGTCGGACTCGCGCACAAAGGGTTCCGTACCACCCTATAATACGTATATGGAACCCTAAAAACATTTTTGGTGAATAATAACAATATACATGCCAAAGCAATATCAATGCTAAAAAAACAATCCGCTTATTTAAGTACAAAAATCAAAAAGTTTATTTTCAACACACTTGCTTATAAAGTGGCCATTATTGGAGCGTTATTATGGTCATAATTCAGCATATTAAAAACGCGTGGTTTTTACATCACAGTTTTTTTTAAATTTTAGCAAAGAGTTTTGATGTCTTGAGAAATAGTTAAGTTTTTCGGAATAAATAAACTGTCTCAGTTAAAATATAATAAATAATCATTTAATTTTATCAAATTATTTATTTTTGTCAACAAATTAACTCAAATTTTTGTTGTAAATACAAAAATATTCAGTTTGTGAATATTTAATATTTGGCTGTTTGGCAATATTTGGCTGTTTGGCGGATGCGTCAGTGCCTCCATTTCCAACTACGCGTGCATAAAAAAATCTCCGCTGCCATTTTTCAAAGAAAATTGTCAATACGAACCATCTATAAATTGTAACAGGCCCTTTTGTATATTTTCCCTGAAAATATAGGCTAAATCATGAAGATACATGCTGTTCTTTAACTTTCAGATGGTATTTTTATATCGAAATTATTTTTTGAAAATCAGTTTTGAGAAATGGGAATGTGACGTAACAGTCATAATTTAGGCTCAATAGGGAGAGTTTCTTGAGGTAAAGAGAAAATGAAAAAAAAAATTTATAGATAAAACCTGAAGATGGGATTACTGAAAAAAAAAACAGACGTCGGTTTTGACATTACTTTTTTTTTCTTATGCAGAGGCCTATTTCCTGTAATGCCTAAATGACATGACTATTACGTCATCAAAGCTATTTATTCAGTTCCTGAAAATTTTCATGTATATCTTTTGTATTTCAAGGAGAAAAAAAAACTTTTCTCTAAACTTAAAAAAGTCCATTCCTTTCATAAAAATGGACAATTAGGTGCTGTTATTTTATTCTGGACCATTCGAATTAGGTGCTGTTATGGTATTAGGTGGTAGAGCTGATGCCGGGCTCGACTGTGTAGGTACCACCATCTTACTCGCAAATCCTCCCAAAGTTATTCGGGGGAGAGTAAGAGAACAGCTCTCAGGCAAAACCAGGCGGCCCACCATTGCCTGGGACCGATGGATGGCGGTATATCCATCCCCAATTGCCGGGCCTTATATAAATCAGACTGGTGATGGGCAGCGGCGTCACTGGTGCAAGGGTTTCGGCACCGCGCTCACCAACCCGCCTGCCCAGCGTGTGTGAGTATGGGCATTTCTTCCAGGAGGACCGCCAAGAGTGGCGAAATCCTGGAAAGGCCCATGTCCAGCAGTGGACGAAATAGGTTGATGGATGGATGGTATTCTGGACCATTCGAATTCATAGCTGTGGTTTTGATTATGTAGAAAAATAAGACAGTGAAATTTTATTATTTTTCCTCGCAAGTGTGCTGAAAAACGTCGTATGAAACGCGTGAGCATTAGACATCACACCCTCGGCTCCATTACGGCCTCGCCTTCGGCTCGAACTGTAATCCCACCTCGACTGTAATGTCCAACGCAGCTCACTTGTATCATAATGTACTATTGTAAAATAGATACATAAAGTTTTTTTTACTGGTCAGAAATTAATTTTTATAAAACAATAGAATATGATAAAAAATAATAATAATACGGGAAATACATAAAAAATATTTAGGCTGCGATAGGTACTAAAATGTAATAAAATTATATACCTGCATAAAATAAAGCAATATAGGTATAAAAATATTATACATATGTATATACATACATACCTAATGCAATGAACAAATAAGTTGATAAATAAACTAAATTAACCTTAAATAAAAATAATGCATAACAATCCACCCATTCTAATCGAACTAGCTAAGAAGAAGGGCAAGAAACTTAACAAGCATGTCTTTCTTCAATGTTAACAGAACCCTACTTTCTATTATTTCTTGTTTTTGTATGTTCTACAATCTAACTAAATTTTAAACTTGTATATTTAATCGTCTTTATAAGTAAGAGCCAAAACCAATAACGTTTAAATTAACAACTTTTTCGAGGTCTCTTGTATAGGTATCGCCCTTTAATTTTATTTTTTAAATATTTTATTAATTTTTGTGATTGAGGCCATAGTAGCACACGTTCTGTGAAATTTTTAACTTTCTGCCTATTACGGTTGGACTGTGGACCCTTGTGACAGACAGACAGCAGCTGCTAAGTAATAGGGTTCCGTTTGGCACCCTTTTCGGATACAGAACCATAAAAACTGTCACCAGTCAACACGTAGTATTAATTTGGTACACATACACAATTAAATGATAATTTTGTGGGAATTATAAATGTAAACTAGTCATTACTCTGTGGCGACTTTGTAGCCGAGTGCGTGGAGCGCTCGCCTGCTAACCCAAAGGTCGTGGGTCCAACGACCCATCGTGTTTGGGAGGTAATAATCGTCAGTGAAAAGTGATCTGCCATGTGTGAACTGCTTACAATATATTATCGTGAACTGTGCATTTCGCAGTTCAAGTTTGGAAACACCTTTGACTCCCTCTCGGGGATTCGTGAGATTCATCACATTATATTAAAATAACCGGCCAAGTGCGTGTTGGGCCACGCGCAATGCAGGGTTCCGTAGTTGCCCGGTACATATAAGTTGGTCTACTAACACAGACCGGGCCAAACTTCTGGTCCCATACATTCTAGGGGACCAAAAGTTTGGCGCGTCCTGTACTCGTAAACCTGTAAAGCCTATTGAGCTGTGATAGTTTTCCTTTTAAATTCAGTATATATACGACTTCTCTGAATTTTTATCACATTTATATAAACAACCGTTTAGCCGGCAGGGGTGGGGGACGCTCCAACTAAAATGTTCACTTTAAAATTTCGCCAACGGATCCCTAAATCGAAAAATGGTTCTCACACACCCAAATGTTTTTAAACGGCCTATCCAACGATATCCCACACTATGGGATAGACGAGAAAAAAAAAATCATCCCCAGTTTAAGTGTATAAGAAGTATCCTTAAAAAAAAAAATTCAAGATTTTATTTTACCATTTAGTCATCGTGAGTAATATTTATATCCATGCCAAATTACACCTTTCTAATACTAAGAGTCTCTGCGCTAAGCCGCGGACAGACGGACAGACGGACATGGCGAAACTATAAGAAATCTGTTTACTCCCAGCGTTGTTAATTTCTTAATTTCAGTAAGCACTCCAGCGGCTACACAAAGCGTAAAGTTTCCGTTCGGAGACCTATCTGTAACACTTAGTTCACACAACATTAGACGGCATCACGTCTTTCAACTACAATCTACTAATTAGGAGCGGCCTATGTTTACCATCAAATAAATTGTCGCTATCCCATTTATCGCACTTATTAGTATACCTATAGTAATACGGGTGATAAGTGGGCTTGAGGATTTTTCTTTGTTAGTTCGCGTCACTGACAGCACCGCTGCATTAAAAAATCCTTCGGTGCTTCTGGTGTCATATACAGGTGGTCTTTGTATAAGGCAACTTTGTTTGATATCCATCCATCCATCCATCCATCAGCCTGTTTCGTCCACTACTGGACATAGGCCATTCCAAGATTTTGCCACCTTTGGCAGTCCTCCTGGAATGCGTGTGTGCGCTGGGCAGGCGGGTTGGTGAGCGCGGTGCCTTGTAGCAGTGACGCCGCTGTAACCAGCTTGTTTTATATAAGGCCCGACAATTTGGGATGGATATACCGCCATCCATCGGTACCAGCCAATGGTGGGCCGCCTGGTTTTGCCTGAGTTGATATAGCCAAATTTTTATTGGGGACTCGGTAAAGGTCAGAGCCATGGTTCAATGCCCACTTCTATGAAATACGCAAAATAATATTAAGACTTCATAAACTAATTGAGTCGGGGTTGTTCTTGAACAAGTATAGGGGCACAACAATAGTACATTTTGATGCAAGTGCGAAAAGGTTGATATTTAGAGTCACGATTGACGTTTTTGCCGAGACGCAGAAATAAAAGAGTTTGAAAATACTCATCTTAAATAGTTTTTAGTGTATCCAGCAAAACAAAGGTTTACATGCTTACTAAATGATGTGGCCGGTTTCCCCTAGATGGCGTCGGTAGTAAAAAAAAGCACGAGTGTGAAATGTGTCAATGTGTCAATCACATGTAATCTATCATTTTTTGAGCAGGTGTATTCAAAAATATTTTTCGTATTTCGCAAACTGGGTCATTGAATAAGATTATGTTTTTACAGCAAAATCCATCGCTTTTGATTACTCTAAATAACATTAGAGTGCATTACAAACTAACTTCAATTAGAAACAAATTTCAAGTGAAACAAGATGTTGAATAAAATCCTCGTTCCAGGATTCAAACCAGCGACCTCTTGCTATCGCGACAAGCGCGCTACCACCTGCGCCGCCGAGGTACCACCTAGACCGTTTACAAATGTCAAAAATAATTACAATACTGTTTCACGATGCAACATTTAAAAGTTCACGACAATGTTTAATGGGTCATCTACCATAGAAACTAAAAGCGCATTTCCCACTATCACGAACTGTCATGTCAGTTCCTCCTTCGTGCAAAAATATATACTTTAGTTTGCCCACAGGCTTCGCTACAGAGTTTCAGTTTTTGACTGAAGAATGTAATTAAGATTTGTAAGGCCCCGGCTGCCTGAATCCGGACCCCTGATCCACTTTAAATTCCGACCTTATCAAGCCAAAAAACTGGTCAAGTGCGAGTGAGACTCGTCCTCTGAGGGGTTCTTACATACCGCTTAAAACACAAACGTATTCCACGAGCAGTTATAGTACAAACTAACTTGACACTAACAATCTATTAAACTCCATGTATCCAAAGCGAAATATAGGAAAGACTTATGTCCAGAAGTGGACGAACACAGGCTCTGATGCATGGTTGAATCCAAAGGTTCTAATTAAGTTACACTGCAACTGCTTCTTGTTAAACTAAATATCGGTAATTTTCAGATTTTTTCCTAGGCCTATGTAATTATGAACGAATATTCAAGTTTCTAACTCAACTTAAAAGTATAGATTTTCATTGGACGTAAGGAACAATTAAAATATGCTAAAAAAAACGGCGCCATCACATGTAGGTATTTTTGATTCGATAAACGCTCCACGCTAACCTGAATCTCACTGAAATGATTTCAGTTGTTCATGGAATCCTAAACAGCCGTTTCTCCGTGTTTTATGTTGCCTCCCTACAATAGAAACGGTTTCTTTTTGTTTCAGCTATTTCGAGGACATTTAATTAACAAAGCAATTATAAAAGGATCACAGGTACACGCCAACAATGGATTTGCTTAAACGATCATAGAAATAAATTGGTTTCAAGATGGCGGCGAAAAAGCAAAAAAGAAAACACCAGTTGGCTCCTGGGAAAATAACAAAGAATAACAATTTATTTCACCTTGAAAGATTGGGGCGATGAGTTATAAAGATTTCGTACACATAATGTACTGGCTAGAGGAATTCTTATATCATAGGCTTACCGCGAGGGGGTGTTTTGGGGGTTCTAACTTTCCTTAATTACAAAGTCCAAAGTTTCGCATCGAGCGACAAAAAAAATATTCTTCATCTGTAAACAGTTATTAAGTTTTAAATATAGGTATAATAATGAAAAATTATGTTTAAGCAATACGGAGCCCTGTTGTCCGTTAGTATATCAAGGGTGTCTAGCTTGCAGGTAGAATGAGTTACAAATCTGAAATTTAGGTATGTTGTGTAAAATGTCAAAACCGAATATTGAATTAAAAATTTTATTAAATTAATTTTAAGCGGGGGTCCCATACGTGTAAAAGGAGCCGATTTTTTTTTTCTTTCCCTCTTATTTGGGGTATTGTCGTCTAGAGCTCATATTAGACAAGAGAACTTTTTTTATCTCAAAAAATTAAGAAATTTTTGGGGCCTTCAAAGTTGTCAGTATCATACCATTTTTATTACGGGGTCTATCTCAAGAACTAAACTAGTTGGGAATTTGAAATTTTCTGTAAATTATGTGGCATAGTGTTTAAATAACAAATACTGAAAACACCGATTCTTAATACAGGTACCCGAATACTCAACCAACTAAACTTTGCAGTTTTAGTCCATACATTTTGTAGGGGCTGATAAGTTTGTAATTTTTATTAGAGGTCATTAAGTCTATTAACTTATTAAATTGAAACACTCAGGGCGCGAGTCCAACTCGCATTTGACCTGTTTTTAATTATAAAGTACTAGGGCTGAATACGACACGCACATCGGCTCACTTTTGTTTCGTATTATTTCCCATTCAGCCGGTTGTCTTTGTGAAACGACCGTGCGTGTAGTATTCAGCCACAGTAATTTATAGTTTAGCAGATTATGGATCACTATCGACCATTGTGGCCTGAAGTTAGCTGGCAACCACGTTTTTTCCTACGATTTTTGACGTTTGTAGAACAATCGTGAGAGTTTTTGGTGGAAAATTGTAGTTTATTCATTGATATAACAAAAGTTAAATACGGTACAATGCAGAAGGTGAGACTGGAGAATTGCGATTGTGTGCGTGCACACCATTAACATTGTGGAAAACAACTCTTATAGCGGTCCAGGCAAGGTCTGTTGTCAAAAAATCATGGTTTGACTTTTATCTTATTCTACTTTTATTACGATGTATACTTTATGTTTCCATGATTTTTCAAAAATAGACCTTGCCTGCGCTGCTATGAGAGTTGTTTTCCACAATGTCAATGGTGTGCACGCACACAATCTCAATTCTACAGTCTCACCTTCTGCACTGTACGTTCTTATATCGTCAACTGAAAAATTGACCTCTCTTTAAGCAAGCGCCACCGAACGACAGAGATAGAGCAACAAGCTTTGACAGTGGCGCGAGTGAGACAAGCTACACAAAACAGGCCCGTTGGGCCTATATTTGCAGTGCCGCGCGTTAGAAGCGGGGTACTGCATCTTCCTTTTGTTTTACCTAAGGATTTATTGTGGTCTCATAACCACCATAGGTATATCTGTTACCTTTTGACAATTTACAAAATAATTTATACAAAATACAAATTATAAGTAGAAAGCCGTAGTAATAACTCTGAAATAATAACTAATAATCATTATATCTAAATAATCACCTGGGGATTTCGACTAGTCAATAGCTGACATCAACGGCTGACACCTAAAGTTAATAGATAGTAATTGTGCTATTTAGTATGACATGGTTCTCTGTCCCCATCACTAGCTGTAGAACACTAGACAAGTTAAACCAAAGCTGAACCATCTAAAAATTGCGCACTGCGCCATGATTTTTGGCTATAACTTTTATGCAAGCAAGACAATAGGTCCACTGTGTAAAGTTCCGATTTGAAAGCATAATTTAAATTTTACGGTATACATAGATGTGTTTGTTCCCAGCCCTTACAATTCGTAACGCGAACAGAACAAAAAGAAAAATAAAACTGAACAACATGAAACATTTCCCCCCCACATCTAAAAACCCTAACACACTAACCTCACCTACCTACCAACTTTTCTGCTAACTATATCCACTTTCCGTCTCACTGCCTACCCACTCTACCTTCTCACATGTAGCTTGAACTAGTTATAAATACAAACAAGGTTTGGAGGGTGTTAGTCTAGTATTAGGCCAAATGATCGTCTAGCAGCTGTGATAGGACCCCTCGTTGTGAACCGTATTTAAGTAACCCTAGTTCTTTTAGTGATAATAAGAATGAATCCGAACTCAACATTACCTAATAAGTCTAGTTAAATTACCTAAAGTATCCGAGAAGTAAATAGTTCCTCTGACCCTAGTAAATAGAATAACATCTGCGCCTAGCTAAGTTATTATATGATGTCAATACTGAATTGAAACTATCCAAGAGAATATCACCTATTGACCAGGCTTATGTAAGAGAGTGGGAGGAGTAACTGAAACTAAATATAATTCGTCTAGAAGATACCGCAATTTTATGTTGTTTTGTTTAATAGCCCCTACCGGTTAATTTGGGTTCGGTAAAAGCAAAAGCTTCTATGGTTCTGCTTAAGTAAAGTAATAGATGAGAAGATTATACTCCTAGATAATAAGAGTATAAGTCGAGCATAAAAGCCTTTACCTTTCGGATGGGGAATAACCCGTGAATTTTTTTGAACAAAGGTTTTATTTAGTTTTATTTGAAATTGTGATTTAATACTTTATATTATTATAGACTTTAATTTTGCATTTAGTTTAATGATACATTATTTGTACTGTGCTACAGGGCATTAAGTACTTAGATATTGTAATTTGGTAAGACAGTATTATTATACTGAATATTTGTAAGATTTGTTACTTTGTAATAGTAAATCGTTCATGTTGGCAAGTCTTTAATTTCTACCAAACACTACTATAGTCTCATTATAAAATCTTTCAGTAATCTTTAAATAGTACATTATTTATTTTAAGAAAACCTAAGAACAGTGATTCCCTGTCTACACACCTTGGAGGAAGAATCACTAAGAAACCTCAAGGAGTACCTACTCGTAATTAAATATCGTGACCTTACTGTGAAATATTAACTACTTCAGTAAAAGCTGCATACTTCTCCTTATCACAAGTCTAATCTCTGAACCTACTGAATTCTACATGAGAACAGCTTTAAGGTAGGTAGTTTATTCTAACAGAAATTTATTAACAGTCAATACTGGATTAATTCAGTCATACAGATAACTAATTCGGTTCTACTAGTTTGACTAATTTCAACTCTTCTGAATATCAGTTAGTAAGTAGCCGTTTTGAAGTCTCAGAATCAAAGCTATAATTATATGAAATATGTCTCACTCAGATAGATATAATTTCAGCTAGCTGGTTTCTTTGTTAGATCCAGAATAATTTCAGCAATATTTAAGGCTATCTCTCGGCCACATTGTACTTGAGGATATTAATTCAAGGAGAGATATATCTATTCACACTTGACGAAGTAAGATTCCTGTTCCGTTTGGTATACAGAAGATTCTTATTAGCACGGCATTGCTTGGCTAAAAGGGTGGGATTTTCCCTTAGTATGAACAAATACATCTACTCATTACCTTTATTTTTCAGGCATTATTATTCACAAATAGAAATCATTCCTTTTCTATGGAAACCAAGCTACTTACTTTGGTAAATTTATTTATATTGAAATCTTCCTTTTTTATAAGGAAATTATGATTCCAGAATTATTTACTGTAATTAAGACTTAGAACTGGACTTTGCTCCAAACTCTGAACTGATAGTTCTCACACCAAAACAGTTTATCTCAATAAAAGGTTATCTTGAAAAACTAGACACTCGTGTAAGTAGGAGTGTTTCTGAGCGAAGGTCGAACCTTCTTTATCTAATCAAAGAACGATGATCACAAGTTTAATCCATCTGATAGCAAATTAAGAGCAAAACATTACTTATCTTTACTTCACAACAAAATAACTTTCCGTCACTTAAAGGACTTTCTCGACCAGACAATCAGGGAGGCTTTCCACTGAATGCTTTCGACACGTCGTTACAAGATTGATCTAAACAAATTCTGCCTTTATTAACTTCTGAAATTCGCCTATTCTTTTCAAACTAAAATCTGGAACCTAGTTGATATCCGCCTACCTATTTGACCTAAATTTCACCAATCCGTGGTTCTACAAGAATTACCCCCTTAAAAACCTTCAAAGCCTACGGATCCTAACCTGAACGTGCCTACGTGTAACATTAAAACATAATTGACTAAAACATGCACTACCAGGAGCCTACAACCTTCAGAACCCTACTTTCTCTGAGCACAATTCTACCGTCCTACATTTTTCTATAATACCTGACTGTGTTCTAATCAATTTATCGTCCCTTCTTGCAACCCTACGTGAAATTCTAACATCCTAAGATTCTTTGTAACGTCCTAGCATTCCCGCAAATTACTTTACTGATCTGGCTACCCAGGAATAGCCAAGAGAATTCTCAGCCTATTTTGGTGTAAAACAAAACTAGAGATAAAATCTCACATTTACTTTTAATTGTGTGAGTGTGTAATGCATCCTAACAAATATCTTAACACTAAATTGACTATCCAAACTTTACCTGCCTAACACTTGTACCTAGAATGAGAATTCATAGTCTGCCAAATGTGTAAAACCCAAAACTAGAGATAAAATCTCACATTTACATTTAATTGTGTTTGTGCGGTGATTCCCAAAGAGTCACAGCGGAAATCACATCCCTCAACTAGTCTAAAATAAAGAAGCGAGGCGAGTTTTCTCCTCTACGTGTACCTACTGCCTATAAACTCTCCGTGCCAGTCAGCGGGTGATTCAAGGTAAGGGCCTCACCCAACTGACCGGAAGTTCCCTATATGGTTGTGTGATAAATATATTAATATATACATAAAGACCAAGACTGCGCCACGGATGATAACCTGGAGGGGCAATGTCCGGTTCACACTTCTCTCGTGATCGCCCAGGCAACATCACATGGTAACGTCAGAAATGGGAGATATTATACGGTATAACTAAACCGCTGCAGCGTCATCTCAAAACGACTGCCCCTCCGGAGAGGTTGAAGGATAAGATACGAGTTGTCGACTCCGTTAGGTTACCCTCGTATCAAATCCCCAAAGAGACTTCTCTTTGTTTAGCATCACATATTTTCCCTACCTATTAGCCGTCAAGCCTACTGAAGATACCCCTAAACTAAACCCAGAGACACCCACCTTTGCCACGCTCGAAACACCGAGTAGTTCCCGCGCTAATAACCCTTCAAACTTCCGCGCTAATAAACTACAAAACCCCACGCCCAGGCCTGATATCCGCGTCCCTAGAACTGGTCTGAACGATATAACACAATTAACCGCGATTCTTAATGAGGCTTTTTCCATCCTTCCCCCGGCCAGCCGAGCCCTAGAGCTCAAAGCCTTTCACAGCCGCAACATCCAGCTTTACCTTATATTATTTAAAATATAAAGCAGACCCCAGAATTCTTAGGAAATCATTTGAAACGAGCCTCAAAAGGAATGCCCTATAACCGATCTACATCTTCGTCCTTTTACGGAAAACGCCTCGAACAAACACTCGCGGATCTCTAAATTTAAACTGCACTTTCTTGAAAAGTATCCCACACTCTAAATATTTCCGACAGAACTTTGAAGAAAATAACCCCGAAGAAAATTAATATATCTATAAAACAAACGCCCTGATAAAAATAAAACCCAAGAAAATAAATTCGCGACTAATCACTGCACTTGTATCTCGCTTGACGGACCTCGAAGACTGAACCCCGAAGACTGACCTCCGAAGACTGGGCTCCAAAGACTGAGATCCGTTCCCGCCCTACAACCACTTTTATCAACTCACTCCCGGCGCCTCGCCACGCATACATTCATTCTTCCATACCCCGCTCACTTCTTGTCACTCCCCGTATCCACGGCCCACGCATTCTCTCATTTCCGTATTACCTTATATGGTCATGAAATCTCAACGCCGACATCCGGACTACAGCAATCATAATGTTTTCCTTTTTAGCTTGAAATAGTATTTTTCGTGATTCTAATTTTCCTTACCACCAATTATTAAGATAATGAAAATATCTAAAATTCATTTGAGCAGGTTTTACTTTATTTTGAATTAAAATACGAAAATGGGATCTGTATCCTTTACTGCTTTGCTAAATGCGCCACCTAGCTGAAACAAGTGGCACTTTTGACATAGCCTTAAAACCAATTCACCTAATCTGTACTATACCAAAGTTCATGAGTTTATTGCAAGATGCGCAGTGTCGCCCTCTTTTCCCCCAATACTAAATTCTAGCGGGCTCTGGCAATTTAACAATAACAGCGCCATTATGACGGAAAGACAGCGAATTATGACGGAACTTCTTGAATCAAAGTTTACCCAATTTCCCGCTACTGCGCCCCCATAGCCCGCCTTCTGCATTCCTTACTTGTGTAAAGCCCCCCAAATCTCTCTCCTCAAAAGACATTTCTTCTCCTCGCTTAGTGGACCCATTTCGCTTAGCAACTGTAGACACCCGAAAATCTTTAATTCCATGCATGATACCTACCCATGAAATACCCGTTTTCGGCGCGAATTTAATGTTCGCGTAATTTAGTATAGAAACAACATCTTTACTCGATTCACGTAATTTTCACTCTTTCCCTGCTTCCAAACATTAAGAATAAAACATCCGGAATTTATTTGAACATTACTTCTTCATTTCCTGAGTAAAATAAGGAAATAAGGTCTGTTTCATTTTCTAATCCCGGAAGTAATGCCATCTAACCTAAACAACTGATACTTTTATGTTTGTTGTAACATTCTTTTCAATGAACCTAATCTACCTCCGAACTCAAGAGTTTCCCACATATTAAGCAGATGTCGCTTCCACCCTCAGCTAATATCAAGACATCAATAGTAATCCGAAGGTAGTGGCACCATCTTACCACAAAATGTTAGCGAGTGCTAACGGAACGCCTCGATCCGAGGTTCGTTCTGGTACAGCTCGACCCTCAAAATTTACGTAGCATACATTAGTTCAGCCGAAGGAAATTTTCTCTTCAGACTCGCTAACATGCAGAGACCACTGGTTACAAAACAAATTATTATGGCTTTTTCCAGAATGTAGTTGGGTGTGTGCGTTTTTAAACCAATCCACTAACAGAATCCCGCAAGTATCCGGACTCCAACCTCGCAATAACTTAATTATGGATAACTATTACTTCGATTGCAAGAAATCTGACGAAACGAGAGTACCGGGTTGTGAATCCAGTATGCCCTAGTGGCAATAAGATGGCCTTCTAACCCAATCCAATTTTTCGATTAACACTAGATTTGCCATGGACTATCTCTAATTCCACCAGACACCAAGCGATGAACCGCCTCATAAAGGTTATCCTTTAATTTAACCATCTCAGCTAGAGCCCTTCCCCTTGCAAGCCCCATAAGTCTCCCGGTGAGTGTGCAGTTGCCGAAAAGGGAGTACGAGCTTCTGTATAGTGCGGGTTTATCATGTACTTCTTTTCGTAATTTAACCTAACTCCAATTTTCCATAATAAACCGTTTGCAAGGTGTAGTGCCTCTGGTCCAAGCTACAATAACTTCATCTATACTGTCAAAACTGTTGCCTCCCTAGAGCCCTCTTTTACAACCTGCATTCTCTTTAATAAATATTACAGTATAATTTTATATTATTATACTACAATACAATTAAAATCCTCTTTCCCCTTTTTCTTCATACTTCCCAAATGTACCACGCGTGGATTTCTCTTTCTCGCCACTCTAAGGATCCACCAGCTCATTCAATACAGACTTTCCTGTTTAACCAGGTTAATTGTCCCAATGGCTCTGTAGCATGTAGCGTGCAAGCCGTTCTCAACCCTTAACCCTAAATCACATCAAATAATTTGGCTCAAACCAACATTTCCTACAATTAAAATTTTCCCTAGGTCTCCCTAATCTAAATAAAAAAGATGTCCCTACAGTTTTCTATATACCTAATTGTTCACGTTCCGTAGCTTCGCTGCGTACGTTGACATGATCGCAATTAATTTAGCTAAATTTAATCTTGATTAAAACCTTAATATTGAGACATTTCCCCCGCTATCAACCTGAACAACTTACTCATTCACGAGCCGTTAGAAATAACCCAACGACTTAATTTCTCTATATTCCCGGACCTCACTCTCTTTTGTAATATTCCTAAATATTTGATCATTCTATTACATGGGTTTAAACCTTAAGGGGTAAGACGTATAAGAGCATTCTGGCACTAACTGTGACCTGGGGCCTAATCATAAAACCAGACTCCATGATGAGGAACCATTTACTTGAGCTAACGGTATACTTTTGTGTCTAATGTGTCAGGATTTAAATAGATAGATACAACCATAAAATTGAGGTATCAGATTATCTTGTAGATAGAATTAACGATGAAACAGAACCAAAACTCATACTAGTCAGAGTCACGTTGCACCCGACTAATTGCGAAGATACTCGATAAGAATATTTCGGTCCCTAAATTATCCTATTCCCGCTCATATACATGTTGTTATAAAATTCTCAAGCAATAAACTAAATTCAGGCACTAGCTTACAAAAGTATCTAGGCCCTCGTCAAAATGTAAAGATTTACAGTGTACTATTTGGTCAACTACTTTATCTAATCTTTAAAAGGATAATGAAAACAATCCTAGCCTCCGTAACCAATAACGTACAGGTAAATAAATTGTCTCATACTCAAGTTATTCCGCCCCTCACATAATTTCTCCTGACTCTAGAACCGTCTACTTGCATATTGCATGTCCCAACAACTCAACCCGAAACTGAGAGAATTATAGTGGTGTAATGTCTACAACATCATAGAGGTAAGTACGGCGGTAGACAATGAAGAAAGATACAAAAAAAGAATTCATCAAGAAAAAGGGAGAACGTACCGAGCATTCTCCTCCAGAATAAGTTTAAGCTTCCCTAATTGTGAATCCGTCCCTTACTCGTAATTTCCGCTACAAATCACGATGTTTTCCCTTTTGAATTAACGTCTATGAAATATTGCGTCACTGCATATAAAGCTGTTCGCTGTAATTAAGGTCCTGCAACCAAAGTGCAGAATGAAACCTTCACGGTAGAATTCCTCTGTCTATCACAGTATAGTCACAACTCATCCTCTAAACTACTAGATTTAACACTCTGTAAAACAGCTTAATTCACCTATACTGCATGGGGCAATCAATCCCTATAATCCAAAATGGTTCAAAACCATATTTTTAATTTAAATGTTACCTAGGCGAACATGTGATTTTAATAAGACGCTGCACGTTCATACTACAGGGTATGTAAAGTTTGTTCACCCGTAGACTACGATTTGAATATAACATATACCGTATAGTGAATACCGTTATCAAAAATATTCAGTCGTAGCAACATAAAAGTGAAAAGAATAAAATTCACCTAAGCCATCTAAACCTCTCAACTAAACCCGACCCCCCTGGTTTTCGACTGAAGACATCTTCATGGTCATTTGTCACTACGAATGTCTCGACATTTGTATATTATGTTAATTTTTTTACACCAATATATGGAACCCGTTTCTTCGCTCGAAACGTTTCTCCTCTCTACCATAATACCCACTTGTTTCTAACATTCTATTAAACCGTCAAACGCTATCTCTGTCATCAAATATTACCCGAAACTCATATGTATATAATATTTGTACTAGAGTTGCGTACCTCAGAGTAACAATAAGATCACACCAACTAATGAATATTTGTCCGCTCTCCCGTCACAAAACTGTTATGGCCCTATCTCTACTGTTTGTAGCCTTCGCGCCAATAAGGTAGTACATTGTTGACTAATTTCGTAACAAACATAGTACATACAAGTACATACATATATACTCATATCCGTCTCCCAAAGAGGTAGGTAGAGACCATATACTTCCGATTGCCACGACCCTAACACACACATTTTTCGTCTCCTCCACATCCATTATTCTAATCACGCAATTTCTTATTTTATAAACAAAAGTTTATTCTTGATTTTCACAAATTCTATATAATTAAGTGATATTCCGCAAGTACCCTACTATATTTAAGCAACTATCGTATTCGAGGATTAGAAAATAGACACCGTTCAAACATCAGACGAACATACTATTTCACGCCTATCTCCTGAAGGGATAAACATATACTGTCAACTTTCATCCACTATGATTCCGACACACCTCTTTCGCCTCTTCCACTCCTATCTACGAGGTCGTACTAGTTCTTCGATTTCGTATATCACAGCGCCGGTACAGAACCCTGCGTTTTAAATTCACTCACCCTAACTTGACTCCTATTTGACACATTCTGAAGTACATTCGAGTTCTCATTTTATCCATAAATCTCCCAGACTATCATTCTTTTAAAACTCCGACCCTCCAGCTTGTAAACCTGACTTCACCCTGTGTGATATTTCCATTCATTCTATCGGACAAATTCTCACAGTTAAATATAGTAAGCCACCAACTCCGTGAAACTCTTATAAATTGTGCAAGGTTACACGTTCATAATTTGTAATTAGTTTCAAAATAATATAGGTATGTAAAATGTGGTTGCACATCTCTAAACACACGACTCTCAGATTTAACAAAATACCGAATATCTAACACTGAAACTCTAACGTATACTTTTCTCGCTTAAGTTTACCTTCTTACGACCATCAAGTTATACGGTTTATCCTGTTACATCTATTTTAATACCATGTGGATATTATTCCTCAATGACTTGAAATTTTACTAACTTATCTAAGTCCACGTACTAATCCTTCCGGACTAACCCATGCTTATTTGACCTAAATTTCGCTCTGAGTTCCACCCTATTAAATGTAGGTATTTATACTAAAAAGTGCCCTTCCGTCGCTACCCAAAAATACTATCTCTCTCATTCTTAAGAACACATCCAAAGTGAATACTATGAGTACACAAGGGCCTACCTATTTTCAAAACCCGAATCTAATATTGTTTATCTTTTACTACTAATGCAAAAGTTTTCTAAGGGGATCTCATTTACCTGAAACGAAACTCTCGATACACACACACGAGTACATACGATTCGTTGATAACCTTCCCAGGTGCCCCATTTCATCAATTCCTAATAATTTCTCCCTTTTAATTGCTTAGTACCCGACAATAATCGCTAGCTCCCATTTTACTGAACTACAAATCCTTTCAACGCCAGTTTTAACCTCAGCATAGAAGTTTATATAAAATCATTATTTGCCTAACCACTATCTCAGAATTTAATTTCCCATTTATTTACTTATAACTTCATTCAAATCATACAACTTAACCCCCCTTTTCTCAATAACTTTGAAACATACTTATTCATTTTCCACACTTCTAAACTTGCCACAAAACTTTTATTACTTTTTATTAACTACTTGCTCTTTCCCGCGGCTCCGCCCGTGCGTTATTCAGTTTAACGACATGATTTTTTTTTCCCGGGATAAAAGTAGCCTATGTGTTAATTTGGGGTATAAGCTATATTCATTCTAAATTTCATCCAAATCTGTCTAGCCGTTTCAGCGTGCAAGAGTAACAATCATACACACACACACACAAACTTTCGCATTCATAATATTAGTGTGATGCCCTTCATGCCTTAGTAAGCAACAAGCTCTTGCATATTCCCGCAATTGACTCACCACACCTACGCTATAACATTACCAATGAAGTTAATCTCTTGTAACTTATCGTCATAGCCCATCATCACATTTCACTTTCCGCACCTACGCTATAACGCTACCAAAGAAATTGTTTTCTCGTAAATTATCATTACCCATTCTTTATCAATCACACTACAAGGATCGAACACTCGAACCCCTTTTCACTTCTCTTATCGATGCAAGATTTTTTTTATTTTGTAAAAACCTTTGTTTTCCCCGCAACGCAAAATATAACCAAAAGTTATAACGACATCGCAAAGCGTCACCGCAAAATTAAAATAGTTTTCTTTAAGTCTCGCTAATATTACCGATTCAGACTACCACGTCATCACTGAACAAATAAATGAACGTCATCTAACATAAAAACATTTAACAACGATCACCTTCATAAACCTCCTTTTTCTATTAGTGCATCTACCTTCCGTCCGCAAAGAACTCTTACGCAACCTTACCGAGCGACCCTCATTCTTTCAAACTTTTCATCGATAGGAGCGCAGAACAAGACTTATATGCATTCATCCACCCATTCATTACTAGGATATTATTATTGCTAAACGATTGTGGGCATTGTGTTCTACCTGATAAATAAGACCGGTAACACTACGATAATTTTCTCCTTGGCGCAATATAGTTAATATTCCTTGACTAAAAGTGAGCAGATGGTTTCCACGGGACAAACTGAAGCTAGTATAATTTTAATATAGGCGACGACAGTCATCGAAGTACATTCGTCATATCAATAACACATTATACAAGTAAATCATGCAACGGCATTCTTCACCCGTCCATGCCGTTGTCTAACTAATGTTATTCTTTTACCGGTTTGTGATAATGCCAGTAACTACTAAGAGTTGTCAAAAGGAAGCACTACTTATAAAAACTTCAAATTAGTTTGATTATTTTGGTTTACCACGCATTGGGATGAAAGTCATTTCTAACCGTTCTAGACCGGTCGTTTATGTTTGAGATTAAAATGTGATCAAACCAATAAATAGCGAATAATCAAAAAGTGAAAGAAGGCAAATTGAACAGAAAAGCTTTGTTGTCACCGTACACATCTACTCACATATTCTTCATACAGATGACTATCCACGGAAAACATCATGTAGATGATAGATTCCTTTGATCGTAATAATCATAAGAGCGACCCTAATGCTTGGATTTGGATAAAATTTATCCGTTTCATAATGAAATGAAGAACCAGAACGCAGCATAAACACGTTCAGAAAACTCAATTCTCGACCGAACAACCTATCTTGTAACATTAAACACAAATGAAATAATAAGTCAATTTCCGTTTTGTTGGATAACACAAATTTGTCAAACTCATCACTAACATTGCCACAGCCTAACAGTGTACGTACATTCGCAAACTAGGTATCTAGGTGTCACAGACATGATGGCCGTTGGGGCCGAAAGGCTTCAGAAGGAGACAACGTACAGCAAAGCGCAGTGCAGGCCGACCACATGCCTGCCGGACCGACAACCTGAAGGACATCGTGGACGGCGCGGCGGCGACATGAGTGGTGAAATTGTGGAAAGGCCCATGCCCAGCACCGGACGAACACGGGCAGATGGATGACTACCATATCTGAACCGTAAAACTTCCTATAATATTCCCAGTCCCCTGCCTGATTAAATATTATTGAGCAAACTAATATGATCATAAATAATCCTTATATAGAATTTCATGTTGTTAGTTACCGAAATTATGATTTACATAGACATCATAGTGATATTTTTCAGAAATATTTCGATCTAAAAGGGGACAACGAATTTTAATATTAACTCTACGGCTCAGTCTAACATCAGTAAATATTCCCGATATTTCTAAACATTTATTCATCCTCTTCCTACTACGTATTAAGATTATAAAATAAAACACATAATATCTCATTTCTACTCGAGTCGCAATGTATACCACGTTTACTAACCGACCCGCAATGTAAACTCATGCGATTATTTCCGAAGTGATGACGTCATCCCTAGCTGACTTCAGGTTTGCAGGATTATACCTAAGTATTTGTGCACCTAACTCACTACTAAATAAGTGAGAGCAAAACACAATCGATTCCTCTCATCCTACTTAAAATACGTAAACCCTAGTCCGTACATACGATTGTACATCTTTTTAGCCCGACGTACATAACCAACCGCGTCTTTACTTTATTCTAGTAAAACAATTTAATAATTTTGAAAAGCACTAAAATAATACCACAGTGCTGCCAAGCAATCCCCCATAATTGAAACAAAGTATTTACTACACGAAGATGAAAAACATTTTCTAAAGCAATTAAACTTGTCCACTAACACTGCTTTTGTTTTTGAACGCACGGTCGCACGCGTCGCTTTCGTTCCATGAGACTAAGAACGTTTCCACACCATCCAACCCGACACCGGTGCCGGACGACGACAGCCAACATCCGATAGCCGACACCATGTGCTGTTTTCGCATTACCCGACAAAATCGCTCCGATATGGCCATTTGCTCGATAGTTTTAGTGCGGACAGGTCATTACGGAAGACTAAGACAATTTTGGATACATCCCATTGCGGAAGCTAAACATTCAGAGAGAGCATTTTATACTCTTTTTAGCGAGCTACAAAACGCACTGAGAAAGTTCTTTAATTACTTTCCTACAAGTGAATCCACGATATGATTATTTGCCAATTTATCTGACATCAAAAAGCAAGACACACATATTCGAATGGCTTTGGGGCCTACGGAAATGCAAGCGCACACAGAGACAATTTAGATATACGTATATCAACATACAAACATTATCGTCCGACGACTCACGGGCGTCCGATAGTGCCGCCAACATATCGGTGTCGGTTCCGATATCCGATACTGGATCGGACAATGTGAAAGACTACTCATTCCATACATTTTACTTGCCCCGATATCGCACCGGCGGCGTCCGACCCCGACATCGGACCGGACAACGCAAAAACCCCCAAATATGGACAAATGGACTTTGAGTCCAGAGCCGTTAAAAATACTAAAAACAAACCAATGCGATTATGACAGTCAAAACAAACAAACCACTTTTGAATATGAATAGTTCAAAACCATCACAAATGAGATATCTCTGATATCTCTATAAATAATAAATAAACTAACTTGTGCGTGCGTTGAGATGAAGATGGAATGCACCTTCAGCTCGGGACAAAATTATTATGAACTTAGCGCAACTCAGGATGATTCTCAAAGGTGCAAAATTGGACATGGCGTTGATGATATCAATGAAACCTACAACTACAGATTACCAAGGATAACCCAATTAACGGAGCCAAACTCATCTCATACAATGGTACGTATATTCATTCTAACCTGTTTCACAATTGCCTAATCATCAAGAACGCATTAAAACTACGTTTTCCTATAACCGTCATTCATATTGGTTATTAGTACTGCTATCTTGAGCAAACATCTATAGTATTGCAATCCAAAAGTGGCCTAAATTACCTGGGCTACTTTAATAAACAATGCTCATTACTCCTACAACGTCAAACACAACCCTTTATATTAAAGTAAATTTATGCTATAGCTTCTTAATGATAAAATAGGTATAACTATTCACAACAATACAGACATTCTCCATACATTCGCCCGAAATTAATTATCTTTTTCTACTTTTCAGATACAGCCTACGATGGTTGAGTTCTAAAAGCCCTATATGCATATTATGTATGACCCATCTCGCCTGAGAAGCTACGCAGGTGTATGCAATGTGGATAATCCAGTCTACTTCCTAACCAAGAACTTCGCTTCGCCCAATCGCACTAAGGAAAAGATAATAATGTGCATCTGTGTTACCGCTGAATGAATTTACTACATAGAAACTAAATATCACTCTTAAAACACCTCCGTCTCACGTGCAACAATTGAACTAGACTAACACACTCCAACCAAATAAATACTAGAAATCGCAATACAATATCCCAGCTATTAAAACATGATCACAGTGCTTTAATGAAACAAAAACGCTAAAATGAATTCAAAATACAACGTTACAACCATGATATTGTTAAAACTTTATTCCGACATATGTCCTAGTAGTTAATTTTAATATTATAATCGCAAAAACTGCAATATTCTGGTCACGGCTTCTAATTGAAACATTTCCCCCCCACATCTAAAAACCCTAACACACTAACCTCACCTACCTACCAACTTTTCTGCTAACTATATCCACTTTCCGTCTCACTGCCTACCCACTCTACCTTCTCACATGTAGCTTGAACTAGTTATAAATACAAACAAGGTTTGGAGGGTGTTAGTCTAGTATTAGGCCAAATGATCGTCTAGCAGCTGTGATAGGACCCCTCGTTGTGAACCGTATTTAAGTAACCCTAGTTCTTTTAGTGATAATAAGAATGAATCCGAACTCAACATTACCTAATAAGTCTAGTTAAATTACCTAAAGTATCCGAGAAGTAAATAGTTCCTCTGACCCTAGTAAATAGAATAACATCTGCGCCTAGCTAAGTTATTATATGATGTCAATACTGAATTGAAACTATCCAAGAGAATATCACCTATTGACCAGGCTTATGTAAGAGAGTGGGAGGAGTAACTGAAACTAAATATAATTCGTCTAGAAGATACCGCAATTTTATGTTGTTTTGTTTAATAGCCCCTACCGGTTAATTTGGGTTCGGTAAAAGCAAAAGCTTCTATGGTTCTGCTTAAGTAAAGTAATAGATGAGAAGATTATACTCCTAGATAATAAGAGTATAAGTCGAGCATAAAAGCCTTTACCTTTCGGATGGGGAATAACCCGTGAATTTTTTTGAACAAAGGTTTTATTTAGTTTTATTTGAAATTGTGATTTAATACTTTATATTATTATAGACTTTAATTTTGCATTTAGTTTAATGATACATTATTTGTACTGTGCTACAGGGCATTAAGTACTTAAATATTGTAATTTGGTAAGACAGTATTATTATACTGAATATTTGTAAGATTTGTTACTTTGTAATAGTAAATCGTTCATGTTGGCAAGTCTTTAATTTCTACCAAACACTACTATAGTCTCATTATAAAATCTTTCAGTAATCTTTAAATAGTACATTATTTATTTTAAGAAAACCTAAGAACAGTGATTCCCTGTCTACACACCTTGGAGGAAGAATCACTAAGAAACCTCAAGGAGTACCTACTCGTAATTAAATATCGTGACCTTACTGTGAAATATTAACTACTTCAGTAAAAGCTGCATACTTCTCCTTATCACAAGTCTAATCTCTGAACCTACTGAATTCTACATGAGAACAGCTTTAAGGTAGGTAGTTTATTCTAACAGAAATTTATTAACAGTCAATACTGGATTAATTCAGTCATACAGATAACTAATTCGGTTCTACTAGTTTGACTAATTTCAACTCTTCTGAATATCAGTTAGTAAGTAGCCGTTTTGAAGTCTCAGAATCAAAGCTATAATTATATGAAATATGTCTCACTCAGATAGATATAATTTCAGCTAGCTGGTTTCTTTGTTAGATCCAGAATAATTTCAGCAATATTTAAGGCTATCTCTCGGCCACATTGTACTTGAGGATATTAATTCAAGGAGAGATATATCTATTCACACTTGACGAAGTAAGATTCCTGTTCCGTTTGGTATACAGAAGATTCTTATTAGCACGGCATTGCTTGGCTAAAAGGGTGGGATTTTCCCTTAGTATGAACAAATACATCTACTCATTACCTTTATTTTTCAGGCATTATTATTCACAAATAGAAATCATTCCTTTTCTATGGAAACCAAGCTACTTACTTTGGTAAATTTATTTATATTGAAATCTTCCTTTTTTATAAGGAAATTATGATTCCAGAATTATTTACTGTAATTAAGACTTAGAACTGGACTTTGCTCCAAACTCTGAACTGATAGTTCTCACACCAAAACAGTTTATCTCAATAAAAGGTTATCTTGAAAAACTAGACACTCGTGTAAGTAGGAGTGTTTCTGAGCGAAGGTCGAACCTTCTTTATCTAATCAAAGAACGATGATCACAAGTTTAATCCATCTGATAGCAAATTAAGAGCAAAACATTACTTATCTTTACTTCACAACAAAATAACTTTCCGTCACTTAAAGGACTTTCTCGACCAGACAATCAGGGAGGCTTTCCACTGAATGCTTTCGACACGTCGTTACAAGATTGATCTAAACAAATTCTGCCTTTATTAACTTCTGAAATTCGCCTATTCTTTTCAAACTAAAATCTGGAACCTAGTTGATATCCGCCTACCTATTTGACCTAAATTTCACCAATCCGTGGTTCTACAAGAATTACCCCCTTAAAAACCTTCAAAGCCTACGGATCCTAACCTGAACGTGCCTACGTGTAACATTAAAACATAATTGACTAAAACATGCACTACCAGGAGCCTACAACCTTCAGAACCCTACTTTCTCTGAGCACAATTCTACCGTCCTACATTTTTCTATAATACCTGACTGTGTTCTAATCAATTTATCGTCCCTTCTTGCAACCCTACGTGAAATTCTAACATCCTAAGATTCTTTGTAACGTCCTAGCATTCCCGCAAATTCCTTTACTGATCTGGCTACCCAGGAATAGCCAAGAGAATTCTCAGCCTATTTTGGTGTAAAACAAAACTAGAGATAAAATCTCACATTTACTTTTAATTGTGTGAGTGTGTAATGCATCCTAACAAATATCTTAACACTAAATTGACTATCCAAACTTTACCTGCCTAACACTTGTACCTAGAATGAGAATTCATAGTCTGCCAAATGTGTAAAACCCAAAACTAGAGATAAAATCTCACATTTACATTTAATTGTGTTTGTGCGGTGATTCCCAAAGAGTCACAGCGGAAATCACATCCCTCAACTAGTCTAAAATAAAGAAGCGAGGCGAGTTTTCTCCTCTACGTGTACCTACTGCCTATAAACTCTCCGTGCCAGTCAGCGGGTGATTCAAGGTAAGGGCCTCACCCAACTGACCGGAAGTTCCCTATATGGTTGTGTGATAAATATATTAATATATACATAAAGACCAAGACTGCGCCACGGATGATAACCTGGAGGGGCAATGTCCGGTTCACACTTCTCTCGTGATCGCCCAGGCAACATCACATGGTAACGTCAGAAATGGCAGATATTATACGGTATAACTAAACCGCTGCAGCGTCATCTCAAAACGACTGCCCCTCCGGAGAGGTTGAAGGATAAGATACGAGTTGTCGACTCCGTTAGGTTACCCTCGTATCAAATCCCCAAAGAGACTTCTCTTTGTTTAGCATCACATATTTTCCCTACCTATTAGCCGTCAAGCCTACTGAAGATACCCCTAAACTAAACCCAGAGACACCCACCTTTGCCACGCTCGAAACACCGAGTAGTTCCCGCGCTAATAACCCTTCAAACTTCCGCGCTAATAAACTACAAAACCCCACGCCCAGGCCTGATATCCGCGTCCCTAGAACTGGTCTGAACGATATAACACAATTAACCGCGATTCTTAATGAGGCTTTTTCCATCCTTCCCCCGGCCAGCCGAGCCCTAGAGCTCAAAGCCTTTCACAGCCGCAACATCCAGCTTTACCTTATATTATTTAAAATATAAAGCAGACCCCAGAATTCTTAGGAAATCATTTGAAACGAGCCTCAAAAGGAATGCCCTATAACCGATCTACATCTTCGTCCTTTTACGGAAAACGCCTCGAACAAACACTCGCGGATCTCTAAATTTAAACTGCACTTTCTTGAAAAGTATCCCACACTCTAAATATTTCCGACAGAACTTTGAAGAAAATAACCCCGAAGAAAATTAATATATCTATAAAACAAACGCCCTGATAAAAATAAAACCCAAGAAAATAAATTCGCGACTAATCACTGCACTTGTATCTCGCTTGACGGACCTCGAAGACTGAACCCCGAAGACTGACCTCCGAAGACTGGGCTCCAAAGACTGAGATCCGTTCCCGCCCTACAACCACTTTTATCAACTCACTCCCGGCGCCTCGCCACGCATACATTCATTCTTCCATACCCCGCTCACTTCTTGTCACTCCCCGTATCCACAGCCCACGCATTCTCTCATTTCCGTATTACCTTATATGGTCATGAAATCTCAACGCCGACATCCGGACTACAGCAATCATAATGTTTTCCTTTTTAGCTTGAAATAGTATTTTTCGTGATTCTAATTTTCCTTACCACCAATTATTAAGATAATGAAAATATCTAAAATTCATTTGAGCAGGTTTTACTTTATTTTGAATTAAAATACGAAAATGGGATCTGTATCCTTTACTGCTTTGCTAAATGCGCCACCTAGCTGAAACAAGTGGCACTTTTGACATAGCCTTAAAACCAATTCACCTAATCTGTACTATACCAAAGTTCATGAGTTTATTGCAAGATGCGCAGTGTCGCCCTCTTTTCCCCCAATACTAAATTCTAGCGGGCTCTGGCAATTTAACAATAACAGCGCCATTATGACGGAAAGACAGCGAATTATGACGGAACTTCTTGAATCAAAGTTTACCCAATTTCCCGCTACTGCGCCCCCATAGCCCGCCTTCTGCATTCCTTACTTGTGTAAAGCCCCCCAAATCTCTCTCCTCAAAAGACATTTCTTCTCCTCGCTTAGTGGACCCATTTCGCTTAGCAACTGTAGACACCCGAAAATCTTTAATTCCATGCATGATACCTACCCATGAAATACCCGTTTTCGGCGCGAATTTAATGTTCGCGTAATTTAGTATAGAAACAACATCTTTACTCGATTCACGTAATTTTCACTCTTTCCCTGCTTCCAAACATTAAGAATAAAACATCCGGAATTTATTTGAACATTACTTCTTCATTTCCTGAGTAAAATAAGGAAATAAGGTCTGTTTCATTTTCTAATCCCGGAAGTAATGCCATCTAACCTAAACAACTGATACTTTTATGTTTGTTGTAACATTCTTTTCAATGAACCTAATCTACCTCCGAACTCAAGAGTTTCCCACATATTAAGCAGATGTCGCTTCCACCCTCAGCTAATATCAAGACATCAATAGTAATCCGAAGGTAGTGGCACCATCTTACCACAAAATGTTAGCGAGTGCTAACGGAACGCCTCGATCCGAGGTTCGTTCTGGTACAAACACGAAAACTCACTTACGCTGTCGAACCCCCATCGAATGTAAATGAAAAGGTTTCACTTTGGCGGCAGGTGCGACGGTGTTCCAAACCCTGGAGGGACCCGTAGAGGAGCAGATCCAGGCCTTCGTAGACCAGACCAAGACCAGGTTCCTCAGAGACCATCCCAGCGTCACAGGTATGGAAATTACCTTTAAAACGATATAATACATACATGCATACATAATACTCACGCCTGTCTCTCAGAGTATATGCTGGGACTACAGATTTCTATTTGCTACGATCCTGGCACAACTTTTTGCCTCTCATATTCATCAATTTAATCCGATGATTCCCAAATAGACATCTCTATTTGAACTTACCTTTCTTTTGTATTTGCATGCGCATGTAACAGGATAATTTAATTAAAGTCAAAAACTACACCCAATGACACAAGTCCGTACGGCCTATAACTCCAAAGTTAAGGGTCGGGGGGAGCGGGGAGTGGTATTTTTGAACTCAGGAGACACAGTTCTATCATGCAATGGTGCTAACTCCCAAGCCGTTATGCTCGACCTATTAGAGTGCAGTATCTTGCACAAGTTGCAGCGTGACGTCTATATCTGCACATCGGTCCGATGCACATTACATGTGCATGTAGCCTAGCAGACCGATGGTAACCTAAGCTCGCAGCCAGGTATATACAACAGTTGGGATACCTACTGGACGCGGTGTCGCGTCAGCTTATCTACGTCAATAATACCAGGAAATATTGTACAATAACTTTTATTTTCAAAAGTATAAAAAAACAAATAAGCGTATTGTTCCCCTAAACTTCCCAGTATGTGTTGGGGTCTGGGCCCTCACGCCATCCGATGCGGGTCCCCAGCACCCCGGACTTCTTGACGACGTGCGACTCTGGTGGTCCTTCGGCACTCCGGCGGGACCTGGTGGGATCGGTCATCTGTAAATAGAAAAATTAACATTAATTTCGTTGAAGCTTACAAGACGTACTGAGAGTCGGGGCATAGGACAAACTCTTTGCTTAGTAGTTGCAACGGTAATAAGAAACTTGAATGGGTCGTTGATAGGAGTTTGTAGAAATTCGATACTCACAGCTTTTTGATGGTTGGGCAGCTCCAGCTTTGATTCAGGCCTCGCCGTGACCAGCATGCACACCGCCATCAGCACCAGCAGACTGTTTGGCAGCATTTTGATTCAGTAGCTGCGAATGAAAAGAAATAAAATATTGAATTCAGTCATAAAACAGGCACTTTATCCCTGGAAAGAAGGCACAGGAGAAGTATAAAAATGCACAAAATAAATAATTTAAATATTCAATACTTACATAGAGCACGGAGGGTCACGAGTCACGGGTCACAGTATTCCTGTGGGCGAACTTGTTCACTCAGTGGCTGTCGGTGGGTTTATGAATATCAAGGATAATTTGGGCCCATTATATAGGGGCCTGCTGATATCATCGCCTGTGACGTGAACGATCCAATGAAGCAATGTAACGAAAATTGATTAGGCATTTATGAAATAATCCTGAATTAAAATTAATAAATAATTGTGGTTAAATCGCGAGCGGTTTATACTTTTGCGTCACCCATCAGAAATAATGCCGATACCATTGTAATAATAGGCAACTATTTCTGTGGTTTGGCTGAAACCCTGACGTCAACGGAAATTTCACCATATTTTTATGCCATAACTAAATAAATGTTATCATACCGTTTGTTTTTAAACTAAAGTTGGGTTTGTACCTAATGTAGCTAATACAAAGTGCATACGTTTTGACATGCTAACTTTTTCAAACTCCGTACAAGATTAACTTGCACGCCGACCAGGTGTAACTCCGTCTTGGCCGTACGTACCACCGAGCTACCGATAAGACCGCTCTGCACGTGACTATCCAAGGCTGCATGGAGATCTCGGTAACGCAACGGAACGAGGTGCAACGAGTGCGCTATCTTTGAAGAAAAAACCATGTATTTTACTCAGGCTTATCGACAGCGGCTTGGCGCCCATCAGCGAACACGTCGCAACATACAAAAGTCCTGCCGTGATTTTGTTTTCAAAGGTGCGCATATAGCAACGGGGCGCGGCGAGAATGTTTAATTAACTACACACATGACGCAAACTTGGCTGAAATTCAGTTGAATTCCCAATGACATCATTCGGCCTTGCCACACATGGTCATGCCTAGCGACATACCTTTTAGTGATCGTTATCCTCATTACAACGGGTCGATAAGTCAAATAATTATTTGACCTATACCTATGGGTTTAATCGTTTGGCTAACAAGGAAAAATACTTCGGGAATCACGAAATGACGTAGCAACGAACCCGTGCTAGTTTTTATAAAACCGAAGATAAGGTATTTGGGATTATTTGGTTGCTACACAAAAGTAAAGTTTGACAACGCTTTTCGCTAACATAGCGAAACATCTCGCCGTCCGAGGGTCCGAGCAGAACGGTGACGGATAACACACAGCTTTCATAATGTAAATAATGTTTATGCAACATTACACCATCGATGTGTCTCGAGCGTTGCGGCGCATTGATACAGAGTGCATATATCAGACGTTCGTACTTGCGCTTGCTGCTCCGGCACCCTAACGTTATACTATCATTGCTGACATGCTGACTGCTACATGACGACGGTCGTAGTAAACGTAGTAAAGACATGTTCACGTCATACTATCTTACCTATGCAACATACGTGTACGTGTACGATAACTATATACATACACACACATATACACATACAAACGTGGTATGATCTCTACATTCGTCACGAACGTTTCAAGATTAAGGAATGTCTGTAGCAAAGGTCTACGAGCAGGTGAGCTTACGAACGACGTTACGTTACATATAATCTTAAAAGACTTCGTGTCGGAGTCGTCGCACCATCGAGCTACCGATAAAACCGCGGTGCAGGTGACTCTCCAACGCTGCATGGAGCTCCCGGTCACACAATGGAATCAGGTGCGGCGACTGTGCTATCTTTGAAGAAAAAATCATGTATTTTACTCAGGCTTATCGACAGCGGCTTGGAGCCCATCAGCGAATACGTCGCAACATACGAAAGTGCAGTCGAACGTTACACAGCGGGTGCTCGCCTGCGAGGCGCCCGTAAACTCGCCTACGGGCGCCGCAGTGTCGCAGTCATAATTTCTAATTATATCATTACACGCCCACATTCCGCTGAAATTTACTGGGGTTTCCCATTAAGACACTTAGCGTAAGGACACTTCGGGCGCGCCGCACATAATTTTTGTTTATGTGATTCCACGCCCAAGGTACTTGCCGCAACCTTGGCTGAAATTCACTGGAATGCCCCGTTACGACATTGCATGTATTTGCCACATATATTCAGGCGACTTTTATCGATCGTTTCATTTTACGACGGGTCGTTTATAACGAGGAAAAGCACTTTGTGAATCGATAAATGAGGTGCTAACACACCCGTGGAGTTATTATGAAAAACCCAAGATAAAGTATTTGGGTTAATTTCGTTGCTACGGCCACAAAACAAAACTAAAGTATGAAAACGCTTTTCGCTAACATATTTGCTGCTGCTTTCGCCGTCTGAGAGTCCGGCGGGCAAGACGGTGACGGATGACACACAGCTTTATAATGTAAATAAATAAAATGTTCATAAAATGTTCGTACACTAACTAGACACACACACACACACACACACACACACACACACACACACATATACACATACAAAAAAAAACGTGACATGATCTCTACATTCGTCACGAACGTTTCTAGATTAAGAAAGCCTAGCTAGCCTAGGATCGACGTTACGTTACTAGAAGTCTAAGTTTTGCGCCGTGGGCTTCATGGGCTATGCAGCTGTGATTTTCTTACTTTTGTGCAACACCTGCAAGTCTTTTGCAGAGATTTATGTCTAGAACTTATCCAGGAGCAAGCCCGGAGGCTCGCAACCACCGTTTGTAGTGAAAAAATTCAAGTGCATTTTGAGTGAAATGCATCCTAGTGCATCGGGTTAAGATTGCAATGGCAAGATTCTTAGTCACACCTGAAACTGCATTCAGGCATTATAGACCGGACGGATCTGTGTTCCTGGCTGTATTCAACATTTGTTCGCCGTCCGGTAGAACATAGTGCTCTTAATTAATTTCTAACATCTTGTTGTGACATTTATTACACACATTTCCTATGTTCACAAATAAACTATTCTTTCCTTCTTTCTCCTGGGTACCTGCTTATCTAGTATAGCAGCTTTTTTTGACAATATAACTTGAGGCAGCGCTCCATAGAGTTGACATCGGTTATAGATTAAAGAAAGCTTACACCAAGTTTGGCATTCTAAAATATTCCCGATCTCAACACTCAACTCGGTTATGTTTTCGAGTCAACAACTCAGCTAACTATATTTTCTAAATTATAACTTATCACAACACAGAATGGGTACATACTATAGTCTGTCAAAAAAGTGTTGAAGTGAAAATTTAGGTAATATATTTATGAAATAACAACGCGGTTAACTCGATTTAACAGATTTTGTACTTGTTTGTTTGATGTTACCAGGCGAAATAAAAATAGTCTCTTCAATATTCATTTCAACACTTTTTTGATAGACTATACCTATTATTTATTCTGCGTTACACACTTCTTCTTATGACTAAGCAAGTAAGAGGTTCGATTCAGTCACTGGATCTTCTTTCAGTCCGATCACTATTCCGTATGTCAATATTTTTCAGTCTATCATTAAGTCAAACCGCACCTATACCCTGTAAGGAACGCATTCGGTATGCTAGCTATAGCGCAGAAGTAATAAAGGCTATAGGCAGTATCGCGTCTGAATGTTTATTGCAATCCGTAGTTAAGGCGAGAGTATTCAGAAAAACCAGAAAAGTGCGATTCGGATTCGCCCACCGAGGGTTCCGTTAAAGACTATTATTTTTTATGCTTTAATTACAAATGTATAGTTTTCAGATTTTCCCTATACTTGTAGTATAAGACGGTATTACTTGCCAAATTTCATAGTTCTAGGTCAACGGGAAATATACCCTGTGAATTTTGATTCCCTTGAGAGTATCGAAATATTTGTTTTTTGCGGCATAAACGGCCGTATCTTTTTTTCACGTTAATTTGGAAGTTTGATATTTTCACAGCTTCAATTTATATGGTTTTAATTTCAACTTGGAGGTATCCACGCGTTCCCGAGATAAAGGGTCTTGACAGACAGACGGACGGACGGACGGAGGGACAGACGGACGGACAGACGGACAACAAAGTGATCCTTTAAGGGCTCCGTTTTTTTCTATTGAGGTACGGAGCCCTAAAAATTGTCCTGCTCCAACGCTTTCATTTTACACTTGTCTATCCTGCTCAGGGGAAACGGGCCGTTCAGAGAAATCTGTCCTGCTCAAACGCTTTCATTTTACACTTGTATATCCTGCTCAGGGGAAGCGGACTGCTCAGAAAACTCGCGATTTTGAGGTATTTTTACTAGTTTTATGTGTTTATTTTACCTATTTTACAAATATAAGACTAGACAATACAAAATGTTTTCATTGCGAAATATTACTTATACTCGTACAATAAATGGAACTGTTTTTAGCAGAAAATTGTCTTCATGTATCAGAATTACTTCAATGCAGTGAAATAAAAAAAAGCATAAACGCTCGTAGTTACATAATAATTTGATTATAGACATGAAAAATCATATCGAAATTTCTGTACCATTTCTTACCCAAAGTTCCAAGGTTTGGCCGCGCCTACGCTACGTCGCCACTTGGAAAAAACGCCACTGGAATAATACTACGGGGATGAAACTTATTGTATCTAGCCACATTCATACTGGAGGCTTGTTAAGTGATCAGAATCACGGAATTATAACGTTTCTTGCTAATTTCACAAAATAAAATTTTGACATCCCATAGTAATTGACCCGGGGCTGAGCTTTCGCTTGTAGGGAACACGAAAAAAAAAATTCGCATTTCACAAAAAGGGATCTTTGAACCTTGATACCGACTATATACCGAGTCTTCAGTGTGAATTTGGCTGGATAAATAAATGTCACCTTATATTAAGACTTTAACCGGGCTCTGACTTGTGTTAGTATGAATAACGCTGATTTGGAGAACTGTAGCTGTATAATAGAACTTAATTAAGGCCTGAGTCAGCCATCACTTTGGTTTGTACAGCGATAATACAGCTGTTACCCCGCTATATCCACATTTAAAGCTGCATAACTTGGGGCCCCCTTTGGAGTAACAACGGCTGAGTAGGCAGATATACAGCCTCTATACAGCAAAGTGAAACAGACTAAAGTATTCAACATTTTTCTAGTACAGTTGTTACACAGTTTCGGATGCTATCTTTAATATACTTATCAATTAAGTACACTTGAGATTAAACTATGGAGGCCCCTCTTTGATTGGCTTATTAAACGTGCAATCAGTACTTAGCATATGATAAATGCAAAAATTTTCAATCATATTTATTGCACACTATATGTATATATTTGTAGATTGTAAGAAGACCAAGCCTTTGTTTTCAGAAAGGCGTCTTGCTGCTAACAGTGCTTTATTGTTTCTTGACATAAAACAGTACCTAGACATTTCGGCCATGTCGAACGGTTATTTTGAAAAGTTTGACCTAAGAAGAGACGATTGGACCTCGTACATTGAAAGGTTAGAGCAATACTTTATTGTCAATGAAGTTGGAGAAGATCTCAAAGTGGCAACACTTATCAACTCGATAGGGAAGACAGCGTACGAGTTACTAACCAGCTTGTGCACTCCCAGTAAACCGTCAACTAAACCTTTTAAAGAATTAGTAGATTTGATGCGAGGTCATCTCCAGCCATCACCGAATCACTTAGCCGCACGCTGCAAGTTCCGACAAAGAACTCAAAAGCGGGACGAGACGATAAGAGAATACGCAGCGGAAATACTGCGACTGTCAAAATCTTGTAAATTTAATCCTGATACGGAATTGAAACCCAACCTGAGAGACCAGTTTCTGTTTGGGCTGTACAATAGGGGTACTCAAAAGCAGTTGTGTGCAAAGAAAAAGCTGTCATTTTCAACGGCTGTAGAGTGCGCAGAATCGCTTGAAGCTGCAGAAGATCAACAAGCACCAGGTGTCAGCGGCAGTAGTGTGGCAACGATGGGAGTTCCGTTTCCAGGATATAGGGGCAGAGGGAGGGCGCGTGGCGGGGGTCGCGTCAGGCCCGCGCCATATCCTAGGAGGCACTGGGACACCATGACAAGGCACCAGGAGCAACGTTGTCGAACTTGTGCTGGTGTACACGAGGATACAATTTGCAGATTTAGTAACAATACGTGCTATGTATGCAAAACTGAGGGACATATGTCTTGGGTGTGCCCCATGAGAGTGGAAGAGTCACCAAGAGAATAATATCACAGGAGTAGATGTATGATGCAGATCGAAATTACAGACTTGGCTCGACTGGTATTCATTGTACCGGGAGTCCACAAAGGCAGTATTTGAACATGGATGTGGGTGTGAAAAGCTTTTTGATCAGGAAAGGTGCAAGTTAAAGGGCAGAGCAATCCCCGACGCTACGTTTCTACTTAGTTTAGGTTATAGTGGACCGCCGATATCAACCTTACGTTATAAAAGGAGGTCCTCTGTAACTTCAACTCAAACTTGACTCAAGAATGAGTTCAAGTAATCACTTTCCCACTTAAGGGCAGCGGATCGCACCGCTGATGTTATTGACTACTGTCAACTAACAACAGTACCTGTGATCGTCACGTTTTACCGCAACAGGCACAGGTCACCCGACATCGCACCCACCTCATCCGCACTCTGCCTACCTGTGTACCTAAGTGTAGAGCAATTTAAATTTTTCCTTTAAGATTCTGTAGATTGTTATCTGGTACCCACAGTACGGAATATAAAATGTAAGTAGTCTGGTGTGGGAGCCGATGTAAATTTGTAATTTTTTTAACCGCTTTATGTAAAATAAAATACTTTTGTTTACCTACATTTCATTTCTTTTTTATCTATACCACGGACTTCAGTAAGTGGTCTGTGATCTATACTAATAATAAAGCAGTAAAAATGGCGTGTATTTGATAAACTTTTATTGAAATTGGTTATTGGTATTGTACAACAGAGGTCAAAACACAATACTACAATTTTTAAAATTTTTGTCTGTGTGTCTGTCTATCTGTCTGTTCGTATTTCCTCCATGGTATGTATAAATGTTCTGTTTTAACTCGAGAACCACTCAACGGATTTAGATACGGTTTTTAGGGTTCCGTAGTCCGACAAGGAACCCTTATAGTTTCGCCATGTCCGTCTGTCCGTCTGTCCGCGGCTTAGCTCAGAGACTATTTGTAATAGAAAGCTGTAACTTGGCATGGATATAAATATTAATCACGTCAACAAAATGGTAAGATAAAACATTGAAAAAATAATTTTTTTTAGAGTACCTCTCATACACGTAAACTTGGGTTGAATTTTTTTTCTCGTCTATCCCATTGTGTGGGGTATCGTTGGATAGGTCGTTCAAAAACATTGTGGATTTGTGAGAACCATTTTTCGATTTAGAGATCCGTCGTTATTAAGCTTTAAATTGAAAATTTTAGTTAGAGTGGACGGTCCCCCCCCCTGCTGGCTAAACGGTTGTTTATAGAAATGTAGAAAAATTCACAGAAGTAGTATATATAATGAACTTAAAAAGAAAACTATCACAGCTAAGTAGGCTTTACAGGTTTACGAGTACAGGTCGCGCCAAACTTTTAGTCCCCTCTAATGTATGGGACTAGAAGTTTGGCGCGGTCTGTATTAGTAGACCAACTTACAAAATGTACCGGGCAACTACGGAACCCTACATTGCACGTGGCCCGACACGCACTTGGCCGGTTTTTATATTATCATCGTAGCGACCCCGGTCACATACTATTGGCTTAGAGCCTATAAGGGGTGTTAAGAATAAAACGCGTCATGATTATTTTATGTCACCTACCCAACCCTGACGAACTGACAGAGAAGCTAATCCGCAGCGGCACAATTATCTGCGGGTAGTTGGACAAATTCAGTGGCTCATCGACACTCCGCCCCGGTCAGTGTGTGTGTTACCAACCATCATCGTGCGTCCGCGTCATATTTTCGAGCGGCGACAAACGCCTTGTTTTGTTCTATGCTAATATGCATTATTAGCAATTACCTATCCTTGTGCTATACGCATTTTGTGAATTTGTGACTATACCAATTCCTATCAATAAGAATTAAACTGTGAGTGTACTGTGCCTTCCTTTGTGCAGTTCCATACGTGGCCATTTTGTGGGCGACAACTTATATACATTTTAAAGTCAAATCAAAGGTTTGGCTGTAGCGTGAACTTTGTAAATTGGATATTGAACTGTTCATTCGTGATAAACAATAACCAAATTTTAACAGTGACAAACTTTTACCTTCACACAAACGAGCGTTTATTAAACGCTCCTCATATGTTCGGCACCCGCTCGCAGTCGGCGGTTTCCGGTCAGCCTACACCAGCTTGGACCTAGCAAGGTAAGCTTCAGACGGACTGTCACCGCTTATTTCCTCGTTTATTTTATTTCATTTTCTCAAAGTTAACTACTTATAGTTTGGTAGCAGAGCCGTGGTTTTATCCTTAACATTTTGGTAGCAGAGCGTGGTTTAACCACCCCTTTGGGTTTTAATGCTCCTTTGTTTTGTCATCCATGAATAAAAAAATTTGGTGCTTTTAAATTATTAAACCCCTGAAATCTTATAAATTAGTTTGTTATTGTTTACCCTTTCTACCCCATTTGCCAGTGAGGGTGTGTTATTATTTTGTTATTTTTCTCCCTAGTGTACGTTGTGTGAACTTGGTATTTTCCGTGATTTTGAGTTTGTTTGCCTGTGTTGAGTGACCTGCCTTTATTAAACAAAAATGCCGCCTTCCGGTGAACAAAATGAAGGTTTATATACCGAGTCCCAAGAGTATAAAAATGCTATTGGTGTTGTTAGGTATTTTGTTGATTGACTAACTGAGATCTTAAATAATATTAATAAAATAACTCCTCAAAAGTTGAAATGTAGATTATCAGATTTAGAAAATCAATATTCCAAATCCGGTGATGCCTGCTCTCAGTGCTTCGGTGGGTTAGACCCAACTATTGATAAAACTGAATATGTATTACAACAGGGCCAGGTTAGAGCAATGCGTGATAAGGTAGATTACCTTAGAATAAAAAAGGCGGAGTTTGCATCTGATCTTCCAACTCTTAATACTACTAGATCTTCCTTGGATACGGATTCTCTACGCCTGAAGAAGCAAATCCTTCCTGATCTGCCTGCACCTAGGTTCAATGGCAAATTCGATGCTTGGATAAGCTTTTTAGACCAATTTGACGGTGTTGTGGATAGCAACAATGATCTGATACCTACACAAAAGCTGCAATACTTAGTTGGTGCCTTATCAGGTGAACCAAAAGCCCTGGTTCAACATTTAAAAATTGAATCTGGCAACTATGTGGTAGCCCGAGACCTGTTAGAGAAAAGATTCCATAATACACGTGTATTATCAGATGCTCACCTTGCTGAAATAATGTCACTTGCATGAAAAGTTGGTATGGTCCTCTAGAGCTCGGCGGCCACAACTAATTATTCCCAACCACACGCTTGTCACTACCAGGGGCTGCTTTAAGATAGCAGCATCTAAATGCTGGAACGTGTTACCGCCACCTGTTTGCACGGCTAACACACTAGTCACCTTCAGAAAAAAATGTCGCAGATGGCTGCTTTCTTTGCAGTCCTTGGCTGGTGGTAGGCCTATGGTTCAGTAATGTGTCTAATAATATAAATTGTTTAATGTCAACTGTCTTAACTTTGTTTAACTTTATATCATTTTGGTACTTTTGCTTTCTAAATTCTGTGTGTTTTAATTTGTTTATTTATTATCTTTCTTTTTTGTGTGTTTCTTGTTAATGAAAGGCTAAGGCTGAAAATCGGCGGCTTTTTGTTTAAATAACAGACTGTCATAAGCCGAGTCTTAGACCGATTTGTCTCTTTTCATGTATAAAATTATTGTGTATAAAATTTATTGTGTTTTTTGAGACAAATAAAAAGCTCGCACGGGTGGGGGAGGTCATTATTGTACTGATAATGCCTGCTATTCCCGTAATTCCCCGAACAGGAACCGCAATAACAATTCTAGGCGTTCCCCTTCCCCCTCTCGTGACCAAAGACCTCCTAATAGACCTGCTCCTCTTTCAGGGTCATGATGAGTTGAATCTAAATTCTCCTCCACCCAACCATGGCTGCAATACCCAACGCAACAGTGTTGATCCACGCAGACAACAATGACTAAGCCCCTCCTCAATATCTCAGCGTGCCTCTACGGTTATTCCACCCTCCTTAGTTTTACTTCCTACTGCAATCATCCACGTTAAAACAGCTTCCGGTTATTTTGTAGAGGCGCGCGCTTTATGTGATTCAGGTGCACAAGGCTGTATCCTGACTTCAGACTTAGTTATTAATAAGTTAAATATTCCGATAAATAAGTATGTCTCCCCTGTACGCGGTATTGGCAATGTCCAAACTGTGAAAGTTCGTGGTAGCGTTAACTTTACCTTTAAGCCCATGAATTCTCCTTTGCCTGAAATCACCACTGCCATGGTGTTACATGTTATCGCTGGAATCCACCCTGAAATAGAATTGCCCCGTAATAATAAATACCCTTTTTGCACGTTACCTTTAGCGGATCCCTCTTTCTACATTCCCGGTACAATTGATGTTCTTCTGGGTGCTGATCTTTTTGGTACCATTTTACAATCCGATAAGATCGATGTTCAACCTAATGGACTCACTGCACTATCAACCATTTTTGGTTACATCCTTTTTGGTTCTATACCTGATTTCCCACCTCCTGATATACCTATGACTGGCATATCTTTATCCGAAAGAGTTGAAAGATTCTGAAAATTAGAGGAGCCTCCTGAAATATCTATCTCTAACCCAAGAGACAGTGAATGCGAAGATATTTTCAAAACAACCACCTTTAGAGAGCCTAGTGGAAAATTTACAGTCCGTCTACCCTTCCTAGTCGATCGTCCCCCTTAGACGATTTTATAGTTTAGAAAAGAGATTACAATCACACTCCCAGTTAAAAGAAAAATATGTTGCCTTTATGCGCGAGTACCTAGCCCTTGGTCACATGTCTCCATCATTTGTTGATGTGTCTTCCGTGGAGCATTATTTTATTCCACATCATGGCGTTTTTAAGAGTATTGAAGATAAAATTCGCGTCGTTTTCGATGGTTCGTGCTCTACTTTTCCCTCTGTGTGACATTGAACCAATGTCTCCACTCCAGCCCTAAGCTACAGCGAGATATAACCAGTATACTCATAAACGTCCGTAAACACGCCGTTGTCTTTGTTACTGATATTCGTATGATGTTTCGAATGACTTGGGTCCACCCAGATGATAGAAAGTACCAACTAATATTATGGCGTGAGAACCCAAATGACCCCATCTGTACATATGAACTCAACACAAATACCTACGGCCTTAGATCTAGTCCTTATATTGCGATCCGTTCCCTTCTTGAATTGGCTGACCAAGAACGAGTCAGATTTCCTAAAGCAGCATCTGTCCTTGAAACTGATATTTATGTTGATGATTGCCTTACTGGTGCTGCTACCCTAACAGAAGCTATTGACCTAAAGAAAGAGTTAGAATGTATTATGGTTTCTGGTGGTTATGAGTTAAGAAAATGGGTATCGAACCGACCTGAACTCCTTCAAGACCTACCGCCAGATCATTTGCAACTCCCTCACTCCTTTGAAGATCCTGAGAATCCCCAAACAATAACTGTCCTTGGAGTTCAATATGATCCAGTGTCAGATGTTTTTACCTATCGTTTTTCAGCTGATCCACAGACTGACATAATGAAACGCAAGGTCCTCTCCCTCATTGCCCGTACTTATGACCCATGTGGATGGATTACTCCTATAATTTTCAAGGCTAAGGCTTTCATGCAACGCCTTTGGCTTTCCGGTCTTCAGTGGGATGATGTACTAACTCCTGAATTATCCAATGAGTGGTCTTTCTTTTCCCGTGAACTTGAGTTGATTAGTAATGTGTCTATTCTCCGTGCAATTATCCCGAGCCAACACCACTCCTTAACTCTTCACGGCTTCAGTGATGCTTCTGTTGCTGGGTATGCTTCCGTGGTATACCTCAGAGTAGCAGATTTCTTCGGAAACTGCTCCGTTCATCTCCTCCTGGCAAAAAGTAAGGTTGCCCCAGTACGCACGAAGATAACCATTCCAAAAATGGAGTTACTAGGTGCAACACTCCTTTCGAAATTGATCCATCACGTAGCCCTCTGTCTTCAGAGAACTATGGTGCTGGATTCCGTGTATACGTGGACGGACAGTAAAATTGTTTTGGCCTGGATTAATACTCCCCCTCACGACCTTACAACCTTTGAGGCTAATCGAGTCTCTCAGATCATTAACACCAAAACTCCTTCCATTTGGCAACATGCACCAGGTGAAATAAATCCTGCTGACTGCGCCTCCCGCGGATTATCCGTAACTTCTTTGCTGGATCATGACCTTTGGTGGTCTCCTCCTTGGTTACATCAACCTTCGAATCAATGGCCTAAGGGTGAGAAACTTCCCCCTAAAACGTGTTTGTTGGTGAGAACCCCTTCCTCTCCTGCTGATCCTAGCTTCCTCATAGATCGTTTTAGTTCCTTTCCTTTATTGATTGGTGTTGTGTGTTTTATCCTGCGATTTTCTCGTTATTCGAAAAACCCCACTGACCAACCTTACCTGACAAAATACTGTCAAGCAACTGAACGTAAAGAGGCCTTATATTATTTAATAAAAATTGTTCAACTTACCTCCTTTTCGGAAGACTTAGAGTTGCTTCGCACTGGTGAGCTTCCACGTCGTACCTCCGTTCGCCGCTTAAATATTTTCCTTGATGAACGTGGCCTCATCAGGGTAGGTGGCCGCCTAAAACACTCAGATCTTCCTTATGAAACTCGCCACCTTCTTCTTCTCCCTAAATCTGGCAATTTTGTCAACTTGTTAGTTTCCCATTACCATATCAATAATTCCCATGCTGGTCCTGGTGCACTACATGCAATGCTGTCCCAAAAGTTTTGGATTTTATCCGCCCGTAGATTCATTAATCATATAGTTGTTAAATGCCTTCCGTGTTATCGCTTAAAGACAGTAGTGTCACAACCACCTATGGGTGACTTACCTAAAGATCGCGTCGTGGCTACAAGGCCTTTTGAAGGAGTGGGGACAGATTTTTGCGGTCCGTTTTATACAAAAGTGCAGAAATTCCGAAACAGATCTATCGTCAAATCCCATCTTTGCGTGTTTGTCTGTCTTTCAACAAAGGCAGTTCACTTAGAAATTGTATCAAATCTTACCACCGAAGCTTTTATTGCTGCCCTAAGTCGTTACGTTAGCCGCCGTGGTCTCCCAAGCCTGATAAGATCTGACAATGGAAAAACCTATGTAGGAGCAAATAATTATCTAAACGGTCTTTATAAATTCCTTATAGAGCATGAAACGTACCTGGCCTCTAAAATGTCGAAACGTGGAAGAAACTGGATCTTCGATCCCCCTTTGTGCTCTCACTGGGGAGGCATTTTCGAATCGGCTGTTAAATCAGCTAAAACCCACCTTAAACGTGTTGTAGGACAGACACCCCTTACCTACGAAGAGCTGACAACTGTCTTTACAAAGATCGAAGCAGTTCTTAACTCTCGTCCTCTGTGCCCTTTGTCTCCTAACCCCAATGATTTAGAAGTACTTACTCCAGGACATTTTTTAATTGGACAGCCGTTAACTGCTGTACCCGAGTACCCTTATGAAGATTTGAAAATAAATAGACTTACCCGATATCAGTTAGTGCAGCAGGTTACTCAACACTTTTGGTCACGTTGGCATGCGGAATATTTATCAACTATGCAGAGTTGTCATAAGTGGACATCTCCCTCAAAACCTCCTATTGTTGGTGAACTGGTCCTTTTAAAAGATGATTGCAAGAATTCTTTACAATGGGATCGTGGTCGTATCATAGATCTGTTCCCTGGTCAGGATGGCATTGTCCGTGTCGTTACTGTCCAAACTCCCTCAGGAGTACTTAAACGTTTCTTAAATAAATTAGTTCGCCTTCCCATAGATTAGTTGCCTCACCTTCACTTCCTCACGTAAACATTTGATGTTTAGGGCGGGGGAATGTTAAGAATAAAATGCGTCATGATTATTTTATGTCACCTACCCAACCCTGACGAACTGACCGAGAAGCTAATCCGCAGCGGCACAATTATCTGCGGGTAGTTGGACAAATTCAGTGGCTCATCGACACTCCGCCCCGGTCAGTGTGTGTGTTACCAACCATCATCGTGCGTCCGCGTCATATTTTCTAGCGGCGACAAACGCCTTGTTTTGTTCTATGCTAATATTCATTATTAGCAATTACCTATCCTTGTGCTATACGCATTTTGTGAATTTGTGACTATACCAATTCCTATCAATAAGAATTAAACTGTGAGGGTACTGTGCCTTCCTTTGTGCAGTTCCATACGTGGCCATTTTGTGGGCGACAACTTATATACATTTTAAAGTCAAATCAAAGGTTTGGCTGTAGCGTGAACTTTGTAAATTGGATATTGAACTGTTCATTCGTGATAGTGATAAACAATAACCAAATTTTAACAGTGACAAACTTTTACCTTCACACAAACGAGCGTTTATTAAACGCTCCTCAATAAACGCTCCTCATGTGTTGGGCACCGCTCGCAGTCGGCGGTTTCCGGTCAGCCTACACCAGCTTGGACCGAGCAAGGTAAGCTTCAGACGGACTGTCACCACTTATTTCCCCGTTTATTTTATTTCATTTTCTCAAAGTTAACTACTTATAGTTTGGTAGCAGAGCCGTGGTTTTATCCTTAACAAGGGGTGTTCATAAAATAACGAAGCCGAAAATGGGGTAGAGATTAAATAAATGCGGGCGGAGCTGCGGGCAAAGGCTAGTTATTATATAAACTAAATGGAACGTTGGAAAAAAAATAGGCTACTTTTTATCCCGGGAAAAAGCATGTCCTTAAACCGAATAACAATGCTTTAAAACAATTCCTCAAATTCAGATGGCTTATTTGTCCTCGGGTCGGACCAGTAGTTAGCGGCTTATGTCGCGGATAGACACAGAGTGCTTTTAACGTGTTTTTAGGGTTCCGTACGTCAAGAGGAAAATACGGAGCCCTTATAGGATCACTTTGTTGTCCATCTGTCTGTCAAGGCCCTTTATCTTGGGAACGCGTGGAGGTATCGAGTAGAAATTAAAACCATATACTTAAGCCTATAGTCCCTTAAAGCTGTAAAAAAATCAAACTTCTAGGTATACGAAAAAAAAGATAAGGCCGTTTATGCCGCAAAAAACAAACATTTCGACACTCTCAAGGGAATCAAAATTCAAAGGGTATTTCCCGTTGACATAGAACTATGAAATTTGGCAAGTAATATCGTCTTATACCGTCTTATACTACAAGTAAAGGGAAAAATCAGAAAACTATAAATTTGTAATTAAATGATAAAAAAATATACGACACCCTCAGTGGGCGAATCCGACTCGCACTTGTCTGGTTTTTTTTTTAGGAAACCCGGAAAAAGAAAATTAATTATGTATTTGCCATTTTTGTTTAAAAACTCATGATGATTTATTTAGGCTACATTTGTAGTTTTTTCATGACATTGTATGTATTTGTACAACTTTTCACGAGAAAGACGCAAGTTGCATTATTTTGCAAATCAAATATTAATATATAAAAAGATATATCGTCACGACATGAATCCGAAGGGGGTGTTAGAGGTGTTCCCAAGTGTGAACTGTGAAATGCAAGTCACAGCCACTACTCGGTACACCCGCGTTTCCCCGACGATTATTACGTCCCAACGTCATGGGTGGTGAGCCCTACCGATTTTTTAGGGCATGCAGGTTTCCTCACGATGATTTCCTTCACCGTTGAGCAAGTAGTAAGTAAGAACAAATAGTTATTTCAAGTGGTTTAGGAACAAAGCAATATTTCAACTAAATAGAGTTATTATATTTTGCAAATATTTACATTTTATCAAATTTTCTCCGAGTGACATAAATCAAATTCAAAAAAACTTCTTTTTCCTTAACTAGCTTGACAAGCTCCAAAAATTCCGTGAAACTCATTGGTGCATGCCCGGCCGGGGAGGTTATTAGTAAATACCCGCCGCTTTATCCGCCCGCAGTAGCTAAGTAAATAGCAGGCGTGTCGGACGAGTACTACTAGTAAACACCCGCCGCTTTATCCGCCCGCAGTAGCTAAGTAAATAGCAGGCGTGTCGGACGAGTACTACTAGTAAACACCCGCCGCTTTATCCACCCGCAGTAGCTAAGTAAATAGCAGGCGTGTCGGACGAGTACTACTAGTAAACACCCGCCGCTTTATCCACCCGCAGTAGCTAAGTAAATAGCAGGCGTGTCGGACGAGTACTACTAGTAAACACCCGCCGCTTTATCCACCCGCAGTAGCTAAGTAAATAGCAGGCGTGTCGGACGAGTACTACTAGTAAACACCCGCCGCTTTATCCGCCCGCACTAGCTAAGTAAATAGCAGGCGTGTCGGACGAGTACTACTAGTAAACACCCGCCGCTTTATCCGCCCGCAGTAGCTAAGTAAATAGCAGGCGTGTCGGACGAGTACTACTAGTAAACACCCGCCGCTTTATCCGCCCGCAGTAGCTAAGTAAATAGCAGGCGTGTCGGACGAGTACTACTAGTAAACACCCGCCGCTTTATCCACCCGCAGTAGCTGAAGTTAACGAAAAAAAATGTTCTGCTGAGTCAAAAAATAGGTAAGACGACGAGCGTAGCGAGGAGGGGGTGTTAGGTTGACATGTAAATACATATTGGGAGCCGAGCGAAGCGGAGCGGAGCAAGGCGACCCCTTAAGTTTTAACAGAATTCATGATATAGTCAGGAAAACAAAACAGAGGTGCAATTGTGTCAGCCAATGGTATTCAAATTAATTGTCATATGGCTATTCGGTTATAGAAAATTAGCCCGTTTGACAGTTGAAATCGTACATTTTTGGCTGTCAAATGAATACAATTGTGTTATTTTGTTTTGACAACCATAACGTACCGTTTCATTTGTCAAACAGGTTTATTTGCTTAGCCGAATAGCCACATGACAATTGCAGCTCTGATTGATGACGACTCGTAAACAACAGACGACGCGGCAGGTGTTTACTAGCGCCCGAGCGCAGCCGAAATTACCCGAATGGATAAACCGGCGTTTAATCTACATACATAGGTAACACTAAAAGTTTCCGGAACTGGCCACTTACATAAACAATATTTAAAAATTTATTGCAACATTTGAAAATAGAGCTCTTTGGCTGTAGAATGCAGTTTGTTTCATCTGACTGTCTTTTGTTTTTACCTTGTGGCGCCATTTAAAAAATTGTGTGTCTGCATCAACATGGATTTAACTCGGGAAAATTTTCGTAGTATGATTTTCTACGATTTTAAGTGTAATTTGACAGCTCAACAGAGCATCGCTCGGCTTGAAACAGCTTTTGGCAATGAAGCACCATGCAAGACGACTGTTTATAGCTGGTTTGCAGAATTCAAGCGTGGTCGTATCAATCTCAGTGACGAATCTCGCGATGGTCGGCCGTCCACCGCTGTGACCAACAAAAACATCGATGCTGTGCGCCGTATGATTGAAACAGACAGGCATGTGACCTACCATGAAATTCGCGCATCCTTAGAAATAGGCATGAGTCAAATACAATCAATCCTACACAAACATTTGGGTGGGAGAAAGCTGTGCTCGCGGTGGATCCCACACAACTTGACCGAGGCTCAAAAAACGGACCGCGTCACTTGGTGCAGTGCCATGCTTACCAGATTCAACGAAGGTGCGTCAAATTTGGTGTGGGACATAGTAACAGGTGACGAAACATGGATTTATTGCTACGATCCCAAAACAAAGCAGCAATCGAGCGTATGGGTCTTTCAAGATGAGCCGAAACCAACCAAAGTGGCGCGCGTGAAAAGTGCATCTAAGCGGATGATTGCTTCTTTTTTTAATAAAACTGGACACGTGGCTACTGTTGCTTTAGAGAATCGTCGTACCGTGAATAGTGACTGGTACACGACCATTTGTTTGCCGGAAGTTATTGACGAACTCCGTAAAAATAACCGTAAACGCCGTATCATCCTGCACCACGACAATGCTAGTTCTCACACGGCCAGACAGACAAACGACTTTTTGAAGACGAAAAATGTAGAACTCATGAGTCATCCTGCATACAGTCCCGACCTGGCACCTTGTGACTTTTTTCTGTTCCCAAAAATTAAGAACCAATTACGCGGTCAACGATTTTCATCACCAGAAGAGGCTGTCGAGGAGTATGAAAAACACGTTTCAGAGGTCACCACAGGGGAGTGGCACAAAAGTTTTCAAAACTGGTTTGATCGAATGAAAAAGTGCATAGACGCCAAGGGAGATTATTTTGAAAAACAATAAATTAATTTTGTACCTTTAATAGTATTTTTTCATATTCATTCCGGAAACTTATAGTGCGTCCCACGTATATATTTACTAATAGTCACTTTTGTTAACACATCGACTATAAGGTGTGTTCATAAAATAACGCCCAAGCCGAAAACGGGGCAAATATTGAATATACGCAAACGGTAAAGGCTATTATATAAATCTATGGGAAGTCTGATTCGAATTTATTTCCGAATCCCACGCGAACGAAGTCGCGGGCAAAAGCTAGTTACTAATATGCGGCCAGGGATTGAACGCCCGAACTCCCATACTAGCGCAGTTAGCTGATCATATCTTTATATCCCATGTATAATCCCATGATATATAACATATCCCATACAATATCCATGACGTCAAACTAAAATATTTCTCATAATCAAATACATACAAGAGTTCCTAAAATCCCTTCTCAGCGGATGTATTCGTCATACGAGAAACCTACACCTATAGTCCAATTATTGTTCTTTCTAGGGCTAGCCGTTTCGTTTCCAGGCGTTGATAAAAGCCACGGGAATAACTAAGTCGTAATAATATCTAACATTAAGTAAATGTTATAATCTATTAAAAGTAATGTTTGTTTGTATACGCGTGCTCGCATTAAATTACAGATAGCAGGGTTGCCAACTATATTTACTGTTTTATTCCCTTAATATGGGATATTACTTAAATGATCATGTTTCTAGCTTCTCGCCTACTCGGGATTATAAATAATGACAGTAAAGCTTCAGTGTCTAAAATATATCACATATTGTACAACCTTCTACACAGTACTAGGATGTGAGTAGAAAGTTGATTAGATTTCGTAGGCTAAGATTTTTTTTAAATTTGATTATGTAATTTTTATTGTTAATTAATATTGCTATTTAATTCGTAAATTTTGTTAAACTGTCGGCGACTCTAAGTTAGTCCAAATATTATATTATTTTCTTTTTTCTGGTTTAAATGCAGTACTTATGTAAAGCTTTGGGAAATTATCATTATTGTGTAAAAAATATAATGTTTCTAATAAATAAAATCACATTATTACTCAAACGACCAACATTAGACTTAATCCAAAGATTGGGTGAGTGACCTTGTTTAGGTTTTTTATTGATACCCGCACTGTAACACCGCGTGTCCATCCGATAACAGGTTTCTTAGACCGACCGGTTAAGGGGGCCCCAGTAGTCCACCGATATCCGTCAGCGAAGCACAGACATCCTCGAGCGCGCTGTACGGCTTCCGCCATATTACATTACAAAACAGTCCGATCCCTTTTAAAATGTATCAAAATGGTGATTCTCAAACTTGAAAAATGCCGTCGTGATACCAAAGTGACAGAAACCATCGCGCTGTTCGTCGAACCCAATCACCCGAAAAGATTCTTCAAGTACAGTTGACCAAAATCCCTGACCGTTCCGGGATTTGGTTTGCGTTTCGGGACAGTGGACGTAGATAAACCGGCTAGACAAAAAACCTACTTATGAACCGCGCCCAAATTTTACTCTGTTTTTATCGCTGGCCATGAACTTTTGACTTCGAATTGGGAACATTTTATTTGCGTTTAAATTGTGACTTTAAGATGGAGCAACCAAAGTACAGCCGCATCCATTCGTATGGGAGCATGATGAGCTCATCCAGCAGCCACGACGATATGGTGGTCCACAGCCAACTTTACCCGTACCCAAAGAAAATGGTTGTTGAAAGAGAAATCTTGTACGAAGAAGAGCATCCGCCATTCCAGCCTCTGTTTGCGACATCCAGGTTCTTCGGCCAATCGAGGTTCACCTGGTTGCTGGTCAGCTATATCGTCTTCTACTTGGTGTACCTGGTCACCGGGGCTCTGGTCTTCTCGGCTCTCGAGGCTCCGCTAGAGAATGAAATTCGTATGGAAGTTATTCGCGCTAAGCAGGACTTTTTGGCGACGCATCCCGAAGTTTTAGGTAAATTAACTTCTCTTTACAGGAAACGGAGTCCGTCCTGCTTCAACGTTTTTATTTTATATATGGCTATCTCTGTCTAATCAGAGAATGTTAACCATAATAAAATAAACGATAAACATTAGAAATAGAACTCTAATTCGAAGATATAAAGGCTATTTTATCAGATTTTTTATTATTTTTATGTGTGCTTTCGATTGTTTTCGTTGTATTATAGTTTTGGCCCTGTAAACATGAAGCTTTTTTTAAATTCTGATACGAACACGAAAGGAACAATCAAATCGATTCTGAAGGCTTTAACTAGTCCTGTTCTTCTTTGCTTCTGTTGCTAACACAAAAAAACTATTTTGGAATTTAAAAAAAAATAGTTTTGACAGGACTGAAACCAAAATTAAAACCTTCAGAATCGCCCAAATTTCATAACGCCCAAAAACTAGGTCCCCCATAACAATGTTTACAAATATAATGAACTTAAATCAAATCAAAACATTTATTCTGTAATACGGGCAAATACAATGAAGAAAGTTAAGGCTTACTTAAAATTAATAAAATAATAATAGTATAGTGGCTTTTGAATGATTGATTTTCTGATAACGTAAATTTAGAATATCTAAAAATCCTACATTTGAGGATGTGGAAAATGCAATTATTTATAGTTATCTTAATACTTATTATTAAACAATAATCCGTTTTAGCTTTATATACTAGTAGACAATTTGCATATATTGATTTAAAACTATTTCGAGTAGTCAATATCATCTTTTTGTACTTTTTACTCCACAAATATTTACTTTTATTGTAACTTAGGCTAACAGTTTTCATATTACACATCATCTGGCATGATTTTTTTGCCGTTTTTATAGATAACTAGCTTTTGCCCGCGGCTCCGCCCGCATGTTATACGGTTTAACGACATACTTTTTTCGGGATAAAATGTAGCATTTGTGTTAAGTATATCCATTCTAAATTTCATCCAAATCCGTCCAGCCGTTTCAACGTGAAAGAGTAACAAACATACACACACACACACACAAACTTTCGCATTTATAGTATTAGTAGGATGGTATGGAACCCTTTGTGCGCGAGTCCGACTCGCACTTGGCCGGTTTTTTTTTGTAGTGGTCACTCTCCTACAACTCGTTTACGGAAATATAATAACATTGTCAACTTCAAAGACCTTTCATCCAAGTTCAATAGCATTGCTGCAAAAATTCCAAAACATCACACATACTCGTACATTGTTTGACATGTATTATAAAAGAATTTTCATCATGCAGGTTTCCATCCATCTTCCCGATGAATGTCACAGTTTACCACGATGATTGGCTCACATATTGTATGGTAAAGCATAATTTATTATTACAGTAATTTCATGTAAAAATCACCTATGATCTTTAACCAATTCAAAATTCGAATTCTACAATTTTATTAACAATCCTTTCATTTAATTGGGCCGCAGAACATAAGTACACTAATAGTTATCGAAAATCAATATTTCTACAGCTGCAGCCAAAATTGTAAGAAACTAATTCTTATAACGTCTACTAGCCAAAAAGGGTTCAATAGATTTTGCTTCTGATATTCAATATACATATAGGATGAAATTAAATCCTGCGACCAAATTCATATTGGAGACTCGATTTCCCTTTGGCCAAATTCTAAAATATATTTTTTTGCTTCTTTAATGGTTACTAGTTCCTAGTCTAGGCACAAAGAAAGCAAAAAAAAAATTATGAGGCTTGTTTCTGATCACCAACCGAGTCTCCAGTGTGAATTTGGTCGGTTAATTTAATTTCACCTTGTATACTAAGGAAAAACATTTCTTTTTTAAATTTGAACCTGCTCTTTTGTGACAAGGGACCAAATACTATGACTAAAACTTTAAAGAAAAAACCGTATTTCAAAAAAAGACAATACTCGTTGATCAGTGTGGTAAACGTTCTACCATCAAAGACATCTCACTCGCTCTTATAGTGTCATCTCACTCGGTGACGTAAAACCACTGACCTCTAAAAAACGGACTAGTCAGACCATAGAACAAAAACGTTTTTTTCTTCCGTATCAGAAGACTTCTATAATGTTCAACCTAGCCCCAGATGTAAAAGACATTACGTAAGATATTGTGGGCTGCAAAACCAGTTTTGTTTAATGTCAACTAAGCTATTCAACTATAGGAATGTAGCTAAACAACAAATTTACATTGAAAATACATTTTCGTCTTCATCGAAGACTTAAAATCATGTTGATAATGATGCAAGGAGGTTATCATATCAGTTTATCATTAGTGAAGTAGACACTTAAAACACGCCATTAGTGATTAAAACTAAGTGGAGTCTTCGGGTAATTCTCGTCTTCGTAGTCCGGTTTTTATCTAAATTTCTAGTCTTTTGCCCGTGGCTCCGCCCGCGTTTTTTCAATCTGTGCCCCGTTTTCGGCTTGAGAGTTATTTTATTAACACCCCTTATAGCCTATATCTTGACCAGGGTCAGTACAATGATAAGAATGAATCCGTCCAAATCCGTTGAGTGGAAACGGAACATACATACAGACAGATAACCAAACGAAAATTCTAAAAAATGTAGTTTTGCGTTCAGTAACACAATCAATTTAAAATTTTGAAAAAATAATCATTTACAAACACAGACTAACTGATCACCTACTAAGCCTCTAGAATGAATTTGGCTGGAAAAATGTATGACAGCTTGTATAGATATAATTATAGTAATGATAAAAGTCGAAAGTCTACAATGATATCATATCAGTCAGTCATGCATGCATATTGCGTAGGCGCACGCTAGAACATGCATAGTTATCAACTGGCTAGATTTACTTACAATAACAAACAGTTAACTTTATGATGATAACACCAACAAATACTTAATAATCTACTAAATATGTAGGTATAGTCGTGAATACTAACATGGTTATCATGTCATGAACTCATCATCCCATAATTGGATGCACGAGTGACGAAAAGTTTAAGTGTATGGCATAGCCTAGGAAGAAATGTTATTACCCGTCCAACACAAAAAGGCCAATGTCAAATACTTTATTAGCTTTTGATAGAGGCGATTATTGGTTAGCTTATTGACCTATTTGTCTCATCATCATCAAGTGCCAGCTCCATCCCGGAGGTCGGCGACCATTTTCGTGTATGTCTCCCTATCTTCTGTCATGCGAATTAGTTTATCTGTGCTTTCCACTGCGACCCAGTCTCTTATATTTCTAGTCCATGATATTCGTCTTCTACCACGACCTCTTTTTCCTTCAATTTTTCCTTCAACAATCAGTTGTATTAATTTGTATTTTTCATGTCTATAAATATGTCCGAAATACGCCGTTTTACGTTTTTTAATTGTTGTAACTACTTCTAAATTTTTGTTCATTAAATTCATAACTCTTTCATTTGTAACTCTGTCTGTCCGTTTAATTTTAAGCATTCTTCGATAAATCCACATTTCAAAGGCTCTAAGTTTATTTATCAAGTTCTGTTTTAAGGTCCAGCTTTCGGATCCGTACATAAGAACGGGGAGAACATAACATTTTACCAATCTCCACCTCAGTTTGAGATCATCAGTCTAGGACGCGTAATACTAATAATTACGCGCGGAACAGCAGATCGAGGGTTTTTATTTTAGCTAATACCATGGAAGAATTTTGTCTATGCTAATAGGTACTGAAATATTTTGTAGGGAAAAATATTGGGTTTAAGTAGAACACTTTATATTTCTATTCCTACTTTATGAAAAAAAAATCAAGTTGTTCTCTTAGCCGCATTCTTGAAACAAACGTTTGAAAACCAAGAAAAAGAGGGTGGAAAACTTTTTTTTTGACAGTGGTATGAATCTTAGTACATTGTTTATAAATTTATTCCTAGATAAAAGATGAATAAATTAAATATATATTTTTTCAATATTAAATTATTCCTAATTTCTTCAAAAGAACCCAGGTCATTCTGCCTTTGTTCATGTCCTAGGCTCAGGTTCAGCCTTAAGGTGGTAACGGAAGATCTCAGTGCAAAACGCACTACATAATATTGTTTTCTTTACCTTTGATAAAAAGTATGCAATAAATGAGTTTTATAGCAATTCGCGAAAACTGCTAATTAGGTGATTACATGAAAATTATTCAAATTTATCCATCCATCCATCAGCCTGTTTCGTCCACTGCTGGACATAGGCCTTTCCAGGATTTCGCCACTCTTGGCGGTCCTCCTGGAAGAAATGCCCATACTCACACACGCTGGGCAGGCGGGTTGGTGAGCGCGGTGCCGAAACCCTTGCACCAGTGACGCCGCTGCCCGTCACTAGTCTGTTTTTTATAAGGCTTGGCAATTAGGGATGGATAAACCGCCATCCATCGGTCCCAGGCAATGGTGGGCCGCCTGGTTTTGCCTGAGAGCTGTTCTCTTACTCTCTCCTGAATAACTTCGGGAGGATTTGCGAGTAAGATGGTGGTACCTCCACAGTCGAGCCCGGCATCAGCTCTACCACCTTAGAATTCAAATTTATGCGTTAGTTTTATTTATGCATTTTAGCTGCATTACATTACAACTGTAAACACGCTTTTAAGTTTGTTAATGTAATGCAAACAAAATGTAATACATTAAAGTATGTAATTTTCTTATGAAGACTTTATTATTAATAAACTATTTCCGCAAGTTGCTTTAAAACACATTTATTGCATATTTTTTATTCAAAAGTAAGGAAAACAATATTATGATGTGCATTTTGTACCGAGGTAAAAAGTTACCTCCACAAGATCCTAAATTAGGCACTCGATGTGCGTTGGTAAAATTCTAAATTCTAAATTCGTAGTGGGGGCGATGAGTCCTGCACTGACTCTCCGTGAACGTGAGTATTGTGCACTTCCCCCCGGTCGGCTAGCCCAGCCAGGACAACTCCTTAAAATAGAGCCGAACGGCTTCAGCCTGCCGACACAAAATCTGGTCCAGAGAAGGGGAGATGGAGCTCATTGCGATCCCTGCTTTACGTCTCATGTCATCAGTGGCGGGGCAGTGAAGCAGCACATGCTCCACTGTCTCATCTGCGTCTAAGCACCCTCGACATAGGGGGCTGTCAGTCACGCCTGTAGTGAAAAGGTGTTTGTTCAGGTTGCAATGTCCGGTAATGATGCCTACCATATCCCGGATATCAGGCCGTTTAAGTTTCATAAGGTACCTTGTTAATTTGCTGTTTGTTTGCGGTACCATTAGTCTTGACAGCCGGCAGTCAGTCCGTGCTGTCCAGCTCCTGTTCTGCTCGGTGATAGTGTATCTCCTAAGCTCTCTCCTGATAGCTTCTGCTGATGGTCGACACAGACTATTTCCCTGCTTCGATACCTTCATGCTAGTTGCTAGTTTGGCAAGGGAGTCTGCTTGTTCGTTGCCTTCGTCATTGCTATGTGCTCTGGTCCATGTTAACTTTACCTTGCACATTGCTGATAGGTTCTGCAGTTCTGCATGGCAGTCTGCTACGATTTTAGATCTACTTACAGGTTTGCTTAGCGATGAGAGCGAAGCTGCACTGTCTGTTATTATCATAATCTCTAGTATGTCGCAAGGTCTACTTATGCAAATAGCATTAGCTGCCTTGGCCGCTAGGAGTATACCTACCATTTCGGTTTGAAAAACCGTTGTTATGTTGTTAAGAGGCATTGATTTACTGAGTCCTAACTCTGGAGAAATGTAACTGCAGCCGCTGCCATCTTTGTTTTTTGATCCGTCTGTATAAAAAGTTACTGACTTTTGGTTAAAGGTCGTATTTTTTTCTAAAGATAAGTCATACCTCCTATCTAATAAATAGGTTTTCGGTGTTCTATCTGTCCCATTGGCCGCCTCCGGTACGACTTCGAGAGCTCGATCAAGGATGCGGCAGTGGTTGGTTTTTAGAGCATTACCTTTCCATTGGCCTGTAGATTTTACCCGAAGGGCCGCGACCATCGCCTCTTGTTGTATGTGCAAGTGTGGCGATGTAAGCCCGAGCATTATATCCAGCGCCGCAGAGGGTGTTGATCTCATACATCCACTGATCAGAGTGCACGCTAGTCTTTGGATTTGTTGGAGTTTAATTTCTACCGTGGCTAGCTCCGTCCTTGGCCACCATACCAAGGCACCATACGTTAGCACCGGTCTTACCACCACAGTGTAGAGCCATTGAAATACGACATTGAAATAACGTTCATATCAGCGCGCATTGCAAAGTGTCTTCGGACGCGATGAGCTGAACAGAATATTGAACTATAATATTATAGATCTATAAATTGTCTATTATTTGGTAAAATAATAATCATAATTGCTTTAGGCCTTAGGAAATAGTAAGAGAATTCTTGCGTAAATAACTAAGTAATAGGAAACTTTTTATAACTGTATATATTCTTCTTGTGAAATGTAACAACAGAAAATATTTATTTTACATACAATTTTTTTAGACTATATTTATGCTTTAAAGTATTTGGACCACTCATATGGGAGTAGGCCTTCAAAGACAGGTATAATATTGCAGTTTGATGAGTTTGAATATCTATTCCCCTTAATTACTCACAATAAATCACCAAGGAAATACAAAACTAAATTGTTTACATTTCAAAGTTATATACCTACTCAGATAATATACTAACCTTTCTAGCATTAAATAATGATCATTAAGTAATTACCTAGAAAGATAGAAACAGTAATAGTTAAATACAGGAAGGAGAAACTCTTTCTTAGGTACCCAAGGGGTGCCAAACGGGACCCTGTCACTAAGGCTCCGCTGTCCGTCCGTCTGTCTTCAGCCGTAATAGGTAGCATGTTGAAATTTTCACAGAATACGCTAACGCGTAGTAAGTAGTAACCTATACGCCCTCTTTAATAGGAAAACCAGTCAAGTGCGAGTCAGACTCGCATACCTAGGGTTCCGTAATTCGACAGTTTTGGGAATAGTCAGGAAGAAGGTATTCAAAATCTTGCCCTCAACTGTTTATGAAAAGAATTGATTGTACCACAAAAGAGAGACTCAAATATTTTTATACCGTACTTGGATTTGATGAGACCTGGGGAAAGTGAAAGCGTTGATGAGATCTGGGCAAAGTAAAAGCGTTGTTGAGACCTGGGGAAAGTGAAAACATGCAAGACGTTTATCAGTCTGCCCAGGACTTACGGAAAATCTACGGACTGATACTACCCATCTAATCACCCCCGGTACTCATGACATGAAACACGACGAGTCGCTTGTATGGTTTCGTTATGCTATGAGGGTGGTGTGACTAGCGGCGGCCCTTAGGTAGATCGAGAGGTGCCTTCTCTCTAGGCACCAGACGATAATGGACGTCAAAATGCGGAGTCCAATTAAACTGTTATTATGAAACAGTTGATAAGTAGATATTATGTTTTTCTCAAAAACTGAAACGACTAAAAGGCCCCGAAAGCCATCCCGCTCTACCCTGATGAAGGGCTATGGCCGGCGCTGGTGCTTACAAGCCATGCCCGAAGCCTGTCACAGTTGTTCTGTTACCAGTACAAGCCGTAATTTGAATGCTTTCACGTCACCACAGACTGCATTAAACCAGTTACCGAACACGTAAATTACATCCTACACACACAAACACACAGAATACAGCGTTATCGGTGACACACCCCCGCGCACAGCTGACCCGACCGGCATCTCGGTTAGAGTGAGGGGAGGGTATGTTGCAGGCGCGGCAGCGGGAGCAGAGGCGGCAGCGGGAGCGAGTCCACACGATCTGTATGTCGATGCATGGACGTCTCTTGTGTAGTAACTTTAGAAAATATGTTAAAGTTTTCTTGTTTTAATGCTTACTTTTCAAATATTACTTTGTCAGACATCAAAAGGACACCAATCTTAATTCAATTAGATTAGGCTTATAATTAGGCCGAGTCGACGTTTCAAACTGTCTACCTAATTATGAAGCATTTTGTGCCATCAGTAGTAACTAAATCACATTCCAATGAAAAGCTTTTGCTTGTTTTTATGTAAAACCTTTCATTACTTTTGTTTTGGGGGGAACGAACGTTTCGAGCTCAGTGCAAAATGCATAACTCATTCTCTTACAAACATAATTCAGACCAAATACTTGAAAACGCTAAAGCACTCGCTACATAAACAATGTTTATATAAATAGTTGTATCGTACTCACGATTTTCCTGTTTGCTTCCCTCGCCACTATGCTCTCTAAGTCTTATCTTTGCGACCTATCACGCGAGTCACAAGCGCGGGGCTATACGGCTTGCAGTGCACACGTGACTACGTACAATACCACCATCTTAGCTCTTCGGATGGACAATACTGAAACTGTCTTAGGGATCCGTAACTCAAAATGGAAAAACGTAAGCCTTATATCACTCTGCTGTCCATCTGTCAAGACCCCTTTTCTCTAACCCCGTTAGAGATATCAAGTTGAAAATTAATACCTCCTACATAAATCTGGTTCTGTTGAAAATTCAGGCTTCTAGCTCTACTGAAAAAAAAGTAGATGCCCTTTACATAATCAATCAATTTCACAAAAATTGACTAACCCTGAAAACCTATAGGATTCTTCCAGTTGACTTAAAACTTAAAATTGAACTCTAAAGATTAAGTATCTTTAATTAGTATTCCATTAACGCCCAACTTAATAGGCATGATGACTAAAAAAAATTTATTAGTCCGTCAGTTAGATTATCAGAAAATATTGGACATGTATTTTTTCTTTTTTCAATCAAACCAACAATGATGAAGATATAGCCCGCTGAAGTTACGCGTGACGTCACATCTAGGTACAATTTTACTTAGAAGTGACGTCATTTTCCCCCACTCCCAAACTTTGGCGCGCTTTATCTCTGTCATTTCTTGTTTGATTGACAAAAGAAAAAATACGTGTCCATTATTTTTTTAATAATCTAAATGACGGACAAAATAGAATAATATTCTGTTTACCCTGTGTACAAGCCTATTGGACTCTTTAGATACATAGAGCTTATAATATATCGTAAGTGTCAAAGTTAAGTTGGTGCTTATAACTGCCCGTGGAATAATTTTGTGTTATATCTATATTTACGGAAGCCTCAGGGTACGAGTCCTATTCGAACTTGCCAATGTTTTTAAATTCATGATGGGTTACCCCTAGCCAGTACCGCGACTGACGGAAAGCGTCGATACCAAGCGCGCTCGTCCAGACAGTACCCTTCGATAGCTTCTCATGACGTCCGTCGTGCCGAAACACGATGAGTGGCTTAGTAGCATGGTTCTGGAATTAAAATGGTGATAAGCCGCGGCAAAATTATGTGAAAAGAATTATCAGTTAGTTGGGTCTTAATATAACTATCCAGCCAGGATGGCCGTGCACTTATGTTGTTATGATGTGTTGTTGTAATTTGATGTGTTTTTCACATTTTTACTTCCATTCGTTGCCTGGAAGAGATCGCTTTTATGTCAGTGCAGCACATCTAGCAGCAAGTAGTAAAGTAACCATCACAATGTACATTGTTGTTATTTACCATGTTTTTAGAGTTCCGCATCCGTATTGTGGGGTAGAACACTTTGTGCTCAAGTCCGAATCGCACTTGGCCAAATTATTATTTTAGGGGTGACACCATCCATATCCGCCCCGGGTGTCACCCATTCTAGCTACGCCACTGAGTGCTACCTTGCCAGTTTTAAAATTGTAACTTCATTTCTGTGTTTGTTGAGCAATAAAGATATTGTATTGTCCATCCATCCATCAGCCTATTTCGTCCACTGCTGGATATTGGCCTTTCCAAGATTTCGCCATTTTTGTCGATCCTCCTGGAGGAAATGCCCACATTCTCACACGCTAGGCAGGCGGGTTGTTGAGCATGGTGCTGAAATCCTCGCACCAGTGACGCTGCTGCCCGTCACCACTTTGTTTAATATAAAGCCTGGCAATTTGGGATGGAAATACCGCCATCAATTGGTCCCAAGCAATTGGTAAGCCTGGTTGTGCCTGTTTGAGAGCTGTCCTCTTACTCTTCCTCGATTAACTTCGGGGGGATTTGCGAGTGGTGCCTCCACAGTCGAGCTCGGCACCAGCTCTACCACCTACCATTGTAGTGTGTTCCCTAATATTTTGGCAATTCTCCGTAAGCGACGCTGTCTTGCGCTTTCAAAGATACAGGGTTTGGTTAGGCATTATGTATATTTAATATTTTTAATCCTATATTTCTCTATTTTATGCAGGTGTATAACTTTATTATATTTTAGTAGCCCAACCTTACGTATTATTATATTTTTTTTTATATTCTAAAGATATATTATATTGTTATAATTAACTTTGACTTGTAGAAAATATACTTTAAGTATTTATTTTGCAAAAATAAATATTTTGATTTTGATTTTGACACAAGATGGCGGCTCTGCACCCCGCTCCCCGCTACCCCTATCACCGCGTGGCGTCCCCGTGACCCGCTAGGAGAACGTTAGCACGGCTCGAACTGGAAGCGGGAATGCATCGACCCTACATCTATCCTTACCTATACATAGTACGCCACTTTATTACGTAGATAGCTGCTGCATTGGAGAGGAGAACTAGTTTAAAGGGGAGTCATTTGACCTTTTAAAATGGTTTTAGAGTTTCCTTGAATCGAAAATGATGTAGCTTTTATATAAAGTTTACAGGCTGTTCTGTCAGTAGTACTCCAAACGAAAACTGTCGATAGCTCAGACTATCCTCTGTCAAAATAACCTAACATAATGTCTAAAATAATAATAAAGTGAAATTTGCTTCAGCTTTACAAATTAAATAAAGTGCTCCTTATAAACTTCATACGAGTTCCAAAATCGAAAACCCTGAAACATTATTTTGTTAGACCTGTGTTAGACGGACAGACAGATGACAAACGTCTGTCGCCTGTCTGTCTGTCTATCACAGGAGTCTACAGCTTCAACCGTAATAGGTAGACATTTGAAAGTTTCACACAATACGTGTCACTTGTCCTCTACCATTGCCAAGAACAAAACTGAAAAAAAAATGAAAGCCAAAGATCGAAAAATATTTTATTGGTTTTATTACACGTTATTGGTTTTGACTCATATTTAAGACGGTAAAATATACGAATTTTTTATTTAGTCAGATTGTACTCTAAAGTAAAGCGAAAAATAATAAAAAATGGGATTCCGTACGCAGGCTTTTTTTTTGTAGCCTTGTTGTGGCTTTGGCATGTATATTGTTGTTATTCACCATAAATGTACTATAAGTCGCAGGTTCATGATAAAATCAAGTTTTTGATCTAAAACCTAGGCTTTTGATCAAGAACCGTAAGAAGACAAAATTATGATTAAATCTTATCATAAATCTGAGAAAATCCAGTTATTTTATCAAAAACCTGAGCTAGTTTAGGTTTATGATAAAATTATTAAATGTAAAGAACTATAGAGGTCGCCTAGCTCCGCTCCGCTTCGTTCGGCTCCCCAAATTTATGATCACAAGCAACCTAATACGCTTCCCTCGTCGTCGCACCTATTTTATTTTTATTTTGATGGAAGCAATATTAACATTGACTGGTGTGTCTAGGTTTTTGACATTGATTTTATCATAAAACTAATCCAATCTAGGTTTTTGATCAAAGAACTTGATTTTCTCAGGTTTATGATAAGATCAAATCATAATTTTGTCTTCTGCCGGTTCTTGACCAAATGCTTAGGTTTTTGATCAAAAACCTGATTCGATCTAACATAAAACTGCGACATATATAAAGTTCTGCACTCGTATTGTGGGGTCGTATGGAACCCTTTCCGACTCGCACTTTACCAAAATATGTTATCATGGGTTCGAAACTAAGTGTAGTGCCTTTTGTTAGCCGCTCATAGAAATAATGTAGATATTTTTTTGTTAGAAAGCTAATTGACTGTAGAATGATAAACAGAAATAAAAACATGGTGTAGCGAGGAGATTAATTTTAAAAAGCTACTTTTACTGAAAAAAGAAAGATATTATTTTTATAGTTTTGATAGTTTATCATGATTGGTTTTTGATTCACTAGGTTAACATATATTCTTAAGGATCATACCTCCCAAGCTTATAATGCACATACGAATCTTCGCCACTGTTCGGCAAAGTTCGTATTTCCCTACACTTTCTATACAAGCAGTAAGGTCACGTGGTACGTCCGGTCGCTCGGCTATAGATTTCTATGCGCATTATCACTTTGGGAGCACTGTACATAACAGATTTTATTTCAATGCAATAGACGTGGTGAAATATTTCTATTTTATACATAGACTCCTTGGTAATTAACAAAAAAAGTATTTTGAGTAATGAAGGCTTTTTCTAAAATGAATTTCAAAATATTTTGGTCGATTAATTTTGGTCTAGTTTAACCTTTTTTTCGTTTGTGCACTTTATCCAGGGACACGCTGTATATACATACATATATAAAAGAGCTGACGATGACGCAAAAGAATTTTCAGCGTTCTAAAATAGATAATATATATAAGTAGGTATAATTCGTTTATGAACCCTAAGTTGAATAAAACCGAGCTCAATGCTATATCAAAAATATATGAAACTAGCTTTTGCCTGCGACTTCATCCGCGTGGAGTTCGGTTCACCCCCTTAGGGGGCGAATTTTCAAAAATCCTTTCTTAGCGGATGCCTACGTCATTACAACTATCTGTATGCCAAATTTCAGCGAAATCCGTTCAGTAGTTTCGGCTGTGCGTTGATAGATGAGTCAGTCAGGTCTGCCTTTTATATATTCAGAAAAAGAAGATGAAATGCATTCTTGAAATAAAAGCGAAGAAAGCTATAAAGACACCTGCATAAGTACAAACGCGTCAAATTAAGAATACATTTTTCCTGATATCGGATAAGCGTATGAGGTTTCTTCCAGTCGTACAGACCCAAAGGTCACTCAAAAGTGAAAGTTTTTTTACTGTCGGTGATGTTTAAAATTATATTTTTAGGATACCGTCAAAATAAAAACCTAGCTATCGTGGCGCTATTACTTAAAAACATCCGGGCTGATTGGCCGGCATAGAGGTAACATCGAAAACGACATGTTTAAAAATATCTTAGATAAGGGCAAAAATAATGGCTGGCTGGTTGTGTGTGTTGACCTTAATTCCCTTTTTAAGAGTAAAGAAAATAGCGGTATACAAAACACCGCTTAACTTTAGACATTACGAAAATAAATGGTTCATATCCCGTTGAAAATATCTCGGCACCTCGTTTTACCCGCAAAGGTAGGTAGAGACCCTGCGGGAGGGGGGTATCGGGTACCAAGATATTTCCAACAGGTTATACATGTACTTTAATTTCTTAAATTAAATGATTAATTTCTTAAGGAAATATCAAATAATGCCAATAACACAACACACGAAATTAGGAACTTCTGTTTTATATAATTTAAATGAATTAAGGGGGTCTCTTTTCAAATTCATTCTAGTTAGACCATGAAGTAGGTATATCACATACTATGTCTGAAAAAAAAAAGTTTTATGTACATCCTTTCTGCAGTTCTTTTACGGTTCAATTTGCGATACGCTAAAACTTTCTCGATAAAAAAAATACGGAAACTTGGTTGATTTTTAAAGATTTGTCTCGTTTAATTCGAAATTTAAAAAGTACTTTAATAAGTATTTTAATGGATAATTGTTTGAAGATTTCACTGTAAAGAGGTTTTTTTAGAAAATTATAGGTAGTTTTTGTATTCATTATTTCTTTCTTCTTTAAGACTAATATGTTTCCAAGATGACATTTGCCATCCAATTTGCTTACGAGTACTTACGTCACGTTCTAGCTGGTAGAGCTGATGCCGGGCTCGACTGTGGAGGTACCACCATCTTACTCGCAAATCCTCCCGAAGTTATTCGGGTGAGAGTAAGAGAACAGCTCTGAGGCAAAACCAGGCGGCCCACCATTGTCTGGGACCGATGGATGGCGGTTTATCCATCCCCAATTGCCGGGCCTTATATAAAACAGACTGGTGACGGGCAGCGGCGTCACTGGTGCAAGAGTTTCGGCACTGCGCTCACCAACCCGCCTGCCCAGCGTGTGTGAGTATGGGCAATTCTTCCAGGAGGACCGCCAAGAGTGGCGAAATCCTGGAAAGGCCTATGTCTAGCAGTGGACGAAACAGGCTGATGGATGGATGGATGGATGGACTTACGTCACAATCCATTTGACGTCACGCTGCAACTCAAGCGCACGGTTACACCATGCAACGTAAATTATTTTCCTATAGCTTAGTGAATTTGCTATCTTATTTCAAAGTGTTAAGAGCTAGTGATGATAGGTACAAATAGCCAAGTTCTGTGCACGGTTACACCAGGGGCCATAGGTCAGGAGTTTATCAGAGCCATTAACCTGTTTAGTGACTCGTTACCCCCGATGGACTTTTATCTAGACAATAAATTTCATTTCAATGCGTATTTACGTGTATGTGTTATTGCAATATTGTGCAATGGAAATTGCCTTCTGGAAGGAAAACGTTGTTTTAATTTTAATTCTATTAAAATAGTTTACACTGGCTTATTTACCGCGACGTAGCAGAGCGGGAATCTTATTATCTAACTTCAACATCTATTAGTATGGCTTTCAAACGTCACGTGACTAGCTATCAATGACGCCACACATACATATACCATACATCCATCCATCCCTTCCACTTGATACCACTGAGTTGACACCATCAGAGTGGTGTCATACAGAAACACTATTCCGTTTCACACCACCAGCTATTAGTGATGTTACAATCTATCACAAAGTATATGTTAATACTCCTAGATTGGTCATTTCATTATTAATAGTACTTTATATGCAATCTGTACTATGTACCAGGCCGATATACGTACTTATTTTACATAGTTATGTTTGTTTTGTATGTTTGTATTTCGTTTTTTCAAAACCAAATATTATTTCGGGCAATAAAAATTCGACGTACAGAAATACGAGGTTTCGATAGCTAACGTAAACTAGCATCTAAGGAATGTATTTTAGTTGTTTTTGATTCCATTTATTTGAATGATTAATAAAATAATTATTACTTACTTTGAAATTAACACTTGCAATCCCTATTTATCTAGTGGACAGTTTGTTCCGTGGCGTACAGAGCACAGTAACTTGAAAGTCACGTGGCGTTCAAAAGGTTAACAGCGGAAACTCCGTAATAAAAGCAAGTTCATTATTATTATTGAGCGTTTTACTTATTATTACCTAATTAATAGTTACAAGTTAAAATAAACAAGACATCACTAGGGTGGTGTGAAACGGAATAGTGTTTCCGTATGACACCACTGATGTTGTCAACTCAGTGGTCTCAAGTGGAAGGAATGCATCCATCCACCAGCCAGTTTGGTCAAAGGCCTTTCCCAAATCTCGCAACATACGCAGAGCAGGCGGGTTGAGAGCGCGGTGCCGAAGCCCTCGCACTAGTAACGCCGCTGCCCGTCACCAGTTTGTTTCATATAAGTCACACATCGTCACACATAATTTCTAACCAATCACGATACCTTTAAAAGCGATAAATATTGAAGTTATAATAAGGACCCGGTCCACAAACTTATTGATTCGATGTAACACGTATCTATTAATGTAGCATCAGTTTTGCGTAGTATAGCTACACCGTACAGCCGTTTTTTCACACCATACTGCAGACTCGGTTAGCTATCAGGAACTATGTTCAGTAAACCTTACTGGTTGGACTAGTACAATTCCTAGCCCAGGAAGTAAGGAAGCAAAAAAAAATTATCGAATTTCACCAAAAGGGTAATTGAAGCTTGTTTCTGATCACTAACATGTTTTGAGATTAAGGGGGAACGTTTCGAGCTCGGTGCAAAATGCACAACATATGATTGTTTTTCTTACTATTGCATAAAAAGTACTAATTAATGTGATATATGGCATTTCACGACCATTGTTTAGTGTCAATTAGGCTTTTCTACCAAAATTTTGTAATTTTATGTATTAAAAGCGTGTTTTAAGTTTGTATGCCCATTCATTTACAACGTAATGCATAAAATGACGCAATTCTGCTAAAAACCTCTGATAATTATTCAACAATAGTCGCAAAATAAGATGAAACTATTTTATTTCATACATTTTATTTTAAAATAAGGTTAACAAACCATTTTTATGCACTTTGCACTGAGCTCGAAACGTTACCCCTTAAGTACTAGTTAACAAAGTTTTGTACAGAAACAAAACTGTATGAGAAACATTACGAGTCTACGGCCGGCGGTGTGGTCTCTAAAAGCTGCAAAGTCTACTAATTAACCGACATTCATATGGAAACAGCGCTGAACTCTTACCGTCTGTATTATTAAGTAGGCTTTACAGCTGAAACCTACCCTGCTCTAATATTAAAGCGCTTTACGCTTTCCAGCGGAACCTCTGCACGCTAATTAAAGCGGAATGGTCAGCGCTATGTTTTTATCTACATGTGTCGGATGAGATTTTTTTGGGTACCGTAGGTCATCACTCAGAGCCTATGCACACGGCGTCTTTTTTACGCGCAGGTAATGCGATACAAACGCGATTCTTACGCAAACTAAACACTCGTCAGCCGCAGCCAAAAACCTTTGCAGACGTCCAAATTACAGTCAAGCGTGTATCGATACAAACGCGCAGATATGTCGATATAGACGCGCTGTGGACACGCATTTGTATATCAATTTTTCCAGTAGTACGACGCAACAATAGTACGATGATGGCGTCGGCCGAGACAACGTTTCGTACGTCGGCTGTATTGCTGCTTTTAAAAAAAACGTAAAAATAAACGCTCCCTCCGCTTTTTTGCAACGCAATGCTTACGCGCTTTTGAATCGATACATACATATGCGCGGCGACGCGCGTTTGTATCGATATAAATGCAACAATCTGCTTTTCTTGACTGAAAACGCACAGACAACGGCGCGCGTTCGTGAATCGCGCGTCGCCGGCGCGTAAAAAAGACGTCGTGTGCATAGGCTCTAGCACCACTTTGTTGTCCGTCTGTACGACCGTGTGACCACAAAAGGCGGTTGTTTGAGACCGGCCCTTCGGCAATTCTAATAATATTTTGAAAAATCCACTTTTCAAAAGCGTAAAGTCACTCGCATGCTTTTTCCTTACTGTGGTACTCTATCTAACATATCTTTATCCTTGTTTATAGATGAAGACCTGGAGTCCCTACTGGACGTGGTAGTGCGGGCAAATAACCGCGGCGTATCAGCTGCGAGGAACGTGAGCGGCGGCCCCAACTGGAGCTTCGGACAGTCGCTGTTCTTCTCTAGCACCGTTGTCACCACCATTGGTGAGTTGTATATACAAATAACCGCGGCGTATCAGCTGCGAGGAACGTGAGCGGCGGCCCCAACTGGAGCTTCGGACAGTCGCTGTTCTTCTCTAGCACCGTTGTCACCACCATTGGTGAGTTGTATATACAAATAACCGCGGCGTATCAGCTGCGAGGAACGTGAGCGGCGGCCCCAACTGGAGCTTCGGACAGTCGCTGTTCTTCTCTAGCACCGTTGTCACCACCATTGGTGAGTTGTATATACAAATAACCGCGGCGTATCAGCTGCGAGGAACGTGAGCGGCGGCACCAACTGGAGCTTCGGACAGTCACTGTTCTTCTCTAGCACCGTTGTCACCACCATTGGTGAGTTGTATATACAAACTTAAAAATACCTTGTAGTATATTTTGTAAACTTGATGTAATGTATGTTGTGTATACACATAAGAAAATGAAAAAAAAAATTGATTAAATATTGTTGTTTGGGTACTAAAGTCAACCCCTAGTCTGCCAGGGTTTCTAGTATTTATTGAATAAAATTCACTTGCTTTTGTAAATAAATCTAAATGCAGTTTTACAAACTTGCACATTTCGCAAATGTTTAGACACGGCAGTGGAGGCATATTTTTTACATAATAGGTTGGGGAAAAAAGTTTTTTCGCATTTTATATGAAAATTCAAAACATTTTTTAATAAAGTTTATTTACATTTAACTAAAGTATGTAGGTGCCATTTTGTTCGATAACTTTCTGCCATCTTGTAGGTAGGGACATGAACCCATTGCTATAGAAATTCTGGGGCTTCTGATCAAAAAACCGCGACAAGTGGTTTTGGCAGGCCTCTCGTATATTAAACCATGGTACTATTAATTATTTCTATTTTTTTACAAGATAACGTATCCTATGGTTTGCCCGTTTGTCCGCAGGGTACGGCCACGTGACCCCGCTGTCGAAGCCAGGCAAGCTGTTCTGCATGATCTACGCCCTGCTCGGGATCCCGCTGACGCTGGTGCTGCTCTCGGCGCTAGTAGAGCGGCTGCTGCTGCCAGCCACCGCGATGCTGAGGGCCCTGAACGCGCAGCTCGGCCACCTATACCGCCCCTTCTCCATACGGCTGCTGCATCTCTCTATCATTGGTGAGGAAGTCTCAGAAGCTATTAAAAGTAAATAACGGGCAACCCCATGATGCATTACCGTTGAAATTATGATTGGTTACAAAGAATCTAGCCGAGCTTAGACTAAAAGGGTATTTATTGTACTTTCAATCCTCTTATTTTGCAATAATTGAACTAGGCTGACACTAATAAAAGTCTAATTGCACATGTTTCACTATACGGGGTGTAAATCAATCAATCAAATCAAATTTCTTTATTGAAAAATTGGTTTACAAAAAAGGTAGTTAAGACTCAGAACCCCAAACTAATATAATTGTCCTTTGGGGAACAGTGTAAAATAGTGTGTAAATAGACTGCTACCATTAAATGAAACCACATATTCTACCGACCCTACTGAACCACTTTTCCCAAGAATCATACCCGCGGGCACCCTTAGTTTTGGAGATAATTGAGTTCCAAACAAAAATGCGTGAACCCTAACGCAGAGAGAGCGTCTCGTCCGTGAAACAGCTTCAGGGTTCACGCATTTTTGTTTGGAACTCAATTATTTCCTAAGCTAAGGCTGGGATGATGATCCGCGGGGATGATTCTTGGGAAAAGTGGTTCAGTAGGGTCGGTAGAATATGTGGTTTCATTTAATGGTAGCAGTTTATTTAGACCCGGTATTTGTTAATTAAATTGCGACTAGTTTCGTTTATATGACATCGTTGAGCTTACAAGATCATTTATAATGTCTATGAATTTTTAAGTATTAAAATTCTATATGTGAATAAAATTAACGAAGTTTCTTAATTTTGTTTTTGAAAAAAGGGAAGGTTTCAAGCTGGACCCGCGCCGGCTCCCAACGCCAAATAGATAATGAAATTTCTCCTTCCAGTAACGTCGTTGGTGGTCTTTTTCCTGGTGGTCCCGGCATCCATCTTCGCGACCCTGGAGCCCGACTGGGACTTCCTGGACTCGTTCTACTACTGCTTCATCTCGTTGACCACCATCGGCCTCGGAGACTACATCCCGGGGGATTCCCCGGGGCAGCTGTACCGACCGCTCTACAAAGTTGCTACTACGTGTGAGTTGCAAGTCCAGTCTACCTGCCTATGTGGTGATTAGGACAAACCCCTGTGTCATATAGTATAAATAAGTAATAGTATTCTATCTCTATACAAACGGGCCGAAATGAACCCCCCCCCCCCTCCCCCAAAACTCGGTACAACTCGGTTTACAACAGTCGCGGTCGCACCTCTGTGACGTTCCCGCGCATTTTCGTAAATTATGGCACGAAATTACAGAGTATGTTGTGCATTGTATGGTTGCTGAAAAGAACACCGCCTAGTTAAACTACTGTTTTTACCTATACTGTGCCTGTGTGCAAGCATTCCTGTGCACGGTGGACGGCTATAAAATAATTAAGCTAGTCCATTTGTTTGTTGCTGTAGTATATGCTATGAGGACTATTTATAACCTTACCTTAGGTAATTGCTCTTTTGGGGCAAAAGAAAGGGCCCCCCACACATATAGGTATATCATGAGTAAAATACACTTGTGCTTTAATTCAACCGGCCGGTTTCGTTATAAAAATAGCAACAAATTGGATGTTTACGTTTAACAATAAAATACAAATACGTTTATTGAATTAGAAAAGAAAGTAACATAAGTTAGTGTATTACAAATGTACCCTGGACTAGACTATTCTGATTTTCAGGGTACGGTCCAAGTTATACATAATCGATCTTAAACCTTATTGTTAAGCGACAGTTTCTCTATCCTATAATTAATCTTATTAACTTACTGTTTATTACATTTTTAAGCAAATTATACTACTTATATACATGGAAAAATCAAAAATAAATATAAATAATTCAAAATCCAAATAAGAACATCTTGCTTCATAGTTTTAAAATTAATCTACATAATGAAGAAACTTATATGATATTTATTATAGACCATATTGCAAGGAATGGATGGGTTGGTGGAGTGATGTGGACTTATTTTATGGTTTCGATCAAGTTTTCGGTATCAATGTATATATGTTAGGTTTTGAAGAAAGTCGTTTAAGATGAATCTGTGTTTTGATTTGGGGTAACTGTGTAACTTGATGGATTTGTTAGCATTATTTAATAAGCGTGGTTTTTGGAAGACTCCGAAACGTTTGCCAAATTCAGTGTGACACAAGGGTACTGAAACTGTAGGTGGATATCTGGTAGAAAAGTTATCAGTTATTACTGAAGGATCTGATTTTAAGAGTGACAGTATCGACGAAGAAACATAAAGCTGTCTTCTAGTCAAAACCTTTGCTTCCCTGTAAAGAAGTTCTGTACTGATAGACCGGGAGATAGTGACACAATTTACTTGGTCATTTGTAACAGTATGGCGGTTCTTCAGGGGTCTTAGTACGCAATGACAAAAAGAAAAATGATGGTCATAGCGCTGGTACCGGCGGCCCAATCGCGTGGGCGTTAGTCGAACTCGTCGGATAAATTACGAGTGTCAAACGATTTGTACCACAAAAATTTTAGTATTTTCCGATAGTCCATAAAAAAACATGTAGGCGGTAGTGTCATGCCATACTTCTCCGGTGTGACTTACAGCCCGCCATACCGACGCCAATACGTTAATTAAAAAAACACAATTCAACCATTTGTACCAATGGAAGTATAGGTAATATCGTTTTGGCAGCTCCACCCCAAGAAGTGATGCCATAGGACAAGATACTTTGACACATGGCAAAGTATATGTTTCGTTTTAAACTATCACTACTAAATTTATTTATAATCCTAATAAAGTACATGAGTTTACGGACTCTACCACTAAGAACCTTAATGTGTAAGTCCCAGGAAAGTTTTTCATCCACTATTATTCATAGATATTTAGCTTGAGAAACTTTTTCAAGTTCTGGACACATACAATGTGTATATTGAAGTTCGTCACAGCTACAGACTCTTAGCTTCAAATTTTCTGGGGGGACGCTGTGATTTGTTTTAATGAAACACATACATTTCGTCTTGTCACAGTTTAACGTTAGCAAGTTGTTATCTAGCCAAATTTTCACTTTCTTCATACCAGCGTTAGCTTTTGACATAGCGAGCTCCCACGTGGTATCTTTAAAAGTAAGCACAGTGTCGTCAGCAAAACATGCAATTTTACCATCAAACTTGAGTTGGGCCAAAGAGTCTATATAAATTAAGAACAGCACAGGTCCTAACACACTGCCTTGCGGAACGCCGTATTCAGTTAATACTTCATTACTTTTATCGAAGTTTATTTTGACTTGTTGGGTACGTTCTTCTAGGTAACTTCTGAACCAATTTTGAGCAAGACCTCTGACACCAAACTGTTCCAATTTTATGAGTAGAAGAGGTATTGACACGGTGTCAAAGACCTTTGCCAGATCCAAAAAAAATCCTACGCATTGTTCCCCTCTATCCAAACCACTTGCAATATTATTTATGACATTATCAGTGGCAACATTTGTGGATTTATTTGCTTGAAATCCGTACTGATTTTCTGAGAAAAGATTGTGTTTGCTGAGAAAAAGTGATAATCTATTTTTCATTATCCTCTCTAGTATTTTGGATAATGCAGGGAGTAGAGTAATAGGCCGGTAGTTTTTAATATCTTTTTTATCACCACTTTTGTATATTGGACAAATAAGACCTTTTTTAAATGCCTTAGGGACGGTTCCTGTTTCTATACTAAGATTAAATATGTATGCCAACGGTTTGGCAATATAACTTGCGACTTTTTTAAGGCACTCATTTGTAATGCGTAATCAATCAATCAATCAATAAAACTGTATATGTGTTGCCGGCATTTAATAATCTGCCTAGGCTGTTCGTAATTCTGCTGTTCCGCTCGGCTTCGCCCGGCTCCCCAAATTTATTTAAATGCACGCTCCTCCTCGGGTCCGCTCGTCGTTGTACCTATTTTTAGGGTTCCGTACCCAAAGGGTAACCAACGGGACCCTATTACTAAGGCTCCGCTGTCCGTCTGTCTGTCTGTCTGTCCGTCTGTCACCAGGGTGTATCTCATGAACCGTGATAGTTAGACAGTTTAAATTTTCACAGATGATGTATTTCTGTTGCCGCTATAACAACTGCCGAAACAAATCATAATATGCCAATATCACAATTAGCTGACGAAATATGAATTATTACATAAATGTTGCACTCTTACCCGCGTTTTCACCATTGCTTAAAACTGCAGTTTCAAAGATAACATTGTTTTCAGGCTACCTGCTCATCGGCCTGACGTTCCTGATGCTCACCCTGACCGTCTTCTACGACATACCACAACTGAACCTGAGCACGGTCTTCTCCTCCGTCAAACTGGACGAAGACCCCGAGAAGATGCGGCTGAGCGGGTCTGGCCTGTGCCCCGGGTACGGCATCGGGGGCCTCGTGATGCGGGACGAGTACAACAGCGACCAGCGCCGCTCCATCGTGCACATCAGACCCCGGGCTGACGACAGCCCCAGTCCTGAAGACACCACGCCTGTCCACGCGAGGGATTTACGAGTCCACTAAACAAAAGCGCGTCGGACGATTCAGAAGCAGAGTTGAGAATTCGAAATTTCAAATTGGGATTGTTCGTTTAATTCGCAATCATAGTACATTTTGGAGGGTATTTCGGAAAAGCTGTAATAACGTGTCAGTCAAAAAACAACTTCGCACTTTAAACGGAAATAGCATGATATCAATCTTGTAACATGAGTATACATGACATAAGTAATTATGTGTAAAAGTAGAATTTAATCGATGTAATCGATGTTTTTAGAGCACAGTCGATGTACCTATAACTGGAATTCAACAATTTATGAAGATTAGGAGCGCAGTGTAAAATTTAGGAAGTTGTTTTATTTCGTAGTTTAGTTTTTTTTAATTATGATAGTTTAAAAATTATTTTTTATGTAATATGTATTTCGAAATATCGAATCATATCCATTGGGACTAAAATAGAGTAGTCATTTAATTTATCATATTTCCCTATATCGCTTACCGTCCTAAATCTATATTTTGACTCAAACAAACGATAACTTCTTTAGATTCTGCGGAAAATGATTAAAATTATCCGAAAAAATAACACGCCGCTAGTAAAACTAGCTGAACTGAGTTTGTAAAAAAGACTGAATAAAAACGGTTTTTCACGCTTTTCTAATCACTTTAGATTTTGTAAAAACTATAAAAAACAAATTTTCAATCCAGAGCGAATTTTTAATAAATTAAATCTACTCTAATACCTACTTCTGACTGAATGGCAACAAATGGTCTCTGTATATGGTATACACTACGTAGGTACACTTTCGTAAAATCCATCAAAAACCTTGAAAATTCACCGACATATCGCAAGTGTATCCTGATTAATCCTTTTAATTCTTATTGTCGATAAAACAATCGTATAACGTGGCTCGAGTCCAGCTTATAGGTTGAAGCAGAGAATATAGAGTATGGTTGAATTAACAACTGTATTCAATCCTGCAAGACAAGACAAGTTAAAAATAATGCATACAACGCCCTCATAAATAACTTTAAAACCCTAACAAAATTAAATTAAAAAAGAGGGAGTTTGTGAAGCCAGAAGAATCGGTGCAAACATTTTATTAATTAAAAATGTTTAATACCCCTTCTATATACTGAACATTTAAATACATCGGATCGTACATTGTGATAGATTTTCAAAAAGATGACAAAGTTTTAAAAATATGACAAAGGAAGTCTATTGTTTCGTTAGACGAATTCTTCAGTTTGTAAGGAAACAAGGTAAAAAATATTACAAATACTTATAGATCTTCGGCGCGCGATCAAAACTCTTACAATGCCGTTTTAATTTAAAAATATACGACAACTTTAAAGAACATGCCTAAAACTAGACCTGAAAATTCTTATTACAATATATCATGAAAGTAGTTCGTAAAATATGTGTTAAACTCTTTAAATTTGAGTAAAATAGTAATGTGATACAGTTAGTAAACAAAAGAAAAAGAAAGAAGAAATAGATAACCAACTTTGTGCATTTCACGATATTATCATATGATTTTTTGCTGTCACTTCTTATAATCCTACTATACCACATGACACCTTACTCTAAGATCTTCAAACTCAGTTTGAACCACAAACTGTCTGTATCATAGTTTTAGGAAAAATAAATAAATGACGTATAAATTGAGTGTGATAGATGACCAATAATTAACTACAATGTCCGACTATATGGAAAAATGAAAAATATCTTTAAAAAATTACATGCATATTTGATATATAAATTATTATAGAGAGTTTATAGCAAAAGATTAGCGTAAAACGCAGTGAACTGTCATTAATAAAGAACCTAAAACTATCATAAGTTGATATTAGTCAACATAAGAGTCTTTTAAAAACGGTGTATCTGATTTTATTACAAATTCTGACACTTATAATGAGGCGTCCATCGTTTTTCGGTCTTAACAATATGATGACAAATTAGTGGGGCTGTGAATCATTCATTAGGATTTTTTCGCAAATATTTTATTTTTATATTATTGCTTTCAATCGAAACACAATGACAATATTACAAACTTATGAACTAATATTTTAGACTGCATAACTATTTTGTTTCTCTTTCCCTAATTACTTTTTCGTAGAAATAATTTATGGGTGTTTTAGCGAGAGAAAATTTTTTAAAGTAAATAATCTACAAATAAAGATACTTTTAAAACTACCTACCTTCCTTACCTACCTACAACACATAAATTTATCATTAAAAGTAGATCCACAATCTAAATAGGCATATAGCAGGTAGGTACTTTGTAATAAGTATCTCAGTTATTTTGGTAGTACGTAAAAGAGAAATTATTGTTAAGGTGGTAAAACCGAATCTCGGTGCAAAATGCATATTATAATATTGTTTTTCTTACTTTTGGATAAAAAGTATGCAAAAATAGCGTTTTATAGCAATTAGTGGAAATTAATTACTAATATTCACATTCAAATTATATAATTTTATATGATTTAAATTTTGATTGCATTCGATTAACAAACTTTAAAGCGTATTTATCGTTGGAACCGAATGTAATCAAAATTTAAGGCATAAAATAACATAATTTTAATGCGAGAACCCTATTAATAGTAATCGATTTCCGCTAATTGCTTTGAAACGCAATTTTTGCATACTTTTAATTCAAAACTAAGTATTATGATGTGCATTTTGCACCGAGATTCGGTTTTACCACCTTAATTAAAAATGTAAACTAAGTTACTTTAGTTTACCTGTGTAGGTAGTTATTTGTATGACTGTAGGTTTCATAAAAACTACAAGTTTATTGTAAGTAGATCAGGATTCTAAAGATGTTTAGCTAAGTAAACTCATTCAGAAAGTTAAAACAGAACAATGCTTGAAAACAGAAATGTTACTCAATAGGACACTATTATGTACCCTACTGTATGTAATGTAACCGGTTATACCTTCTTCATAAATAAATTGGCTTGAAAAGTTAAACAATCATTGTTTTATTCTCATCAACTTCATTCATATCAATCTTCTTCATTGCGAAACTATTCTCCGCTTTAAAATGCAGCAAAAAAAATATTTACCTATAAAGACTGTATTTTTAAGGAGTTTCCCGTAAAATACGTAAATATTGAGAACAAAAAAAAAACGAAATCAAATGAATACTTTATTTTTGCAATGTAGGTACATAAAGACACTTATCGCACGTTAGTATTTATTAAATAATAAAAATAATTTAATTTAAAGAGGAAAAATACAATATATTTAATCAGGTTTTGGGTTTGCTTAATTTTTACTCAATAAGTAAATAAATACACATATAAATATACATGAACTAAAATAAACGTATGTTTTTTAATGTATACAATTATGTAGGTAATACGATAATAATAGCTACCCATAAAACTACTACCTATATATACTAATAATGCCTAACTCCGCCCATTCGATTAGTCTTGCTAAGAAGGGCAAGAAACTTAGGAAGATCATGCCTTTTCTTTTCGATCATCATTATTTATATTTAGGTATACACAACAGTGTTTTAGTAAGGAGATAGAAAATACAGGACAAGAGAAAGTCGGAAAATCGGGCCAAAAATTGAGTTAAATAATATTAAAAACAAAACGAAATTAAATGGATTACATATCAGCAGACCCTTCGAGTTTGGGCTTATTTGATTGGTATTTATTAGCAATTTGTTAAAACATGGTGACCAGGGTCTGCTGATGGGACTGGAAGATGGGTACGGGATCTCCTCAAGGGACAACAGCAGACCCTTCGAGTTTGGGCTTATTTATTGATCTTTATTAGCACTTTGGTGACCAGAGTCTGATAATAATGGGACTGGAATGTGGGTACGGGATCTCCTCAAGGGACAACAGCAGACCCTTCGAGTTTGGGCTTATTTATTGGTCTTTATTAGCACTTTGGTGACCAGAGTCTGATAATGGGACTGGAATGTGGGTACGGGATCTCCTCAAGGGACAACAGCAGACCCTTCGAGTTTGGGCTTATTTATTGATCTTTATTAGCACTTTGGTGACCAGAGTCTGATAATAATGGGACTGGAATGTGGGTACGGGATCTCCTCAAGGGACAACAGCAGACCCTTCGAGTTTGGGCTTATTTATTGATCTTTATTAGCACTTTGGTGACCAGAGTCTGATGATGGGACTGGAATGTGGGTACGGGATCTCCTCAAGGGACAACAGCAGACCCTTCGAGTTTGGGCTTATTTATTGATCTTTATTAGCACTTTGGTGACCAGAGTCTGATAATAATGGGACTGGAATGTGGGTACGGGATCTCCTCAAGGGACAACAGCAGACCCTTCGAGTTTGGGCTTATTTATTGATCTTTATTAGCACTTTGGTGACCAGAGTCTGATAATAATGGGACTGGAATGTGGGTACGGGATCTCCTCAAGGGACAACAGCAGACCCTTCGAGTTTGGGCTTATTTATTGATCTTTATTAGCACTTTGGTGACCAGGGTCTGCTGATGGGACTGGAAGATGGGTACGGGATCTCCTCAAGGGACAACAGCAGACCCTTCGAGTTTGGGCTTATTTATTGATCTTTATTAGCACTTTGGTGACCAGAGTCTGATAATAATGGGACTGGAATGTGGGTACGGGATCTCCTCAAGGGACAACAGCAGACCCTTCGAGTTTGGGCTTATTTATTGGTCTTTATTAGCACTTTGGTGACCAGAGTCTGATAATGGGACTGGAATGTGGGTACGGGATCTCCTCAAGGGACAACAGCATACCCTTCGAGTTTGGGCTTATTTATTGGTCTTTATTAGCACTTTGGTGACCAGAGTCTGATAATGGGACTGGAATGTGGGTACGGGATCTCCTCAAGGGACAACAGCAGACCCTTCGAGTTTGGGCTTATTTATTGGTCTTTATTAGCACTTTGGTGACCAGAGTCTGATAATGGGACTGTAATGTGGGTACGGGATCTCCTCAAGGGACAACAGCAGACCCTTCGAGTTTGGGCTTATTTATTGGTCTTTATTAGCACTTTGGTGACCAGAGTCTGATAATGGGACTGGAATGTGGGTACGGGATCTCCTCAAGGGACAACAGCAGACCCTTCGAGTTTGGGCTTATTTATTGATCTTTATTAGCACTTTGGTGACCAGAGTCTGATAATAATGGGACTGGAATGTGGGTACGGGATCTCCTCAAGGGACAACAGCAGACCCTTCGAGTTTGGGCTTATTTATTGGTCTTTATTAGCACTTTGGTGACCAGAGTCTGATAATGGGACTGGAATGTGGGTACGGGATCTCCTCAAGGGACAACAGCATACCCTTCGAGTTTGGGCTTATTTATTGGTCTTTATTAGCACTTTGGTGACCAGAGTCTGATAATGGGACTGGAATGTGGGTACGGGATCTCCTCAAGGGACAACAGCAGACCCTTCGAGTTTGGGCTTATTTATTGGTCTTTATTAGCACTTTTGTGACCAGAGTCTGATAATGGGACTGGAATGTGGGTACGGGATCTCGTCAAGGGACAACAGCATACCCTTCGAGTTTGGGCTTATTTGATTGGTATTTATTAGCACTGTGGTAAAACACGATGACCGATGCAAATTGTCGTTCAAAAAATCATATCCTTTTGTTTTTCTTATTTCCACGAAAATCTCTTCGACGCGGGCGGAGCCGCAGGCAAAAGCTAGTAAAATATAATTTTGAAAACAATATATATCTATTTTTGTGTATTGCAACAGCTCATAGCCTTTAAACCTAACTACAATAATTAAGTATGAATTTGGTCGATTGATTTAATTTCACCTTATAATATATTTAATAATAATATAAAAGTTTGCAAATACTCATCTTGAACAGTTTTTAGTGTACTTATCTGGTTACTTCCAGAAATACCAACAAACCAAGTAGGTAAAACAAGGTATCTGCTTACTAAATTATGTCACCGGTTTCCCTTAGATGGCGTTAGTAGTAAAAACCAAAAACACTAGTGTGAAATATTTAATTTTAGGCACGCTAAACAGGCACGTAATCTTTCAATTTTGTTATGTTATGGTATAGTGCAGAAGTTTAGATTCACAATGTTCGAAGGTAGAGATCAATAAGTACTTATATTTTGTTTATTTGGGAGCATTGACCTCTCATAAACAACAAGACACACAGTCTCTACGAAAAGTTCGTCAGAAAGTGCCCGAACCTGTAACGTGCATAGTAGCAAAAATCTTCAACCAAATTAAGACGTTATGTCGTTAACATAAGATGCAATGTCAGTTGTACAAAATCGTCATTCGAATTTGTCACCCCATAGCGGTGACAAAATGCATCGCGGTCACGTTTTGAGCGAGATTGTGAGTCTAGTTGTTTATGAGAGGTCAATGTTTAACTGAGGTTTGTTGTGTATACCTGATTAAATTATGTACCTACATACTTTAATCTGGCTGTACTGTAATCACTTTTTCAAGCTTTAAATTAGCAAGAGGTGAGTCAGGATCCTCTTTTTGAAATAGTAATTTTTTTTATTAGTGAATTGACACACCGGAGTTTTTCTTGTGTATTTTGAATAGTAATAATCTTTGTCGAACTAAGCAATAAAAGAGGAATGTCACTTTTATAAGCAAAATCGAAGACTGTGCTACCTATACCGTCAAGAGCTTTGCTCTATGTTATAAGGTATTAGTATAATATTGTACTAAAACTAAAACTTCAACTTTTAGAATTTTTATAGAATTTGTCTGTCTCTCTGTATGTAGGTACCTATGAATGTACGTTCTTTTTTAACTCGAAAGCTACTCAACGGATTTGGATGCGGCTTTTTTATTATTATCATTGTAGTGACCCTGGTCAACATTAGGCTATAAGGGGGGATCATAATATCCCGCCCAAGATGAAAACGGGGCAAAAATTGACTAAACGCGGGTGTAGCCGTGGGCGAAAGGGTAGTTTTATAATAAAATCATAATGGGCGATGTGATGAAGAGGTTTTAAATTTTTAAATTAATAAATGAAATTTTATGTGAAGTTATAAGTTTATAACACGAACAGCCATATAATTAATTATACGTCGCAAAGATCGGAATAAAGGTTTAAGATGCTACCAATCACAAAAATAAAATCCCGGGATTCCGAGAAATTTCTTACTCGATGTGGAAATCCCGGGATTTCGGGAAGTCGAAGAATTTCTTACATAATTTGAATTGAAAAAAGGGTCTCCAGATCGTGTTTATTTGTTTAAAAAAATCATTTAATTTTATATTTAAGTGAATTTTAGAATTTAAAGCACTGACACCTATTCTGTGTGGCACGCACCTAAATTTAGAGCGCCCTAAAAAGTCTCAATTTTAGGACACTCCTTAGCAAATTGGTATTCTGAGTAGCAACCAGCCCTAAATTTAAGTCACTTTTTAGAGGTTCCTAAGATGCTCTAAGTTTAATTCACAGAACAGATAATTTATCAAAAATTCATTTGACTAGAGCTGAACTTTCATCGATAATTACCGGTTTATGAATAAAAAATCCTTTTGGCTTAGAAATGTTAAGTTTAAATTATAAAAACATTATTAACTATGAAAACAATAACAATTAACTTATATGTGGTAAATTATTAATAAAAATTTCGATTTGGAGTTGTACTTTTAAAATTTTACAATTTATCTTCATTTACTTTTGATAATTTTTTATTCCAAATCTGTCTAATCAATTACAAAATTTCGACTGAACATTCACCAGTGGGATAACTTACCGAGCAGAACAAAAGATATATAGCACGTGAATGACCGTCAGCTGTCAAGATTAATGGAACCGAAAACAAACAGCAAACCATCAAAGTACATAGAGACTGAATATAAGACCTCTTCACTACAGGTGTGACTGACAATCCCTATGTATAGGGTACTTACACGAGGAAGACACAGTGGAACATGTGCTGTTTCACTGTGCTGCCACCGATGATAAGTATGAGACATAAAGCAGGGATCGCAACAACGTCCACCTCACCTTTCTGGGCCAGATTTTGGGTCAGCAAGCTGTAGCCGTTCAGCCCTATTTCAATATAATAAAACTTTGCTACGGTCCCGGTCTTGCCATACCTAACCTAATCTACAGGCTCAGTTGAGGATTTCTGGGTAGACATGATTTTTTTCCTTTGTTTATGTAATATACCATTGAAAATGTTAAAATGAAACTAAAATTTATAATAAACACAAAAATCCTTCATAGTGTTTCTATTTCCTTAAGTAGGACCATGGCTAGCAACAATAGTAGTGAGATGATGGGTCTAATTATTTTGGTGTATTGTAATAAAGTTATACTTACACTTTGGTCGGGGGGAGTTGTACCGAAGAGTATCCCTTACCTACATCTAACCTGCCCCTGCACCCCCCCGCAAATGAGACCTCAGAAGAAGTAGAGACTGTTGTTTTGTTCTGAAGGACTTTCACATTTATAAATTATCGTTTTGAGGTGCCTTACATATTAATTGCAATGTTAATTAGTTATTTTCTTTTCCTGAACTTCAGTAAGATATTAATTTTTCATTAAAAACGATACATGTTGTTTTTGAATTTAATATTAAATTTGTTATCTATTGTAAGCATCTTTTATATTTTAAGGCAGGCAGACCCATGAGCACATCTAGTAAATATTAAACTTGTAAAATTATACCCGTCTAGGTATTTTTGTATTTAAAGCAAATACAATGATTAATGATTTGTTGTAAATAGCACTCTCAATGCTCAATTGGTTTGCTGTCAGAACTTCCTTAGAGAGCTAAGCTCACAGCTGTATTTCTTCAAATAAAGCAAGGAGTTGGGAGATTAACACTATACCAATTTAATAATATTAGTTTATTTTTGTGTCATACTATTTACTACCTTTGCAGCATTATTGGCTTACCGGTAGGACTAAAAGATAAAGTAGCTTGATGCTGGTTCCAAAACCTAAAAGTAGATGTTTTGGAACCAGCATCGAGCTACTTTTGTCTGACAGCGAGCAATATTTTGACTTGAAAAGTGATTTGGAACACTACCCTATTTGGCATTTGTCCCCTCCCCAAAAATAAATACTGGATCCGCCCTTGAATGCTTGGTATAGGTACATAACCTTTTAAGAATAAGTAACAAATAAAAGTCATCATTTTGTAAAATAAAATTAGCAGTAGTACAAACAAAATTTACTTGAAATCATAGCAGTGTTTTCACACATATTAATTTCAGCTTAACTGCTGCATTATGAAATTAGGTAAGGTACTAGAACACACGTGTGATTATTCAGTTCCACCTAGAAACCAAATAAAAGTTACTAACACTAGGAAAAAGGTGGATAAAACTCGCATTTATACTTAGTAATATTTTAGAGCGCATCTAAATAGGTGTGCCCTAAAATTCTATAAAAATCTCTAAAATTAGAGCTTTGTAAACGCCAGTTTCAGAATACCAAAAAATTTTAGGTCGCGCTAACTCATTTTAGAGCACTTTTTATAAACGTCAGATTAGGAAATGTTGCTTCAGAATAGGTCTCACTGGGTACCTAAATATATTGGGAACAAAGAAACGATCCCATAAAACGGTTTCTTTTTGGTAACTAACTTGGAACGGGCATCCAAAATTTAACGCAGTGACTACGGGCTACCCGGTAAATTTTTTGTATGCTGTCTGCTAAAGCCTATAGCCCACTATCTTACTAGATGGCGCTGTTAACGAACTTTCAGTAATTCAGTTATCTATATTTACACGATGACTCGGAATCAAGCGCTACTATGAAAAGTGGATATGACTAAGAATCCCGGTATTTCTTACGGGTGCAATTATAATAAAAGTGAATATAACTAAGAATCCCGAAATTTCCTGGTAATCGGTACTTTAGTAACGGATGTATATACATTACAAGTATTCCGAATGTGGAGGATTCTACTGCTTGTAGTACACACAATCTTTCTCTTTATATGAATAATAGGAAATTGGTTACTAAACTAAGTAAATAAATAAAATAATCATGGGATTTTCAGAGTATATTATTCTCGACTTAAATATTTAAAAAAATGTAACAGCTTCGATTGAAACAATCAAATAAATAAATAAAAATATAACATCACGACATAAATCCCCGAGGGGGTGTCAGAGGTGTTCTAAGTGTAGACTATAAAATGCAAGTCACAGTCCACACTCGGTACACCCGCATTTCACCAACGAATATTATTAATACATTTTTAGGTAAAAACATGATGCATTTATTGATTAGACCTTTAAGCGAAAATGTAGCTAACAAATCCTACCTCGTTGCTTTGTTGTTTTAATATTATGTACAGACAGTGTTTCATAGATATTATCTGCTGGAAGAAAGTTAAAATCATTTATTATTTACCTGCCATGAAACTCGTGACATGTTTGGCTCGCGCACTTCACAGGATATCAGTTAGATTAGAATATTCAGATGTGGATATTTTAATATCAAATAAAGAATATATATTTTTAAAAGCTTCAAGTAGAGTTAGATATTTAAAACAAAGATACCCTGAGTGGCCGCTGCCTCCACAACCAATAATTTCAAGATGGTTCGCCTGATTAGAGGCAGCATCGTACTACGCCAAACATTTCACAAAAATAAAAAATGTGCTCTCCCATTTTAACAGTTCAGAATCCTCATCAATAAGAAATGCAAAAAATGTAATGGATATTGAAAACTTGGAAAACGAAATCAAAGCGATTTATGAAAATTTTATCATTATAAAATATTCCATACTCGAGCTAGAAAAAAGTAGTTTATCAATCAGTGACGCATTTCTTGTATCAGATTTGTAAAGACTTTTTCAAATGGGGTGGATCTGAAGGAATAAAGCAGAAGCTTGAGAATGTAATGGCGAGGAATCCAGATTTAAATATTCTTCGAGATTATTCCGGAAACCTCGAAAAGGGACTCGAATTACACGACCATGATATGGAATATTACAAATTTGCACCACTCCCGTCTTACCTGTTGAAATGATGACGAAACTTAAAACATCTAAACACCTTAAAGTGATTTTTCATTTGATTATCCCACCTATCGTATTGGGATGTAATAATGATAATAGTAGTTGGTGAAACGCGGGTGTACCGAGTGTGGACTGTGACTTGCATTTTATAATTCAAACTGAGAGAACCTCTGACACCCCCTCGGGGATTCATGTGACGATATATTTTTATTTATTTATTTTATCGAAGCTGTTACATTTTTTTTAGATATTTAAGTCGAGAAAAATATACTCTGAAAATCACATAAATCATTTATTTACTTAGTTTAGTGACCAATTTCCTGTTATTAATTTAAAGAGAAAGATTGTGTTTACTACAAGCACTCGAATCATCCTCATTCGGAATCCTTGTACTTAATGTATTTGCATATGTTACTAAAGTACCGATTACCAGAAAATTTCGGGATTCTCAGTTATAGTCACTTTTATTGTAATTGCATCCGTAAAAAAATCCGGCATCCTTAGTCATATCCACTTTTCATAGTAGCGCGTGATTTCGAGTCATCGTGTAAATATAAATAACTGAATTACTGAAAGTTCGTAAACAGCGCTATCTAAGTAATATATAACCCGGTCCCAGTATCTGTGCACCTCGCTGGAATGTGGCGCCTCTCCCGCTTCCCCTGTCACCTCTCCGCGCACTCCCCGGTGCGACAGTAGGGTTAGCATCTTCGTTGCCGCTACACGTCCCGATAATTTTGATATTTTCGCTTTATTGTTGTTTTGTTTTTTAATGTTTATTGGTAAGCTTAGACTGTTTACTGTTAAGTTTGGACTGGTTTTACAAAAGATGCGATTAAGTCAATTACGCCAGCTGACTGGAAAAATCACACAACTTTTAATATCACTAGGGGAAGACAGTTCGGCGAGTTCAGAAAGTGAGAGTGAGGAAGATACAATGTCAGGCATAGAGTCAATCATTTATAGTGACTGAGTTTAATAATAAATGTTTTTTAATCAAAATTATTGTTTTTTAATAACAAACCCTTCATCAATAATAAATTGATTTGAAAAGGTTAGTAAATTTTTTTTACCTCCACATTTCTCGAAAAAACTTTTTTTCACACCGTACCCAGACCGCCGATATGACGTCACGAGGTCAGGTGCACAGATATTGTGACCGGGTTGTAGTAGGACGTAAGCTCTAGCAGACTGCATACAAAAATTTTACGGGGTAGCTCGTAGCTCGTAGTCGCTGCGTTAAATTTCGGATGACCTTTCCAAGCCAGTTAACAAAAAAAAAAAAAACGTTTTGTGGGATCGTTTCTCTGTTCCCAATACAATAGGTACTCAGTGTTTTAAATTCTAAAATGCACTTAAGATAAATTTAAATGTTTTTTCTTAAACAAGTAAACACGATTTGGAGAACCTTTTTTGAACTCAAATCAGGTAGTAAGGAATTCCTCAACTTTCCGAAATCCCGGGATTTCCAAATCAAGTAATACATTTCTCGGAACACCGGGATTTTATTTTTGTGATTGGTAGCGTCTTAAATCGAACCAGTGTTCCGATCTTTTGATAACACGAGTCAATGTTACATGTTACAAAATAAAGTCAATGTTGCGTTGGTTGACTTATCGTATTTTATTTGACATTTGACTTGACAATGTTGACAAAAGAAATGACGTAAATTTCAAAACGTTTTCATAACATAACCTAACAATTTGAAGTCGCACTCGTTTTTTCGTTTTCTTTTTAAAGTTTTGCAGATTGCCTTAGATTCAAACAACAAGTTTCTAATTACTGTTAAAAGACAGGCCACTATCTACATCAGTTCTCTATTTAATAACTTGGTCCAACTCCCAAGCGGTAGAGGTAAGATGGACTCACCGCCGGTTTCAGCTTTTGCAATGTACAGACAGAACAAACGAACGAATCAAAACAAGAGACAACAAAAAAAGGAACAGAAGAAAAGAAAGAAACAAACGGAAGCTTCTCCAATAGTTAGAAAGAAAACAGCTGGTTCAGACGTTACACCTGATGTTTCAAAAACAGCTGCAAAAAAGCTCAAAGAAAAACTAAGGCGTGAAAAAGAAACGAAAAACATTGCCAACAAGAAGAAGAGTCATAAAAAAAAGAAATCAAAGGCAGGAAAGGGTAAGAGCCCAGATATTAAAAAGAACCTAGCAAAAGTTCAGCCCAAGACAAAACATATTTTGGATGGTATAGATGCTCCTAATAGTGAAGAGATCCCCATGCTAGTACCTGCACCTGTCAACGGACTTGACTCTCAAGACATTGATGATGCACAGTCAAATTCTAGCAATGGCAGCTTTGAATTCACCCCCGTCCAGACAAACAGTGTTGAAGAAGGTATGAGAGTTTTCAACTGGATGATTTCACCTTACAATCCTAAAGACTTCTTTAATCAAATCTGGGAAAGAAAACCTTTGTACATCAACAGGAAAAAGCCTAACTACTACAAAGACTTGATCTCTACACCTATTATTGACAACATGCTGCGAACAGAGACCATTAAGTTTACAAAAAATATTGACATTACATCGTATGTTGATGGTAAGAGAGAGACACATAATCCTGTTGGAAGAGCTCATCCTCATGTGGTATGGGATTACTACCTAAATGGTTGCAGTATTAGAATTTTGAATCCACAAACTTACATACCAAAAATGCACTTGTTGAATGCCACTTTGCAAGAGTTCTTCAATACATTTGTTGGTGCCAATGTGTACCTCACTCCTCCAGATAGTCAAGGGTTTGCCCCTCACTGGGATGACATAGAGGCCTTCATATTACAAGTAGAGGGCAAGAAACTCTGGAAAGTCTACAAGCCTCGGGATGACAATGAAACATTACCAAGAATTTCATCCAAAAACTTTGATCAAAGTGAAATTGGGGACCCGATTATAGAAGTCACATTGGAAGCAGGAGATATGCTGTACTTCCCACGAGGATATATCCATCAAGGTGTCACTATAGATGGAGAGCATTCCCTGCATGTCACCATCAGTGCTTACCAAAGACACTCCTGGGCTGACTTATTTGAGAAGATGATTCCGGAAGCTTTGCAGGCAGCCATTGGAGATATTCTGGAATTCCGCCGAGGCCTGCCTTTTGATCTCTATGATAACTTTGGTCTAGTAAATTCTGATGTCAACACTACAAGAAAACAGGAAACAATAGATTTGATTAGGACTCTTTGTGATAAAATTAAAGATTATCTACCAATGGACACTGCTGTAGACGAACTAGCCAAGAAATACCAGCATGTTGCTCTGCCTCCGGTGTTGACAGATTTAGAAAAGGCAGTCACAGTGTATGGTGACTCAGACGTGATGGTGGCAAATGGGAAGGTCACTAATAGAGTAGAAATAGGCCTTGATACAAGGATCAGATTGCTGCGAAGGAACATTTTACGAATGGTGATGGAAGAGGAAGGCGTCAAGATTTACTACAGCGTAGAGAACTCACTGGAGTATGAAGGAAATGAGATGCAGTTTCTGGAGATTGATGAGAACCTGGCTCCAGCAGTAGAGACATTGATAATGTCGTATCCTGAGTATGTTTTTGTTGAGAACCTGGACGTGACAGCAGAGGCTAACAAGTTACAGGTTGCTACAGACCTCTGGGAGAGGGGTCTCATCATGACTGAATTTCCATTGGACACCATTGAAGATGATTAACTTTAATTTTGTTTGAAATTTTGTTATTGGTAAAACTTTTTAAATTAGTGTACTGTGTGGCCATCACATCATATTAGGATGAGCAGTTTTGATTTTTTTTGCAATTATTGAAATATTTTTCCAGGTTATCACCATACTGCATTTGTAAAGCTTCTGTTTTCATACATTAATTCACAAAAAAAACTTTTATTATGGTTTTCCTTTTTAATTTAATGATTTACATTACCTATTTAGGTATAATATTTTGAAGAAGATTATTTTCTCCTAATGTGATGGCCATCCATTGTTTTTGTCAGTCAAGGATCATGTTAAATAAAACACATATACTTATTTCTTAAATTATTATAATTTTAATTCTGAATTGCATATAAATCTTGTAATTTGTGGACTTTCTGTGTTACAATAGTACTCTCGTTTGATATTTTTGTATAAAACGCTAAAATATGCTTTACATCTACCGTCTCGACCACTGAGTTCCGTACACGTTATAAACAGAAAATTCACACACAATAATTTATATTCTAAGTGTACGTCTCTTTAGAATTACCCTACTTTAAAAATACCTCCTAAACTTTAGGTACTTAATTTTCCTATTTATTTATGAATTCACACTCACTCTCGCGCTCACCTCAAAGCTATATTATGTAAACAACAACATAAGAATGATTGGAACGATTTAACAAAATAATAATAATATATAGGGCCACATGACGTATGCGTATTCCTTCTAAAACAAGTCACAATTGATATTGTGATGTAACAAAAGTTTAAAACATGAATTTGAAGTATAATATCAGTACATACAATAGTATCCTCACATCAATACGACAGTACTGATAAATTGTAAAAAATCCTCAATTTTGATATCTCTTATTTACTAAATACTCTTTTTACACTAAACCGGCAGTGAAGACTTGTAAAAATTATATTCGGCAGATAAAGTCAGTTAACGCTGTCAAAGTCCATCGTTCACAAAGTTCCAGAATGTTGGTCCAGTGAGGTGTTTTCCTTCTATCAGAAACGAACACGATTCACAACAGCACACTAATAAAATAAACAGCAATTGTATCAAAATATACTCTATTGTATTATCTGCAACGCAACCATCCGGGTCTGTGATTTATCTTCTACTATCGGAAGTCGGCGATCAATGGCCACTTGGGCCCGTCAGTTATTTGATAATTTTAAATTCTTTGTACTGATATACAAGATTTTCAATTCAAATACACATATCTAACCCCAAATGTAATTCCGAATTTTAGCATACTCTTACAAAAACTTCTTAACAAATCTATTGCCTAAACATTTCTTACAAATCTTAATTCCACTGGATTTATAAAGAATAAAGGAAAACCTCATTTTATAAATGATAATATTTACAGTGAATATTTAGGTCATAAATTCATGTTATACCGTGTTGTCTTTGCTAGAACATAAATACTTCGTTTTTGTCCAACGATAGTGTCAGAATAGAAACATTGTAATCTGTGATGTCCCATCAAAAAAGTTGAATTATTACTGTTCATGATTAAAACGAATTGAAATTGCAAAATGTGAAATCACTATACTTAGTTTCAGATCAAAAAGATGTAAATGTTAAAATTTATATAAGACGGCAACACTTTAACTTACAAATTAACCACTTCTGAGTCTGAAACATTATAATACCAACAAAACTGTACTTAATTTTGCAGACATCTATTTAAAATAACTGCCCAGAAGTCTCAAGAAACAGACAATTAATATATTATATAAACATTACAACTATCCTGACATTTGAGCGGTTTTAATTTTTTTTGTCCAAGGCATTAAATCAGTGTCCTAAACTTTAAAGGTTGTTTTTTTTTTTTTTGCTGTAGTGTGTGGGTAAAAATGTACGTTTTTTGGATAAAGGAGTTAATTATCTACAAAAAGAAATATATAATTCACAAATATATCATCTAATTTAAACAAATACTTGAAAAAATAATAACATTGAACTTCTTAATGTATGAGAGAACAAATGTCTTCTAGTCAGATTTTCATGTTCGAGGTAAAATTTTGGGAAAATATGTATTTAAGGAGACATATTTTTGTAGGATAACGGGAGTATTAGGAAGGAAAGCATCTAAAATTGAATAGTTTACATTGAAATTCAAAACCAAATAAAAAATATGAATATTTTATTTTTGTCTTCAAGATTTTCCACTTTAAAATTCCACTTTGGTTACCATACGTTTTATTACGTAATCTTGAGCAATCTTTAATACAAAATAGTAATTTTACGTCGGCAACACTATGCTCTATGGTAACGACCACCATCTTGGCATGTGTCAGTTGAATTACGTCAGTTCTAGTGAACAAGTGAAGAGGGGAGAAGTAAGAAAAAAATATTTTTCCATTTGGAAACCGAATTTTGTGAGGTAAATGAGCGTTTATTTCATTATTCCTAATTGTATACGGTAAAACAACAATATAAGTTACCTGTTTTCAAACCATTTTAGTAAAATTGTGTTTGTTCAATCTAGAAAAAAATATATTTACATCGTGGAATGTTCATTTGGTTACTTCCATTTGATTACCAACTCAAAGCTAACATATTAGTGGAACGTAAAAGTAACCAAATGGAAACTCTTAGGCTTGGTTTTCATGGGCATAAATGAACTTTTTTATTAAAGTTGTTTGTATTTTTTTCTTATAACGGAATCCAAAGAAAACAGTATAGAATTGTTTTTTTTTTTCTATTTATGTTCAGTGGTACAAAATGAAATATAAGATGATAATTATTTATCAGACCTTTTCTTTTACGAGAAGATAAACTTAGCTTATTTGTGACCTTGGATGAGTAATTGACCAAAACTTTTTTTTTTTAGCAACGGTATGAATAAATGTAGTATTGTTATGTAATTGTAAAAATAAACTTTTTATTTTCGGTAATGTACATTATTAATTTCAGAATAAATAACAATGCCCTTAACTGCGGCAGAAAAGATGAAACGATACAGACGAAAATTAAAAGAAGATCCAGCTAGACATGAAATACAAAGAAAAAAAAACTTAGAATGCATTAAAAAGAGACAAAAAAAGATATCCGAAATGACGGCAGCAGAAAAAGAAAGAACTAGAGAAAAATGGCGCCAACAAAAAAAGAAACAAAAAGAAAAGAAAATGAACGAGAAAATAAATGAAATGACAGAGAGTAGTTCTGCTTTTAATAACACAACAAGTACAGAACAAAGTAAAAAAGAAAAAAGATTGTCAAATAAGGTTAAATATTTGCAAGATATAAGAAATAAAATGAAAGAAAAATTAGAAAAGTGTCTCAGAATTAACAATACTCTCAAAAAAAGAAATTATAGACTAAACCGTGAGAAGACAATGGTTTCAGAAAAGTTAATAAAGGAATTAAACACATTGCAAGAAAAGAACGAGTTGCTAGAAAGCGCTCTTAAAAACGCTTATAAAAATTGCAAAAGCAACCAGGAAAAATGGAATTTAAAAAACATTGCGTATTTCCATCCCAATAAAAAAGAGGCAAGATATCTAACAAAAGCAATAGGTCTTACTGGAAGAATTCGCAAATTTAACAAACAACGTGACTCAAACAGTCGCGACGAAATCAGGGAATTCTACCTTAGAGACGATGTCACGCGAGCCACCTCTGGCAAGAAAGAGTGCCGTACATTAAAAAAAGAGAAAAAACAAATCAGGTTCTTACTTGATACAATAAGAAATTCATATGAAAAATATAAAGAAGAAGGTGGCAAATACAAGTTCACGACATTTTGGCGTTACAAACCGTTCTTTGTTCTAACTCCAAACATTCATAAAAGGAACACATGTTTGTGCATAAAACACGACAATATAGAGTTAAAACTGCATGCATTGGCGAATAAGCCCAATGTCAAGAGCTGCAAAACTATAAAACAACTAATGTCACATACATCTTGCGATGTTAATAACTACAAGTGTATGTACGGAATGTGCAATGCATGTAGTACAATTAAATTAAACGCAGCAACAGAGGATTCAGGCCAGCAAAACACCTCTTGGTTACAGTGGGAAGTCGAAAAATTTGAATATTCAAAAAACGGAAAAAATATTTCTTCCAAAAGAACTATCAAAAAACCATATGACGGAAAGGTGGACGAACTCATCAAATTGATAGAGGCAGATATTCCTATGTTTAAAATTCATTATTTTAACATGAACCATCAACAGCGTCAATTCAAACAACTCATTGACAATTTGAAACCAGGAGAAGCCCTCTTACACTGCGATTTTTCGGAGAATTATAAGTGTGGTATGTTCTCTGAGGTACAAGCGATGCATTTTGGCGCTTCCAAAACGGAAATCTCACTGCACACAGGAGCATTGTACTCTAAAGACTATTTCCAAACATTTTGCAGCATTTCACCCAACAATGACCATCAGCCTGCAAGTATTTGGGCGCATTTGCTGCCTGTGATACAGTTTATAAAGGAAAGACTACCTGATGTGAAAGTTATTCATGTATATTCGGATGGGCCCACTAGCCAATATAGGCAGAAACACAACTTTTTTCTGTTAAACACATACTTCATCAAATGTGAATTAGACTACCTGACATGGTCTTTTTTTGAAAGTGGACACGGTAAGGGTGTCCCAGATGCTGTTGGCGGAACCGTAAAAAGGATAATGGACCAAAAAATATCATGCGGAAAAGATATCACCACAGCAAGAGAAGCTTTCGATATATTAAAAACATCTATAAAAGCCATCGAGTTTTTTTATATTAGCGAAACAGATGTGCAACTGATACAGACACAGATACCTGCTGATATCAAGACAATCCCAGGAACAATGAAAATACATCAGGTCGTGTCAACAAAACCAAACGAAATAAACCACAGAAAACTGAGTTGTTTCTGCAACGATGAGAAACATGGAATTTGCGCCTGTTTCGCTCCCCAAACGCATAGATTCAATACAACAAGGTCCAAACATTTCAATGACTCCGAAACTCCTAAGACTGGAACAGTTGCTAATGCAAATGTCAATATTTTAAAAGATAGAACAAACGTTTCAACTGATGTTGCAAATAAGCCGCTAATGAATGACTTAACTGGAAATAATGACACAACTGCTGTTACAAGTGACCTGATTTTAAAACATGGAATAGAAAACTCGTCCGATGTAGAAAATAACTTGTTTTTAACAAATGAACACTTGTTGTTATCGGATGATAATATATTTGAAGAAGTGTTGATAGGCGAAGACTCAGAAATAGACCAAGAAATTATTATTGCAGATACTGATACATCAATTGATTTAGATTCAGTTGAAGTCACAGTTACAAAAGATAATTCTAATAATTTTTGCCAGGGTGCCGTAGTAAACATATTCGATGAAAATGGCGATGTCGTACCTGGTTATTCTGGACAAGTGCATAACGAAATTTCAGATCTCAATAACAAAGTTTTGACTGATTCAATCGATTTGACACACAAAACTACTTGCGAACCCTCGTGGTCTGGACTTAAATACAAATCAGAGCCAATACCATTCAAGTCGAAATCACTTCGAACATCCGTAAGCCGTAAAATAAGTTGCAGCATTTGCAATAGCTATGATAATTTTAGCAGATTGGTTAAATGCATGGTTTGTGGGAAACATGTATGTAGAATTTGCAGTCAAGGCCAAACCGCCTTTGATTACATATGTGACGAGTGTATTTTATCCTAGTATAATAATATAATACATCGTCACCATGTGTTGTACCAGTGTTTTATTTCAATGCATGTAACCTTAGCCTAATCTTTTCCATTACAGTTACCACTTCTTCCATTTGGTTATTGTCCCTCGCTTTTGATACTGAACATTTAAACATTACAATAAATTGCGGAAACATAATTGTTGCAATTGTTTTTTTTATTAATTTATGTTCAGATTTAGATTCACAAAACAGAATTATTATTTTAAATATACATTAAAAATAATATTAAAAATGAAAGTATCATTAGTGAAAGTCTGAAAAGTAACTTAATGGAATACCATGCATAGTTTTTCCATATATTGTTGATGGTAACCAAGTGGATTTATTTTTTCGTTCGTTCACACAATTTATTGTCGTTTTCTTAAATAAAGTAAAAAGTAATGAGTCCATGATAAAATTTGAATAATATATTGATTAATCTTTGATATCATGTAAGCAATTATAGAAAATACGTAAAACAATATATATATTACTATTTAAACGGCAAGGACAAAAAATTTGAAAACCGCTCATTTGCATTTAAAAACAACAACGAAAATACAATTATTACACTACACTAAACTGTAAACTGAAACTTACTTTAAGTATTCTCGAGACTCCTGTACAATCCACAATAAACCAAACAATACAATAATAAAATCAAAAACCCTCGATTATGCAAAATGGAACGGGTGAAATAATAATAAATATCTCGTTAGAAGATACGGTTAAAGTACAGAACCGGGCAATTCCCCACAAGTCAAGTCCACACTCACATCACTCCCACTATAATGTTACAGTTCACTGTATTATTTCTTCGCGGGGGGTTTTCTTGGCGTGCGCGTGGTTTTGCCGGTCGATGTGGAGGGGGTGGGCACGATCGGAGACGGCTTTACGTCTGGAAAGAGCATACGTTATATTACAAGAACACATACCACCGAGGGGCTGTCAGCCGTACTTCGGGCACAAATGCACGCTTTTTAGGGCATACAAGTTAACATTTCAGTGTTTTCTGTTGTTATTAAAAAAGTATACAATAAATTCTGACAAACCATTTTTTGCGAACCAATCGGATTCAAACTCGGGCCTCAGTCACGAGTTTTGGTTACGATACAAGTAAACGACTGCGTAAAATATTTGTATGAGAAATTGTGCAGCGCCCCTAGCGGCTTACGAGAGGAACCACAATTTCTCATACAAAATATTTTATGCAGTTGGTAGCGTGTATTGTGCGTGACCAAAACTCATGGTGACTGAGCTACCACTCTGCTTTTTAATAACAAATTACATAATATCATTTTAAAATAGCGATACGCCCAATCTGCGGGCGATGGGGGGCATGTCACTATTCGCGTCAGCAAACAAAGTGGGTATAAAGTCGACGCTTTCAAAACACGCAACTGCGACTATACCGGGTGCAATTGGACAGTAAGAAAACCACATAATCTACTGATCATATTAAACAATTTTCCCAAATAAATATACCAGAGAAATAGAAAAAAAATCGGCCAAGTGCGAGTCAGACTCGCGCACGAAGGGTTCCGTACCATTATCTACAAAAAACGGCAAAAAGATCATGGCTGTTGTATGGGAGCGCGCGGGTCGGACTCGCACTTGGCCGGTTTTAGTGTTTGTTGTTATAGCGGCAACAGAAACACATCATCTGTGAAAATTTCAACTGTCTAACTATCACGGTTCACGAGATACAGCCTGGTGACAGACGGATAGCGAAGTCTTAGTAATATGGTCCCGTTGGTTACAGAACCCTAAAAACACTTTTTCTCGCTAATTTTAAAACCTGTGAATTTTGTATTGCAGGTCCAATTGGCCTCTTTTCCTAGCCAATGTTTACAATTCCAAAAACGTTTCGGAGGAATAGCTTTCCTTAACTGTTTTCGGTGGACTGATTTTAAAATGCGTGTACTGTAGATGCTTCCTTTATTGGATGACAAACGATGTCATTCATTTGACTTTCAGTGATGTCACCATTAGATATTAGGGTCCATTTATGTCCGAAGTATGGCAATAGGGCTCAGCACCGCCGTACTTTATGACTAAGTGAGGACTGACTTTCATTTAATGTTCACACTTGGGAACACATTTGACACCCCCTCGGGGATTTATGTCGTTAAGAGGTTTTTTATTAGTAGAACAATGATTACCTTTAGCCGCCCTCCTGCCCTTTCCCTTAGGGGTCACCTTCGGAGTTTCAGCCTTAGGTGTTTCAACCTTGACCGGTTTGGCGGGCGTTCTTTTGGGCGTCGGTTTAGCGGGCACTTTAGCCGGCGTTGGTTTGTCTGTCACAACCGCCGCTGTCTGAAATGGGGAATGGTTAATTAACATCGACTCCATATTGTGGTCCTTCGAGCCGGATTACACATAACACAAATCAGGGCATTTGTTTCACTTTATGACGCATAGGTAAAGTATTTGTTCTTATTAGGTACTGTATCTATGTCAAGTTTTTAAGCTTAAAAATCCTCACCCATCAATTTGCGAACTTTCATGCAATAATATATCATGCTTTAACACCATTAAAAAGGATTAAGGCAAATCAGAGAATAGTTGGCAAAGTAATTTGGAATAAAATAACGTCGTAAGTAAATTCAACACAACAAGCAAGCAGTGAAGGGCGAATGAATATGATAGGTGAAAATAAAATATGTGTAAAAAAATAAATTAGTAGATTAACAAATAATTGAAACGATCCCTCATATTTCAGCCATGCATCGTTCTTCCGCCTCAGACCCAAAACAATTCATTGTAGTTCCTAAATTCAGCACTTATCCCCTAAGCATGATTTCGTTTTTTTTATATATATATCATTTTATCGATATTTAAAATTAATAATGGCGATGAGTATGGTATGATCGTGAAAACAAAAATAAGGAACATAAGAATACCTTGACCCAAAAATATGCTCGGAAATAAAATTGTACACCGATAATATAATTATTTTAAAACTTGCAATTTCAATGTACGTGAAACACTTCCTTGAGCATGCAAAATAGCAATACCCATTTAAATAATATCCATTAATATAAAATTTATTAAAATAATATCTAAAAATAAAATAAATCTTCAATCAATACAAACACGTTCTGTACTCAAAATCTGTTATGGGCATTATTTTCTCCTTCGAATAACAATATAAACATATTTAAATAATATTCCGCCCAAACAGACATTTCCATTTCACTCTCGCACCCAACTCAATCTCACGAGCAAGAGTGAGATGGAAAATCGGGGTTCAGTTCGATAACGCTTCCATGACAGAACCACATTTGATTTTATTATAAAAGCACTATTATTCAATTTAAACCTTTTGAATAAAAAGTGTTCTTAATTTCACCCAATAAATGTTTTATTCCAGGACTTTTTCTGCACAGCGAAACGAAAAAAACATTATTTGCACTGAAAAACGTCCCCATGAAAACTTCCAGGCACATGGTTTGTATGGCCTTGACTCCTATGGTATTAAGGGGGTAACAGAGGATCTTGGTGGATCTTAATATGTATTATTTTCCTTTCTTTTAATTACAAAGTATGTAATAGATGCATTTTATATGTATTTGTGAAAATTGCTTAGTAATAACACTACTCTACAAATAAGAAGTGAAAAAATTAAGATTTTTGAAAATAAATATATGAAAAATGCAATATTGGCTAATATAAACGATATATAATTTAAAAACAAATACTTATAGTTTTTTTTTTTACTTTCTTATTCAATCTTAGGAACCTTCAAATATATTGATGCACCTATCTATAGCCATGTCAGTTGCATTTTTTCACTTTTTATTTGAAGAGTAGTGTAATTATGTATGTTATTTATTACCAGACAATTGTATCAATTCAATTTTGATTGCATTACATTAACAAACCTTAATGCGTGTTTAGTGTTTACAGTTTTAATGTAATGGCATCAAAGTGTAACGTATAAAATAAAATGACATAATTTTCTTGTAATAACAAAATTACTAAATTTTCGCGAATACATATAAAAAACATTTATTGCATACTTTTTATTCAAAAGTATAAGGAAAACAATGTTTTGATGTGCATTTTGCAACGAGATCCTCCGAAAGTTGGCCAACCACGGTTAGTCCAGTGTAGTACGAAGCAATCATGAGGCTATTGCTCCTTTTTCGAAAGATATTTTCTGTGTTCTTCATTCGCTGACGCTAGGCAGTTTTATGCGGTTTTGTCTCGGGCTGGCCACACAATCCGCTATAGAACCTCACCCCGGCACAGAGACACACACATCCAAATCTTACTCACACTCTGACATGAATGTAAAATGGCGATGACAGCAGATACGTACATTTCTATATATCCGTTGTACAATGCCTACCTTGCTAGTGCTTGCCACTAAGGGCGTACTACCTGTTGATTTTCGTTTATTATTAGTGTTTGGGGGTGTTTTAGGCGTCGGTTTGGGTTTGGGAGCGCTTCGCGGGCTGCGCTTCGGCATTACAAGCGCTTTTTTGCTTGGTGTTGCCGCTTCATTCTGAAATAGAAGGGTTTTGGTCAGAAATTTAAGTAAAAAAAACTGCTCGGAATGTATTTTTTTCCTGGATTCTCCGTATAATTGTTTATCCTCGTACCATCTTACAAAATTATTGCTTAATCAACGAAATTTAAAGAGGTTTTTTTGCTAGAACTCTTAAAAATAAATGATAAAATAGTTCAAGTAGAAATTGTTATCGATTTATGAATTAAGATATATCTTGCTTTTTTTATACCTACTTTAAAAACATATTTATATTCAATATACTCGTATTTCGGCCCCCGTTATGGGGCTATCATCAGTTGAAAGAAGAAAATATTTAACAAAGAAAATGAAAAACACCTAAAGTCGCCGTCAATATAAATTGTGGACTATGTAAACAAACCGTTTTCTCAATTTTTCTCAAGGTTCTGTCACGGAGTCTCACTGAACATTATTCCAAATCATGAAGCATCAAGTCTTACCTGCCATTCACTGTATTTCATCATGAAATATTCAATAATCACCAGTTAATTACGGAAAATCATAGAATCAATAGTCAATTCTGTACTGCGTCGAATTTGCTGTCATATTTTTTTCTCATCGAATCTGTATTGTCTTTGAAAATTAGTGATGTACGAATCTATTTGAATATAAACCTATTTTATTCGTGATGCTATTTTATTCCGTCTTTTTTTTGACAGCATTACTTCATAATCTTTGACATAAACGTGTGTGTGATTCTATCGAGCTGTGTGATCTTCCAGCGTTGCTCTAAAATCTTTGGTGTTTTCGGTATTCTAACGACTTGGCTTCTCTAACTGATCTTTCTTTGTGATTTGGATAGTGTTTTACCTTGAAACAACGACAATTGGTTCCGTCATAGTAATGGACAATGCCCCATATCATTCGCGTCAAATCGAAAAGGCGCCCACCATGAGTTGGCGGAAGGAGGCTATCCAAAGCTGGTTGCGCGAAACAGAAATCAAATTTCAAGAAACCGAAATCAAAGCGAATCTCATAGCTAAAGTAGACAAGCAAAAATATAAAAAAATGTATGTAGATGAGATGGCGGCATCGAAAAATGTGACAGTTTTGCGCCTTCAACCATATCATTGCGAGCTTAACCCGATAGAGGGCGCAAGGAAAAGGTTACGTTGGAAGGAACAAAAAAACATTCAAAATGGACGATGTGAAGATTTTGTTGGACCAAGGTTTGGCGCGGATCGGGCCAGAACAGTGGGCGAAATGTGTAGCTCATGTCCTAAAAGTAGAAGAAAAATTTAAAGAACTAGATGGGATAATAGATACGGCCACCGACGCTGTGACGGAACCATTTGTAATTAACGTGGGCGATTTGACTAGCGATTCATCAGAATATTTTAGCGATGAATCAAATAAAGAAAATTAATTAAGCACCTAACATATTTTAATCACATACTTACCCATCTCTAGATAGTTCACCTATTCATAGACAACGACAACATGGCGCTTTGTTTACATAGTCCACAATTTCTATTGACGGCGACTGTACTACCTAATACTCCTCAAATATGTTACAGACAGAACCGAAACCCTAAATGCACACTCAACAAGTCACCATCCCCAATAACCCTACTAACTCTCTTGGAATATCTGACGGCCACGTTGCGAAACATCCACCATGACCAATACTCACCATACTACGAGCACCTACAATAAAACACAAACAGACAACAAGTAAAACCAAAATCTGTATTTACCTACTGGAATGCCGACCCTGCCCGGCGTTCTACGAAGATGAAACCAAAAACGCTTTACGCATCTGAATGAACAACCACGGACATACCCACATCAACAATACAAAACAACATTCAATGACTGCTTCGCCGTTCGCATTCGTTAAATCATTCACTCCACCATTGACCGACCGACTTAAGCGCCTGTAAGACGTCGTATATCTATCTGTTCACTTAGCATTATGGACCTGGACCAACAAACTAGACTGCTGAAATTAGTAATAATAACGACCACATCGCACCACAATACAAAACAACATACAATGACTGCTTCGCCGTTCGCATTCGTTAAATCATTCACTCCACCATTGACCGACCGACTTAAGCGCCTGTAAGACGTCGTATATCTATCTGTTCACTTAGCATTATGGACCTGGACCAACAAACTAGACTGCTGAAATCAGTAATAATAACGACCACATCGCACCACAATACAAAACAACATTCAATGACTTCTTCGCCGTTCGCATTCGTTAAATCATTCACTCCACCATTGACCGACCGACTTAAGCGCCTGTAAGACGTCGTATATCTATCTGTTCACTTAGCATTATGGACCTGGACCAACAAACTAGACTGCTGAAATCAGTAATAATAACGACCACATCGCACCACAATACAAAACAACATACAATGACTGCTTCGCCGTTCGCATTCGTTAAATCATTCACTCCACCATTGACCGACCGACTTAAGCGCCTGTAAGACGTCGTATATCTATCTGTTCACTTAGCATTATGGACCTGGACCAACAAACTAGACTGCTGAAATCAGTAATAATAACGACCACATCGCACCACAATACAAAACAACATTCAATGACTGCTTCGCCGTTCGCATTCGTTAAATCATTCACTCCACCATTGACCGACCGACTTAAGCGCCTGTAAGACGTCGTATATCTATCTGTTCACTTAGCATTATGGACCTGGACCAACAAACTAGACTGCTGAAATTTGTAATAATAACGACCACATCGCACCACAATACAAAACAAACAATACATCCACCATCATTACCAACATATTGATTGCGCATATCAAGAGCAGTCATTAACATATTAGCGCCATCTAGCATCTCATCCCACAGATAAACCTATTTATTTAAAAAATGTATAAAACTGCTAACAGGCGTTACTTTTACCTTTTTACTTTATTTACTTATTCGTCAACATAGGGCCTGTTCCACTCGACGAAGGCTACAAGGAGCTAGAATCGTAATGTAACCCACGAGAAGGGATAGAGTTACACGATAGAAAGAGAGGCGCAGACAGGCGGTTCGTAGGTGAATAACATTTTTACCACGCAGCGTTGTACCAGCTGAATTGCACTTTATTGCCAGATGGCGAGGGTAGTTATTTCATTAAGTTTCTTTGAAGAGGGGATCTTCTGTTCGTAGTACCATTATTTCTTTGGTGTCAATACTTTCTTTCATTCAACTGATGATGGCCCGAACGTGAGTCGAAATATATCCAAAATAAATAAATACAGATTGAAAAGAGCAAAATATATATTTATTCGAGTTAAAATACAAGGGGACTTGTTATCATACAGCCAAATTTATACTGGAGACTCGGTAAGTGGTCAGAACCAAGGTTCAATGACCCTGTTTGCGAAATACGAAAAATATTTTTTTGGCTCTATATTATTTGAGATCCGTCGGAGATCGAAAGTAACCGACATAGCCTGCAGAATCAGTAACTTGAAGTGGCAGTGGGCAGGCCATATTTATCGCCGACATGATGGCCGTTGGGGCCGAAAGGCTTTAGAATGGAGACTACGCACAGCAAAGCGTAGTGTAGACCGACCTCGTCCCCGCTGGACCGACGACCTGAAAGACGTTGCGGGGGGCGGCTGGATGAGGAGGACGGAGGACCGACATGAGTGGCGAAATTTGGGAAAGGCCTATGTCCAGCAGTGGACGAACACGGGCTGATGGATGGATGGATGTGGCTCTATACCTCTCTTTGTACCTCAAGAACAACCTCGAGCTCGACTCAATTAGTATAGAAAGTCTAACTTTTATTTTGCGTATTTCACAGAAACGGGTAGCTGTCCTGACCACTTACCGAATCTGCAGTATCAATTAGGCCACCTTTATAAGGTGACTTTTGTTTATGCAGCCAAATTCATACTGTAGGCTTGGTAAGTAATCAGTATGATAGATCGATAACACTTTTTGCTAATTTCGCAAAATACAATATTGATATCACATACATAGTAGTAAAAGATAAATAATATTTCCCAAAACGGGTCATCGAACTATAATACCGACTGCTTACTAAGAAGTCTTCAGTATGAATATGGCTGCATAAATTAAAGTTGCCTTATTTATAAAAGAAAAATATTTTTTATTGATTTGGTATAAAATTTTACATCATACCCATAATGCAATGCATGTTTAATGGAATAGTATAAGCACAGCTGTTGAGTAAACATTCTAGGTATCTAAGTGAATACCTAGCTAGCTAGGGAGACGAAATACTATTATAATGGATATAATATTATAATTATAACATTACCATTTACCATAATAAACTTTTATAGCACACCGTGCGGAAAATGCCGACTTTACGCACGCTGCGCTTGCGTAAAGTCGGCATTTTCCGCACTTTTGCTATAAAATATTATACGAAACTCGTGCGAGAAACTTTTTCTCGACTCGTGTGATTGCAGCACTCACCTTCGGCTCGTGCCGCAAACTCACACTCGTCAGAAAACGTTTCATCGCTCTCGTATTATTTTACTTGAATTGGGCAGAAATATAAGGTGATATTATTCGTGTATAAAACCGAATTCGTGACTCGGTAAGTGATCAGGACCAAGGTTCAATGTTCATATTTGCGAAATACGAAAAATATTTGTTTGTGTGTTCAGGAAAAACCTCAACTCTATTGGTATAGGAAGTCTACATTTTATTTTGCGCATTTCACAGAAAGGATAATTTAACCTTGATTCTGACCACTTACCGAGTCTCCAGTATGAATATGGCCACATAAACCAAAGTCACCTTATATTTGTTTTATTTATGTCAAATACTCTCTTTAAGGGGGTAACTTTTTACCTCGGTACAAAATGCACATCATAATATTGTTTTCCTTACTTTTGAATAAAAAGTATGCAATAAATGTGTTTTAATAAAGCAACTTGCAGAAATAGTTTATTAATAATAAAGTCTTCACAAAAAAATTACGTACTTTAATGTATTACATTTTGTTTGCATTACATTAACAAACTTAAAAGCGTGTTTATAGTTGTAATGTAATGCAGTTAAAATGCAACGCATAAAATTGAATAATTTTCATGCGATCACCTAACTAAAGCAGTTAGCGCGAATTGCCCTAAAACGCATTTATTGCAAACTTTTTATTCAAAAGTAAGGAAAACAATATTATGATGTGCATTTTGCACCGAGATCTTCCGTTATCACCTTAAATAATGTTAATAAAGTAGTACAGAATTAAATTTACAATAGTTAGGTCATTGATGTGACTACTGGTTCGGTTCGGATACTCAACCACTAACCGCACTAACCTAAGGAAACGAGTTGAAATCCCGTAGTAGCACACTTTGTTCCGCCGCTTCGGAAGGCACCTACAAACAACCCATCACGCTGGGCCGTTATAATCGTCGGTGAAACACGGGTGTACGTGCGCGGACTACTTGCATTTCACAGTCCATACCCAGAAACACGTCTGACACCCCCTAGGAGATTAACGTTGTGACGATGTGTTTTCTTTAATTTAGTAGAACAAGAACATAGTTTGAAGATATACTCACAGCGCTCTCATTTCCATCACTCTTGGATCGCGGTGAAGATTTGGAGCTGGTTCGTTTGCGACCTTTCTTCTCCAGTTGCGATTCGTCTTTGTACAGCGAGAGGTCCACTGTTCACAAAATATACACTTTGTAGTAGGTATATGTTTAATCTTTGCATTTAATTAGACCAGAAAACATTATACATTACATAAAGGCGTAATTTTGTGAAATGGCCCGTAATATGATAGGGGTTTATTAGACGAGTATAATGGAATTTAAAAAATGAAGAAACACTGTTTTATCGAGGATAGGTAAACACGTGTTCCCTTACAAAGGGCTACAGCCACCGATTTAAGATCGCTCAACGAGCTATGGCGTGGGCAAAGCTTGGCGTGTCTCTGATGGATAACAAGACGCAATTGACAAGCACTAAATTAAAATTTGTTGTAACTTGTAAACCTATAACTTGCAAACTTTCAACTTGTAATTCTTGTTAAACAGTGGCCAGTACTCACATCCGTCGGGATGCTCCTCAGTGAGGTCCAGCTTCCCGCCGCCCTGCTCCGCCCTGAGCGCTCGCTCCAGGATGGACTTGGCCCGGGCCTCCTCGGCCGGCTTCAGCAGCTGCGCGCCGTGACCGGCCGGCGCGCGCGTCAGCGACAGCGTTGTCAGCACGCATTCCATGTCTGCAATTTTGTAAAGTTTAGAAGGCGGGCGTGACTTTAATCACAGATGGCAGCGCAGTTGTGCTTTCTTGGAGCGTCGACGGAAGAGAATGGAAGAACAGATTTTTGGTTAGCCCAAACCGTAGTTTATATACAAGTTGAAAATCCCTCTATTATTGAAATCTATGAATCAGAATCACTAATAGGACACAAAACCGTAAAATAAAGATTTTTTCTTTTTTTATATTATTTTTTTTTGGTTTCCAAATTTCGAATGAAAATAGACCGTACATATTCCTGGCGGTAAATAATGCACATAAGGCTATGTAGCTTCGGCTTTGTAAAGCGTCGTCTTTGTCACCGGATTATTACTGCTTCTTTTAACGGTCAATATCTTTGTTTTTATTATCAATCATTACAAAAGTAACAAAACATATAGCATGGTTCATTTTCAACCTGTGTAAGGTCCAACAATAATAAGTGAAAATATTTAATAGTGAATTTTTCTTCCAAGTGTTGCGGTACACGTTCTGTACGGCTTGGCACACGTACAAGTTCACAGTAAAACAGCTCTTACCGTTAACGTCATAGAAGTCAGGCTTGTATGTCTCGACGGTCGGGTCGACGCTCTTGTCCTGGGACAGCCAGCGAATCTTGATCTTCCGGGTGTTGTGGTACACGTTCTGTACGGCTTGGTACACGTTCACAGTAAAACAGCTCTTACCGGTAACGACATAGATGTCAGGCTTGTATGTCTCGCCGGTCGGGTCGACGCTCTTGTCCTGGGACAGCCAGCGAATCTTGATCTTCCGAGTGTTGCGGTACACGTTCTGTACGGCTTGGTACACGTTCACAGTAAAACAGCTCTTACCGGTAACGTCATAGAAGTCAGGCTTGTATGTCTCGCCGGTCGGGTCGACGCTCTTGTCCTGGGACAGCCAGCGAATCTTGATCTTCCGAGTGTTGCGGTACACGTTCTGTACGGCTTGGTACACGTTCACAGTAAAACAGCTCTTACCGGTAACGTCATAGAAGTCAGGCTTGTATGTCTCGCCGGTCGGGTCGACGCTCTTGTCCTGGGACAGCCAGCGAATCTTGATCTTCCGAGTGTTGCGGTACACGTTCTGTACGGCTTGGTACACATTCACAGTAAAACAGCTCTTACCGGTAACGTCATAGAAGTCAGGCTTGTATGTCTCGCCGGTCGGGTCGACGCTCTTGTCCTGGGACAGCCAGCGAATCTTGATCTTCCGGGTGTTGCGGTACACGTTCTGTACGGCTTGGCACACGTTCACAGTAAAACAGCTCTTACCGGTAACGTCATAGAAGTCAGGCTTGTATGTCTCGACGGTCGGGTCGACGCTCTTGTCCTGGGACAGCCAGCGAATCTTGATCTTCCGAGTGTTGCGGTACACGTTCTGTACGGCTTGGTACACGTTCACAGTAAAACAGCTCTTACCGGTAACGTCATAGAAGTCAGGCTTGTATGTCTCGCCGGTCGGGTCGACGCTCTTGTCCTGGGACAGCCAGCGAATCTTGATCTTCCGAGTGTTGCGGTACACGTTCTGTACGGCTTGGTACACGTTCACAGTAAAACAGCTCTTACCGGTAACGTCATAGAAGTCAGGCTTGTATGTCTCGCCGGTCGGGTCGACGCTCTTGTCATGGGACAGCCAGCGAATCTTGATCTTCCGAGTGTTGCGGTACACGTTCTGTACGGCTTGGTACACGTTCACAGTAAAACAGCTCTTACCGGTAACGTCATAGAAGTCAGGCTTGTATGTCTCGCCGGTCGGGTCGACGCTCTTGTCCTGGGACAGCCAGCGAATCTTGATCTTCCGGGTGTTGCGGTACACGTTCTGTACGGCTTGACACACGTAGAAGCCGCCCTCGGCGTTGCGCACGGCCAAGTATTCGTTCCTAGGGGCAAGTTTGTACGTTAGGGCGATTCAAATTTTCGGGTTTCGTACTTTGCTGTCTGTCCGTCCGTCTGACACAGGGGTGTACAGCTTTTGCCATTATAGAGGTAGGTATCCGTTGAATTTTCACAGTATACCTATTTCTATGTGTATCGATCCATTTTTGTCATCCTTAATATTATAGGGTAACGTACCTCAAAATGAAAAGAAAACGAAACCATTAAAGGATCTCTTTGTTGTCCGTCTGTCAAGATCCTTGTCTCGGGCCCCGTCAATACCTCCTATAGAAATCTACGGCCACATAATGCTGTTAAGAAATCTGGCTTCTCAACGCGTCAAAAAGTTACTGCCCTTTACGTCATCAATTACATACAAATTAGCTCACCATGAAAACCTATAGGATACTTTCAGTTGACCAAAAAACTAAGCCACATCTAGGAAAAAAACTCAGAAAATGACATATATTTCATTATTCAAGAATAAATATTGGACCATATAGTTTAATAGATCGTAAGTGTCAAGTTTGGTTGACAATAACTGCTCGTGGCATAAGTTTGTGTTTTAAACGGAACCCTCAAGGCACGAGTGCTGCTCGCATTTATATTTTTTTTATTTTCAATCTTGTAATAATTTTCTATTATAAAAACTATCATCAAAAACAAGAATCTTTATTACAAAACCATAATTCAAGAGCCAATCACATTAAGAAGCCGATCCGTATTTTTATTCTGTTTGATGAGAAGCATTATTTTAATTATTTTTCTTATCATTGCCGCGATGTTTTTGTAAAAATCAGGGACATACACCAGTCCATATTGGCCAACATAATGGAGACCTAAATTTTATTTGATTCAATTGTTTCTCCTTTGCGTGTTATATTGATGCTTAGATATTATGAATAACGATTCGTAGCAGGCTCGTAAGTAATAAAATAACTCGCACAAGAGAAACAATTCAATCAAATAAACTCTAGGCCTCCATTTAGACGGCCAATATGAAGTGGTGTATGTCCCTAGTATTTCCAAAAACATCGGGATAGAGGCGAGAAAAATATATAACATTGCTTTTCATCAAAATTGTCGTCGTCGCGGACCGGGCTCTTAAGGAGTTGCAATCCAGGGGTATGTATCACCCCGTGTGTAAAATTGTGTACATATTTTTGTGTATTGCACCCTAATAAATTGGCGCCCTAAATATTTTTCCATTCTTGTAAAAATTATTCAATACAGACGATCATCAAAAGATGTTCATTATTCACAAGAATATTTATTCCAAAACCTTTGTGTGAGAGTCTGACTCGCTCTTAGCCAAATTTACGGGATAGACGGACAACAGACAGACAGACACTGGAGGCTTAGTAATAGGATCCCGTTTGGCACCCTTCGGGTACGGTACTAAAAATGGTACATGACTTTTTTACTACTTTATTATTTGTATAGATGTAAACAAAGAGATGTATCAGGATCGTAGCAGATGGAAATCTATAGTCTTTGCCTTCCCCCTGGGAGACAGGCGTGAGTATATGTATACATGTAAACGTGTTTTAAAAATTACCATAAAACTCACTCATTATTTGTGATTCGCTTCAAGATACACAGAGCGTAGTGATTGAAAACAGGGTGCAATAAAATAGTGACCAAGTCAACTAGCGCATCGACGCTGGCAGAACCGGCTACCTATTGGCAGTTCTATTGCGGCGTCATACCCGCCAGAATTGCTTATAAATAGGGAGATGTTCTAGACCAGCCATACTCAAAGTGTGTTCCGCGAAGCTCAAAGCCTCTGTGAGAGCTCCGCGAAAATACTAGTCATAATAAAAAAAATATGCGGATAAACAATGAGAAAATTGTGAAAATACATAGTGAATCATTGGAGTATCTCCAACTAAGCACTTCGTATAATTACTAAATTAAACGAACTTACCTAAAGTGAAGTTCCGTTGTAATTATACGAAGTAGTCCGAGGTACTCTTACTCCTAACCCACCCGAACCCGAATAATGGAAAGTTTTCTATTTGCCCTGGAGTTATGACCAAAGCAAAGTTGAGAATAATTTTATGCTCTAAGAAGAATGATTGACAGATGGAGTGTTGCCAGTGTGTTTGCTTCAAGAAGCGTTCACTAGCTTTAAATTCGCTGATAAACAATGCAAACATTGTGAAACTTAAGGTTGCAGAGTAAAATGAAATCCAATCTCAGAATATATAAAAGGCAAACCTCATCTATCAACGCACAGCCGAAACTACTGAACGGTTTTCGCTGAAATTTGGCATACAGATAGTTGTAATGACGTAGGCATCCGCTAAGAAACGATTTTTGAAAATTCGCCCCCTAAGGGGGTGAACCGAACTCCACGCGGAAGAAGTCGCGGGCAAAGGCTAGTTATTCATAAAAGCTAGTTATTCATAAAATCCAATCCAATCCATAAATATTCCAACATAAAGTTAAAAGAAATCTAATGTCTCTGAATGATTTTTGGTGCAGGATCTGTGATGAATATCCGTAACTTAGCATAAACTTACTTGTGCGAAACAAGATTCTAAGTCTATGCAGCAATAAAAACAAGATAGCGGAGTACACTGGATGCCGAACCTGACATACGACTTCAACCCTTTTCTATAAAGCTATGATAGAAATACATTTCTATAATATTTTAAACCGACGACCTGAAGGACGTTGTGGGTGGGGGCTGGATGAGGAGGACCGACATGAGTGGCGAAATTTGGGAAAGGTCTATGTCCAACAGTGGACCAACATGGGCTGATGGATGGATGGATGGATGGATGGATGGATGGATGGATTTTAAGCACTTGGCGATTTATCCATCGCAAGGAGATAACAATGTTTTTATATCAAAATTATTTGATAAATTATTTTGATATAAGATATAAAAGATATAAAATTTAATTTATTTTCTATAAAGCTATCAAACAACTGATGAATTGAACAATTTCATACCTCCCATTGTCATTCATACCTCCAAGTGTCTTATTTAACAAGATGTCAAGTAATTAAACTATTAGTTAAATCCATCCGTATGTATCTCATATTTGCGTCTATCTATATTAATGTATCAGTGAGTATGTTGAGGATACCTATCTTATAAAATATATATCTTTTTCTGTGTTTACTCCGTGTTCCAATAAATAAATATATATTGTTTTCCAAAACGGTTCCGTCGCCAAAAAAGTTTAAGAGCCGCTGTTCTAGACGAACATCTAGAACTAGCATTAATATTCATTAATCACGTTTAAAGTTCCAAGAGGGGAGTTTGCAAGAGCGTGCGTAAGTAAAGACATGTACCTACAGTTTACTGCTACTTCAAAGTTGTAAAGTTTAAAACTTTGTGATATACTACTTTCTAGTAGAGAACGGCTTAGTTCAATGTAAGTGGATGTCAACACGTGAATTTCATGCTTCGGTTTGGTTTCAGCGTTGATAGATCAGTCGGTCAGTCAGGGTCTTAGAACATACAACACGGGACTGGGCAAGCGCACTTATCCCCCTCTGCCGAAGTACATTAACAATTTGTTCATGTAAGTTTGCTTGTGTGCGCGTTTTGTGTTTGTGTTGCAGCTTTTTATTTAGTGTGACATATCAATTTTTCGCAGTAGTGTGCGTGAATGAGTAAATGTGTGCTGTGCGTGTGTACCTCCCCTCCCGTGGAAAACGGCAGAATAATTTCAGTACTAAGAGTCGCGTTTTGCCAGGTCCCGTGTTAAATGGTCTAAGGTCAGGGTACTGATTTATTCATACACTAGCCTTTGCCAGCGGCTCTGCCTGCGTTTATTCAATCTCTGCCCCATTTTTGGCCTGTGAGTTATTTAATCAGCACCCCTTTTTTACTACTTTATTATTAGTGTAATATCAACTTATTTGTTCATTGCATTATGTATATATAATATTTTTATTCCTATATTTCTATATTTTATGCAGGTGTATAACTTTATTACATTTTAGTAGCTCAACCATCATATTTTTTGTATGTTTTTCCCGTATTATTATATATTTTTTTAAATTCTAAAGATATAATATTGTTAAAATTAACAACTTGTAGAAAGTATTTTTTAAATACCTATTTTGATTTGATTTGTATACAGTGTGAACCTAACGAATGGAAAAGTACTTCCAGGGAAAGTACCTTAAATATTAAAGATAGTAAATTTTACTTAAAGAAACCTTCATTTTATTTTTAAAGTTCATTAAAGCTCACTGCATTCAACGAATTTAAAAAAATCACCTGCCTGTACCGGGAATCGAACCGGACAAATGTGTAAAAAGAAACAGCATTAGAACCAAATTCTTCGAAGTAACATAGTATCGTAAATTAAAGTATGACCATGAAATTTAACATTTTAATAACAAAACTAGTATCCAAAAATTTAATATTGTTATAAGTACGGAAAAGACGCAGGAAAAGACGCAGGAAAAACGCAAGTAATTAAAAAAAATTCTATGAATGCAGTTTTTCTTTATTAAAAAAATAAAATGAAAGTTCCTTTAAGTACAATTTGCTGTCTTCAATATTCAGGGCACTTTCCCCCCAGGGGGCATTCGTTTGGCTCACCCGGTAGATAGAAAAAAGAAATACTTACCACTTATTCACTAGTCATTAAATCTCTGGGACTACAGAACCTACGAACTTGTTTGGCAGTAGAGTTCCGTGTGTCATCGGAAATGTACATAATTCAGGAAATTTATACAATACCTAGGAAATATAATGATTTATTTAAGAAGCCATGACTTACCCGCCTCTTCCTATTCCCGCTTCTCCCCTATGGCGAGTTTTAATACATTTCTAACTTAGTACTAAGGAAATATATAGAATTCCTAGGAAATGTGGATTACAAAAAATACTTTACACGTTTCTTGACGATTTTAGGAACTATAAACAATGCCGGTGAATTATATAATTATATATTATATATTTGTAGGAACAATAATGAGTAAAATAATTCTAGGGTAGATAGTGTGACCTATTCTCGTGCAGAAAACCTAAAATTTAGAGTTGAAAAACCTAAAATAATACAAGCTCATTTAACTTTTATCCATCTGCATTGAAGCCTAATTTGCAATGAAAAGTTTTAGGTTATGGCAGCTCTAAATCTAATATTTGCTACACGACAATAGGTGTCAGTGTATCGTTAACTGATCAGTGATCACGTTAAAAACTAAAAAATGTTTTCTTAATTCTTTTTTTTACTTCCTGCTACAAAGTGGTTATATCAGCAACTGACTAAATTTCTGCGGAAAAGTGAACAAAAGTTCGCGCAAATAAAAATTATTTTTGGTGGAAAAGGTCTATTAGCGATAAATCAATCGTCTCTTAAATTATTTCACTTTTAATTTGATGACCTTATAAACAATGCCGTATTTTATACATTTTCGATAACACTTAAACCACACAAGCACCAGCATCTGCTAAGAAAGGATTGTAGGTATGAAATTTAAATTATGTATGCGGTGCGATACAGCTTGTTCAATTTTGATACTCATTCAACGCGGGCGGAGCCGTGTGCAATAGGCTAGTGTGAATGTGGCTATGATAGAATTAAATTTCAATACTTTTAACACATTTGGCGATTTATTCCTCGCAAGTTGATACAAATTTTTACAATGTCAGTTTCGACTCTGGGTGAACTATAATATATTTATATAATGACCACTGGACGGATTTTAATGAGGTTATCAATATAGTACTTAGAGGGCTGTTTGAGAGCCTCCGGACGGAAAATCATTTAACAGTTATCCATCCACCCATCCATCAGGCCGTGTTCGTCCACTGCTGCACATAGGCCTTTCCCAAATTTCGCCACTCATGTCGGTCCTCCGTCCTCCTCATCCAGTCGCCACCCACAACATCCTTCAGGTCGTCGGTCCAGCGAGCACGAGTTCGGCCTACACTACGCTTTGATGTACATTGAACAGTATCATCAATAAAAGGTAAGAAATATCAATCCGAATACCATTAACCCAAATAACTGGGCGTGATAGTTTAGGTGAAACATCAGCAAAAACACGGACGCGGACAATCTAAACGATATCTATGGGGAAAGCGATTGTGCAGAGTCTCTTTCCCAAACGCACAACAATAAGAGAAATAATCATAAGATTAATATTTAAAACCGGCCTCGTGCGAGTCGGACTCGCGCACGAAGGGTTCCATACCATTCTCTATAAAAACGGCAAAAAAACATGTCTGTTGTATGGGAGTGCGCGGGTCCGACTCGCACTTGGCCGGTTTTAGTATTTGTTGTTATAGCGGCAACAGAAATACATCATCTGAGAAAATTTCAACTCTCTAACTGTCACGGTTCATGAGATACAGCCTGGTGACAGACGGACAGCGGAGTCTTAGTAATAGGGTCCCGTTGGTTACCCTTTGGGTACGGAACCCTAAAAACCGGTAGGACTCACTTTTTAACTGTGCAAGGAGGCACAGGTCGATGAGATTATGACTCATCAGGACTCTTTGGGAGTACTTTCGCGCACGGCGGTCAGTCGAGTACCGATCGATACAGAATCATAAGATGTGCGTTTGGGAATGAAATCTAAATCAACCCCCTTGGAGTTGCAGTTTTGAGTGGGGTTCTAAATACTGAAATATCGTTCATTTCCCCCAGTTACGTGTGTATAACCTTGGCCTTCGCGATCCTGCTTTGTCTTGTCTTCGGTAGCGGAGCGATAAAGAAGCACATGCTCCACTGTCTTTTCCCCATTCAAGCCTAGAGGGTTATCAGTTGCGCCTGTGGTACGGTTACCTAACTTAGTTACTTTTATTCAGAACAACTTACTTGTAGAAGACAATCAGTTTGTCATCAGCACCAGGCTTGGTGGGCGTGGAGCGTCCAGCCGACGCGGATAGCTTCGTAGCCATCGCTAACTCAGGAGTCGGGGACTGGTACAGTTGCACCTAGAATACAGGAGCGTGTTTAAGTTATGTGCCCCGGGCGAATATACCTCGCCGCCCCTACGTATTGATCGATAACACTAAGGCCTTGTCCAGACACGCGCAAGAGCTCGCCTAAGCACTCGCGCGTAGTCGAAGTACTAGGCTCATACGCGTTTCATTCACCTACGCGTGAACCCACGCGCGAGTCATGTGGACCCGATGTATTGGAGCCCAATACTTCGACTACGCGCGAGTGTTTGCGCGCGAGCTCTCGCGCGAGTAAAACGCGGCATGTGGACAAAGTCTTAATCATCACAAACATCTAACTTAAGAATCACAAAAGATCATGACTTATAAACATTTATTTTGATATAATACAATAATGAAATAGAAAATGCAACTAGAGAAATAATTCATAATAATGAATATTTAATGTGTAAGATAAATTGGAGACACGATCGACATGGTCTGCAATAGTTTTAGTGATAATAAGTGGCATCCATCCATCAGTCTGCGTTTGTCCACTGTTGAACATAGGCCTTTCCAAGATTTCGCTACTCTTGGCGTTCCTCCGTCCTCCTCATCCAGCCGCCACCCGCCACTTCCTTCAGGTCGTCGTTCCAGCGGGCACGAGATCGGTTTACAATACGCTTCCTGAGTCGGCAGGCTATGTCAGTCACTTTCGATGTCCAAAGAATCCCCTCGTTTCAAATTTTATTCATCAGAAATATCCCAAGCAATTAGAGTTAAAAGGAGTTAAAACTAAAGTAAATTTGATATTGACACTAAATCTGTAATATATACTGCTCAAAACAATTAGCGGAATAAGATTTCAAAGTAAAATAAATAAAAAATCTTTGGTTTTTTATTATAACTGCCCACTAAATATTAAAGTGACATGGTTAATGAAAATAAGGAACAAAAGAACATCAGCGTTTTTGTAAGCAGTTCTTAATACGGTGGCCAAGAGTCTATGTACACCTAAAAACAAAGTGACGCCATTCAATTTTCTTAACTTTTTAATTACAAAAAACCGATTTTAAGTGCCCTTTCAAATCTTCTGAGTGCTGTTATTGATTAAAATGAGTGTAAATTTGGTTAAGAAGCTCATTATACTAGATCCGACTGAAATCCAAGTCTCCCGAGCTGTCACTCTGCTTCAAGAGGGTCGAACTATGGCATATGTAGGAACTGACCTAAGAGTCAGCCCTTCTGTCATCTACACAGTATGGAAGCGGTATCTAGGTGACGGGGGAATACTCAGGAAGTGGTGGTCAGGGTCAAAAGAAAAAAACCACTCCTTTGCAAGATCGCTACATTATCAATATTGGTAATTTTTTCCTTGTTAATTTGTTAGTTTTTTAATTTTACAAAATTTAGAAATTAAACGTTTTAGGCGTAAAACAAACTGGAGTTCAAAAGGTCCGTCACAGAAATGTTTGAATATTCGTCTGCACTGACATTTAGAAGCGTGTATGACCTCCATGAGTCCTTATCACAGCTTGACAACGACGCGGCATGCTTCGTATGATCCTCCGAATATCTTCCTGCGGAATTATCTCCCATTCTTCGATTAATGCTTGAGTGAGCTGCTGCAGTGTTTGGGGTGCAATTGGACGTTTCCTGATGCGTCTATCAAGCAAATCCCAAATGTGTTCTATTGGGTTTAGGTCCGGGCTCATGGGAGGCCATTCCATTACACGGATTCCATGATGCTGTAAGTAATCTAACGTGATGGCTGCAGTATGTGGTCTGGCATTATCTTGCATAAAAACAAATTCTGGGTCGATACCATATGCTGCGGGCAGAACGTGGTCTTCGAGCACGTTTTCGATGTAAGCTTGAGCATTCGACCGCCCGGGAACAACGATGAGATCTGTGCGCTCGTCCAAACTCACTCCGCCCCACACCATCACAGAACCACATCCAAATTTGTCATATTCTTGGACTGCCGCTGCACTGTATCGCTCGCCTGGGCGTCTGTAGGCACGGAGATGACCATCGCAGCGTGTTAGACGGAATCTTGACTCGTCAGAAAAGAGCACTGGCCTCCAATGTCTAAGTTGCCAATTAGCGTGGCTTTGTGCGAACCGTTGGCGAGCTTGTTTGTGTTGAATAGTTAGACGCATGGCCCGCACTGGTCGACGTGCTCTCAAATTGGCTTCCCGCAAGCTATTCCTTACCGTCTGGTCGGAAATTTCTACAGCAGTAGCCGCTCTTAGTGTATTTTGCAGATCTCTTGCAGTAGTGGTGCGGTTTCGTAAAGCACAGTTGATGATGTAGCGATTTTCCAAAGGAGTTGTTTTTCTCTTTCGACCCTGACCACGCTTTCTTGAGTATCCCCCCGTCTCTAGGTACCGCTTCCATACTCTGTAGATGACAGAAGGGCTGACTCTTAGGTCAGTTCCTACATATGCCATAGTTCGACCCTCTTGAAGCAGATTGATAGCTTGGGAGACTTGGATTTCAGTCAGATCGGGCATAATGACCTTCTTAACCAAATTAACACTCATTTCAATCAATAACAGCACTCAGAAGAGTTGAAAGGGCACTTAAAATCGTTTTTTGTAATTAAAAAGTTAAGAAAATTGAATGGTGTCATTTTGTTTTTAGGTGTACATAGACTCTTGGCCACCATATTAAGAACTACTTACAATAATGCTGATGTTCTTTTGTTTTTTATTTTCGTGAAGTATGTCACTTTAATATTTAGTGGCCAGATAAACTTAAAAACCAAAAAAAAAAATTTATATCACTTTGAAATGTTATTCCCCTAATTGTTTTGAGCGGTATATAAGGTCCTACAATAATAAGTGAAAATAATTCCAGGGTAGATCATGTATCGTTCACTGATCAAATTCCAGAAGAAAAACTTTTTGCTCAAATAAATTTTTCACTTCCCAGTACAAAGTGGTTTCAGTTGACAAAATTTCTATGGAAAGGAAAAAAAAAAGAACGCACAATTTTTTTTTTCAGTGGAATGTAGTCTATTAGGGATACTCTATCATCTGTTCAATTTTTTTCACTTTGAAATTGTAGGGCCTTATAGATCTGAGCCCCTGAGCCACGATCTGGACTGGGATGTATTGCTATAGTAATAATGAGAGTACAGACAGTTATTTTGTTCACTAGACAAGTAAATTTAATTACAGAGTTAATCAAACAATATCAAAGAATACGTAGCCACTTAGGTTCTAAAAGAGAGTTTTTTGTAACAAGAACATGTTTTATTTTTATTGTTCCTGACTGTTATTGTCTCTTGCTTCATAGGATTATGTACCCAAAGGGCAAAACTGGGCCCTTTTAATGTCATTCTGCTATCAGTCTGTCCGTCCGTATGTCGCTCTAGCTTGTAGACGGAATGAGTTTCAGACCTGAAATTTTCATTTACTACGCAAAATGTACTATGTAGACCCGACAACAAATATTGAATTTAATGTTCGAATATATAATTTTTCTGGGGTCATCATGTGGGGCGTCATTGTTTAGTCATTGAGTAGAGTGCAAATATATTCTGCATTCTTGTTTTATCTTGAAAAATTAAGAAATGGAGGGTCGTCAAAGTTATCAGTTTTATACCATTCCTGCTAAGAGCCCGGTCCGCGACGACGACAATTTTGATGAAAAAAATTTTTTTTTGTCTTTAACGCGATGTTTTTGGAAAAACTAGGGACATACACCACTTCATATTGGCCGTCTAAATGAAGGCCTAGAATTTATTTGACTGAATTGCTTCCCTTTTGTGAGTTATTTTAATACTGACGAGCCCGCTCCGAATCGTTATTCATAATATCTAAGTATCAAAATAACACGCAAAGGAGAAACAATGGAATCAAATACATTTTAGGTCTTCATTTAGATGGTCAATATGGACTGGTGTATGTCCCTGATTTTTACAAAAACATCGCGGCAATGACAAAAAAATTTTATTAAAATAATGCTTCGCATCAAACAGACGAAAAATACGGAGCGGGTTCTTAAGGGGTCTAGCTTAAAAAGTAAAGTATGTAGTTGGGAATTTGAAATTTCTGGTATTATGTACCATAATGCTATGAATAAATACTGAAAACGCCGATTTATAATGTAGTTTTAGGGTTACGTAAATACTCGAAAAACTTAATTTTGCAGCTTTGTTCCATACATTTTGTAGGTATTGCAAACTGATTTGAATGGTACAGAACGCACGGGGCGCGAGTTCTACTCGCACTTGACCGGTTTTGGTTTACTTAGATGGATATAATAGAGAGTCAAATATTACCATTGGAAATGGAGATCAAAATACTAACGATTCAAATAAAGTATCGAAAAATAGTAAAGTAAATGTAAAAATAAAATTTAGCGATTTTAAAATTTGAATGTTTTGTCAGTCACCATGTCCAGTTTTATTAGGGGCAGCAGTTGGTCAATTTGCTTGGATGCCCTCCAAACCGGTTGCCCCGGGCGAGTGCCCCCTTAGTCCTTAAGGAAGCTACGCCTCTGCCTGCTGTGTCATGGCAATTTGTTGTATTTATAAATACATAAGTTAGGCATAATAAGTCCCTACAATTTTTTGGCTCTTAAAGCTATTTTTTTGACATGACTTTTCCTTCACGGAAACGACACGGCCAATACAGGTTTATGATATCGTGATTTTTAAATAGACATCGTTTTATTTGAAAGCTTATTATTTAAAAACGTTTAGACTTACATCAAATTGCTGTTACACAGCAGTGGTATAATATGAACAATGGGTGAATTCGAATGGTCCAGAATACCATAATGAACAGCACCTAATTGTCGATTATTTGAAAGGAATAGACTTTTTTAAGGTCGTATAAAAGTATTTTTTTTTCTCCTTGAAATACAAAAGATATACTGAAAATATTCAGGAACTGAATAAATAGCTTCGATGACGTAGTAGTAATGTCATTTAGGCATTACAGGAAATAGGCCATTGCCTACAAGAAAAAAAAAACTAATGTCAAAACCGAAGTCTGTTTTTTTATTTTCAGTAATCCATCCCATCTTCAGGTTTTATCCCCTATTTTTTTGTCATTTTTTCTTTGCGTCAAGGAACTCTCCCTATAGAGCCTAAACGGTATGTATGACTATTACGTCACATTCCCATTTCTCCAAACTGATTTTCAAAAAATCATTTCGTTATAAAAAATACCACCTGAAAGTTAAAGAACAGTATGTATCTTCATGATTTAGCCTATATTTTCAGAAAAAATATACAAAAGGATCTGTTACAATTTATGGTTGGTTCGAATTTTAACTTCTACCTACCATAATCTGGGGGCACGGCAGTGCCTCCGCCAAGTCGAGCCAAAAAGCGGCACGGCCGTACCATCCTTTTCTCGAAACAGTTCAGGCCATATTCGACCCCCTATAACTTCGTTGTGGATAAAATTAGAAGCCTGAATTTTCAGTAACCAAGCAGGTATTGTATAAACACGGTATATATCAAATTTCGTTCAATTTTAACTAGTAGTCTAAGAATTATAACTAGTCAAAGTTTCAATTTCGACACTCACTGACTGACTGACCAATCATCAAAACTCTAAGGCAAAAAAACAAGTCTCGCAATTTAGCTCTTCTATCGTAAAACATTGTGAGATCCATGTAAATCCAAGTCGGTTTATTTATTCAGTCCCTACTTAAGAGACCTTCTGTCTTAATTTATTAAATAATTAGCTAACCTAACAACATTTTCAATATCAATATTTTATGTTTTAAATAAATATATTGACTTGGCAATCACACTAAATAATCTAATTTAATATAATATGTATTACTTGTGAGATACATTGTGTTTTTATGCGATGGCAAAATCTATAAGTTTTATGTCTATAGGTGCCGGATTTTCAGGTTTGGAACAAGTTTCAGCCTCTCTTGACATACCCTGTATGTCTGACAAATTATATGCAAAATGCCATACCAAGGTCTGTGAGCTATGGGACCAGCCGAAGAGAAAAGCAGTGAGGAAGCAGCCAAAAAATAATTTAAATTGGCTGTACTCAATGGCGATGTTGATGAAAATGGAGTTCCGATGATTACTGTGGTTCTGCAGGCTGAATCAATCGAGTGGCGACAGGAGCGAAAGCTGCGCCTTACGGCATCTGTTTTTGGGAAAGTTTGCAAACGTGGGCTAATAAAATGTGGACCTTTAGTCAAAAATATACTGACCGAAAAAAATTTTGATCATGTCAAGTCTATTCAACATGGTCAAAGTTATAAACATCTTGCACGTGACCAACTAGAAAAGCAATTGAAAACTTCCATACAAACATGTGGGTTATTTATAGACCGTGATTTTCCATTTTTAGGAGCAAGCCCAGATGGCCTCGTAGAAGAGGAAAAAATTGTAGAAATAAAATGTCAATAGTCGGCTAGAGGAATGACTGTTGAAGATGCCGTCCAAGAAAAGAAAATAGTTTTCTGGAAAATAGATAAACTTAGCAATACCAGTGTAAATCGAAACCATGATTGGTACTTCCAGGCACAAGGACAACTATACATAACACGACGAAAACAGTGCATATTTGCAATTTGGACGGACGTGGATATGAAAGTAGAACTCATAGATGAAGATGGGGAGTTTTGGAAAGGCATGGAAGCAAAATTGAAAATGTTTTACTTTGATTGTTTGCTACCGGAATTTATTGACTCGAGATTAAATAGGCAAATGGAAATTAAGGAACCTGAGTATATCCTTGAAGCTATAAAAAAAAGGGAAAATGAAAAGAGAAAGAATTATGAAAGCAAAACCGACATAAAAGCAAAACACAAAAAGCCTGCTACTAAATAAATTATAGTAAATCAATGGCTTTGTCTTTAATTTTTTATGCAAAATCGTATGCACTCAAATTAATAGAATTTATAAAGTGATTTCCCTCCGTGTAGTTTGTTTTTTTTTCTTTAAAGGCATAAAAAAACAAAGAAGTCACACGTGTAAGGAAAAGAAAATCTTCAAATTTAAGTACTCCAATAGGAAAATGTAAAAGAAATAAACAATAAATATTTATAAACGGCTACTAACAACATAAAGTCAGATCTTGCGAAGAAATAAAAAGTTTAATTTCCTATTTTGGTTCAAAACCAATCCCAAGTGAATAAGTATAGGAAGCCTCAATTTTGGTTATTGAACCCTGCTCCTGACCACTTACCAAGTCTCCAGTATATTTGACCATACCAACGAAAGTCACCTTATATTTAAATGACTACAAAATTAAATTTTATGTATTGTAAAATTTTCATGTGAAACTGAATAATTTTTTGACGGTTAGCTATAAAAAACAATAAACAAGTTATATTATATAAACCGAGTTTAACAAGCATGTATATATATTTACCGATACTGTTAATAAGTAATAAAATTGATTACTATGTTCTCAGCGTCTTTGTTTAAAAAATGTAAGTTTCGTAGTTATACCATTTAACCGTAGGTCAGGCGTCCAGCGCAGTGTCGTAGTGTGCGCGGCCACACATAGAGCGCGGCCTTAGCGCAGCGAAGTAAAATACCTAAAACTGTCGAGCAGCGCACGCTCGGTACAGTCTTAAGTCTGGTCTGAGTCTGGTGTCAGTAAGTAGTCTTAGTCAGTCAGTGTTGTTTATTGAGTCCCGGTCCGTAGTGCGCACCAAGTGACCATATGTAGGAGCATTCCCATGTTCTCAATTTTATGTCTGTCAATGGTGGGTTAAATTATTTTATGACTCTGACGGTGAAGCTGTTATTAAACTTTGGTTATGGGTGCGGACATGGATGGGGATGGGGAGATTGTTATTGTGGATAGTTGATGTGTGCCTGTGTTGGTTAATGCGGATGTGTAATTCATTTCGAGTTTCACCAACGTAGAATGCCGAACAGTGTCGGCATTCTAGTAGGTAAATGCAGTTCTGTGTCTTGCAGTTGGTGTTGGGTTGAGTTTTGTATGTATTTGTGGTGTGGTGTGTGTTGATCTGTTTGTTTGTGTTAATGATTGCGCATGTTTTGCACCGTGGTCGTCGGCATGGTGATGTGCCAGGAGGTCTGACCAAAAATATTAAGACCTGTTGTCGAATTTCAATTCGGGGATAAAAGGGAATTTTTATTCCCGTTTGTCCCCACGTAGGGACAGGACGCGGGGACATGCGGGAACTACCAAAAATTACAAACTTATCATTAAAATGTATAATATGTACAAAATTAGTCGAATATTCGAGTACATAACCCTGAACCTGTATTAAAATTCGGCGTTTTCAGTATTTAATGTTTGAAAAGAGTATAATATGGCACATAATACACAGAAAATTCTAAATTCCTTGGACTCACTAACAAAACTTTTCTAAAATAGGCAACTCTGATGCCCCTTTCATTTCTTTATTTTTGAAGATAAAAATTAAAATATAATTTGTACTCTACCTAAGATTTTCTAGACAATAACACCCCAGATAGTAAGAAAAAGAACTTTTTTCGCCTCCTTTTTTATGTATGGGACCCTGAAAATTAATTTTATATCATTTTTAATTCAATATTCGGTTTTGGGTCAACATTTTACATAACATAGATATATCCATATATTCTTAACTCATTCTGTCTGCAAGCTAGAGACCCGTGACATACAGAAGGACAGACAACAGTGCGACATTAATAGGGTTCAGTGTTTGTACTTGATTAGATTGTAGAGTGCATCACTCACTCCTAGAGTCGAGGCATAGCCGTAGCGGAGTTGCAATGGGCATGGACGTTCAAAAAACACACAAGTTAATAAATAAGCAATTTGATCCTAATAAATAATATCCACAGAGGTGCGGTTTTTCGTCCGTATCTAGCAGTGAGCGATGCGCCCAACTGCCAAGTTAAGTTGATTATCCATAACTGTAAGTGGAAATGTACGGAACCCTAACGCCACAAGTCGTATTTGCACTTTACTGGTTTTTTTTCACAGGTGTTTCTTTGGTAATATTGCTCAGTGTAACCAGTAAAACATGAATCATAAAATAATTAAAAATTTTGTTTATACACACTTTATATAAAATTTCTTAGAGAATGGATTTGGTTAACAATTCAAGTCATGATAAAATAGCGTCAAGCAGTATCAATTTTAGATAACAAAATAAGGTTAAGGTACTGACCTGAGTTCTATTTCTCTTAGATCTGGGATCAGGAGTAGATTCTCCTGGAGCTGCCTTCTTAAATGGTGTAGGGCCCTCTGTCGAAGGCTTGCTCTCCGATGGCTGTCGCCTCTTTCTGACTGGAGTCGTAACCGTAGCTAGCTTCAGAGTGGACTTGGTAGTTCTTGGTTCTGGCTTGTTGGGAGCGACTTTAGGAGTTTCTGGTTTGGGGATCACCTTGGCTGGCTCTGGCTTTTTCTCCTCAACCTTTAGTTTTTCCTGCTCCACTTTCTGTGGTTTCTCTGGTTGAGGGACTGGTTCTTCTTTCTTAGGAGCAGGAGCAGTGAATGGCTTGGGCTCTACCTTTTTATCTTCAGTAGTGTTTAGAGGTTTTTCTGGCTCCTGTTTATTTTCTGGTTTCTTTTCCTCAATTTTGGGTTGTTCTTTAGGTTGATTCTCAGTTTTGGCATCTGTGTTATTAGGAGTCGGGGCTGGTTTTGGAGGGGTGGGGGCTTGTTTTGGAGGGGTGGGGGCTTGTTTTAGAGGCACCGGGGCTTGTTTTAGAGGCACCGGGACTTGTTTTTGCGGTGATGGGACTTGTTTTTGAGGTGTTGGAACTTTTTGGGGAGTGGGAACTTTTTGAGTAGGGACATTTTGAGATGTTGCAGGAGTCTCCTGGCTGTCTTTAGCGGATTCTGGGGCAGGTTTGTTGTCGCTTACTGATGGTGCTACATCAGCTGTGGGAGCTGGCTTCAGTTCAGCTGGTTTAGCTGGAGATTTCTCAGGTGCTTCATTAGCAGGAAGAACTTTGGCTTGCGCAGGAGTGTCAGCCTGACCCACAGCATTTGCCGCCTCAGTTTTCTGAGGAGTATTCGGAGCACTGTTTAGTTTTTCAGGTGGCTTAGGAGTGCTTGGTGATGTCTTGGTTATATCCTGTTTTTCTTTGAGAGGTTCCGGGTTTTGCGGTTTCAGCGCGGCGGGAGCGTTAACTGCCGACTTCGGCGATTCTACGGTGCCATTGGAGGGTCCATTGCCAGGTTCCTCCTTCTTCTCAGGAGTTCTGGTCAAAGCCAAAGGCTGAGAAGGGGTCGGCACCTTATCCTGGACCAGACTGAGTGGGGAGCCAGTGGTGGCTGCCTTAGCAGGACTGGCGGCTACGGTGGGCGGAGGAGCCACCGAGTTCTGCGTGGCGTGAGAGAGGTTGCCATGGTGGCTCATGTTCTGTGCCATCTGCGCCATGTTGGCGGACACTGGCGCCATGGAGGGCTGCGCGTGCGGTGCCGGGGGTGGAGCGGTATGCTGCGCCGACAGGTTCTGCCCTACGAGGTTGTTCGACCCGTGGTTGGTGTGCAGCGAGTTCTGCGCCCCCTGAGGATGCCCCACGACGCTGTGGTTCACTGCCGCCACGTTGCCCTTGGCGGGGCTCGACTGGCCGCCCGGCTGCAGCTGCGGGGCTCCCGGCTGAGGAAGAACCGGCTTTAGAGCGGAATTCATACCGGCCGACACTTACCGAAGCTCACTAACACCTGAAACAGTAACGATCTCGGTCACTTGACTGCTATTTCGGCAGGTAGTCGCTGCGATGTATTTGACCCATAACACTAAATCATACAGACTTATGGTTATGTATAACGCCACAAGCGCGCGGGTGCCCAAGACATTCGAGCGGCATCCGAGCACTTTCTAATACAAAATAGGTAAAGATTTAGCTAACTCATACAGAGTATAGTTACCGATAGCAGCCTCGGGGATACAAGCTCATGAAATAGCTAACTGTGGGCTGCCCGAGCAAGAGATAGCCGCAAAAGTATGCGTTCATAAAGGTTCCGCAATATCACACTTTATCAAAGCTGTAGCGCTGGATATGTATCACCACTGTCCCGGGGCAGTTGTTTACACTCAATCTCACTTGCAATAACGGATTTCCATGATAAATCAAGCTTATTACCACGTATTCGTATTCACTTTACACTCCGAACGATTAGGCACAAGTTGAGATGGCGTCGGCATAACGCGCATGCGCCACCCTCTTCTTTTCTTCCGCCAATGAAAGCATCGGAATGGACGTTGGCATAGTATCTATTTCTTTCTATCACATGTCCTTTTGTAGTACTCTCTCCCTTTAGGTCGGCTTAGTCGCCATTCGTCGACAGTTTCCGATTGTTATAGACGCGATCAGAAATATTTTTTTAGTCAAGCTTATTTTATTAGGTGTCTTTTCGAAATGAGCGAAAATCACTCAGAAATCCATTCATAAATTAACACTTCCTCAGGTTCCGACACTGACAGCAGGATAGCGTATACAATTAGCAAAGCGTACGATAAGGATGGCATTAGAACCCGTGTCGAGACTCTTAATTTATGAATGCGGCCCAGAGTGATGCGAATTTCACCCTAGAGCATTCAAACATTGACACAAATTAAACCGAAGGGTGTGTTTTGTTTGAAACGCTTCGTAATGCGAACAGTGTTGCCGCAACTGAGTTCATAAAATCCAGCGCTGAAAAGGTACATTTGGGGGTAAAAGTATGCATGAGCATTTTTTATAAAATCACATTACACAGCTTCTTTTCTCTTCTGCTCGCCAGCATAAGTAAAGCCTGACCAGGAATATATGAAAGATGTCAAGAAGGACCCACTTTTATAAATAGAACGCGGCTATGAAGTTAATCCTGACACATTGCGCAACTATGAAGTTTCTGAATAATGACAATGTCAACCACATAGGAAAAAATTACATAATTACTTATTGCGTGTGACAGAATAGTGAGTGGCAATAATATCACAGACAATATATCGATACACGTTAAAAAGTTCGTATAGCTAAAAATATTGTTATGTTTTATGATGATGTGCATTATTGTAAATAAAACGTAAAATTAGATATATTAGTAATATTCTCCTTCAGTTAATTATAAATATTAATGAATAAATGAGTTTGTTTCTTTATTACTAACCTCTGGGAATTGAACTCTTTTTACCTAGAGAAAACTTTTTGAATTTGAATGTAAAGTACAATATTTCCTGTCAATTAATTCAATGACACGTCAATAGGTATGATAAAACAATTTTAAGTATTGCCTTGATCGCTTTTCCAAAGGTTGATACTTTTGATTGTGCTAAACTTGTGCATGTTTTTGGCTATTAATACCTAGTGCCATCCCCCATCTCACCCATTGACCAAGGGGCAGATTGAAGCAAGGGCTTGAACTTGGAATTTGAAATGCTTACTACTTGGAATTGTTAAAATGCCAAAACGATCGAAGAAATTCGTTCTTAACAGTCAGTCTCGTGAGCTTATCATACGTGTTCGTGACTTTTTTGAACGAGAAGCTCAAAACGGCGGACCGATATTGCCCGTGACATCGGTGTTGGATCGAGTTGCAGATGCTCTCGATATCAGCAAAAAAACTATTATAAAAATCACGAAAGAAAAATTGGGTGAGACTGGCATCGAAGATAATGTTCTATATTCTCCCAACAAGAGAAAAAGAGCGAAGCTTACCGATGTAGATAATTTTGACGTTGACGCCATCCGCAGGCATATTTACAATTATTATTTACGTAAAGAGTACCCAACGTTGTCGAATTTAGTGCAGACATTAAAGGAAACTGGATTATTTTCCGGATCAAAAAAGTCATTGTCAAAGGTTTTGAAAAACATTGGATTCCGATATAAACAATGCAACAAACGAAAGGTGCTAATGGAAAGATCGGATATTGCCATGAAAAGGACTGATTTTTTACGCGAGGCGAAAGCTATAGATGATTGGGATAATGTAGTTTTTTTGGACGAAACGTGGCTAAATGCGAATCACACAGTTGGTCGCTCGTGGACGGACGATACGGCGGCATCGGCATCCAAAGTCCCCTCCGGAAAAGGAGCCAGACTAATTATTTGTCATGCTGGCAACGCCTGTGGTTTTATAGACAACTGTTTATTGGCCTTTGCGTCTAAAACCACAGGTGATTACCATGAAGAAATGGATGGTGAGAAGTTTACCCAATGGTTCACTAATATGCTGACTAGCCTTTCTGAGCCATCAGTTATTATTATGGATAATGCACCTTATCACTCCATGTTAGTTGATAAGCCACCTTCAAACTCTGAGAAAAAAGCCCATCTGGTTGCATGGCTTCAAAAAAAAGGTGTAGACGCAAGTATGTCTATGTTGAAAGGAGATTTGATTAGATTGATGAATATTCACAGATCGAGAGTAAAACGATACGTCATTGATGAACTAGCACTGCAACATGGGCACCGAGTACTTCGTTTACCGCCGTATCATTGCGAGTATAACGCCATCGAATTGATATGGGCACAGATCAAAGGACATGCGGCACGCCATAATACTGAACCTCCATTTTCCACAGCGAAAATGATGAAATTGTTAGAAGAAGCGTGCAATCACGTAACCAAAAATAATTGGAAAATGGTAGTGAATAAAACTAAAGCCAAAATATGGGACGATTGCAACAGAGACATTAAAGTGGATAATATTTTAGATAATGACTTTGAGTTAGTTATTAATACAAACGATTCCAGTAGTGATAATGGTGATGGTGCTTCGGAAAGTGATACATAATAAAGTAAAGAATATAAATATTATCTCTACCATAGAAGTATTAAGTAATTAAACTACTTCTATGATCTCTACCTAGATGTTTTTTTTTTCACTTTCTTCATATACTTACATCTGATAACTGCATTCGACTTTACTCACACTTGACGAATTTTATCGATACAGTGATCGAACGTATAACAACCCTAGAGGCATGTGTCAGGATTGACTTCATAGCCGCGTTCTATTATAAAATTAATATGGCAGCATTTACTATAGTGCGCACAGATGAATTGGCCATTTGTTGAAAATGTGCTCTAAAAGAAAGTTTATTTTAATTTAATGAAATATTTATGCCTACGTCGATGTCAGTGTCAAAAAAACTAGCCATAAAGTTACATTTATACTAACAGAGCCATTTATTTTTGACAAAGTTTTATGTTCAAATTTAAATAACCATGGTCAAAATAAACTAAGACTGATTATAACAAAATATTTTAAGTTTGTTGTAGTAACTACTGACTTTTAGAAAGAAACGAGACATATTACGTCATCACATAAACTACCAGGCCGTCAATTCTGGCACGTGTGCAAAAATTGCATAGGCAGATAGCGGGTGATATGAAAAGCAATTTGGTACGGATATGTATTGTTTTTTTTATCGAAATCTTATATTAAGCATTCGTTATATCCTATAGATTATATTTGATGCGGCTTAGTCACTCTAATTTCCATTTCATAGCATTTATCAAACTTTAAACAAATATCTAATGACTGGTATTGCGAATGCGCAATAATGCCGGAATAGCCGCCCTGGGAAGTTAATGTCCTCTTTTTTTTTTTTTTTTTTTTATAACAGAATTTTAAACAAGTATATACTTTACAATTTTCGCCAAACTGCTAAGCAGTTTTTTGGCGATACGCTCTTACATTTGATTAAGAGAAGGTACTTAAAATCTAATACTATATAGTCTTAAAACATATACATATTTGTAGGAAATCATTATGTAAGATATAATAAGTTCTAGTTATGTAAGGGAAGATAACAATATATTTTTTAATTTATGTTTTAGGGTGCCAATTTTTAACTTATTTTCTTCCAGTAGGAGAGGATATTTATTACAAAGCTTGGGAGTTATGTACTTCCGAGTTCACTCTCCATAATAGTTTTTAGATGATGGCTGTGATAGTTTGCCAATTTTTACTGCTCTAGTGAAATGTCTATTTGGTTTAGGAACTTTATAGTCTTTAGTGTAGTAAATTTCCAAACCTATGAGATATTTAACTTTCTGGTTTACTGGGAGAATTTCACAAACTGTAAACAATTTTTCATACTCTCCCTTATATTTAGCTTTGATATTTTTACCTACTAAGTGTTTAATAATTCTCAACTGTAATTGCCTAATTAGATCCAGGTATGTTTTAAAAGTCAGTCCATAACAACTTAATCCATAGCTCAGAAGTGAGTCAGCAAGCGCATGGTAAACAATGTACAGGGTTCGTTTATTTAGTATTCTACGTAGGTGATAAAATTGTCCTAAAACTGATCTCAATCTCTTGCAGACTGCATTAGTATGTAGTTTCCAATTAAATTTGTTATCTATTAATAATCCTAAATATTTAAATTTATCTACTATTTCTAAACCTTTGCAGTCACACCCTTGTTTATTTTTATGAAAACAATCGTAGGTGTGACCTAATATTTTAATATCCGAGGGTTGTAAGTTTTTGGCTTTCTTATTATACGGCGAACATATGTACATACATTTCGTTTTATTTAAATTCAAAATGATGCCATTATCATTTTAAGACCGCTAATATTTTTTTTTGGTCGGCACTTCTTTTTTTTCTGTAAAAAATTCGTGTATTTTTCGACGTATGACTGACACCATAGATAAGAGTATAAACCGGGAACAGGTACGAAACTTGGCTAACTTCACAGGCAATGCTAGTGCTGCCGCCAAGCAGCTAAGCTCTCAACTATTATCTGGTGTAAACATACGCATAAGTATGTACATATACGAGTGTAACACTGCTATGGCATCGTTAGCAGCTAGCCCCAGGACCAGGCTATAGTATTTTAGAACATTGTCAATAGAACCAACAACAGCGTCATCTATTGAGCTGGCTCTCAAATAAGGAAAGAATTTCTATGTTTTACACAAAGGCACAAAAGAGGGCGGTGTCGTCGCCTGTCATAAAGTCATTGTCATTGTGGGAGGTGGAAGGTGGCAACACTGGTCACACACATCACAAAAACAAAATGTCTGCGGGCTGCGTGAGCGCTTGTATTCTAAGCTTGTTCCGTAGTTTTTTTAAGAAGATTTTTGTATATTTGTAGCATCTAGTGCAGTAATTTTAATAGACTTGAGTTAAGACTACTCCTCTGCAAATTACAGCCAACAAACTTTAGTGAAGTAAAAGCAAATCCTTCTTCTTTTTCCGAATACCGTCCTATTTCCATCCTCCCATTCCTATCCAAAGTTCTCGAACGTTTAGTCCATTACCAACTTAGTCTATTCCTTACTAATAGTAAACTCCTAAATCCCCTTCAGTCCGGGTTCCGTCCTGGTCATAGCACAGTTACAGCCTTAGTCAAGATTACTGATGACATTCGGCTTGGTATGGATTCAGGTCAACTTACTGTCCTGACATTACTGGATTTTAGTAATGCTTTTAATACTGTGGATTTTGACATTCTCTTAGGTATTTTACGTTCTCTTAACATATCTCCAACGGTAATTGACTGGTTTCGTAGTTACTTGTATGGACGCCAGCAGCGTATTCGCATCGATGATACAGTATCCGATTGGTGTGACACCACTGCCGGTGTTCCACAGGGTGGCGTCTTGTCTCCACTACTTTTTTCAATTTTCATAAATCATATCTCCGATCTCATTTCTTCTTCCTACCACCTTTATGCAGATGATCTCCAAATTTACAATCAGGCTAAACTCGAGGATCTTCCTACTGCCATTAATACAACTAATAATGATCTAGCTCACATTCTAGATTGGAGCACTGAATTTGGACTCAAAATTAATCCTATAAAAACCCAAAATATAATAATCGGTAGCCATTCTAGAGTGGACTGGCAGACTTTACCACAAATATTCTTTGATGGAACACATATCCCTTTTAGTCCTAAGGTAAAGAATCTTGGTATTTTCATTGACAATCGTTTGTCCTGGGAGCCTCAGTTGGAAGAAGTCAGTCGAAAACTCTTCGCTTCTGCAGGTTCGATGAGAAGGCTTCGTAACTTTCTTCCAGTTACTACCAAGACTGCTCTAGCCCAATCCCTCCTTTTACCTCTCCTTGATTATGCTGATTCCTGTTACCCTGACCTTACCCAAAAGCAACTCGACCAACTTGAGCAACTTCAAAATTTTTGTATTAGATTTATTTTTGGACTCCGTAAATTTGATCACGTTTCGGAATTTCACTCCCGGCTTGGCTGACTCCCTATTCGCTCACGTCGGAATGTCCATATCCTTTCCCTCCTTTACTCTGTTCTTTTCAATCCTTCTTCTCCTTCTTATCTTAAGGAACGTTTTGAGTTTCTTCACCAATCTCACGAACGAACGTTGCGGTTATCTGAAAATCTTCAATTAAAGACACCACTACACTCCTCTACCTTTTATGGCAAATCGTTCACAGTTGAAGCTGTGCGTTTGTGGAATGCTTTGCCCTTTTCTATAAAATCTTCTTCTTCCTTGGCTATCTTTCAAAGACGAATAAAAGAATATTTTTTCTCCCTTTAATAGGTACGTTTAAGTAGGTATATTATATGAATAAATATTAGTTTATATTATAATATTGTATAGTTTGTATTTGTATGTATATTGACATTTAGTAGATTGTTTAGTATTTAAATAATTAATTAATTTACATTGTGCAGTACATGTATGTATATATTACATAAATATCTCCTGTACACCACCATCACCTTATCCTTTTAGCATTATCTTCCACCCAAAGGTTGTCTGGAAGAAATCGCTCTGAGCGATAAGACCGCCCATTGTACCCTTTCTGATAAAATATTTTTATTACTTGTTTTCATTTTGGTGAACAATAAAGAGTATTTATGTTATGTTATGTTATGAAGTGATAAGTGTTGAGTGAGAATTCTTTCTTATTCACGAATACCCACGATTTCCTTAAAAACTATAGTGCAGTGATTAGTGAGTAAGAAGCAACGAAAATTAAAATAATATATGAGAAAGGAACTTTGTTTATTCTATTTTGAATCTGTTTCTGGTTATTGCAAATATACCTACAGCTAGCCCCAGACAGAATTCTTATCTCAATGTGTCTACCAACCAGGCTATATTTTGCACGTTGAGAAAAAATTACTTCGGTTTACTTATTATCATATTCACGTCTTTAGTAAAAATTTAGACCGAAGTAAAGAGGGGCTGTTTGGGGCTATTTAACGATGCTATAGCAGTGTTATATATTATATGTACATACTAATGCGTATGTTTACACCAGACATTAGTTGAGAGCTTAGCCGCTTGGCGGCAGCACTAGCATTGCCTGTGAAGTTAGCCAAGTTTCGTATATATTCCCGGTTTATACTCTTATCTATGGACAGAACTTTTATCTCAATGTGTCTACAAACCACGCTATATTTTGCACGAAAAAAAATTTACTTCGGCTTACATTTTAACTAAAGACGTAAATATGATAATAAGTAAACCGAAGTAATTTTTTCTCAACGTGCAAAATAAAGCCTGGTTGGTAGACACATTGAGATAAAAATTCCGTCTGGGGCTAGCTGTATGTTATTTTATTTATTTATTTATTTGCATAAAAATCTTACATTCTTATTAACAAGTAGTGACACTAAACCTAGAAGGTTTATTTGTGTCTGTCTGGCATTTTACATCAGTATAAATAAAAGGTATAGATAAAAGGTAAAAATGGTACTACATGCTAAGTGTGAAAGAGACTGGCGACAACCAGCGCGCGCGCGTTTTATTAGAGAGAGTAAAATATATGTAGGTAGCATTGCACTCCTGCGCGTGTTGTTGTTTCCAGTCTTGACAAAAAGATATCAGTGGGGTATAGTGCAGTATATTTGCAATGACCAGAAACAGATTAAAAATAGAATAAAACAAAGTTCCTTTCTCATATATTATTTTAATGTTCGTTGCTTCTTACTCACTAATCACTGCACTATAGTTTTTAAGGAAATCGTGGGTATTCATGAAGAAAAAAGAATTCTCACTCAACACCAATAACTTCACTAAAGTTTGTTGGCTGTAATTTGCAGAGGAGTAGTCCTAACTTAACTCTATTAAAATTACTGCACTATAGTATGTTCGAGTTATCATGATATGGGTGGCAGTTCAAAATTGGCAGTTATAGTTATGTGCCCCAACGAAATAGAATCGATTTTTTTTAGTATCGAGAAAATTAACAAGGGCTATCAAATCGATTTTTTTATTTGATTGATCTTTGATTATGCATACTGCTTTTTATTAATATCCATTTTAATTAAATTAAACGAACCAATAACGCCCGAGCTTGAGAGTTCAAAGATTTTTTTTTGTTATTCTCAGCATTTCACCAAAAGCAAACAACAATAACAAAACAAAAATCAACAAAAACTGTAAAAAACGTCAAAACAAATAGCACATAAAGCAACCGCAACGAAAACACAAACCGCATACAAGATGAACTCGTACTGACGCGATCCTTTAGATGTCCGCACCGATTCATCGATGTATTTTCGATTATGTAGTGTCAGTACCTATGTGTTAACGTTCCGATCCACGCATGAAGTAGCAAAAACACAGTATTCTTTCCTGAATCTTTTTGCCTTAAATTTAACAAATAGGTACACTGTAATTACTGTTTCAATTTATAGATAAATAATTTATAGTATTTTTGCAATAATGATATACATTCTTTCTAAAACCTAATATTTTCTTTTGTGCCTGGGCGTATGTACATAGGTAACACTAAAAGTTTCCGGAACTGGCCACTTACATAAACAATATTTAAAAATTTATTGCAACATTTGAAAATAGAACTCTTTGGCTGTAGAATGCAGTTTGTTTCATCTGACTGTCTTTTGTTTTTACCTTGTGGCGTCATTTAAAAAATTGTGTGTCTGCATCAACATGGATTTAACTCGGGAAAATTTTCGTAGTATGATTTTCTACGATTTTAAGTGTAATTTGACAGCTCAACAGAGCATCGCTCGGCTTGAAACAGCTTTTGGCAATGAAGCACCATGCAAGACGACTGTTTATAGCTGGTTTGCAGAATTCAAGCGTGGTCGTATCAATCTCAGTGACGAATCTCGCGATGGTCGGCCGTCCACCGCTGTGACCAACAAAAACATCGATGCTGTGCGCCGTATGATTGAAACAGACAGGCATGTGACCTACCATGAAATTCGCGCATCCTTAGAAATAGGCATGAGTCAAATACAATCAATCCTACACAAACATTTGTGTGTGAGAAAGCTGTGCTCGCGGTGGATCCCACACAACTTGACCGAGGCTCAAAAAACGGACCGCGTCACTTGGTGCAGTGCCATGCTTACCAGATTCAACGAAGGTGCGTCAAATTTGGTGTGGGACATAGTAACAGGTGACGAAACATGGACTTATTGCTACGATCCCAAAACAAAGCAGCAATCGAGCGTATGGGTCTTTCAAGATGAGCCGAAACCAACCAAAGTGGCGCGCGTGAAAAGTGCATCTAAGCGGATGATTGCTTCTTTTTTTAATAAAACTGGACACGTGGCTACTGTTGCTTTAGAGAATCGTCGTACCGTGAATAGTGACTGGTACACGACCATTTGTTTGCCGGAAGTTATTGACGAACTCCGTAAAAATAACCGTAAACGCCGTATCATCCTGCACCACGACAATGCTAGTTCTCACACGGCCAGACAGACAAACGACTTTTTGAAGACGAAAAATGTAGAATTCATGAGTCATCCTGCATACAGTCCCGACCTGGCACCTTGTGACTTTTTTCTGTTCCCAAAAATTAAGAACCAATTACGCGGTCAACGATTTTCATCACCAGAAGAGGCTGTCGAGGAGTATGAAAAACACGTTTCAGAGGTCACCACAGGGGAGTGGCACAAAAGTTTTCATAACTGGTTTGATCGAATGAAAAAGTGCATAGACGCCAAGGGAGATTATTTTGAAAAACAATAAATTAATTTTGTACCTTTAATAGTATTTTTTCATATTCATTCCGGAAACTTATAGTGCGTCCCACGTAGTACAGTGTAAGTAGTATAGGTGTCACCCATATCATGCTAACTCGAACATACTATAGATGCTACAAATATACAAAAATCTTCTTAAAATAACTACGGAACAAACTTTGAATACAAGTGCTCACGCAGCCGGCAGACATTTTGTTTTTGTGATGTTTGTGACCAGTGTTGCCACCTCCCACCTCCCACAATGACAATGACTTTATAACAGGCGACAACACCACCCTCTATAGTGCCTTTCTGTAAAACACTGAAATTCTTTCCTTATTTGAGAGCCAGCTCAATAGATGACGCTGTTGTTGGTTCTATTGACAATGTTTTAAGATACTATAGCCCGTATGACACTGGAGTTAAAGTCATTTAGGTCAGTTTTCGTTTTGGTTTTTGGTGAGCCAGTAAGCCCCTCATTTGCTATACGGAAAATTTATGCTTATGTATCGCACACCTAGAATCAAAAATAATTACCTGCGGCCAACTCATAACACTTGCACAACAATGACATACTGTTTTTACCTACCAGTTAGTTCAGAAGCCAAATTTACTGTATCATTTAGAGGAATACTTTCACATCCTGCACGTTTTTTATCTTGTAGTAAACGCTTATAAACATTGTAAACAGTATTCCTCTCCCTGCTTTGAATAGTTTTTGGCATTTTATTATGATATTTTATCGTTTACATAAGAACAAAATACAATGCGACGGTGAAAATGTCACAATGACAAATGATTATAGAATTTGTTGTGTTAGAAATTTGTTCCAACGAAATTCCAGAATATGGCGACCTCTCGTATATAACTGGTCAGGCTTTATTTTATTTAGGATTCTAGGCGTAAGAAAACTTACCTATAGATAGTTACCTAATATTAGCGCATATAAAAAGTGTTATCTATTTTATAAAACCTACCAATGTACCTGTGCTTTTATTAAAACGAAGAAAGTTTTGCCACGTTTCTTACCTTTATTGAATCACTGATCGCATATAAAAAATCTCGTTGTATGACAGGTACTCAAACAAACAAGTAGAATAATTAATCAACACCGCCACGCGGGCTGCTCAAGCCAATAAGCCAGTAGGTGTATATAACGTGTTTTTATACTTGAACTACGAAAACCAGGCTCAAGATACAAAGGCTCTTCAAAATCACCTCTATTGCTAGACTGTTAAGAGTTTAATTAAGTGTGTCAGATACCTAAGCCAAACCAGTGCTAAAGACATACGATACCTATACCATTATTGCTCAGACAATAGGTCCTAGCGACTGGTAATTTTGGGTCAAGTATAAAAACACGTACTTTATGTTAATAGGGTAAAAGGGATGCTTTAAGAGCAAAGCAAGAGAGATGTAATTTACGTAACGTGCGTGTTAGTTCTGTCGTCAAACATGGTAACTATTTTACGTTCCTTTTCCTTTAGATGCAGCGTTCATGTATTTTTTTGGCAGCGTTGTCAAAAAAGATTTTTTACAAGTGGTTTTGGTTAAAACAATATTTTTTACACATGACTTTGGATGTTAATTTAAAAAAGTACGTAAAATGGACTCCATCACACATCACACATCACACACGAGACGCTAAAAAGGTACTTATACCTAGTCTCTCAGAAAAGTGTTGAAATGAAAATTATTGGACTCTAAACGTTTAAGTAGTATAATTTAGGTAATATATTTATCTAAATAACAACGCGGTTAACTCGATTTAACAGATTTTGTACTTATTTGTTTGGTGTAACCAGGCGAAAGAAAAATAGTTTCTTCAATATTCATTTCTACTATTTTTTGACAGACTATACGTCAAATGTGTAAAATGTACGCTAACGGCAACACAGAATGCGAAAATCACACTGGCCATTGTAACCAGATTTTCCTTTCTCTGTCTCCTACATAGATATGTCTCTTTCTGATAAACGAGTGGAATTTCGTATTATAATCGCACGTTTTGAAACGCTTCCTTCATCTAGAAAACTGATATGTGTACAAGTAGACTACAAGTGCGCCGCCGCCGCGCCGCCGCCGGCACGAAAGTCTAGCGGTGATCGAAAATAGCTGCGCATCGGTAAACTCGGGTAGCCAATCAGTGCTTACCACTTCCTCCGCCACGCCACGACACCTTATTTTTGACTTCTGCGAACGTTTCGAGCTCGGTGCAAAATGCACAACTTATGATTGTTTTTCTTACTATTGCATAAAAAGTACTAAATAAATGGCATTTCGCGACCATTGTTTAGTGTCAATTGGGCTTTTCTACCTAAATTTTGTAATTTTATGTATTATGTTGTAAATGACGCAATTCTGCTAACAACCCCTTATAATTATACAACAATAGTCTCAAACTAAGATGAAACTATTTTATTTCATACATTTTATTTTAAAATAAGGTAAACAAACTTATGTTATGCACTTTGCACTGAGGTCGAAACGTTACCCCTTAACGGTCACCACTAGACTTATGTGCCGGTACACAGTATGTCCTGTAGAAGAAGCCAGCTCGACAAAAGTATCAATTAAGAAAATCAAAATGTACAAAAATGCACCAAGCTAATATATTAAGACATCAAGCTATCTTAATTCAACCTTGAAACGGGTTTTTTTTTGTAGCGCGCGCGCGCGCACAGTGGACAAAAGAAAACCGGTCTCGGAAATTTTCATATTCGTAAAAGAAGTTTTAGTGTTGTTTCAAACGTTGATCCTGACAGTTGAGTGTGCAATTGTCAAAAAACAATTAAGTATAATTGTTACTATGGATTTGGAGATATCTGGTATGTAATTACTTTTGTTAAGAATAAGTGACATAAAAAAAAAGGTTAATTTCAAGACAAAAATATGCAATGTCTCGATGATTAAATAATAATAAAGTTATAGTGTCGGGTGTTATCATGTTCTGAATTTAGGGTTATACAGGTGTCCCAAAATTAGCACGTCACACTGACATCGGAGGTAGATGGACCCAAGACGCTTTGAACGAGCCTAACATGCTCATAGAAAAGTTTCGTGGGTTTTGAGTTATGACCAGTTTAAGTCATTTTTTAAAAATCACCATTTTTTTGTCGTGTTTGCATCAGAGATTTTTTTAAATGCACTTTATTTTACTTTTTTTTATGGGTACTCCCTCAACAATAGTTACTTATTATGAAACAAACAATACTTAGTCGATAAGTAATGTGAAATAACGACAGTTGATAGTCAATCTCAATCTTATTCTCACATAAAAATAATAGTTTCGACTTTGAGCAGCCACCTTGAAAAAAAATTACTTCAAACATAATAAACAAATGCGTTTAAAAACTTTCCTATGCCATGCTGATTCCAAAATGGTGTAACACTTGTATTGTATCTTTTTGATAATTTATCAAATTTTAGTTGTTTCTCATCAATGCCCTACGTAAGTGGAATTAATAAAAATAAACCAGTAAGTCCTGCAGTTGCCACGATCAAGTAGGTAGAGAATTGGTCTAGTAGGGTGTCTTTTTTTTACCTGGCTTAGTTATTGGGACTGAAAGAGATAAAAAATAAGACGCTGTTAACACCGAAATGCTACCTGTTGTGGACGTGGACAGTATTTGAACAGTGCCAGAGCAGACCACAGCTTAGTGTGAATAACACAATATCTCTGCACCTCGCTCGCTGGAATGAACTTTTTAATCTCACTTCTTCCTTCATCTCCCCGCATTCTTCCTGACACTAGGGCGCCAAATTACGTCATCGAGCCAGGTGCAGAGATTTGTGGGCGGGGGGTGTAGGTGTTGAAAGAAAATAAAAAAAGTTTCGTATGAATTTTGCATTTATTTTGTTTACAACAAGTGTTCAAATTGTCTTCCTCCCATTCTTACGCACCTTCGTATAAAATTTCGGTTGAGTCTTCTTAAGCTTATGTTCGATATTTCACGGGCTGCTTCAAATACCTTTTACCTAAATTCAGCAAAGAATTTAAATCCGGGGAACATGGCGGCCACAAGATCGGTCCCAGTCACCCTATCTACCGGTTAGGGTATGCAATATCGAGGTGCTCTCGAACGGCGCGGGCGTAACGTGCTGGGCAGCCATCGTTTTGGAGCCACATCCTTTCCCTAAATTCCTCAGGGAAGCCCTCTAGTAATACTGGTAAATCATTCTCCAAATAATTTAAGTAGTTTTCTCAATTCAGGACAGCTGGTAACTCGAATGGTCCCAAGAAAATCGGAGTCCGGTTGAGCGCTGAGTTGTCGTTTCCACTTTACAATAGATTAAATTCACAAGCAAAACAGAGTCTAGTAGAAAAGCCAAAAACACGTTGAAAATCACAAAACAAAATGCAGAGGCGCAGAGAACACGTCGGTAGCACGAAACGCAAGGGTAACGAACTGGCTTGACTGGCTGGAGCTGGTCTGGCTGGCTGGTCACTTGGTCAAGTATCTGTTATCGCCGCCTCTTTCTTTTTAATGTTTTACAGCGTTTCTTTTGTTATTCAGAACCCGTGTTGGGCCGCCCAAGCAAATGGCAGGTAAAATGTGTATGACGTCATCTTCGCCTCAACAGCTTTATTCCCACTCTCACGTATTGTGTAAAGAATCAAAAGGCAAGTGTTACACCATTTTGGAATCGGCATAGCATAGGAAAGTGTTTAAAGGTATTTGTTCATTATGTTTGAAGTAATTTTTTTTCACGGTGGCTGCTCAAAGTCGAAACTATTATTTTCATGTGAGAATAAAATTGAGATTGACTATCAACTGTCGTTAGTTCACATTACTTATCGACTAAGTATTGTTTTTTTCATAATAAGTAACTATTGTTGAGGGAGTACACATAAAAAAGTAAAATAAAGTGCATTCAAAAAAATCTCCGATACAATCATTTCAAAAAATGGTGATTTTTAAAAAATGACTAAAACTGGTCATAACTCAAAACCCACGAAACTTTTCTATGGGCATGTTAGGCTTGTTCAATGCGTCTTGGGTCCATCTATATCCGGTGTCAGTGACGTGCTAATTTTGGGACACCCTGTACGTTAGCTATGACATCTATCTTTCAAAATAACTAAACGAGATTCTGCGAAAATGTGCGACTTATGAGTTTTTGATTTGTTTCACAGGCTTCGTGTTCTAGGCATAAAAGAGAAATGTTTGAAGTTTGGCAAAAAATACATCAGCAAAAACGGCTCACGTATATATTTTTACGAGACAGATATTTTTATAGATATAACCTTGGTCTTGACAAATTGCGACCCCTCCTTAAACCTAAACACGACTCCCCTGGAGTCACGACCCAGAGTTTGAGAAACGGTGTTTTAAACTATGCTACTCAAGTTATATGTTGCTAACATAACCATTACTGTCACAAAAACAATGAGAATAATTTTGTCCAGCTAGATTGTTCTACAGGACACACTGTGCGCCACTTGTCTACACTATCTACATCTACATATACACTTCTACATCTACATCTACACTTCTACATCTATCTACATTTACACTTCTACATCTACACTCTACACTATTATATAAAGAGGAAAGATTTGTTTGTTTGTATGTTTGAGGTAAACTTTAGAACTACTGAACCGAGTCTAAAAATTCTTTCTTTTGTAATAAGCTACACAATGTCTGCGTAACATAGGGTATATTTTAATTTAATAAAAGTAAGTTTTCAGTTTGAAAAATCAATATTTGTGAACCATGTCGGAAGATAAAACGCTGCTTAGCTGCTTTATCGGCGTGCCTTGACCAAATGGTTACTTATACGTGACAAAACCGGTTGTTTTTCCATAGGAGGAAACTGTATCAGTGTAATCTGACTAAATATTTCCATCTACAACGATCCTGACACATCTCTTGCTAATATTAAGCTTGAACAAGTGATTACACCCAGGTTTAAGAATAAATACATTAAATACTATGGTTTAAGTAATGACTTTTTCCCATACGAGAAAACGGTATCAGTTTAATCTGACTAAATATTTTCATCTAGAACGATCCTGACACACCACTTGCTAATATTTAAGCTTGAAAAATTGACTATAGCCAGGTTTAAGGATAGATACATTAAATACTATGGTTTAAGCAATGATTTTTTTCCCATACGGGAAAACGATATCAGTTTAATCTAACTACAGATTTACATCTACAACGACCCGGACACGCCTTTTGCTAATATTTAGCTTGAAAAAGTGATTACAGCCAGGTTTATGTATTGATTTTTTCCCATATGAGAAAACTGTATCAGTGTAATCTGTCTACAGATTTCCATCTACAACGATCCTGACACACTTCTTGGCACTTTGGTAAAACATGGTGACCAGGGTCTGATGATGGGACCGGAAGATGGGTACGGGATCTCCTCAACGGACAACAGCAGACCCTTCGAGTTTGGGCTGATTTGATTGGTATTTATTAGCACTTTGGTAAAACATGGTGACCAAGGTCTGCTGATAGGACCGGAAGGTGGGTACGGTATGTCCTCAACGGACAACAGGAGACCATTCGAGTTTAGGCTTCTTTAATTGGTCTTTATTAGCACTTTGGTAATACATGGTAACCAGGGTCTGATGATGGGACTGAAAGATGGGTACGGGATCTTCTCAACGGACCACAGCAGACCCTTCGAGTTTGGGCTTATTTGATTGGTCTTTATTAGAACTTTGGTAAAACATAGTAACCAGGGTCTCATGATGGGAATGGAAGATGGGTAGGGGATCTCCTCAATGGACAACAGCAGACCCTTCGAGCTTGGGCTTATTTGATTGGTCTTTATTAGCGATTTGGTAAAACATGGTGACCGTTGCATATAGTCGTTCAAAAAATTGCATTCTTTTGTTTTCCATATTTCCATGAAAATCTCTTCTACGCGGGCGGAGCCGTGGGCAAAAGCTAGTGTACTATATGTTGATGTAGGTACCTAAAGCAGTTCATGGAAGCGTTTCAAAACGTGCGATCATAGTGCTAAATTTTACTCGGTTATTAGGAAGGGATAGATAGATAAAGCATTGATTGAGCACCATAACACATACATATACAAAACTAAGGTGTACAAATTCATCTTATATCAATTATTGTAGCCATTCGAAACCAAATACAAACCAACATCAAGCCAATAATGAAAATAAAATTAATTACTTTACAACAATTAATATAACATTGTAACTGACAATAATAAACTAGTTTTAAGGTATAACTTGGTTTCTCTGAATTATATTTTATCGATAGTTACCGATACCTTAGGTTGAAATACGTCATCATCATAAATTCATAAACTATAAGTACCAAAAAGGCGACATCCGTCGTCGTAGGTGATATATGAGAGCCACTTATTAGTTGACAAAATTACATGGTGTACCCCGTTACCCCCTCGCATACCTATTACGTCTGTTCTCGAAAGAAATGTTCATTGTAATTATTTGGTTGACTAGTAGGTGGCTCTCGAAAACGTCAAAATCACGTCGGTACACTGTCAAAGCCCTGAACACCTATCCATATATATAGATCAGTGGCTAGGGTGAAATTCGGATCACTCAGAGTGATTTTCGCTCGTTTCGAAACGTAATTCTAATGCTATCTTGCTGTCAGAGAAGAGCGCTATCAATTTTAACATTGTTGATTTTTTTGACAACTTGACAGGCTTGTGGTCTTTGAAATTTAAAGGCACGTGTAATTCCGCAAAATTTGCAAATATTTACAATAAACTACTTAAAAAAGGGACATAACATGGTAGGTTAAATTTACCATTTATATTATTTTAAATCTACCCGTAATTAAACACTGTGAGGTTATGTGATCTCACAAAAATATTTAACAAAACATTTATATTTTTAAAATTTTGTACCTATAATCTAAATTCCTAATGCAATGCATGAACTCACCATAAACTCATCAACTTAATTGTCATTTAATCTCTATTTTCAGGATGTTCTTTCGAGGCCGGCTGAGGAGTTTGGAAATGATGAGACACTCGAACATTTGTGGGCCGCTAAAGCCATGGAACACAGTGATATTTACTTTAACGTTAGTATTTTTGACCCAGTTGTAACAGATTAAACTCATTTGGTTCTGCAATTTATTTGTTATCATGTGTCTACTTCTGCTAAATGCTGCTATACCATTGTCCCACATCTTAACGTGGAGCCAGTTGCGAGGTTGGAGTTTGAAATCTGAACTTCATTTTGCAGGTACTCTGTTCAGTAGACACCAGATGGCTACGACTGACTCCTCACGATGATCTCATTTACAACACTTTCAGACAAGACTTCCCTGACCTAGATGTGTCTTACATCAATGAGAGTGAATTAAAAAACAACACCAACAAAGCGAAATGGAGAATCTTCTGTGACAAGTTTAAAAACATTATCGAAGATTACAGTTTTGGAACTCTGATGCGGGCCGATACTAAAGGAGACTATTCAGAAGAAAACACCATGCTTGTTCCTAGAGTACAGTTCTATGCCATCGAAATAGCTAGAAACAGAGAGTGCCTGAACAATGAAGTAAAAAAAAAGTTTAAATGCGCATCCCTTGCCACAATGGAAGCTCAAAAAACTGAAGTCACTGTATAGAATCTGCTTAATTAAGGAATTTCTTCATGCCAGCCAGTTAAACATAAGTTTAGAATAAAGGAGCCCTAATCATTATTACCCATCCATCACAATCAGGCCAATGGCAAAGACGTAGGTTTTGATAGAGGGGTTTATTGGTTGGCTCATTGACCTAACTGTGATGATCGGGTAATATATACCGTTTTATGTATTTAATAGTTTTAATGGCAGCAAAATTATAAACTTCAGTGGTTTGTTTCTTCAGGGAAATGTTATGCTGTAATTTAATAGTTAATATCATTCAATGATTCGAGATGTTTGGGAGATCATTTGTGTGTATGTACTGCCATTATCATTAAATGAAAGTTTTGTGGCCCTAACTAAGGCAGTATGTTATGCCAATACAAAGCAATACATTTAGTCATGCATTATAATGTCAAAATGAATTGAGACAACTGTCTCGTACATTTTTGATAATAAATTTTTTGTACTGCTCACTGCATATAGGGGTTTAATTTTTCACTTATTTAGTGCAAATAATTATTACGAAACTATAATTTTCTTTTTTCCTACTAATTTGCACAATATTTAAAGGACTTCTCATAGCCAAATTCATACTGGTGACTAGGTGAGTTGTCAGGACCAAGGTTCAATGATCCTTTTGTGAAAAACGCAAAATAAAATTTGTGCCCTTACACTAAATTTATGAACAACTCAAGAGGCGATTAGTATAGTAAGCCTAAATTTTATTTCGCAAATAGGTCATTGAACCTTGGTCCTGACTACTTGCCGACTACTTTAGGTACTTATGAACTTGGTAATTTAAACGAACGTCACCTTATATGGAGGCGACGACAGCGCTATCTGCTACTTAGACCAAGGCGTGAAATACAAACGCCCTTGTGAGCGTTCAATATGTGCATTAGGAGCTGATATCAAGTAATACCTAACAAAATTCGAGTCTTAGTGGACAACTGGATTAGTTGCTGGCATGCGAGTTTGAGACCTGCCTGAGATTGAATTTTCTAAAATAATTGGCTCTGATTGATACTTTTCACCTTGTAGTACTGTAAAAATATTTAGTTTTTAAAGCGATGGATTTAGCAATAAATTGATCTTAATACTTACTGTAAAAAGTAAACAAAATATATCGTCACGACATGAATCCCAGAGGGGGTTTCAGAGCTGTGCCCAAGTGTTAACAACCGACTTAAAACGTTTTAAACCAAATGTTGCGGTTTTAAACCCGAAATACACAATTTTAAACGGTTTAAAACTCGCCTACAAAAATAAAAGAACTTGTGTTTTACACTTCATTATGGGCAATTTTTGGTCACCTGACGTCATGTTTCGTTTTAATTGTGCCGCCGCCGCACAGTGAGTCGAAACTGCAATACCGAGGACTTGGGTTTTTTTTAACGCCAATCGATATATTACATTACCCTTATGAAATAAAGTCATATGATTTTTTTTCCTAAATGTAAGTAACTAATACTTACTCAGTTTAGCGAGAAAAAAAACCTTTTTTATTTTTTAGTATGGAACGAGATCCACGAGACTCCGTTATATCTCTAATGTCGTTATAATTAAGAAAAACATACCTAGGCATCAACAGCAACAGTTTTAAACAAAAAAAAAATGGTTTATTTTGGGTTTAAACCGATTGGTTAAATTGGTTTCAAACCGGCCTTACATATGTATTCAGTAGCAAACAAACAAACTTTCTTTTAAAACAAGTGAAGAACGTTTTACATTGTTGCAGTTATGAATGAAGGAGCCTTCATAAGCAGAGAATATATCATAAGCTTCGGCACCCAATTTGATCTCGATAATATTTTGGCGAAGGTGACAATCCTGCTCTGCCTTTGTACCTTTTTACACGTTTTGTTTTTGGTGGGATTGGTTTTACAAGATTTAGAGGATTATATTATGTCCATACAAAATCTCTGTTCTCTCTACTTAGCAATGAACAATTCCCCTAGAATTGTCCCTGTTCACTAAGAGAAAACTTTTAGGGCCCCCTGGTACACGATATTCTTACTGAGCAATTTTGAACTTAATTATGTTGTGTCAGAAATTACGCTCTACTCTTATACCTGACATCGGAGAATAAACTATGTTTTCTTGTTAGTATAGCAATAATTTCAAACATTATAACTCAAGCCGTTTAGACATAAAAGTTTCTCGCACGAGTATCGTATAATATTTTATAGCAAAAGTGCGGAAAATGCCGACATTACGCAAGCGCAGCGTGCGTAAAGTGGTCATTTTACGCACGGTGTGCTATAAAACGAATTAATAACTTAATAAGGCATCATCTTCAAAAATAAAATCTATCGAGTGAAATGTGTTCAAGTAGGTAGGTACCTAACCAACCTGACAACGGAAAGACAAAGGTCTGAAAAAACACGTGTCCAAGTTTTACATTGATCAGATAAGTAGTTCACTCAGCATATTAAAACAAAGGGTTGTTCTAATAATCCCCATTAGAAATTAAATATAAATAACAACAGTAATTTATAATCACTAAGTTTTTGATTAATTGAAATAGGCGTTACCTTGCGGAAATCCATCACTAAGTAAAGGATATATGAATATAATTTAGATAGCTAGCTGCTAGACTAGCTGCTGAGCTGTCGGGCGAACAACATCAGTTGCTGCGGAGCGGCTGGGCGAGCAACACATCAGTTGCTGCGGAGAAGCCGGGCTAGCAACACATCCCGAGGATGCCTCGTTCAGAGGCGAAACACGTGTCGATAAGTTTTCTTGCTTGTTATTTAAGATTGCTTTGCTTGTATTGCTTGCTTGTTGCATGTTTTTATGCGGGCGGGCGGGCGGTGCACGAGTCTGCATTTTAGACAAGAATTGTTTAGCGGAATATTGCAAATTATATTCATATATCCTTTACTCACTAAGTTTTTATTTTTAAGGAGGTAAATAAAATCTTAGTTTCACACTCACTACTAAAATCACAGATTTTTAAGTGTCGTATTATTTAATAAAATCACAGATTTAAAATTATTAATAAAATCACAGTTTTACAATCATTACTAAAATCATAATAAAATTACTACCTAGTGAGTGTAAAACTAAGATTTTATTTACCTCCATTAAAAATAAAGATTTCGTGATTATAAATAATAATTACAATGTTGTTATTTATATTTTATTTCTAAACTAATGAGGATTAGTGGAACAACCCAAAACAAAAACCGTTGAAAGACCAAAGGCAAGCCCATAAGATCCGATTCTCGTAAAAACTTCAACAATTTTGATGTAGCTTTCATCTTTGTCCCAGAAATACAAACAAGGTGAATAAAAACAGGCCAAGTCCGGTCCGGACCACGCGCAATGTAGGGTTCCGTAGTTGCCCGGTATATATAAGTTGGTCTACTAATACAGACCGCGCCCTACTTCTGGTCCCATACATTATAGGAGGTCAAAAGTTTGGCGCGACCTGTACTCGTAAACCTGTACCTAAAGCCTACTTAGCTGTGATAGTTTTCCTTTTAAATTCATTATGTATACTACTTCTGTGAATTTTTTTACATTTCTATAAACAACCGTTTAGCCGGCAGGGGGGGGGGGGGAACTAAAATTTCCACTTTAAAGCTTAATATTTCACCAACGGATCTCGGTATGGATGTGGACAATAATATCAAAACGGACGATAAATCGCCGTACAAAAGGATCGTGTTTGACACGGCCCCAATAAATCTTAATAACGGACTAGACTTAGTGAAATGTTTTTACTGTGAACTCTCCTCGGATGAAGAAAACTTTTATGACTGGATCGGCGATCAATCCATGTCCAAGAACCACAAGTGTGCGTGTGGGCAAGTGAGTGCTGTGAAGATATTTATTCATTGTGAAATGGAGAGAATCACAGGTGGCACTGTAAAGCTTAGCACGAAATATGTGCATTACCTAGCAAGTGCGAACAAACTCAAACAAGGAAAGGGCCCACTGTGTGAATGCTCAGGACCACTGTTTGTCCAAGTGATAGCGCAAAATGAATTCATTATTCGCGAGAGAATGGTATGTACATATTGTAAAAAGACGAACCGCGTAGAATTCAAATGCGACAACATAAGACCCATGGCAAAGAAAAAAGTCGAAGGACCATGGACTCCGACTGCAAGAGTAAGTCATATGAAACAACAACTTGCTAAAGAGAATCAAAATAAATATAATGAATCTAGAGGCATGAACAAAATAGCGTCGAGAGACCCAGAGAAAGCATCACATGACAAGCCAACGCCCAGTCAGGGTTCTCAAAGCATCGGAAACCAAGTCGTAAATGATCGAATGACAACAAGAGCGAAGGTGACAGGTATAGTTACTAGTAACGCTTTTTCGCTACTTGCCCCTACCGAGGAAGAGCGGGAAAGCGAATCAGATGATACCGTCTCAGTCTCTAGTGAGACTGGGGCGACCAAACGACGCCGTATTCGAAAATCACATAAACCGATAATCAGTTCTGAACCAGCACAACCAACTATTGATAGCGCGGTAACAGATAAGAAAGTAGCAAGTGAGGCACGTACAAAGCGATATCCCCCTTTCATATGCGAGTACGATGCATGGATTTCTGATAAAAATGAATGGAAATCTGTGAACGAAATGGCTCGAGTGACCAACTGTGAAATACGGGCGAATCCGAAGAATAAAAAAATTACATTTATCCCGAAAAGCAAGGAAGCATACGAAGCCATACAAAATCAGCTAAATAACGATCATGATAAATATAACTACTACACACATGGCTGCAAAGACGATCGCCGCCCGGCAAAAAAACTTATAGCCAAAGGCATTCGTGCCGAAGGGTACACCGAGGAAGAAATCAAGGCAGATATTCTTGCGAGATATGGAATTAAAATGGAACGAGTGATTATTATGAAAAATTCAGCCTTGATTCTTATTTTTCCAGGCGAAACCGATATGCGAGTGGCCAAAGACATCAAGTTTATCTTAAGCCAACGTGCTACGATTGAGAAATATAAAGTACGAGACACTGCAGTGACACAGTGCAAACGGTGCTGGCAATTCGGACATGTACAATCTCACTGTTACAGGCCAAAGCAACCAGATTCTGTCCAGCAACAAGATGAAAAAGAAGTGTGGCATGTGTGTTACAATTGTCATGAAATCGGGCACACAGCAAGACAAGCGAAGTGTCCGCTGTTTCAGCTAGAAATCAAGAAACAAAAAGACAGGCGACAAGCTTTCGCCAAAAATAATGAACGTGCCCAACCGCAACTACGAGAACAGACAATACTAGCATTGGCCAGTTCGAAATTGGATCCAAAACCTGCCAGGGCAATACGGACTGAAGAAGTTAGTTTTGCTGCAGCAGTAAGAGGATCAAACAGCTCAGAAACTACACGTAAGTCTACCACGAGGGAATCCAAAGCGAAGGCGCCACCCAATCTACTCAGCAAGGCTAAGGAGCTTATGAAAAGCCTGCAAGCAAAGGGATATCCCGCAGAAACGATTCTTGACTTTTTAATGGAACTCATCGATGGATAAGTTGCCAAACATGCTCAGAAGAAGGAAACAGTGCGTGAGAATTGTGCACTGTAACATCCAAAGTATTAAAAAAAAACACGTGGAACTCAAACAGCTTGCAGTCAAACATACGCCGGATATTATAATTGTGAACGAGTGCAAGGTAGACTTCACTAAGAGCAAGTATAACATACCGGGCTTCAACAAAATCTACGACACTAGGGCAACCCATCTTGTCACAGCAATGTACATAAAACAAAATCTCCGCTGGAATCTAGCTACAGTGATCCCAGGCGTGGATGAGGCAGACCGGCGCATCGAAGGAGTCGCCATCAGGTTGGAAACAATCGACGGCGGTATTATTATACGAGGCCTATACAACCCACATCTTCGATTAAATCAAATTCGAGCAGACTGGGAAGCATTACTAGAAGATAACACCACCTCAATCAATGTTGGGGACTTAAATTTAAGAATGCAACAACTCGGGCACTCTCAAACACAAGGAGCAGGCGCGCTAGTACATAGGGCCATCAGAAATCGAGAAGCTAAGTTAGTACACACTGGCCTGCCTTCTCGACCATGCCATCAAGGAAACGGAATACTTGATGTCGCACTGGTAACCCAAGAGGCAATGGAGTATAATTATCGAACTAAGCAACTCGACTCGATCTCGTCAGATCACGCTCCGTGGCAATTGGAGGTCGACATAGAGGTACATGAACATGTACAACTCAGGCGAACGATGAGAAACATCACTGAATCCAAGGAGTCTCGCATAGAATTTCAAGAGCTAATTGAAGCAGACCTACCACTCGCAGAGCCAACTACTGATATCGAGGCAGACGCATATGTTGAGCAAATGGAAAATGTACTAACCAAGGCATTGGATGAGATGGCACCACTGCGAGAGTCTAAACGTCGGGATGAACTGCCGTTAAACATCCAGTACATGATACTACACCGCAACCGAAGCAAACTGAAAGCAAAGAATACACCGACAGGACATATCTTACGAAAGATATACAACACTGCTAAAAACATTTTGAAACAAGCGCTGCAAAAATATCGAGAGGCGCAATGGAACATCGTCATCGAGAGCCCTGAGAATAACTATGCAAAGATGTGGAAAATTCAACGCTCATTGAAGGCCAAGCCACAGCGCTTACCCGACTTGCATGGAGTTGTAACTGAAGAAGATACAATCAACACTCTGGTTGACACGGCAATAGTGAAGGAAGCAAATGTGGACGACAATCACAAGAACTGTGAGATCTTCACACCATACCAACCACTGCCGATGACTGACGTGAAGGAGGTACTGCAAGCTCTTCGCCACTTCAAGAATAAGAAAGCTCCAGGGCCCGATCAACTGAGAGCAGATGTAATTAAACTTGCTGGGCCGGCATACTACAATGCGCTGGTAAAAATTATAAACTACACTCTGCGAACGGGCTACTATCCTAAGAGATGGAAGCTAGGGGACTGTATCTTCTTACATAAACCAGGCAAACCACATACTGAGGCTGCCTCGTATCGTCCAATTACGCTTCTCAACATCATGGGCAAGCTATGTGAACGGATTATGCTCAGTCGAGTACTCTCGGAGGTTAATCGTCTAAAACTCATCCCGGAGTATCAACACGGCTTCACAAAAAACAGAGGAACAGGCACACAAATTTTAAGGACTGGTAAGGTTATTACAGATGCCCTAGCTATAGGAAATAGCGTGGCAATGGTCTCCACCGACCTGAGCAAGGCATTCGATTCCATTAATCACGCAGGGTTGAGCAGGAAACTGTTCGATGCTGGAATGGCTAACAATGTGATAAAACTTATAGAAAATTACCTTGTGGGACGGGAGGTTCGTGGTAAATACCGCACCATGTACGGAAGAAGACAGCCGGTTCCACACGGGGTCCCGCAGGGTTCTATTTTGGGACCGATCATCTTCAATTTGTATGTTAGCGATATACCCAGGAATGACATCGCAGGCATCACACTCTCGCAATACGCTGACGACCTATGCATTCTAAACGAGGCTAATAAACCAGATATGGCATCGCGTCGGGCAGCATGGGCTGCTGACACGATTATAGAGTACTACAAAGAATGGGGCCTGCAATGCAATGTGGGCAAGACGGAGTGCGTGATGTTTACGAACAAACGCAAATACGATCGTACTATCCAACTTCGACGAGAGGTATTGCCAATAAAGACAAATATTAAGTATCTCGGGGTACACTTCGACCAAAGACCAGTGATGAAAGAACACGTTAAAAATACAGTGAAAAAAGTGAAACAAGTGCGTGGTATGCTATCCCCCATCATAGGTTGGTATAGCAAAGTGTCGTTAGAAACGAAAATCAAAGTGATTAAAGCAACTCTGTTACCGATTATTGATTATGGCATTGTACAACTATACCCTAGGGTTTGCAAGTCCAAACTAACTGAATTAGAGAGGCAATACCGAATGGCATTAAAGACAGCGGGTAATTTTCCTCGTAATACGAATTCAAATGCAATTTGGGATATGCTTGATGAGGATTCATGGTACATACGTGCTAGGGACCTTCATGAAGACATGCTGCGCAAGTTAACAGACCAGCAAATTCCTGGACTTACACTCCCTGGCGATAAATATGATAAGTTGAACCATCATAATCCCATGTTGCCTGGCCTGCGTGCAGGCGAAATAGATTATGTATGCAAAAAAGAAAGAGGCAAACCGCTCTCCAAGCGAACGGTCCCTCCTCGTATCCCTATATTATAATAATAAAATGTATAGCGTAAGCGTTTGCCAGTTCATGTATGAACTGAGCCCCATATACTTTGCATCAGATCTTACATTAAGACACATATGTAAACAACACTGCCCGAACTTGGCGGGCCAAATAATTGTAACCTGAATTATATAAAATAAAGCTGATTCTATTCTATTCTCTAAATCGAAAAATGGTTTTCACACACCCACAATGTTTTTGAACGGCCTATCCAACGATACCCCACAGTATGGGATGGACAAGAAAAAAAAATTCGTCCCCAGTTTACGTGTATAATCATGTATTTTTCGAGATTTTATTTTACCATTTTGTCGGCGTAATTAATATCCATACCAAATTACAGCTTTCTAGTACTAATAGTCACTGCGCTAAGCCGTGGACATGGCGAAACTATAAGGGTTCCTTGTCGGACTACGGAACCCTAAAAAGGTGGTAAAGGCAAATGAATCGACATTTAATCATCTGTTTGACATCAGCAAGTGAAGCCAGTTAAACATGAGGACAATCGTTTGGATATATCAAAATGCCATTTTACAAGCTATTATCATCTACTTCAGTCTGTGCTGGTGTAGTGTACCATTTAACAAATATCACAACTACATGAAAAAACCGGCCAAGTGCGAGTCGGGACTCGCGCACGAAACCATTATCTATAAATACGGCAATAAATCATGCCTGTTATGGGAGTGCGCGGGTCCGGCTCGCACTTGGCCGGTTTTAGTATTTGTTGTTATAGCGTCAACAGAAATACATCATCACTGAGAAAATTTCAACTGTCTAGCTATCACGGTTCATGAGATATAGCCTGGTGACAGACGGACGGATAGCGGACTCTTAATAATAGGGTCCCTTAGGGTGCGGAACCCTAAAAAAGGTACTTAAAGTAGGCCGGTAAAGCCTTCAAATCAGATCAAAATGATCTTTGTTAGACCTTGCAATGTCGCAAATAACTTCAGTCATCGAATTTCTGTCATAATAAAGAAAACTAGCAGTTGTGGGCTTTTTGTTTATTGGTCTTATTCACTAGATGTTCACGAGGCTTCCATAGCTGTGGTGGACGCTGCGGTCTCCTCAGTGTATTTGCCCTTGTCCTTGCCGAGTGCCGCCAGGCGACCCTTGGCTCTTCTGTCGAGGATGGCCTTGCGGTCCTTGTTCATCTTTAGTTTCACCACGACGCACTGGAGGGAAGCAAATGTCATGTATTAGAAAAGAATAATATCTTCGCTTACTAGTTTGGAATTCAGTACCTACAAAAGCAAAACGGTTCTAGAAGATTTAAATATTATTCATATCTAGACAGGTTCTCAGCCAGCCTAGATTATGTATCGTTGAGTCGGTCGGCAACTAGTGTTGCGTCGAAATCAATTGTCTATGCTTACTATCGTGACCTTGGAAAAAAGTAACAATATCGATTGTGCTATCAAAGGTATCGATTATATCGATAGTGAATTCCGTAATACTATCGATAGTATCGATCAAATGTTAGCAATACTATCGATAGTATTATTTACGATAATCAATGAAACTATCAATTGTATCGATTGTTTTGGTCCACCGATAGTATTAGGGACTTAAAAAAGGAACACCTTAAATTTTAAATGGTACAAATGGGACCGATTTATATACATCCCCAATTACCGGTCCTTATATAAATTTTGTATGGGCGACTGAAAATTGTTTTTTGAAGTTGTTCAGTAAACTATACACTGTATAATAAGGGAGTGGTCTATTTACTCCAAGTATATATAATGATTCGAAAAGGATTTATGAAAAAACCACTTTAATTTATGACAATAAACTCAAGATATTTTGGGTCTGATCTGGACCCGGCAGCCGCATCAGTTGAGTGCACACATTATTGAGTTTATTTTCATTTATATGTATGTATTTACTTCAGGGTTCGTATATATCAATGGATATATACCAAACGATTTTATGTGATATATATCAATACAAAAATGGTTTAAAAATTTGATATTATTACGTTAATTTTTGCTTTGTTTTTTGTACCCAAATAAAAAAAACATTTTTTTTACAATTTATTATGTTTATAAAACACATATGGGGCTTAAATTACGTGACGCTAATTAGGGAAGGGGGGGTGGTCGACCAGTCTCACTTTGGGTCACGCAGAGGGTAGGGGGGGGGGTCTGAACAAATGTCACGTGACAACCTGCGACCTCTTGTTATCAAGACAAGCGCGCTACCGACTGCGCCACCGAGGTACTTACCTAGACCGTTGAATCTTTCCACCATGCTTGTCCACCGAATATTTTTGTAACTATTTGATCTAACCAGCTTATAATGCACATACTGAACACTCACGAGGGCGTTACGTGATTTCACGCCTTGTTCTTAGGAACAGATGGCGCTGTCGTCGCTACAATATGTGTTGATTCAGACAGGTTCGAATCCTGGCCCGAGGAATTTTTTCAAATTCTTGTCTTTACATTTGTTTCTAATTTATATTTTCTAGTTTGTAATGCACTCTAATAATAATATTTAGAGTATTCCAAAGCGATGGATTTCGCAATAAAAAACATAATCTTAATTTGCGATTTAATAAAGAGAGTCTCAGTAGTCCATGGATGAATGAATTATTGTAAATCTTCCGTGTGATTTTTGCGTTCTAAAAATGGTGTCCTCCTATTAGTATAATAAATAATTCGTTGATAAATTTATGTCTTTCAATCTTGATAAAAGTGACATTTCGGGTTAAGAAGAATGTCACCAAGATATGGGGGTGGCAGTCACGTGTCACGTAATTTATGGACGCCCCCTATGCAAACAGTGTATATAAATAATACAATAAAATTATAATATGGCTGTCATACAAAATGGATATAATAAACCACATTATTGATATATATCGGATATATATATTTTGTTGCACAAGAAGAGCACCTATTATATGGAAGAGCGGGGTATCCTGGCACAGGTACTTCGTACTTAAAAGGATGCCCCATCCACTGATGTAATTAGTATGTAAGTTTTGCACAATAAACAAATTTATTTATTATTATTATTTATATATCATAAATATCCGATATTTTGATATTTATAATAAATATCGGATATTTTCGAACCCTGATTTACTTATACATCCTGCAATTTAAAGTGAAAAAAAATTAACAGATGATAGAGTATCCTTAAGGGTCCATGCCACCTAAGCGTGCCCTACCGTATTGCTGATTCGTGACAGAAAATATTTGTTTAATGAGAAATAAATAATCACACAAGTTGTCGAAGAGTTGTATTACAACCTAATTAATTTGATTTTTGCATAGAATTCATAGCAAGCTAGAAAAAAAATCTAAAGTTGCTGAAAATCACGTAAAACTGCTCTTCGCGTATTTCTCATTGGCGATTTCTCAGATAATTTTGGAAACTGAAATTCAGGCTCCCGTAAGTTAAAAATGTACAGAATGGTGTGATTTATTTATTTTTGCCAAACGAAAATTGTTACTTGTTGTATTTATCCATCAAACATAACCAAATTTTGCGTGCGATTTCCCCATACAAATTACTATGGAGGGCGGCATCGAAACGTGATTCTTTAGAGCGCGCGATGTTTCGGTTGTCGTAACAGCCACGGCTCAGAGCGCGCTATTTTAAACAATAATGAAACGTCATAGAGTTCAGTTCTACCTGACGCAAAATGAGGTTATCAATGTCAGGGAGAACGGGTCCATAATAGAATGTGCACACTGCACAGAAAAAAAAAAATTCCGCCTACTTTTTTTTTTTTTTACCTTTCCATAGAAATTTAGTCAGCTGATCGAACCACTTTGTACTGGAAAGTAAAAAAAATATTTGAGCAAAAAATTTTTTCTTCTGGAATTTGATCAGTTAACGATACGTGATCTACGCTAGAATTACTTTCACTTATTATTGTAGAACCTTATATACATTATACTTGCAATAAATATAAGGGCATTTTCGTTTAAAATCCATACTGGAGACTCTGTAAGTGGTCAGGATCAAGTTTCAATGACCCTTTCTGTGAAATACGCAAAATAAAATTTAGACTTCTTTCTGAGTCGAGGTTGTTCTTGGAACAAGTACAGAGACACAACTTTTTTTTTCGTGTTTCCGCCATCTGTTTCATTGATCCTTGGTTCTGACCAATTACCGAGTCTCCCGTAATAATTTAGCTATAAAACGAAAGTTACCTTATATATTCAAAACTAAAATAAAAAACGCTGTGAAGTTTTTATATTTTAAACCATTTGAGAATTACTGATATCTTAACACTTTAGTATATTCGTATTTGCTATCAGAGCCATGTTCAGTTCATGGGTGCACGCAGGCAGACATCAACTATCGGTCATGGAGAAAACCTCCACAGCGTCAGGTCTCTGTCAGCCATTACAGTGCACCTCGTAGAATGGTTTGTGATCATCATTTGCAAATACCATGTTGAATGTGCTACTTGAATCAAAATGCCATTCATATTCATGTGAATCAGTTGTAGAAAGAGAAGTCAAAATGAATATTTTAATAAAATGTATCAATTTTATTGTAAATCTTATATTTTCAACTAGCTTTCACTCGCATGGAAGTGTAAAATACATTTTCGATAGTTTTCGGTTATTTTATCAACATTTATATAGCCTAGTTTACCAGGGTCACTATGATAATTAAGAAAACCGCATCCAAATCAGTTGAGTGGTAGTCTAGTTAAACGGAACATACATAGACAAAAATTGTTGTTATGGCCTCAGTACTATACTGATAACCCATTTCATTTAAAACTTCGCAAAAATATTCTCTGAACAGATAAAAAAAAATTACTAATAATTTATCTTTCATAGACCAATTTATCATTTGTTTACTTTTAGAAAAATCTGCATACCAATATTTTGCTCCTTTTGAAAGGGCGTAAGAGTAAAATGACTTCTCTTGGGCAAAATGTAAAAAAAATGAGTGGCATACTGATCACATTCACCAAACAATAGCTGAAACAAACCTTAGAGGGGTGGATGCCGACGTACGCACTGGCTCCGTTAGCCTTCTCTCGCTGGATCCTCTCAATGTAGACCACAAACTTCTTACGGTAGACCTGTACCACCTTGCCGACCTGCTGACCCTTGTAGTGACCACGCACGACCTGGAAGTGGAGAGAACCAGGTTAGTTATATTAACAGTTTATTCATGTTATAGAATACAGCAGTTGACTTTTAAATATGGGTATCTCCAATCACTATAAAATCCAACAACATCATACCCATAGATGACCTACTTTATAATCTTGTCTCAAGTTAACTAAACACAGTAGCTAACTATCAAAGAGTCTGGTGATTATACTTTTGTATCAAATTTCAACTTTTTCACAATTCATAGGCCACTTTTTAAAGCAGCCAATAGGGAACTTAGATTTTTCCTTTTGAACTTAGATACTTCCATCTAATTGTGTACAGGTGAAATTATTAGTTGGATAAACTCGAAACAAATAAAACATTTGTATGTTGAAAATTCACACTCTTGAGAGAAATAAATAAAATAATAAAACCAGTCAAGTGCGCGTTGGGCTACGCGCATTTTAGGGTTCCGTAGTTGCCCATTACATTTTATATGTTGGTCTACTAATACAGATTGTGCCAAACTTCTAGTCCCATACATCTAACAGAACAGCCCATACATTGTCGTGTTTAGAGGGGGCCAAAAGTTTAGCGCGGCCTATACTCGTAAACCTGTAAAGCCTACTTAGCTGTGATAGTTTTCCTTTTAACTTCATTATATTATTATTTCACGACTTCTGTGAATTTTTTCACATATCTATAAACAACCGTTTAGCCAGCAGGGGGTGGGGACACTTGACTCGTAACAAAATTAGCAGAATAACATACGGAGGTACTTCCTCATGGCATAAACTCCTTCTGTCTTGTATTTTAAGGGTTCCCTACCCAAAGGATAACTGAAATTTTCACAGATGATGTATTTCTGTTGCCGTTATAACAACAAATACTAAAACCGGCCAAGTGCCAGTCGAACCTCCCATACAACGTTAGGGTACAGAACCCTACGTGTGCAAGTCCGACTCGCACTTAGCCGGTTTTTTAATCCTTTAATTATTAACTACATCATAAGCCTTGCACTTTGCAATAATTCTAAAAAAAATAGAAAATTAATGTAAAAACTTCGTGATCAGTGACCCAAAAAACGCCTAGAATCCATTACAGAGTTGAAACAATAATTTTAGTTATTTTACATTGCTACTTTTTGGGACACTTTGGTAGGATTTAAACCCCCTAATTTTATCATTTTAGGAGGTAATGCAAAGGTTAACGTGGATGAATATTTCAGGGGTCTACAGAACACTGGAAAGAAATATCATTTTAAATTGGTGTTTTTCCACCATGTTTCCACTTTTTCTGGAGTACAGTTTCTTTCCCTTCTGAGCAAGACTAATTGAATGGGTGGAGTTAAGTATGATAAATATATTTATTTAACATATTTTTATTTATTTATATGTCAACTATATTGTATTTATTGCATTTTTTATTCATGCAAGTGTATTATTTTATTTTTAGGTTTAATTTTTTTGTATCTTCTCTATATTATATTTAGGTATATTATTTTTTTTACATTAGAATTAACATAATTGTAATTAAAATTAGAGTGAGTTGACATCATAAATATTTATATATTTTATGTATATTACAGAATAAAATGTTTGGATTAATTGGTTAACTAGATCAGGCTACAGCAGGGGGAATATTGTCAAATCAATTGACAGCTACCATGCCCACCCCCGTGCCCATCTACTGCTACTACTAGCAGCTACCTAAGGAGTGGTATAGCATTTGTGGTCAAGGTATAGCTGAATAAATAGGATATTTTGTAACCAGATGAAAGTGTAAATGTTTTATATTATATTATTATTTCATAATTAATTAGCTGATTAGTCAATATTAAAACTTCAAGATTAGCAAAACAATCAGAGCCATCAGTGAACCATGGTACAGACCAGCTAGCCCCATTCAGGTCTAGTCAAAGAAAACCTCAGCCCTGACCGTCCTGAGGCAGCATACATCTGCAGTCTGTGAATGGTTTGTCTTCATCATTTTATTTTGCTAAGTTTTTAATTTAACAGGTTCTAAACAGAAAGGTGACTTTTAATGAAATCACATATTCAGCTGATCAAACTGAGTAACTATACCAGACATCAAAAAATATTTTTCCTCTGATTTTGAAAACCTATTGCATTAGATAAAGAGAATTAAACAGATTTAGGGCAATATCAACTACATAAAATGTTTTAATAAGTAGTTTAAAATATTATTAGTACAACCAAAGAAAAGAAGAAACAACTATTGATACATGCTCATAACATATTTTTGCTTTCCAGCGTTGCTAGGATACATCAAAGATACAGCCTCTGTCATATTTATGCTCTCATGCATACTACTTTTGTCAATGTATGAGAGCAAGTTATGATGGAAAGACACTGTCTCTACGATGTATGCTAGACCCCCTGTAAAGTGTAAAATTAAGATACAACTTTTCCCAATGCAGGTTAATTACACGTACTTCGTTATTAAATCAATCATTAAATTTTTTAATACAAAAAAATACAGTTTCAAGGAGGGCTCAGCTTGCCCCTCACACCTTTACAAGTGCTGTCTTAACTACACTCTAAGTATTAGAACAAACGGAACTGAGCATCACCTAGTATTGAAGCATATAATAACAGTAACCATTGATTTTGAAGTGACGGGTTTGTAGTGTACGAGTGCAAAGTATCTGTTTAATGGTTGTCTTTAAAAGCTAGGATTTGACAAGGATCGTGCCTCTTTATCGACACTTTGAACCAATTTTTTTGCCAAAACACCTGGTAAGTATTTCGTTAAAAAATTCGTGGAACGAGTAATAAATATAACCTAACACTGGCTATTTCAGAAAATAACTTTGACCTTATGTTATAAAGTAAAACTGAAGAAACTTATGTAGCAAATACCTGAACTTCGTCGTCTTTGCGGATGGGCATAGATTTCACGTTGAATTTCTGTCTGAGTTCCTTGGATAAAGGCGCGGACATCAACACTCGTCTAATGTGAGAGGGAGCGCTGAAATGGCGCTTCCTATTTTTCCTTCTGGACGAGGTGACTTGCTTGTTGTACTTCATTGTGAAGTTGTCTTCGCTGAAAACGGAAAATAGCACTTATTTCACTGCGGCCAAAATATGTTTGGAGGTTACTCGTGCGAAACGTCAAGTTTTCCGAGCCATAAAATAGAACACAGGCACTATCTAAACGTGAAATATTCCCGTACGGCACAAGATTACATCCTAATAAATGGTTTCCTGGAGACAATTCATTAATTTATTATGAATTTTACAAGATTTATACGGATAAAAACCCACCCGAAACGACACGGCAAACAATCAAAAAAAGAAAGATCTGAAAAGTGTTACCAGTTAAAAATATTTAATTTATTTTGACTGACTGACTGTCAGCTCAGGGTTTCATTTCGAAACGATTGAATTTCACTCGGAGTGATGCGAATTCACCGTAGAGCATTCAAAAATTGACACGAGGTTAAACCGAGGGAACCGTGGGTTAACCGAACTTTTACCTTACAGTTGCTCGGAAGTGTTTTGAAACGCTTCCGAGTAATGCGAAAGAAAATCACACTGGGGCACCTGCGGGGCTATTACGTAACTCAGTTTCGGTTGCTAGCTATAGTTGCTATTCACCAAAAACAGATAAAAAATTAACGTCCAAAATAACCTTTAATGGGTATTGAACTAATGACGAATTGTGAAGTAATTTTAAGTCCAAACTTATCCTTATATATGCGGATATGTATGTTTTAGACGATAGACACTTGGTTTGGCAACTGAGTTTCCGATACGGAATCATGGGGCTGATTTGTGCAAGCAGATTTTTCTTTCTCTTTCTCCTTTATAAATCTGTCTCTTTCTGATAAACGAGAGAAGAAGAGATGGTACAGATTGTCAATTAAGTCTAAAAAAAAATGATGGCGCTTCAATCGCTTATGTGGCATACTGCGACCGCAAAAACTTGATACTTGCTCAGTCACTCTGTAGCGATCACATTTAAGTAAGAAAGATTTTTTTTGCCATGACGGTCTTTGTGAGCTTTGTTAGCTAAGGATATAGTTAGATACAAGTGTCGCAGCGGTTTATGAGCGGTGACCTTGACTGCGCTAGTCATTTTTTTCTCGCACTTAGTAATTTTCACCCAGCACTCAAAAACCGTTGCGACACATGTACTTTAGATCCATCCATCCATCCATCAGCCTGTTTCGTCCACTGCTGGACATAGGCCTTTCCAGGATTTCACCACTCTTGGCGGTCCTCCTGGAAGAAATGCCCTTACCCACACACGCTGGGCAGGCGGGTTGGTGAGCGCGGTGCCGAAACCATTGCTCCAGTGACGCCGCTGCCCGTCACCAGTCTGATTTATAGATCGATATAGATATATAGATTTTAGGCTCGGCAATTGGGGATGGATAAACCGCCAACCATCGGTCCCAGGCAATGGTGGGCCGCCAGGTTTTGCCTGAGAGCTGTTCTCTTACTCTCCCCCGAATAACTTCGGGAGGATTTTTGCGAGTAAGATGGTGGTACCTCCACAGTCGAGCCCGGCATCAGCTCTACCACCTGTACTTTAGATACTTAATAATAATAATAAATAAAATAAAAATAAAAATCATTTAATTCAGAACTGGGTTCCATAAGATTACACAATAAAAATAAAATTAACAATACAACTAAAATAAAGAGATAATAAAAAAGATACAATTTTGATTAATAAATATTATGATCACAATTATAATTAGCATGTAGTATCGTCCAGTGAAGGTTGATAGGACACCCGCACCCGCCTCCCACTACTTTCAGAATGGTATTGTGGCTGCCGCACACTCTGTGCATGAGAGAAGCAACTTTTTTGCGCTTAATTGCGTAAAAATCCATTGTTTGCGCCTCAGCAAACATGCCGGACGCGCTGCAGCGCCACGGCAGCCCCAACAGCATCCTGAAAGCATTATTGTATTGCACCCGTAGAGCGTTGTAGGTCTTCTGCGTGTATCTCACCCACAGGCCGCTCGTGTAAAAAGATTGACAGAACGCCTTGAAAAGTGTAATCTTTACCTGCTCTGTACAGCGAGAAAACCTACGGGCGAGCATATTGCTTCTGACCGCCAACGCTCTACGTTCGCGCTCAATGTCCTGGGGCCTTAGAACGAGATACAAAAAGAGTGACTTTTGGAAGAGGCTTCAGCTGTCAAATTTGATTTTTTGCATACTAAAAATCAAGTTTGACAGTAAAAGACTCTTTCAAAAGACACTCTTTTTGTGCCTCGTTCTAAGGCCCCTGGTCATCTTTCAGGTCCTCTGTCACAATATGGCCCAGATACTTGAACTGCTTGACTCTCGTCAATGCAGTCCCGTACAGCGTTACTGGGGGTACGTCTTGTGGAGAGCTGCTGCCCGCAGCGAAAACCAAGAGCTCACTCTTTTTGGTGTTGTACTTCAACCCATGAGTTTGTGCATAGGTTTCACACGCGTGCAACAGCTTCCTGAGTGCGCTGATCGACGGGCTCAGCAGCACCATATCGTCCGCGTAACTGATGTTGTTGACTTTGACGCCATCAATTGAACATCCCGCATGCATGCTGCTGAGCCCTCGGATCAGCTGGTCCACATACGGGTTGAAGAGCCTGGGAGAGGCCAAACCCCCCTGTCTCACCCCGCACTCCAACCTATACTCCTCCGAGCGCTCCTCCCCCCATCGGACATAGTTCACCTGGTGTTCATACCAGTGCCTGAAGATGCCAGTGAGCTCAGACGGAAGATTCACCCCATCCAGCTTGTCCCATAGCACTGGATATGACACCAAATCGAAAGCTTTGGACAAGTCTAAGAAGCATGCATAGACTGGCGTGCTCCTGTCCGTATAGTACCTGACGGTGCGCTTGAGCGCCAAGATGGCACTTTCTGTTTACAAGCCTGCCCTAAACCCGAACTGAGCGTCCTGCAGACTAATATGCTCATCTAAGCGCTTATCAAGCACATCATCGAGTACATACCTTAGCTGTTATTGTAGCTAACGAAATGGGTCTATAGTTGGTCTTATCAGATGAATCTCCCGTCTTGTTTTTGACCATCGGCACTACAATTGTCCTCATCAAGTCTGGCGGCAAGTACGAATGTCGTATGCAGAGGTTGAACAAAAGCGCCAAAACCCTAGGTAAGTGAGCCCCCGCATGTTTGGAGTGTTCTATGCTAAGTCCATCATGACCAGGAGACTTTCCCCTGGTCATGTGTGCAATAACCTTCCCAACTTCTTTAGCTGTAACTAGCACCGGCCGCACACACTATGGTTTGCTCCTCTCCACACCAGCAACAGCATTCGGGTCCTTTGCCTGCACTAGCGGTTGCGACGGTACTCTAAAATGGTCTTTGAATAAGTTGGCAATGGCTGCGGGCTCACTCAGCCCATCCACACTCACCGGCAGGCGCGGCTTGCTGTTCAGTTTATTAACTCCCTTCCGAAATTCACTAAATCGTTTTGAGTTATGTTTCGTTGTCAAAATATCCATTTTTACCTGTTTTGCATGTTTAATGCACCACTTTAATTCAGCCTTGAATTTCTTTCTACTATCACACATATTATTGTAAAATGTTCCACTTCTGGGTCTCCCACATTTGAAAGTCAAGCCGCGCCTGTCCGTTCAGAGATTTGACGTGTTTATTCCACCCCACGACGTACGACTTTTTGTTCGGGCGTTTGGTGGGTCTATCACACTTAGTATTGGTCGCAATGGCCGCGTTAGATAGTACACCAACCAAGTCACGGTACAAGTTATCAATTACATCTTTGTGGTCATTATTCGTGCACATAGAATCACCACAACGTTCACATTCGACAGGAAAATTTAATTTACCAACTTATATTGTATAATATTCCTTAATTTGATTTATATCCCGCTCACCCCACATTGAATTATTATTACATTTAATTTTAGCGTCTAACTTGCATCTCAGTACATTTAAATTACAATTTATAGTCGCCGTCAATAGAAATTGTGGACTATGTAAACAAACCGTTTTCTCAATTTTTCTCAAGGTTCTGTCACGGAGTCTCACTGAACATTATTCCAAATCATGAAGCAGCAAGTCTTACCTGCCATTCACTGTATTTCATCATGAAATATTCAATAATCACCAGTTAATTACGGAAAATTATAGAATCAATAGTCAAATCTGCACTGCGACGAGATTGCTGACATATTTTTTTCTCATCGAATCTGTATTGTCTTTGAAAATTAGTGATGTACGAATCTATTTGAATATAAACTTATTTTATTCGTGATGTAATTTTATTCCGTCTTTTTTTGATAGCGTTACTTCATAATCTTTCACATAACGTGTGTGTGATTCTATCGAGAGCTGTGTGATCTTCCAGCGTTGCTCTAAAATCTTTTATGTTTTCGGTATTCAAACGACTTGGCTTCCCTTTATTAACTTTGTATTGGGGTCTTACTCGCGATAACTAATAACATACCTTAATAGATATGTGCTTGACGTTTCGACGCCTCTGTAGGCTTCTCTTACTGATCTTTCTTTGTGATTTGGATAGTGTTTTACCTTGAAACAACGACAATTGGTTCCGTCATAGTAATGGACAATGCCCCATATCATTCGCGTCAAATCGAAAAGGCGCCCAACATGAGTTGGCGGACGGAGGCTATCCAAAGCTGGTTGCGCGAAAAAGAAATCAAATTTCAAGAAACCGAAATCAAAGCGAATCTCATAGCTAAAGTAGACAAGCAAAAATATAAAAAAATGTATGTAGATGAGTTAGCGGCATCGAAAAATGTGACAGTTTTGCGCCTTCCACCATATCATTGCGAGCTTAACCCGATAGAGTTGAGTGTTAGAAGGTTACGTTGGAAGGAACAACAAAACATTCAAAATGGACGATGTGAAGATTTTGTTGCTCCAAGGTTTGGCGCGGATCGGGCCAGAACAGTGGGCGAAATGTGTAGTTCATGTCCTAAAAGTAGAAGAAAAAATTAAAGAACTGGATGGGATAATAGATACGGCCACCGACGCTGTGACGGAACCATTTGTAATTAACGTGGGCGATTTGACTAGCGATTCATCAGAATATTTTAGCGATGAATCGAATAAAGAAAATTAATTAAGCACCTAACATATTTTAATCACATACTACCCATCTCTAGATAGTTCACCTATTCATAGATAAAGACAAAATGGCGCTTTGTTTACATAGTCCACAATTTCTATTGACGGCGACTGTATATGCAATAGAAAATTATCCGACCAGTAATAAAGTGCGATAGAGAAAAAATTACTAGCGCAGTCAAGGTCACCACTCATAAACCGTTGCGACACTTGTACCGTACCTTTTTTATTAAAACTTACTTTAACGTACTTCACAGTGGTTATGAATATAAACATTCCCGGTCCCGTGTATGTCACGCCAAATTTCGGGAGGGGGATAAATCCCACCTATCCCCCCCTGGATACGTGCTTGGTGACACTTGTACAGCGGAGACCACATCAAGCTATACACATTGAGTATAAGCTTACCTCTCATTGTACGGAAAGCCTATACAATGAGAGGTCAGCTTATACTGAAAGTGTTTAACTTGATGTGGGCTCCACTGTACCTGTGTGAATTCTTGAAATTAAAGTACTTTTATGTACAACTTAATGCCATTTATTTCTAGGTTAGAACAAGAAATAATAATAATGAGTTCATCCTGATTGTTTATTCATCAACCGCACCTTTTGTCTAATTGCACATAAAATAAAGTCGTCCATACCCAGAAAAGGACGGCCTCTCTTATTTTTCCCGGTTGTCGAAAACTTTATGTCACCGCTTTCACCTTCTTTGACGATTCGTCGCACTGTGCTTTCAGATTTTCCTGAAAATTAACACAAAATTATTGTTCAAGATGCCAAAAGGATCAAAACTATATAGACTCCACATAAAAAAACGTCAACAAAGCTTTTTAAATTATTTGTAAACATAACATCCAAAATTATAATAAAATGTAAAAAGCAGGTCTTTAATGTATATTTATAGGCTTGGATAGGATTTCTTACACTTAATTAGGTCATAATTAATACATTCACTGTAATTAAATACCTGTAATAACAGCAACTCGTTTGTACAAGTCATCCAAATCAGTTAGAACTTTTCCTGCGTGATACTCCGCCAAACAACGCTCAAATACATGGTATATGACATTTCTTGCACCACTCCTTATAGTTTTTCCCACTATCAAGCACCAAAACGTAGATTTTTCAATTTTTCTATCGACATCAACACGAAAATCACGAAGAACCTCCATAGAAAGAAATTTTCTCTGCGATTTGAAACTGTCAGTGAGAGTTTTAGAGTTGCCGTAATATGAAGAGAAAATAATAGTTCCGCTTTATTTAATTTCTAGATTTAATTGACAAGCTGTATGCTAGGCGGGCTTATTCCGTTTCAAGCTATTCCTGTCATGTCGTTGTCAAATAGATTTTTTTTTATTTATTTGATTAATTATATATTATTATTGCCAAAGCCGTTGTACAATAGTGCAAAAGAGATTGTGTTGAAGGTACGCCTTTTGTGAAAGAGAAAAGGCAAACAACAATGCGCCGTTGATTCCTCTCGATCAGAGAGTCACTGTCACTGTCATGAGCCCATGACGGATTGGTAAAATAGGGATACATACCAGCTTTAAACATAAAGACACTTTCATGGGCAAATAATAATTATCTATTCGCTTAAATTTTGCGGGCATATCAGAAAAAAAGCGTTTGAATTACATAAGTCACCTAGAAAAAATCGTCAAAAACGTAAAAAAAGGGAAGCTCGACGATAAAATGTCATCGAGCTAGAATAAGAAAAAAAATACCGTCATAGTACAGATATAGTATAAATATATCATACCATTAGATCATACGTATTGTGTGCGAGGTACAAATCAATAAATATTTCATTTTTATTTTTTCATTCTGTACTTTTTATTTTCATTAAAGAGTTGTCTAAGTAATATGTAGAAATATGCAGTTAAGTAAATATTATGTATGAGTAGTAATTGATTGCTGGCAACCCCTTTATGCGTGCTACCATTTCCTTAGCCAGGGGACTTCTTATGGTGAACGATGTGTATACACCATCTACAAGCACAGGCTAGTTAAATAACAGCAGTGAAAGATACATGGATATATCTTGTTAAATAAGACACTTGTACTTGTCCACAGGATTATATTTTCACTTAATACGCCCGACCGGTTTCGCTTTTAAGCATTGTCTAGGGCTTTATTACATAAAAAATAACTTAAATAATATTTACATGTTTAATACGTGCGATAAATGTCAAATAATTTCCGGGGGTCATTATTTAAGTTATTTTTTATGTAATAAAGCCCTAGACAATGCTTAAAAGCGAAACCGGTCGGGCGTATTAAGTGAAAATATAATCCTGTGGACAAGTACAAGTGTCTTATTTAACAAGATGTATAATAAGTTCCACCAAGTGCCGACAATCACAACCATCAACATACATGGATATCTTAATAGTATTATTCTTTGTACTACCTATATAGTTTAAATGTAAGTGAAAAGATACGAGAAACACTGTGCTTAGAGTCCGCGCCGCCACTAAAGTTCTGCGACGAAGTCTTTGTTTGGCTACGGCTATAGTAGTGCGTGCACACTCGCTTTTTCTAGAGTTGTAAAGAGACTGTAATTTTCTTATGGCGACGGTAATTAATTATGAATGTTATGTTATGAACGTTGCATCCGAAACCTTGCTCATGTAGTCTCCAGAACAAGCTGTAAAGATTATTTTATAAAATTCAACCTTCTAACTTTTAACCCTTCCATGTACATATTTATATACACGATGTATGTATGTTTGTTTTTAAGAACATGAAGCATTTCAAACAAATTAAAGACACACAATCTTAATACTCGAAATAAACAAAAATTACACCTACCAATGTCTCGAATAAAATGCTTAGGAGCAGCCCATACCACATGGCAATAAAAATTTATAATAAAATACCCGCAGAAATAAAATCGGAAGTAAAAAACACATTTTCTCTAAAAAGATAAGAATATTTCTTGTAAACACATGCTACTACTCGGTTGAGGATTTCTTAACAGAATTAGTTTTTCATATAAATTGCGGAATATTATTAATTATTTATTGAAAGAACACCAACAACATTCAATATTAATCGAATGGGCGGTGTTAGGCATAACATTTATTTAATAAACGTATTTGTATTTATTTATAGTTTATTTATGTGTCAACTTTATTGTAAATACATTCACAATATTCACCCGATGATACATGACCCCCTGAGGGGTCGAAATAAAACGTGACTTTAATTTGTACAGCCAAACTCATACTGGAGGCTTGGTAGGTGCTCAGTAACACCGATCGATAACAATTTTTGTTAATTTCGCAAAATAAAATCTTGACGTCCCATAGTAATAGACTCGAGGCTGGGCTTGCGTTTGTAGGGAACACGAAAAGAATAATTTACGAATTTTACAAAAAGGGTCATCGAACCTTGTTACTGAGCACTTACCGAGTCTTCAGTAAGAATTTGGCTACATAAATTAAAGTCACCTTATATAGCGCATTATTAATTATTGAATATTTCTTAGCTTTTCTTAATAAATACTAAAAATTGAAAACCAAGTCTGGCTTGTACAAAAATATATTTAATAACTTTATCGGTGGTAGAGCTGATACCGGGCTCGACTGTGGAGGTACCACCATCTTACTCGCAAATCCTCCCGAAGTTATTCGGGGGAGAGTAAGAGGACAGCTCTCAGGCAAAACCAGGCGGCCCACCATTGCCTGGGCCCGATAGATGGCGGTATATCCATCCCCAATTGCCGGGCCTTATATAAAACAGACTGGTGACGGGCAGCGGCGTCACTGGTGCAAGGGGTTCGGCACCGCGCTCACCAACCCGCCTGCCCAGCGTGTGTGAGTATAGGCATTTCTTCCAGGAGAATCGCCAAGAGTGGCGAAATCCTGGAAAGGCTGATGTCCAGCAGTGGACGAAACAGGCTGATGGATGGATGGATGGAAATAAAACACGAGTGGCGAAATTTAGGAAAGGCCTATGTCCAGCAGTGGCCGAACACGGGCTGATGGATGGATGGATGGATTGTAAATATCATATTATTATTAAATTATATAATTATTAAATTAAACCCGGCAATACACTATCGGATTTAAGTTGTGAATTTAGAATTTTTTGTCTGTGATTTGAGATTCAATTTGGACTCAATAGAAAAAACAATTTCATTTCAAAACAGGCATTATTCGATAGAAATCATCTTTTTAATTAAAGTTACAGTTTGAACCAAATGCAGCAATCTCCGGTTATGTCAGTTTTTTGTCGTTTATTAATATTTTTGTTAAAATGGAGATTGCCGGGTTTGATTTTATACGTTATATTTGCATTACATTAATTTATAATATCATCACGATATGAATCTCCGAGGGGGTGTGTGGGGTGTTCCGAGAATGAACTGTGAGCAAGTCATAGTCCATACTCGGTACGCCCGCGTTTCACCGACGATTAATACGTCCCAACGTGATGGGTGGTGAGCCCTGCCGCCGTACTTAGGGCACAAATACACCATTTTTAGGGCAAGCAGGTTTCCTCAGGATGTTTTCCTTCACCGTTCAGCAAGTGGTAAGTAAGAACAAATACTACGGACATAAATTCCGAAAAACTCATTGGTACATGCCCGACCGGGGATCGAAACTGGGTCCCAAGATTGAGAGGCCAGCGTTCTACCCCTGAGCTACCTGCTAATTAAACATAAATTTATTAATTCTGATATTTTTTTATTCATGCGAGTGTATTAATTTATTAAATTTAAGTAAGCCATAATAATGTATGTTTTTTTTACATTAGATTTAACATGTAATAAGTGTATATTATTTGCCTATATTACAGAATAAATGATTTGATTTGATAACTGTTGTTTATATTAATAACGAAAAGTCACAGAAGTGGTTCATTACCCTTTTAATATTATTTTATCTCCATCCATCCATCAGCCTGTTTCGTCCACTGCTGGACATAGGCCTTTCCAGGATTTCGCCACTCTTGGCGGTCCTCCTGGAAGAAATGCCCATACTCACACATGCTGGGCAGGCAGGTTGGTGAGCGAGGTGCCTAACCCCTTGCACCGGTGACGCCGCTGCCCGTCATCAGTCTGTTTTATATAAGGCCCAGCAATTGGGGATGGATATACCGCTATCCATCGGGCCCAGGCAATGGTGGGCCGCCTGGTTTTGCCTGAGAGCTGTTCTCTTACTCTCCCCCGAATAACTTCGGGAGGATTTGCGAGTAAGATGGTGGTACCTCCACAGTTGAGCCCGGCATCAGCTCTACCACCTACGAGATACCTACATATTTCATCTAAAATTATAAAACTTTCTTTCTTTTTTCTCAAATTACTTATCCTTCGTTAAACATGTTTTACCGGATAGGACATACAGAAAGTGCCCCTACACGAGGTGTGAACAAATACGTATCAACTTCAAAATCCCTCCACGACTCATTGTAGTCACTTTAAATCAACCAGCACGACGCGACATTCGGGTTGTGCCAGTCAGTTGTAAAAACAGCCACAACGCGTTGTATAATTACAGGTTATTAAGGCCACAAATCGAAATTCGCATCGTGGCATTCATGATCTTTGACAAGTTCTCGTTATGGTGATTGGAATAGCCATAACGCGTTCTAAACGTTAGCACATGCAGCCATTACAGAGAGTGATACAACGCACAGTAGCTTGAAACTTAAAATATGGGTCCTAGCATCCTAAGTATTTTTATTTAAATATTTTATTGGTTCAAATCAAACAAAAACCTAAAATAAAACTTCAACATAATACAAATGCGTTCTGTCTACTCCAAACGAAAATGCATTCTTTGAACCCAATATCGACCTTAAGGAGCCAACGAACCGACTCAAACCCCAGCGAATTTCACGAATCTCGTTTCCCTTCATCTTTGAACTGTTCAAAACGTCTGCACGGGGCGACAGCCCACAGTTCGCCGACGACCTTGTGACCTCTGACAATCGTACCCAAATCGTACCAACCCGGCAGAATAATGCGTGGCGAAAACTACCCAGAAGATGGAGCCTGCGTGGACCGTTCAACGCATGTCACTGGACCTGCGCAATCGTTAGCTCTCGCCCGGGCCTTTCAGTGAATGGAGGACCCCTGCCCTGGACGCATGTCGGTGGGAGCCAGTACCCTCGAACACCCATAAGTGGCCTGGTATGAGTGACGTGAATAAAAGTGTGTGCGAAGTGGGATGGTAGACTCGAGCGTGTAGCAATGGGTGCAGGGAGCGGCGAGCGTGGCGCCCCGCAAACATGTGCCAGGATATAGGTGAGTACACTCCGTCCAAGCCTCAAGGTCACCTCGATAAACAATATTTATGGGTGTCCACAGCCCCATAGAGCTGACTACCCTACCGCCTTGATTCCGAACCGTAATACCTGTTAATCTGTCAGTGTTATTTCTGCGACGGCTCGGTACAGGTTCTGAGATGTAATTTCGATCGCCTTTGAAGGAGGATTCACGGGTATATAAGTATCTCTCTTTAGAGAAAACCCAAGGTGTGTCGTAATTGGAAATTTTTAAATTATAACTGCTCATGAAATTCGTGTACAAAATAAAATGTGTTCAAAAATAAAATTAATAAGTGAACACATATTTTTTATTGAAAGCGTCTAAAATTGCATTTATTAACTTATTCAATGATGATGTATGACTATAAAACAGAAGTTTCACTCACAACGTAATGAGATTCGGAATATTTTTTTATCTTTATGAAATTTAGGCTTGTATTTTGAGTAAGAATCAATTTTTTTTGGTAAATAATTGTAAAATAATCAATGTACTTGTAAATTAGGCAAAATATTATAACTTGTAAGCAAAAAGTTCTTCAAAAAGTAATAAAATCATTAAAATGGTAAAGTGAAAAAATTGTAGAGAAAGCTCTACTCTACGAAAGCGTAGCAACGGTCTTGTGCTACGGAAAATGCTATGCATCATCTGAAAATCATAAATACAATCAAACTAAATATTCAGATGGCAAGACAGCAACACGACGTTAAAGCAAAACTATACATTTTAGAGGTGAAATATATTTCGGGTCCTTTCTATATACCCATATAATAAAACGACATAATAAAGATAAATAAGTCAATAAATCATTATATTATTTTACTTATTTTATAAAACCACCAATATACATATATTACATAAATAGTACATCATTTCGTTTAAATTAAATCGGTTTTAAGTTACTTACATGTCTAGACGACAGGTGGCAACAACATGCATTATATGTATAAAAGGGTACAGATATATACTAATTCATGGGTATGATTTGAGCTATTACTAATTTAATGGGTTTTGAATTTCTAAATAATAGGGTTTGTACCCAAAATAATAGATTTCTCAGCAAAAACCAAACAATTCCTTTAAGATTCATGTATGATCATCGGGATATTATAGTCAAGTATCAAATGAAAAGGTTAGTTTTTACTACGTAAAATAGGTTTGCACTTATATTTATACAATCAAATTAATTAAAAATTATCAGCTTCACCTAGGAATTGACCATCTAGACGGGGTCAGCTCGCTCCGCTTGGCTCGGCTCCCCAATTTACTAACATGTAAACCTAACACGCTCCTTCTCGCTTCGCTTCGCTCGTCATCGCAACTATTCTTAACAAAATAATTTATTTGATTTTAACGATTATACGATTTATTTGGTGAAACATCTACTATTCTGAGAACGAAACAATTATTTCGGGATTAACCTATTAATAAAGTTTTTTCAAGGTATGAACTATTATAATATTATTTTATTTATATTATATATACCTACATTTAAATAAATTTGGTATTTCAAACCTAAAGCTACTTTGATTTGAAATGTCTTGAGGATAAATATAGTTCCCTAATTCATTAATTATTTATTAACATGATCATATTTATTCATCATATCGTATTTATTAACTTTTAGACCACTTCCAGCGCCTTTGAAAGAAAGTGTGGAAAATAGTATTTATAAATAGAGGTATACCCCCGTCTCTACACTGTATGACTCCTTGACATACTGGAGAAATAATTTTTAATTTCATTTATTTCAGATAAATACGACGTTTTAATAGCCCAGGGATAGCTTAATTTTCCTAAAGTTCCGTTAAAAGAGTCATCGGTGTAGAAAATTGTGTGCCCTCAGACAAAAGGGATGCAGTCAGTGTTTCCCAATTGACTAAGAGTGGTGTTTTGTGTTTATAGCTTCAAAAAGTTGGTAGTTTTGAACGTACATCTTCGGTGTTTATTTTTAATAAATAAATAAATATTTAAATATGTTAAGCTAACCTACCTAATCCTCAACAATATTTACTAAAAAACTAAAATAAATGAATCTAATATAAACTAAAATACTGACAAATATAACATAGAAACATACAGTCTGTCAAAAAAGTGTTGAAATGAATTTTAAAGAAACTATTTTTCTTTCGCCTGGTTACACCAAACAAATAAGTACAAAATTTGTTAAATCGAGTTAACCGCGTTGTTATTTCATAAATATATTACCTAAATTATACTACATGAACGTTTAAAGTCCAATAAAGTTGATTAAAGTTTCATTTTCATTTTAACACTTTTTTGACAGACTATACTCTAATAATAAAGTAGTAAAAAATTCGGGTCACTGAATATTTTCGCGAAATTTTAAATCAAATGGGTTATTGGTATTGTATTAAGAACAAAACCATATTTTTTATAATTTATGTCTGTCTGTATGTATGTATGTTCTGTTTTAACTCGGGAATCACTGAACTGATTTGGATGCGTTTTTTTATTATCATCGTAGTGATCCTGGTCAACAGGCTATAAGGGATGTTTATAAAATAACACCCAAGCCGAAAACGGGGTAGATTGAATAAATGCAGGTGCAGCCGCGGGCAAAGGTAAAATCGGAACAATAAAACGGATAAATAAAGGAGATAGTTTGTTTAAATACCAATTATTTGATTAAATAAGCAAGTCCAACTTAATTAACAATATAATAATTTAAAGAAAGGGATCTGGACCAAATATTTTATTTGTAGATTTTCTTTTCAGGTGAGTATAAATTTTTTATTAATACTACTTCTTTTAGTTTAGGTTTTCTAATTTATTTTGTGTAGTTTCTAAGTTATTTTAATTTGTTTATTAAAATAAATGGTTACATAACGTCAAAAAAATTATAGAAATATCTAAATAAAAATTACCTTGCAATATAAATGATACTACTAAACATGTCCAAAGATAAAAATTGAGTCAAAAACAATAATTAATAGATTTGATTGATGGTTCTTGGTATAACACAATTATAGCAATGAAAAGTCTTGTACTAGTTCCACAGTGTTTATTTCTCCTTTGTTAGCGACCGGTTTCGTTTAAAAACATCTTCAGGCAAATTATTCTTGTTGCAAATTATGTAAACACATAAAATTAAATACATAAATGTTTCTTTAATTTGCCTGAAGATGTTTTTAAACGAAACTGGTCGCTAACAGAGGAGAAATAAACACTGTGGAACTAGTACAAGTAGAATTTTCATTGCTGACTCAGAAACGCTTAAGTCACTGTGTAACCCAGGACACTAGTAGAATAGCCTCGTTGAACTGCTAGGCCAACTCCTTGGCCGAGGCATGTCTCAGCCTTCGGGTCTCCGGAAACGTGGACTGGGCACGATCTGAGTGCATATTTTATGTTCTCCACATTTATAAACCATAGACAAGATAGCCAACTTGTCTGTGTTATAAACTAACTTTCAGAAGAAGTGCATGACCTGCTTTATAAAATCGTAAGATTACAGTTTTGGAAAAGTTCTAAGTATTGTAATAGGTGATAGACCATTATAGACCATATGAGACAAGTAGACATAAGTATTTATTTTTGGATAATAATTTATTGCCCATCAAAAATACTAACTGCACATCATCAGCGCAGAAGTGAGCCGGTAGATCAGGTTAGAAGGTTAGGTATGGCGAGTCGCTGAACGTAATAATTTTTTTATGACAACCCAGAAATCTTTCAGCGTAGATTTTTGCCCCCTTGTCAACATTCTGACGTTTTGATGTGGAGTTAAAATTTTTGATAGGACAATATTTTTAGCATTCTTTGTATTTTCTGGTGTGTGATTAAACACTAGCCTTTATTTTTATTAATGTCTCTTGTCTTGTATTTTTATCCTTTTACTTAACTAAAGCTTATGCTTTATACATGTTGCTGCATCAAAAATGATTTGTAAAAAAAAAGGAAATTTAATATAAAGAAATGATCTTCTTAGCGAAACTAATCGAATGGGCGGAGTTAGGTAAAATATTTATTTATTTACTCGTTTATGTCAACTTTATGGTTAAAAATGTATTGCATTAAATTAATTTTATTTATTCCTATATTGTTTAATATAAATGTATCTATAAAAAAATAGGGCTTACTTGAATTAAATTAAAATATAATAAAACCGGACAAGTGCGGGTCGGACTCACCCACCGAGGGCTCCGTTAAAGACTATATTTTTTATGATTTAATTACTAATGTATAGTTTATAGATTTTTAGTAGATTTTCCCTATACTTGTAGTATAAGACGGTATTACTTGCCAAATTTCATAGTTCTTGGTTAACGGAAAATACCCTATAAATTTTGATTCCCTTGAGAGTGTCGAAATGTACGATATAAAGTAGTAATAATATAAAATTACTGTTATTTTCAAACCATTTTACTAGTGTATCATTTTACTAGTGTATCTTTAGTTCAACCTTTTATGTAAGAGCCCAATTCACGACGACGATAACTTTGAACAAAAACAATATGTTAATATTTTTATGGCTTTTACCGCGATGTTTTTGGAAAAACTAAGGACATACACCACTTCATATTGGCTGCCTAAATAAAGACCTAGAATTCATTTGATTGAATTGTTTCTCTTTTGCGAGTTATTTTATTACTTACGAGCCCGCTCCGAATCGTTATTTATAATATCTAAGTATCAAAATAACGCGCAAAGGAGAAACAATTGAATCAAATAAATTTTAGGTCTTCATTTAGATGGCCATTATGGACTGGTGTATGTACCTGATTTTTACAAAAACATCGCGGCAATGACAAGGAGAATAATTAAAATAATGTTTCGCATCAAACAGACGAAAATTACAGGGTGGCCTCTTAATGGACTAACCTATTACTAATAATAAAGTAGTACGAAAGTCGTACATTGAATATTACAGGGTGGCCTCTTAATGGACTAACCTATTACTAATAATAAAGTAGTACGAAAGTCGTACATTGAATATTACAGGGTGGCCTCTTAATGGACTAACCTATTACTAATAATAAAGTAGTACGAAAGTCGTACATTGAAAATTACAGGGTGGCCTCTTAATGGACTAACCTATTACTAATAATAAAGTAGTACGAAAGTCGTACATTGAATATTACAGGGTGGCCTCTTAATGGACTAACCTATTACTAATAATAAAGTAGTACGAAAGTCGTACATTGAATATTACAGGGTGGCCTCTTAATGGACTAACCTATTACTAATAATAAAGTAGTACGAAAGTCGTACATTGAATATTACAGGGTGGCCTCTTAATGGACTAACCTATTACTAATAATAAAGTAGTACGAAAGTCGTACATTGAATATTACAGGGTGGCCTCTTAATGGACTAACCTATTACTAATAATAAAGTAGTACGAAAGTCGTACATTGAAAATTACAGGGTGGCCTCTTAATGGACTAACCTATTACTAATAATAAAGTAGTACGAAAGTCGTACATTGAATATTACAGGGTGGCCTCTTAATGGACTAACCTATTACTAATAATAAAGTAGTACGAAAGTCGTACATTGAATATTACAGGGTGGCCTCTTAATGGACTAACCTATTACTAATAATAAAGTAGTACGAAAGTCGTACATTGAAAATTACAGGGTGGCCTCTTAATGGACTAACCTATTACTAATAATAAAGTAGTACGAAAGTCGTACATTGAATATTACAGGGTGGCCTCTTAATGGACTAACCTATTACTAATAATAAAGTAGTACGAAAGTCGTACATTGAATATTACAGGGTGGCCTCTTAATGGACTAACCTATTACTAATAATAAAGTAGTACGAAAGTCGTACATTGAATATTACAGGGTGGCCTCTTAATGGACTAACCTATTACTAATAATAAAGTAGTAAGAAAGTCGTACATTGAATATTACAGGGCGGCCTCTTAATGGACTAACCTATTACTAATAATAAAGTAGTACGAAAGTCGTACATTGAATATTACAGGGTGGCCTCTTAATGGACTAACCTATTACTAATAATAAAGTAGTACGAAAGTCGTACATTGAATATTACAGGGTGGCCTCTTAATGGACTAACCTATTACTAATAATAAAGTAGTACGAAAGTCGTACATTGAATATTACAGGGTGGCCTCTTAATGGACTAACCTATTACTAATAATAAAGTAGTACGAAAGTCGTACATTGAATATTACAGGGTGGCCTCTTAATGGACTAACCTATTACTAATAATAAAGTAGTAAGAAAGTCGTACATTGAATATTACAGGGCGGCCTCTTAATGGACTAACCTATTACTAATAATAAAGTAGTACGAAAGTCGTACATTGAATATTACAGGGTGGCCTCTTAATGGACTAACCTATTACTAATAATAAAGTAGTAAGAAAGTCGTACATTGAATATTACAGGGCGGCCTCTTAATGGACTAACCTATTACTAATAATAAAGTAGTACGAAAGTCGTACATTGAAAATTACAGGGTGGCCTCTTAATGGACTAACCTATTACTAATAATAAAGTAGTACGAAAGTCGTACATTGAAAATTACAGGGTGGCCTCTTAATGGACTAACCTATTACTAATAATAAAGTAGTACGAAAGTCGTACATTGAAAATTACAGGGTGGCCTCTTAATGGACTAACCTATTACTAATAATAAAGTAGTACGAAAGTCGTACATTGAATATTACAGGGTGGCCTCTTAATGGACTAACCTATTACTAATAATAAAGTAGTACGAAAGTCGTACATTGAATATTACAGGGCGGCCTCTTAATGGACTAACCTATTACTAATAATAAAGTAGTACGAAAGTCGTACATTGAATATTACAGGGCGGCCTCTTAATGGACTAACCTATTACTAATAATAAAGTAGTAAGAAAGTCGTACATTGAATATTACAGGGTGGCCTCTTAATGGACTAACCTATTACTAATAATAAAGTAGTACGAAAGTCGTACATTGAATATTACAGGGCGGCCTCTTAATGGACTAACCTATTACTAATAATAAAGTAGTAAGAAAGTCGTACATTGAATATTACAGGGTGGCCTCTTAATGGACTAACCTATTACTAATAATAAAGTAGTACGAAAGTCGTACATTGAATATTACAGGGCGGCCTCTTAATGGACTAACCTATTACTAATAATAAAGTAGTAAGAAAGTCGTACATTGAATATTACAGGGTGGCCTCTTAATGGACTAACCTATTACTAATAATAAAGTAGTACGAAAGTCGTACATTGAATATTACAGGGTGGCCTCTTAATGGACTAACCTATTACTAATAATAAAGTAGTACGAAAGTCGTACATTGAATATTTTTTCAAACATTTTAAGTGGTTATTTGTATTGTACTGGAGCCAAAGCTACCATTTATAGAATTTTCGACTTTATTTCTGCCAGTTTGTATGTTCCGTTTAACTCGAGAACCGCTTACCGGAATGGCTTTCTTATTATAATCATAGTGGTCAAAAAAGTTATATATAAAATAACGCTCAAACCAAAAACGGAGCAGGGATTGAATAAAGGCGGGCGGAGCCGTGGGCAAGTGGTATCTTCCGTCGACGCACGTTACTTAGCACAGTTTATGTAAGTTACTCCGCAAACTAAAACACAGCTGTGGCCGACACAGACTAACTAGTTATACAGTGAGTTATTTAATGTTCTTCACATAAACTGGCACGTATTAGTGGAGCCAAGTCAGTAGAAAATTCAAGAGCTTTGTCGATAGAATCTCAACATGATAGCAAGGAAAGGTTCACGTAAAGAAGTTACGTATTTTGGTGTACGGCGATACAAGAAGTGAATAATTTAACTTATGTACGTGGGTAGGTATTTACCGATTTTAGAGATGCACAATCAAAATTAAGAACAGAAAAGAAACCCTCTTGGTATATCCGCATGCCCGTCACAACCAGTTTACAATGAGAGCGGGAAAGCTATAAAACTTACTCTTCCGAACCTTTCAGTTTTTATTTATTTAAAAGGGGCCAAATTGTAATGGTAATAGATAAATTACTATAATAAAGTAGTAAAAAAGTCATGCCTGTACATTTACTATATTTACGAAAGTTGAAATAAAATGGGTTATTTATAAACTGAGGCTAAAAGTGCGATTTTTTTAAATTTTGTATTCGGTTTTGTATGTTCCTTATTAACTCGACAGCCAATAAACGGATTTGGATGCGGTTTTTCATTTAGCATTTCAGGTATAAACATTGTTTACAAAATGCAACAAAGTACTTAGAAATCTTGTATTTTTAACTCCAAAGCGCCCAATTTTCATATAGATTTTTCTTAATTAACCACTTTCTCATTTTTGAAAACATTTTAAAGCCCCGTGGTAGTTCGTAAGTATTTGAAAGACGCAGTAGTTTGGTATGTAGCATATTAATTTTCCTTATTAAAACTAAATAAATAAATAGGACAGCAATACAACGTTAACAGCTAGGATTTCTAAAACGCGGTAAAGAGACTGTAGGCGGGCGAGGAAGACGATATAGGTAGTAAAAACCGGCCAAGTGCGTATCGGGCCACGGGCAGTGTAGGATTCCGTAGTTGCCCAGTACATTTTATAAATATTGGATAGATTCGATTGATTGTTCTTGGTGGAATATCATCTTGAATAAATTATGCACAAATTATTGTACTTTTATTGTGATTCACTTTTGTTTATTTTATATTTGCTTGCTAAAAATGTTTTCTTTTTGTTTTCTTTATGCAGTTTTAAATAGTTATTAAATTAATAATTTGTTGGCCCAATGATGTGTAATACGAAACCGGTAGCCTAAGTAAGAATAAAAACAAATATAATGTGGAATATAAAGTACAAGAATTTGTGTACAACTTATTACTTTTTATAAGTTGGTCTTCCATTCAATTGCGTCGCGAGCATTAATTTCATCATAAACCCTATATAAGTAGAGGTTTTTGATAAAAAAACTGGATTTTCTCGGGTTTATGATAAGATTAAATCATAAATTTGTCTTCTCCCGGTTTTTAATCAAAAACCTGATTTTAACATGAAACTGCGACATATATAGGTACATAATACGATATTATCGTTGCGGTATGGGAAAGCAGATGCGTAAATTCTGGATAGCCCAGTAGTAGAGCAATCGCCCGGTAAGCGAGAGGTCCTGGGTTCGAACCCTGGTCAGAGCTCCTCACATCCCGATTTCCTTTTCTGATTTTCTGTATCGCAATGATATAAATTTAATTTATTATTCACTAAAACCAGCAATGTTGGACTTTTCCTGATTCACCGCACCACGCGGACGCGCACTTTTTCAGATATATTTATCTCTTTCGTTGAGCCATTGATGCAGAGACTTCCGAAAAATCTACAAAAGTCGGTATGGACGCATGACTGATAGTAGGTATGCAAATGCCTGTAAGGCTGTAACCACGCTGTAACCAATTTCTACACAGAGCAACTAAAAACTTTCCTAGTGCGACATCAGCCACCTGGCGCCGACACAGAGTAAGTGCCCGCATGAAACATAAATTCAGCAGAATCGCGACTTTCTGAATTTTACATGACCCTTTTGACCTGAAGCCGTTCCGTAAATATAATAATCATGTCCACGGGACTGAAAACATGTAGCAGAATTTTAAACGAAAAAGCTAATGATAAGTTGCAGAGTTTCAACATTTTCATAACTCACATGAATTTTTAAGGCTTGTTGGGGTAGATTCCTGTGTACGAACTTCCCGCGGGAGAATAAGGAACTTTCTGAAGTTTGCCTTTGTATGGCTCTCTTGCTTCTTCGATGTTTTGTGTACAAATTATCCAGTTAAAAATAAACAAACCCGCATTTAAAAGGTTTATACACACTAAAAACGTATTTATATTAAGCCTTGTTGGTGGAGCGGGTGGGAATATAAATATTTAATCCTTATCTCCTGTATAAAATTGTTAATGGAATTGTGGACTCTCCGTATCTCTTTGAAAAAATCAGATTTAGTGCTCCTGCTCGTCACACTCGATGTAAATTTTTATTCTCAGTACCCTTCTCCAGAACCCTGTACACTAGAAATAATTTTACAAGTCGTGCCTTGGATTTATACAACAAAGAACTGGACAGTGTAGATTTATTTAGTTCTTCTTAAAACATTTTTAAAAATGAATTAAAGATATTGTTTTTGTAAGCTACCTTGTTTTGTCTTGTGATGTCGATTTCAACTTTATTGTAATGTTTGTGTAGAATTTTTTGAAACTTGTAGGTCTTTTTGTGTATTTCTTATTAACAAGTAATTGCCTTGTGACCGTTTATGTTTCATAAAATAAATAAAATAAATAAAAATATTTAAATAATCATCATCATTACTTAATATGTGTGTGTACCAAAACAAGGAAAAAACATAATTAAAATATATATGTATGTACGTTTGTACTTATAGTTCTTTGAATGTAATAAACACCGCTACTAGTAGATCATTACAATTAAGTTTTTAGGTCTCTAGCTTACAGACGGAACGAGTTCCAGTTCTGAAATGTTGGTATGTTGTGTAGAAATGTTGACCCAAAACCGAATATTGAATTAAAAATTAAATGTCACTGGGTCAAACATTAAAATAATTATTAAATACTATTTTTATGGTTTAACTATAAAACATAAAAACTAAATAATCCTAATACTTACTTAAATAATTTATAAAAGAAAACAAAATATATACCTTACAAATAAATAGAAATACCTACAAATAATAAACCTCATCCAAATCGCTGCTCCGTGGCAAGGTGCCCAGTATGCTGGCGACATTCCCGCGTAGCATTGGTAAGCTTATTCGTTGGCCCAGGAATGTGCCAGCCCGTGGGTCACCCGCGACGCTGACCAGGCGTGTGGAAAGTCAAAAATTCTAAATTCGTATCAGGGGCGATGAGTCCTGCACTGACTCTCCGTGATCGTGAGAATTGTGCACTTCCCTCAGGTCGGCTAGCCCAGCCAGGACAACTCCTTGAAATAGAGCCGAACGGCTTCAGCCTGCCGACACAAAATCTGGTCCAGAGAAGGGGAGATGGAGCTCATTGCGATCCCTGCTTTACGTCTCATGTCATCAGTGGCAGCGGCAGTGAAGCAGCACATGCTCCACCGTCTCATCTGCGTCTAAGCACCCTCGACATAGGGGGCTGTCAGTAACACCTGTAGTGAAAAGGTGTTTGTTCAGGTTGCAATGTCCGGTAATGATACCTACCATATCCCGGAGATCAGGCCGCTTAAGTTTCATAAGGTACCTTGTTAGTTTGCTGTTTGTTTGCGGTACCATCAATCAAAATCAAATCAAACCATGGACCATTAGTCTTGACAGCCGGCAGTCAGTCCGTGCTGTCCAGCTCCTGTTCTGCTCGGTGAGAGTGTATCTCCTAAGCTCTCCCCTGATAGCTTCTGCTGATGGCCGACACAGACTGTTTCCCTGCTTCGATACCTTGATGCTAGTTGCTAGTTTGGCAAGGGAGTCTGCTTGTTCGTTGCCTTCGTCGTTGCTATGTGCTCTGGTCCATGATAACTTTACCTTGCACATTGTTGATAGGTTCTGCAGTTCTGCATGGCAGTCTGCTACAATTTTAAATCTACTTATAGGTTTGCTTAGCGATGAGAGCGAAGCTGCACTGTCTGTTATTATCATAATCTCTAGTATGTCGCGAGGTCTACTTATGCAAATAGCATTAGCTGCCTTGGCCGCTAGGAGTATACCTACAATTTCGGTTTGAAAAACCGTTGTTATGTTGTTAAGAGGCATTGATTTACTGAGTCCTAACTCTGGAGAAATGTAACTGCAGCCGCTACCATCTTTGTTTTTTGATCCGTCTGTATAAAAAGTTACTGACTTTTGGTTATAGGTTGTATTTTTTTCTAAAGACATATCTTTAGTTAAAAATTAAATTAAATACAATTTTCGGGGAGCATACATGAAAAGGAGCCAAATATTATTTTTTCTTTTCCCATCATGTGGAGTGTCATTGTCTAAAAGCCATTAAATAAAGTGCAAATATATACTGGGTGGCGAAAAAGTAATGACATGATTTCAGTTAGCTGCCATTTTGTTATAAATGAAAAATAACCGGCCAAGCGCGAGTCGGACACGCGCACGAAGGGTTCCGCAAAAACGGCAAAAAAATCACGTTTGTTGTATGGGAGCCCCCTTTAATATTTATTTTATTATATTTTATAGTATTTGTTGTTATAGCGGCAACATAAATACATCATCTGTGAAAATGTCAACTGTCTAACTATCACGGCTCATGAGATACAGCCTGGTGACAGACGGACAGACAGACGGACGGACAGCGGAGTATTAGTAATAAGGTCCCATTGGTTGCCCTTTGTGTATGGAACCCTAAAAAAGAGTTCTGTTTTCATAAAAAGTATCTGTATAAAGAAATAGGGTGTCATCAAAGTTTTAGACCATTTTGTTACGGGGCCGGGGGGGGGGTCTATCTCAAAAACTAGCTTAGTTAGAAATTTTGAATTTTCTGTATATTATGTAATTGATTGAAATAGGCGTTACCTTGCGGAAGTCCATCACTAAGTTATGGATATATAAATATAATTTGCAATATTCCGCTAAACAATTCTTGCCGTGCTATTCACAAATGCAGACTCGTGCACCGCCCGCCCGCCCACATAAAACATGCAACAAGCAAGCAATACGAGCATAAAAGCAAAGCAATCTTAAATAACAAGCAAGAAAACTTATCGACACGTGTTTCGCCTGCTTGCTTGCTTGCTTGTTGCATGTTTTATGCGGGCGGGCGGGCGGTGCACGAGTCTGCATTTTGAATAGCAAGACAAGAATTGTTTAGCGGAATATTAGAAATTATATTCATATATCCATAAGTTTGTATATTACGTGTCATTGTACTGTATTTAAGCGACGTACGGACAGAGCGGAGGCTTAGTTACTAATAGGGTCCCATTTGGTACCCTTGGTGTACGGAACCCTAATAAACGTAGAAACCGCTTTCACTTTATTTATGCCTTAAGGCTGTTCTTTTGTATTCTTTCTGTTACATATTTTCTTATAAGACTTTATTTCAAAGCGGGGATAAAAAATGCTCATATTTCTAATTATCTTTCAAAATTAAATGAAAATTACTTTTATACGAAAAAATTTCCTAAAAACAGACTTAATTATTTTCTATTTCTCTACATGTAATTTTAATCTTTTTATCTATACTGATAATACAAGTAAAAAGTCGTGTTTGTATGTACATTGAATATTTTTGCAAATAAATGAAATTGGTTATTTTAGTATTGTATTCAGGCCAAAACCACAATTTTTGAACTTTTTTCTGTTTGTCTGTCTGTATGTATGTTCTCACTCGAGAACCGCTCAACGGATTTGGTTACGTTTTTTAAATTACCATCGTAGAGTGGTCAACACACTCGTATAGGCTTAATAGGCTATAAAATAACGCCCAAGCTGAAAAAAAGGACAGAGATTGAATAAAAGCGTGCGGAGTCGCGGACGAAAGGCTTGTGTATATGACATTGTTGTGATGAAAAACACTTGTACATTTCCACAAATGAATATATTATTAATATTTGTGGAAAAGTAACAGTGTTTTTAATCACAACAATGTCTGATAAATTCCACCAAATGCCGACAATCTCAACTACCAACTTCCTCGTATTTATGAGGTGACTTTCGTTTATACAACTGAATTCATACTGAAGACTCAGTAAGTTGGCAGGGCCAGGGTTTAAGGTTTATCAGGACCCTTAAAATGGTATGATAGGAATGGAAGAGGGAAGGGGATGAAATATTGCATACGAATTCGTTACTTTTGTAGCTAAATCCATTAAAATTTGTAAATAGCATTTTTGTAAACAAAAAACGCATAGTTTTTGGAAAATCATCCTTTGAGGGGGTAAAGCAGAGGATGAAAGTTTCTATTTTTTAAGTTAAAACGTTTGGTTGGAAATAAAAAAATGACATGTTCAAACAATTTTATTAAAAAAGAAGAGAGTATACGGGATAAAGGTTGGAGAAATTTTATATTTTGTGTTTAAAAACATCCAAAATTGTAATTATCCTTATTAGTTAAGAAAGACGTGATTAAGCGTTTTTGAAAAATCATAGTTACTACAGAAAGAATAAAAGCTTCTATAAGCGTACGAAGTCGCGGGCAACATCTAGTCACTTTATATAATTAAGTTTTGTTTGTACACAATAAAAATGCCAACAGAAACCGCGAAAAACATTCAGAAACCACAATCTTACCACATCCACATTCAGCGGCCGCTACTTTGCACATCAAAGACCAAAACGAGTTGGGTTCACAGCAACCAAAAGGAGGTCTTATTTCTAAGAGGTAGAGTGGTTTTCTCATTGCCGGAGGTTGCTGAAATTTTCATGAAGCGCTCTCAGTCTGACAGCAGTGCAGAGTCGTGTGCTCGCTCGACGTCGTTTAGCAATTTACAACTGCTGGTTGGAATATAACCCATCTGTGCAATGTGCGTTTCTTTTACTTCCGTTTTAGGGTAGCTATTGAATCATAGTGACTGCAAACTTTGGCGTAACCAAAATTCTCAATTTCAACAAAATATTATTGTAAATGTATGCTGTGAACAATGACACACATGTCATTGGCTGTGAAACTAATAAATTTAATAAAATAAAATAAATTAATAAAGTATTATTGGTTGATCTGTAATAAAAAGGTTGCCGAAATAAGGGGCTCTGGGTTATAATTTATTGCTCATCTACTTGATACGTAACAGCTTTTTTATTTTTAAATTATTACTGAAGACTCGGTAAGTGCTCAGTAACAAGGTTCGACGACTCTTTTTGTGAAGTTCGTAAATTATTCTTTTCGTGTTCCTTACAAACGCAAGCCCAACCCCGAGTCAATTACTTTGGGACGTCAAGATTTTATTTTGCGTAATTAGCAAAAAGTGTTATCCGTATTAATGATCACTTACCAAGCCTACAGTATTAATTTGGCTGTATAAATAAAAGTCACCTTATATAAAGAAGGTAAAGGGAAAATAATACTTTACGAATTTCCAAAAAAGGTCATCAAACGTTGATAGCGACTACTTACTGAGTCTGCAGTATGAATATGGCTGTATAAATAACTGTCACATTATTATTATACATGCTGTGCAGTGTTCGGTATATGTAGACAAGAAGTAACAGAGTGGTTATAAACACGAAGTATATTAATTTATTTATGTCACATCCCAGGATCCCGGAAATAGTGTTGTAGGCCAAAACCTAAAGTTGGTGACAATTTTAACCTCATAGTGAAGTTTACACGGGAACGCTAGAACTGCTATTAAATCCAACAATGTGAGTAGTTTCATGTCTACGAAGTGGTGAAACTATTTCCGCGACCCCGAAATTTGAAAAATTAAAACCACTTTTATTATAATCATAATTCGTTTTAATGTGTTTTGTTCTTCAGATTCACTTTACTTAATAATCATTTTGATTGTAATGAACTTGTAAACGTAAACTTGGGGCACGTTAGAGTTTAAAGCAGTTATTTGGTATATTTAATATAATCCATCCATCCATTTTACTGGTCCGTCCACTGCTAGACAGGCCTTTCAAGCCAAGATTTCACCACTCTTGGCGGTCCACCTGGAAGAAATGCCCATACTCACACACTCGCTGGGCAGGCGGGTTTGTCAGCACGGTGCCGATATCCAGTGACGCCGCTGCCTGTGACCAGTTTGTTTTTTAAGGTTTGGAATGGATTTACCGCCATCAATCGGTCCCAGGTAATGGGCCACCTGCTTGTGTCTGTTTGAGAGCTGTCCTCTTACTCTTCCCCGAATAACTTCGGGGTGGTTTGCGAGTAAGACGGTGGTACCTCCACAGTCGAGCCCGGCATCATCTCTACCACCTATTATCTAACATAGTATATACATACAGTTCAAAAGAATCATTTGGAGATGGTACAACAATGGAAACAAATCATCAGTCCGTTGCTTTAGACGAATGTAAAATTAAATTGGCGACATACTCAAGAAGGGTAATGTCAAAATTACCCGCAGTTTGTAGATTATTGGATGTTGAAAAGACGAAAGAGGTGTGTTAGGATCGTAGCAGATGGATATCTGTAGGCTCTGCCTAGTTCTTTAGGAGACAGGCGTGAATAATGTATAATATACATATTATGTAAAATTAACGTTGGTTTGTACGGATATCACGAATGTAAAACGAAATATTTTATTTACATTGCATTATCTAGACATTATTTTTATTATCATTACATTTTCAAGCTGTGGCCAATTATAAAAGTGGATTCCTGCAAGAGCAAAAGCATAAAAAGTTAACTAAATCTTAGCATCCCTTATAAAATATAAAGAAAACAACAAAATAATTGATTGAGCCCATTTTACTGAATAATAAATGAATACATACACACATTATACCGAAATCAATTGCACAAAGTCCCAAGCCGGCTGCTTATGTCAAAAAAATGAATCTCTCAATGAAGAAAACCAGGCAAAACTCGGATCCTTGGTCTCTCACGGAATGACATTTCCACGTCGTCAACGAATGCTGCGTTTTCGTTGTCGCCTTCTAGGTCTAACGATCTCTTGTGTTGTCTATGGGTTTGTGCTCCTTGGGCCTGGTGTGGCACTGGAGGCTTTGATCGAGAGCTAGATTGTCGAGGCCCTTGAGCTAATGTCTGGTCAAGGAAAGCCACGAAGCACACGAGAAGAACAAGCGCCGTCAATTTAGTGATGGCCGCCATTTTGGAATACGTGTCACTTTTAAAAATGGAATAGTAATATTGTAGTGTGCCAGTCTTTTATATATTTCATTTTGTTTTGTTTTGCAATTTGCGTGTGGATGCAAAATTTATTTGTTCAACAAAACGGCAGGTTAGCTTTTTGTGTTATTTTGTTTGTGGAGAATGATTCTTCAGTTACAAGCTAAATTAGCATCATTAGCGCGGGGAAATAAATGCATTTGTGTAAAAACGTTTTGTATTGGTCTACTAATTTAATTTAGGATTCACATTGAGCAGATATAGACGCTTTTAGGGTTACATTGTATTTTTTCATCACTAATGCTCAGGAAGTAAATCGTATTTAAGTCGAAATGCGGGAGGTAAATTCGATTTACCACCCCAGGGAGGTAAGTAAATTTGAAAATCAAATGAGTGTTCCTTACGGTCAGTAACTATGTGGTCAATTACTCGTCTCGCTAAATGACAATGGAAAATATCTTTTCTGCCTATTTCCTTTTTATTTCGTAATTCCGTATTTTATTTATAGAATATTATGGAAAAATGTGACTTGCTTAGATATCTGTTATATTGATTAATGTTAAATTAAAAAAACGTTTTTTTAAAAAGACGTTTATGGCTTAACACAGCAACTAAATTAGTTTTTTTTTAAACAATCACACTGGCCAGTAAGACAGATTGCACAAAAAAAGTCACATGAATAAAAATAAAATGGCGGCAGTAAAGTTATCTTGTTGTTGCAAACATAATTTTATATTGTCATTGATTGCACATCGAATTAATTTTGATATACTGCAAAAGTGTTATTAGTTATTTTATTATAGATAGACCCTTGATAATGGTGTAAAACCGAAACCGGTTGGGATAAATATAATTACAGTGAAACAAGTACCTACGGGTGAAGGTCAACGCCATGTTATAATTTTGTAAGTTTTTCCTATTTCCTCGCATTAGTAATGAAAAGTAGAGTGTTACACACGGGTGTAAGCGATCAATTGCACCCTCGAACTGAACTCGCTTACCTCCTGGATAACAATCTACTATTGCACAATTTCATTTATTTTATCTCTCTTCTTATTCGTAATAAACCTTTAATACAAATATTACTTGAATCTAAGTTGAAACTTGTTATAAACATGCGTTGACAAATTGTGGAATTATACTATCTTTGTATTTTTACAAATGATTAACTTACTATTCCCAACTTAAATTTTTTTAATAGAAATTAAAAAGACACCTGGTCAAGTTCCGTACATACCGCTTAAAACACAAAAAGGGTCTTGACAGACGAACATACGGACAACAAAGGATCGTATAAGGGTTCCGTTTATTCATTTTGAGGTACGGAACCCTAGAAAACGAAAGATTATAACTAAAACGTGAGGTGAATATTTCTGTAGCCGTAAAACAGCAATGATAAAGTAAAAAAAAAAAAAAATTTTTTTTAAATTATTATGAACAATTTCATTTAAAAATACATCCGATTACATCCTACACTGATATTATTTTAAACCTTAGATTAAACAAAATGAAGATAAGGTACCACGCTTCTCGCGCGCGGCACTGCAAATATAGGCCCAATGGGCCTGTTTCGTTGTCGTCTATCTCTGTCATTCGGTGGCGCTTGCTTTAAGATGAAAAGATGCCCCCACTGAAAAAGACACTGAAAAAACAATTTTTTATGAACTGGTTTTAATCATTTTAAGCTGCCTCGTTGATAGCTATTTTACCTGTCAACTTTGTGGCCGAGGGGTAGAGCGCTTGCCTGCTAACCCAGAGGTTGTGGGTTCAATTTTGGCGGCGCACGGTGTTCGATCGGCGTGCTTCGAATTAACAATTAAGAGTATGGCATAGGCTAGGAAAAAATGTTATTACCCGTCCAACACGAAAAGGCCAATGTCAAATACTTTATTAGCTATTCATAGAGGCGATTATTAGTTAGCTAATTGACCTATTTGTCTAGGACGCGTAATACTAATAATTACGCGCGAAACAGCAGATCGGAGGGTTTTTAGTTAAAACTGAATTATTTTGTAGGGAAAAAAATATTGGATTTTGGTAGAAAACCTTTATATTTCTATTAACTATTTTATAAAAAAAAACAAGTTGATCTGTTAACCGCGTTCTTGAAACGAACGTTTGAAAACCAAAAATAATAATGATGGAAATCGCTTTATTTTTGACAAAAGTACAAATCTTAGTACATTGTTTATAAGTGGATCACCTAGATAAAATATCAATAAATCAAATATAGCTTTTTGAATATTAAGATAATCCTAATTTCTTCAAAAGGACCCTCGAACATTTTGCTTTGTTCATGTTCTAGGCTCAGGCACAAGTACTCTTGGTCCAAATTGTGCTCGAAGTACCGCGATAGACCCATCACGCTCCAAGAGGTAATGATTAATTAAACGTAGGTGTATGATTGTGGACTGTGATTTGCATTTCACAGTCCACACTTGGAAACATCTCTGCCATCCCCCCACTGGTTCATGTCGTGACGATGTATTTTAGTAAGTAAATGTAAATACTCGACCCTGGCGAGTTTGGTTAGAACCAGGTAACTGACTGAATAAATACAAGATTTACACGCAATCAATTTTTAGGACAAATAAACAAGTTTTTTTTACAAACAATAAGTTCTTGCGTCGCATCTACTGTGTCTGAAAAGCATTAATAAGAACTAGGATGAAGGGCACTCACCTAAAAATAGCCATTGAAAATAGGAGAGACGTCAGTCTGTCCAGGGACATTCACAAAAAATCTACGGAAATCGGCAATGGACACATGACTACTACTACGCAACGGTTTTGTTAAGTAAACTACCTATATACTCTAATCAAACTTTTTCCATATTAGAGACGTTCGTAACGTAACGTCGCATTGAGCACTATTTTTGAGTTCATAATCAGGGTTTTACGATATAAGCGTATCACACTATTACACTAATATTATAAATGTGAATGTTTGTGTGAGGGTGTGTGTGTGTGTGTGTGTGTGTGTATGTTTGTTACTCTTTCACGCTGAAACGGCTGGACGGATTTAGATGAAATTTAGAACGGTTATAGCTTATAACTTAACTTAACACATAGGCTACTTTTTATCCCGGAAAAAAGCATGTCGTTAAACCGAATAAGACGCGGGCGGAACCGCGGGCAAAAGCTAGAGCATGTCGTTAAACCGAATAACACGCGGGCGGAGCCGCTAGTATAACATAAATTGATTGCTGCATTAACTATAGAATAATAAAAATTGGTTCAAATCTCAGTTGACAACAAATTAATGTATCAATCTACAAAATTTTTAAATTTTTATCTCAATTTCATGTTACGCTAGAATGTATTATAAAAATAAAAAGCAAAACAAAATAAGGTGGAATCTTCGGTAAATTCTACTTATGGTTGAACCAGCGTATGGGACGTATTCTTCTCTTGGTCCATCTAATTTATTTGCAGGAGCAAATTATTGAAATTTTTATAAAATGATAAAGCTTTTTTTATCATATTTGAACAAATCAACGTTTGCAAAAGTGACTCGACATTTTTTTCTCCCTTCAGTTATTCACATCTCATACAAAATACTTACCCCTCGACTCAGACTCAGATCTGCTAAAAACATTAAGGTCTTCTTCAACATGGTTAGCCCTAACTAATCATACCGAAAAAAGTGACTCATGAATTAAAGGTTGTTGCAAACCCATTTCTATCGGAATAGTACGTAAACAATGAAAAAGTCTCAAACAAATGAGAAACGTTGAAAAGAATATTTTGTGAAAATTGTAGGTATTAAAATGTTGATTGTAAAAATTTATAGTTTAGCTATATTTAAGTAAAGGATATATGAATATAATTTGCAATATTCCGCTAAACAATTCTTGTCGTGCTATTCAAAATGCAGACTCGTGCACCGCCCACCCGCCCGCATAAAAACATGCAACAAGCAAGCAATACAAGCAAAGCAATCTTAAATAACAAGCAAGAAAACTTATCGACACGTGTTTCGCCTCTGAACGAGGCATCCTCAAAATCAAATCAAATTATATTCATATATCCTTCACTTAGTGATGGACTTCCGCAAGGTAACGCCTATTTCAATTAATAGCTATATTTACTTGCCCCTATCTAGAGAAATAATAAAAAAAACACAGAAAATACATGTTCATTTTAGTTTCGGAAATGGAGGATCGAAAAATATAACAAAAAATTACAGTTATAGGTCAAATAAAATTTAACCACGATGTACGTATATTTTCTGTTGTAATTATTGGGTTCAATAAATTCTTTTTCGTCACCATAAATAGTCATGGGGAATATTTAAAATAAAACGAATTTTATTAAAAGTGACGAAAATTCGACAGTTTTTTTTAAAACGCAGCCCGTTGTTTATCGATAATGATAGATATTTTTTGTATATTTTAGCAGACAAAACAATATTTTTGGCGAAGATTTTCAATGCGGGTCTTGATAATAAAAAGGTTCTATAGTTTTTATGATTACGCTCAACGTGTCTTTAACGGCATGTGATGCGTATTAAATTCAAATTCAAATTGTTTATTTGTAAAATAGATACATAAAGTATGCGTTTTACATGTCAAATCTAATCTGTATAAATATGATACGGGAAATATAATATAAAAAAACTATATTTAAGTTGGGCTACAAAAGTTAAATGCATAAAATAAAGACTTATTGGAATACGAATATTATTATAACTACACAATGCAATTAATACATAAGTTGATAAATAAACTGAATAGACCCTAAATAAATATAATGCCTAGCCAAATATACCTATATACTAACATAAGTAAGAAATTAAAATATTGTATGTACATACCTACATAATTCAATGAATAAATAAGTAAATAGATAAATAAACTATAAATAGATATAATGCCTAAATCCGTTTAATTAAGTAGATAGTATATGTTTAAGAATACACTGAAATTCATAGGCTGAGAGGCAGAACATGGAGTGCTGAAATTATATTATAAGATCTTGTTTACATACACCCATGTTCATGAATAAAATATTTTGATTTTGATTTTGATTTTGGTCAATATGTAAAAAGAAATGTCAAAATAATAATAGAAAAACAATATAAAAATATTAGTCTACATAAAAACAGACGATTTGAAACACAAATCAGTTGGAAAATAAACGAACAGTAGTATCAATCAATATTCTCATGACACCAAGGGTCACTATCATCCAAATAGTCATTAATTTTATAATATGCTTTTCTCAAGAGTCCCTGCTTAATATATAATTTAAACTTATTTTCTGAAAAACTAAGGACCTCCCTTGGAAGTTTATTGTAAAATCTTATACCATGTAATACAAAAGAGGTGCCTACTTTTGCAAGTCTAATTTTTGGAAAAGCCAGTTTATGTTTCTTCCTAGTGTCTATAGAGTGATTCTCACCGAGCCTAGGGAAAATATCGATATTTTTTCAAATATATTTAATAACTTGGTAAATAAATTCTCAAGGAACTGTTAAAATATTAATTACTTTGAATTTTTCTCTTAATGAATCCCGGTGCTTCATATTGTAAGTAGCTCTAATTGCTCTCTTCTGCAAAACAAAGACTGCGTTTGTATCCGCAGCTCTACCCCACAGCAACATACCATATGACATAATGCTGTGAAAATAACTAAAGTACACCAATCTAGCAGTATCCTCATCAGTAATTTGCCTCATCCGTCTAACAGCGTATGCGGCTGAACTATTATATCCCGAGCCTTCTGTTCATAGATATTATTTGAGGGTAGCAATAAACTTTTTATCATCCACCACATTATGAGATTAGCTCATCGGAGAAGCAAACAAGTTAAAGATATTTCTTAGGGATCCGTATCAATAAAATAAAAGAATTGAGTTTTGTTTTTAAGTCATTCATAGGTCACAAACGTACCACCGTGTTTATTAGAACGTAGATCCTACGTCCTAGAGCATAGTGCTTGCTTCTTCAGTGCTTTTTTTTAATTTTGTTAGTATGTCTCTGTATTGATTTGTGTTATGGATAAACTTATTCATATTCTACTAGATTCCGTTTCTGCCAACCCTGTCGGAATTTCGAAAAATCCAGGTTTATTTCTTGTCTAAATTATAAAATTGTTCTTTTATTTTTGTTTTTCATTTTATTATAGTATATACAGAAAAGGTTTTTTTGTCTCCTTTTTTTTCAATCTTTTTTTAATACTAATTGTCACCATGTCATTTTATGTGCCATCATTTCATTGTAAATGTCATTATTATATCAACTGATGCCGGGCCCAGTGGGGTCCGAAATATATCTTGAAATATTTTTTTAAATTATTTCGTGTATATACTATAATATAATTAAAAACAAAAATTAAAGAACAACCATTAAAGTTTATGTACATTTATTTTACTACATTACGGAGGAAACTTCTAGCAAAATTTCAGCTTCATGGCTTTTTTTGATGAGTCAGTCCATCAGTGATTTAGGTCTTTTCTAAACAAATATATATTTATATATATTATTGTTTATACGAGTATTATGATGATATAATTATAATTTTATTTTTTTAAATTACATCATAGCAATTTAAAAAATCTTGCTATGCCACTGTGTAGCACAAATCTCTTTGTCGTAGACCTATTGTAGCACTCCTCAGATATTAAAATCGTTGTAAGCTTACAGAATAGATTTTAGTCCTTGGAATGGTGAACTGTATTCCTTTAAAGTGGATTCTTCTTTGTTCGCATTTCGTACAGGGCGCAACTCGTACGTCACTCCCGGATAGCCTTTTTTGACGAAGAATAATTTGATTTCTGATTGTAGATTATTACGTTTTTAATCGCTCATTATCATTATTAATAATAATGATTAGTTGATTGGAATAATAAATCATTTTAAATAACTACGTAAGCGAATGCGCTGCCATTCCTGAACATATTATTGTGATTTCTATGGCTACCATTAGTTCCTACCATTAGTATTAAGTAAATAAAGAGGCGACTTAAGAACTGAAGGACACAAAGCTTTTAATTTGGAATCCATCCCAAGTCCTACTTTTTAACAGCAAATAATTATCTTTTGATTCAAGAAGATCCTCTTTACATTGAGGTCAAGCTGCGTATACTTCTTTATAACTTATATAATACTTATGTGCGAGTATAACCTACTTAAACTTCTGTACAACAGCCATTAGCTAGATTGACGTGCAGGCGACGGTAAAACAGTCTATTGATGAAATTTTTGTAGGGAAGTAAAAACGTAGATAAATAAAATCAAAAAGAAAGCCATTCGCACTTTTTTTTTTCCATTCATCAGCCTGTTTCGTCCACTGCTGGATATAGGCCTTTCCAGGATTTCGCCACTCTTGGCAGTCCTCCTGGAAGAAATGCCCATACTCACACACGCTGGGCAGGCGGGTTGGTGAGCGCGGTGCCGAAACCCTTGCACCAGTGACGCTGCTGCCCGTCACTAGTCTGTTTTATATAAGGCCCGGCAATTGAGGATAGATATACCGCCATCCATCGGTCCCAGGCAATGGTAAGCCGCCTGGTTTTGCCTGAGAGCTGTTCTCTTACTCTCCCCGAATAACTTCGGGAGGATTTGCAAGTAAGACGCACTTAATATAATTTATTTCTTACAATTAAATCACACGTAGTATATGAAGCACATTTTTAGGGTGCATGCATGAAGCCTCTCCGCGTGACGTAAGCTGAGTTAAATGACAAACCTATTCAAGTCAACATTCTCTTCCATTGATAAGTTGTTACCTTTGAGTAAAACATGCCGCCAAGTGACTCGTCGGGTTACAGTATGAGAAGCCGTACCAGCGGAGTGGTTGATGGCAGTTGCGCTAGTCTTTCGATCACTTCCGTAGTTTTTTCGGAACAGACTGATTAATGCCTTGCCTATATTGACTCTCCTGCTTTCTGGTCGACCGCACTTATCGTAGGTCATCGCGTGTAAAAAAACAGTCAAGTTCAAGTAGGATATTTAAAAGATAAACTTATTCTAATTGATTACGTAAAGAGTAACATCTTTTTCACGTTGAGTTAGCGTGATGTTGTAACAGCGCTATATAAAGCCGTAGATTTCTGTAGGAAGTATTAGTTTCAGCTTGATATAAAAGAGTCAAGACAAACGGACTGACAGACAAACAACAGTAATCTCATAAGGGTTCTGTTTTTTATTTTAAGGTACGAAACACTGAACTATATTTATTTTCTTTATTAATTCTAAATGCTCAACATACCTTACAGTCGTCGACCTGACCCAAGTCTCTACAACGCGTAAATCTTCATGAATCTAGAGGAAGTTTTTACGACTCGAAAGGGATTCGATGCAAATCCGATCCAGTTCGAATTTATGTCGTATTTTATTCGATTGTGCGTCGATGAACCAGGCCGTTAATGGAAAGGGGGCATTTGGTGTATCGAAGGTAAATGGAACGCAAGTTTATGGATTAAGAGGAAATTTTCTCGACTTCAAGGTAGTTTCACCAAAACAAAAAAATTATTTGCACCAAAACATGAAATAGAACATAATAAATTAATTCAATTTCACATATTATGTTTTACAGTGGCCCCAATATACGCCTGACCCGTGTGTGCAGGTTTACAGTTTTCGAAGAAGAAGCATGTCATGGAAGAAGATTTCAGGCTAATATGATATCTAAAACCAGCATAAGCCTAGAAACTTTTCATTAAACTTATATATTGGATGAAATTAAACCAACCGACCAAATTCATACAGGACACTCGGTTAGTGATCAGGAACTAGGTTCAGTAATCCCTTTGGCCAAACTCGAAAAATTTTTTTTTTGTTCCGTTACTGGTTGGACTAGTATAAGTACAATTCCTAGTCTAGGCAGTAAGGAAACAAAAAAAATATTTTTTGAATTTCACCATAAGGGTAATTGAAGCTTGTTTCTGACCACTAATTTGGTCGGTTAATTTAATTTCACCTTGTATACAGTGGTGGTCACGTAATTAAAGACACCTCCTAATTGACCACAAAAAGTCTAGTTATGGTATTACCGTTTGCTTAAATAGGTATTTAATCTAGAGTAATTGGTATTAAACCATACGTGACATTGTATTCTTAAAATGTGGGACAAAATATTTACGTGTTCGTTAGTAGTTTAGCCACAGAGCACTCTGGGAAAGTAACACAAACTTTTTTAACTTATTTATAGCTGGCCAGCTAATTAAAGACACTCCATTTGCTTAGAATAAATAAAAAAAAAATGTTGTTATTGAAATTATCTTTATTACACAAAATTCCCAACAAATTTATAAAACATTCCGGTACGTATCAATATTTGGTCGCATGTCCTTTGGCAGAAATTACAGCACGACATCTCTTGGGCATGGAAGCGATCAATTTTGTACAAGCTCCTACCGGAATTTGCTCCCATGCTTCTGTAAAGGCTGTGTAAAGTTGATCGACGTTCGATGTCCGCTTTGTCGCTACTGTCTTCTTCACCTGGTACCACAAATTTTCTATGGGATTTAAATCCGGGCTGTACGGGGGCCAATCCAAAACTGTCACGGACTGGTTCCTTATTTTAAGAATACAATGTCACGTATGGTTTAATACCAATTACTCTAGATTAAATACCTATTCAAGCAAACGGTAATACCATAACTAGACTTTTTGTGGTCAATTAGGAGGTGTCTTTAATTACATGACCACCACTATATATAGGTAGTATAATAAACGGGTGTAGTTGCACTCTTATAAATAAGTTGGTCGATCAGTATCCTGGTTCAAATTCATATCATATATTCGTAGTTTTTATTAAGTAGTAATATTATATTTTTGCATTTATTGTATATATGGTTAATATGTGTTAGTTAACTTAGCTTACGATTTAGTTTAAGAACTGTTAGTAGGTTAAGAATCTGAGAATAAATAAATAAATAAAAATAAATAAAAAAAGTCATTAAAAGAGACCACTAATAAATTCTCAGAGCTACTGCTAAACCTAATTAAAAATAGAACAAAGAGACAACAGATGTATTAGCGCAAAGAAGCGAACTGCTATGCCCCAGATACCTCCGCTTTACGTCATACATGTGTGTGCCGATATAGCCTCGGTAGATACGTATAGGTCAGATATTTTTAGAAAAATAAAAGAATTATCAAGAGTGGGGTAGGGTTGCCATACGTTCAGAATTTTCATACAAATAGAGAAAGAGAAATTATAAGTGAAATAAAATAAATAACATCAACGTATCTACCTATTCTACACAATAATAACTTTCACTTCGTAACTTATTTATATAAATGTACAATGTATATTTATTTTGTAATAAAATAAATATATATAAACTTTAACAGCTTGTTCTTTTATTTTTGGTTTTTATTATATTATATCAACTGATGCCGGGCCCAGTAGGGTCCGAAATATATCTTGAAATATTCTTTCAATTTTTTTGTAATAAATCATTTCTTTTATAGTAATTTTACAAAACATTTTACAATTCACATCTTCACTTCACGCAAGAAATCTACATGCCGCAATATAGAAATTTTACAGAAAACATCCGGTATTTTCTGCAATTGTCCTGAATTTTCTCCGGATTTTCTTTTGTTTATATATGGTAAGCCTAGGTAAGGGTGAGCGAGTGATCTCATGCTACGCTTTGCCACCCCGGCTCTGGTCGTAGCAATGCATTCTACAGTGTAGTACCGTACCAGCAGCGGCTCGTAGCAACCTACAGCGTAGCATTATACCTATCTCTATTTTTTACAGGCCTTTCACGCACGGCTCCGCCCGCGTTTACTCAATCTCTGCCCCGTTTTTGAATTAGGCGTTATTTTATCAACATCTCTAATACCATTTATGCTGACCGAGTCACTACAATGATAATAAAGGAAACCGCGTCCAAATCCGTCAAGTGGTTCTCGAGTTAAAACGGAACAGCAAAAAATTACAGAAATGTTAAATAGTGTTGTAGGCTTTGGTATAATATTATTTAATAATTTTTGTGAAAATTTTGAAAAAATATTAAATTTACAGACTTGACTTTTGGTACTACTTTATTATTTTATCATCAGTAGATGATAGATGTAAATAACAGACCCATGACTGACTGACAGAAAACGCATAGCCTAAACCGCTAAAAATAAAAATAAACATGTGGAGAATAATATGACCCTTAAGGGGTATGGTATAAAGTCTGCAGAGGTGCACTAAGAAAGAATTTTTCCTAATTTACCCTATAAGAGGGTGAAACGGTGAGAAATCTTTTAAACCGTTACAACAGGCTGTTTATATCCTAAATCCATGCAGATAAAGTCGCAGGCGCGCTCTAGTGATACATATGCCGGCGTAATATATTCAAGTAGGTTATCTATCCGACTTTTTACACCTTCCCAGCCCAGCTAGAGGCTCTGACATGATGATATTGATTAACTTAACCACCTCCTATAACGTCGAACGTTAACATCTTCGTTGACTTAATATGGTTAGACTTAATTGTGTAACCCTTATCAAAAAGTGTCCTTATCGACAGTGTAGCCCGTATATAAGGGTATAATACCTTATTAGTTTGGGTAATCAAGGAAGTAGGTTTAAAGGACTTAAACGGCTTCAGAGGGTTTTAAGGGTTTTATAGGTTACATGTCATTCGCTTCTTTTTAATTTTTTTAATTTATTACTTAATGTACTTTTACACAAAACATGAAAAAGGATATTAAAAATATTTTATTGAGTACAAAGGCGGCACTTATTGCTAGCAGCAATATCTTCCAGGCAACCTGTGGGTGAAATAGTAGATAAGGAAAAACACATAAAAAGGGAGCGTGCAAATGAAAAAAGAAAGAATGATAATTCTCTACTCTACTATACTCTACTCTACTAGGTACTACAAGCTAGACCTAATTTACCTTGTGATAAATGCCTTATTATAAATCTTATTTCCTGAGCGCAAATATTATATAAGCATGAAGTAAACTCGAAACCCTTAAAACCCCTAAGTAGTGGTAATACGACTTGCAAGTGTAATTATTTTAGGAAGTGGTTTTAAAATCGTTTTAAATATATTATCATAATGAGAGTGTTTTCAAACCATAGCCTTTCTGAAACCCTCTGAATATTCGAGTTAGGGTAAGACGTATGGGTCCTGAGAGGTATTCCATTTAGGGTAACCTTTCAAAATGGAGAGATGCGTGTCTAATGTGCCTAAAATGACAGATTTTCCAAAAAAATTATTGTCCAAGGTAATAAATAAAAATTAATAATTTGTGATTACTTCCTCTTTTAAAGAATCTTTTTTCTTATATTAATTGATATAATGTTCTTCACAAGAAATAGTTTTGTAATTTTCTTGTGGCATCAATATTTCAATTGCCAATTTATTTATTTATTCACGTCCCTGGGGGTTGATGAGAGAAAATGTACGTTCTATATTGGTATTATATGCCAAAATAGTAAGCATAAACTGGCAGATTTTTTAAAGGAAATTGCACCATTGGATGCCTGTCTAATGATAAGATCAAAAATGCGGCAAATGCCTGGTAATATGGTAACCCTAACTCAGAAACACCCTTGATGACACTTTCTGCGATGTTATGTCGTGACTTTATGCTTTTTTATACTCTTAACGCTCGGTGAAAGGTAAATTTTACCAAAATATACTGTTTTAAGAGGAAGAAAGTATTTTCCATGAAATTATAATTTAAAAACATATAAGGTACCTTTTATTTATGCAGCCTAACTCGTACTGGAGACTTGGTAAGTGATCAGTAACACGGATCGATAACACTTTTTACCTTGTATATATATATATATATATATATAATTTCTCTAATAAACAAACAATCGTCCCAGTAAACTTACTCACGTTGCGATACATTATCTAAAAGAAGCTATTATATCCACGTGACCTTAATAGAACAACAATACACGTCTTCCGCATCTGCAACAAGCTATTAAAATAAGATTTTTCAGACATCGACGGCTTCCATTGACTTTCTACCTTTAATATCAAACGTGTACTTCATATTGTATTCTCCAGGATGTCAAGTCAAGCGTAATATCCCTTATACGTATAATGCAAATGTCCGTCAAAGCCCACGGATCTTAAAAAAATAAGGTTCGTGTCAAAGCCTTTGAAAATATATGTAGGACTATTTTAAATGAACTCAATGGGAAGCAAATTATCTCTTATAGGCAAATTTTCCAAGGAATAATCATTTTGTAGGGCCACTTAGCTTAGAAATGTGAACACACCGGAAAAAGCACCAAATTTTTAAATGTAGGTACTTAAACTATAGTGTTAAATGTTTGATAGGATCTAGTTGCTACTTTAAATTTGGTCTAGGCCATATTAGACAGTGTCTGCTTCAAAATATTTTTTCGTGGGCGGGGAATACAACAGATATCTTTGTCAGCCCTATTGGGATCAAAAACTCAAAATGGCCGCTGGTTTCTGTCGAATAGTGCTAGATAAATAGCAAAACTTTCCACAAAGTGAAATTAAGTAATTATAATGAAAATCGCAACGATAGATCTTTAGGCCACATGAATCAATTTGAGCCGTAGCACGAAAAAAAAAACAACTAAATGTAAATATTTTCAAAATTGCTTTCTTGAGTTTTGATATGAGGATATTACGAGCACGTATCATTTGAGGTATACGTGGGACGCACTATAAGTTTCCAGAATGAATATGAAAAAATACTATTAAAGGTACAAAATTAATTTATTGTTTTTCAAAATAATCTCCCTTGGCGTCTATGCACTTTTTCATTCGATCAAACCAGTTTTGAAAACTTTTGTGCCACTCCCCTGTGGTGACCTCTGAAACGTGTTTTTCATACTCCTCGACAGCCTCTTCTGGTGATGAAAATCGTTGACCGCGTAATTGGTTCTTAATTTTTGGGAACAGAAAAAAGTCACAAGGTGCCAGGTCGGGACTGTATGCAGGATGACTCATGAGTTCTACATTTTTCGTCTTCAAAAAGTCGTTTGTCTGTCTGGCCGTGTGAGAACTAGCATTGTCGTGGTGCAGGATGATACGGCGTTTACGGTTATTTTTACGGAGTTCGTCAATAACTTCCGGCAAACAAATGGTCGTGTACCAGTCACTATTCACGGTACGACGATTCTCTAAAGCAACAGTAGCCACGTGTCCAGTTTTATTAAAAAAAGAAGCAATCATCCGCTTAGATGCACTTTTCACGCGCGCCACTTTGGTTGGTTTCGGCTCATCTTGAAAGACCCATACGCTCGATTGCTGCTTTGTTTTGGGATCGTAGCAATAAATCCATGTTTCGTCACCTGTTACTATGTCCCACACCAAATTTGACGCACCTTCGTTGAATCTGGTAAGCATGGCACTGCACCAAGTGACGCGGTCCGTTTTTTGAGCCTCGGTCAAGTTGTGTGGGATCCACCGCGAGCACAGCTTTCTCACACCCAAATGTTTGTGTAGGATTGATTGTATTTGACTCATGCCTATTTCTAAGGATGCGCGAATTTCATGGTAGGTCACATGCCTGTCTGTTTCAATCATACGGCGCACAGCATCGATGTTTTTGTTGGTCACAGCGGCGGACGGCCGACCATCGCGAGATTCGTCACTGAGATTGATACGACCACGCTTGAATTCTGCAAACCAGCTATAAACAGTCGTCTTGCATGGTGCTTCATTGCCAAAAGCTGTTTCAAGCCGAGCGATGCTCTGTTGAGCTGTCAAATTACACTTAAAATCGTAGAAAATCATACTACGAAAATTTTCCCGAGTTAAATCCATGTTGATGCAGACACACAATTTTTTAAATGGCGCCACAAGGTAAAAACAAAAGACAGTCAGATGAAACAAACTGCATTCTACAGCCAAAGAGTTCTATTTTCAAATGTTGCAATAAATTTTCAAATATTGTTTATGTAAGTGGCCAGTTCCGGAAACTTTTAGTGTTACCTATGTATTTTACAAAAAAGTATAAAGGAGCCCAAACTTGGTATGTTTTGAAAACGATTTTCATTTTAATTTAAAACAATGAATGAAATATAATGATGTGATATATTTTAAGAATGGGCTCAGAAAGCCCTTTTATTTGATACCACACACGATAGGTTTAGGATCGATCTCTTTTCCCATACAAAAAAAAAAGATGACGTCATAACACCTCTCCCTTTTTTTCGTGCTACGGGTCAAATTGTTTAATATGGCCTAAAGATCTATCGTTCCGATTTTCAGGCCTATAACACCATTTTGTATAATTTACTGGCGATTTAAACTGTTTAGTGATTGAGTTTATTTTCTATTGTGATTTAATTTATTTTCTATTGTGATTTAATTTATTTTCCATTGTGATTCAATTTAATTATTAATTGTGTTCTAATTTATTTTAAACCGATCGCGATGTTTGGCTTAGACTGAAAATCGGCTGCTATTAACCTGCATACTTAATAGCTGCATGCCGAATCTTTGTCCATTTTGAATAAAATGCTATTTTATTCTATTTTGGGAGTACCGCTAGGACTACGAAATGATGGAAAAAACTTCCTGCTTTTGTCTGCTGCGTCCACATTCATTTCAAATTTGTCTAATTACTTTGAATTAACGTAATTTTAACCCATTTATTTTCTGCGTAAAAAAATTGTTCGTTAACTATTTTTACGAAAGTAAAAATAATATAGTATAATAGTATTATTAAAGTGGTCTTGTGTGTAAATTTATTTGAAATATGAATGAGATTTATTTAAGGGCATTATTATCATTATTACCAGTGTAAGGAAAATCAAAAGCAGTTTTATTACACAGACGTCGTGTTACAAAGAATATGTTATACAAGAACCAATGACACCTGCTGATGTCTATTTGCTATATTTTCCATACATTATGTATTTGTCTGACACGTGCTGCATCACCCCGCGGGGAACAGTTTCCCGCCGTGCGATTTGATTTATTTTCTCTCTACACTTTTTTGCCCTAACTTTGTATGTTACATCGTTACATTCCAACGAATATTATAATTGCTTTTGTATCTACAGTCGTCATCCCGTAAAATCATGAATACGAACTTAAAAATAGTGCATAGTGAAATTTTTTCAACGAACTTCTCAATTGAATAAAAAAAACAATTATTGTATAGTTCTCTTTACAAGATATATAGTAATATATATAATATTTTTTTCTGATATTAAAGTACAATTCACAGAGGAAAATAACCAATCCTCTATGGTACAATAACGTTAAGTCGGAAGGCAAAGAATACTTAGTCCATACAGACATGTCTGAGGTTTTAATATCTGATACCAATGAAGTTTTTAAATAATATTCTCCAATACGTACAAGAATACATTGCGGCCCGACCCCGCGGCGGTTTCGTGGTGCTGCGAGACCCTACCGCAATGAAACCTACTTGTGACCGAACCTCACACGCATGCGCGATTGCGGCCCGACCAAGGAGATTTCATGGCGGTGCGAGAACTCACCGCTATGAAACCTCCTTAGTGACTTAACCTAACATGCGTGGGCGGTAAAATGCTAGAATTTTTACGCCATAGTTAAGATATATTATTAATTCAATATTTACTTTGTTTTTGTTAGTAAAAAGATTTACTATGGGAAAAAAATCTGACAAATAGTGGTTGAGTGGTAGGTACTAAGCAACAAAATGACGAGCGATTTTATAACAGAAAAATCAAGAAAAACTCATGACAAATTTTAACAAGTTTTTATTAATTATTAAAAGTAGTGTATAAAACTGTTCATAACTGGGTATTAAAACGATCGTGTGATACTATTAAAAAACTTGCGTCTTTCAATAACCTCTTTCAAATGTGCAATAAAAGCAAATATTGAAATATATTGAAATAAAACAAAAAAATGCTATGTCACTCTAAGCTAATGCGTGTACTACATGAACTCAATAGAGCAATTATCTTTTGGTTTGCCAGCTTTGATTTTTAAATATACAAGGTCCTACAATTCAACAAAGTGCACAATCTAAGGAAAAAAAATTTTTTGCACGTACTTTTTTTCACCTTTCCATAGAAATTTAGTCGGCTGATTGAACCATTTTGTACTGGGAAGTGAAAAAATTATTAGAGCAAAAAAATTTTTTTTTTTCTGGAATTTGTTTATTTAACGATACATTATCTTTATATTTATGCTACAATAAAAAAATCTGCACAAAAGATTTGGTCTCAAGAAAGTAGTATCCTACAACAATTTTTAAGAAACAATTTTTATGACCCATATAACTTTGTTTAAATAAAAAGATTTTTCAAAATTGCATTTTTTGCTCACATACATATTTTCCTTATTTTATTCGTAAATTATATTAAACCTTTATTTTAACTGTATAAATGTATAACAAAACTTTTTTATTTTATTTAAAATCCTGAAACAAAAGTTGTAATTATTGATCAGTCAGTTAAATTATAACTCCAGTTACCGGGGAAACGGCATTTGAAACCATAAATGATCTTTTCAACCATAAAAATCTCGTTGTAAAAGAAAATGTATAACTGGCAGCTAGGAAGGTAAAAGCAATCATCTGTTCCGCAATATTTTACAATTATTCCATTTTACGGCGGTCGTTCCCTGGATATTTTATTGTCTACGTCTTTTAGGAGAGTTCTTGTTGTGATGTCCTATAACTCTGGTTTCTGTGTTATTATTCGTTTATAAGAAATGGGTGAGAAAATACGCAAGTTAATATTTAGGTAGCAAAAACACGTGTTTGTAAATAAAACAGTATGTTTATGATAGCATTTTTGAAGGGATCTTCTTCCTCTTCTTGTATTTACTATGCCCTAACGGGCGTCCGTTACCATCTCTCTAAACTTCGTCCGATCTTCAGTGAGCTTGCATATCTCTGTCGCTTCCCAGGCCTTTAGGTTGTCAATCAACTCTAGTCCTTATGAGGAAGAACAGGAAGCGGGCGATCTACTTGGGTCAATCAACTGTTTTACCCACATTGAATCATTGCCAGTAATCAACCACAAAATTCACAAATTTCACTCTTTTATTTCCGAAAATTGTATTATTCGCTTACTAGATCATTTAGTAACATATATATCTATACTAATAATAAAGTAGTAAAAAAAGTCGTGTCTGTACATTAAATATTTACGCGAAATTTTAAATGAAATGGATTATTGGTACTGTACTGAGGCCAAAAAGACTGTTAGAATTTTTGTCTGTCTGTCTGTTCCGTTTTAACTCGAGAACCACTGAAAGGATTTGGATGCGTTTTTTTTATTATCATCGTAGTGACCCGGTGAGCACATAGGCTATAAGGGGTGTTCATAAAATTACGTCCAAGCCGAAAACGGGACAAAGATTGAATAAACGCTTTTATAACTCGAGAACTGCTCAACGGATTTGGATGCAGTTTTCTTTATTATCATTGTATGTAGTTACTCTGGTCAACACATAGATTATAAGGGGTGTTCACAAAATAACACCCAAGCTGAAAACGGGGCAAAGATAGAATAAACGCAAACGGAAAAGGCTATTGTTATATAAAACTATGGGAAATCTGATTTGAATTTATATCCGAAACCCACGTGAAGTCGCGGGCAAAAGATAGTTCAGAAATAAAAATATACGCTTATTAAGAAATCTTTGTATTTCTTAAAAAAATATGGTAATGTAGAAGTGTCTGTCCCGAAGTTACTATGGAAAAACAGTGTTGTTTACTGAGTTACCCTCTGGTTTTAATGAAATTACAATAATTATGAAACATTATTTGATTCTAAAGACACTGAATAATCTTTTTATCTGATATTCTTGTTTTTAACAAAAAAATACGCGTTAAAGTTGTTTAATAAGAACTAGCAGTTTGGGTAAAAAAGATGATTAGCCCACTTAGTACAGTCAAAGGAAGGAAACCAGCGTATCAATTTAATAAAAACCATAATAGAGGAGAAACGGGGTTGAGGCCGAAGGAGGACTAAGTGAAGGGATCTACCAGCAAAGAAAGAATAGAGTTCTAAGGGATATAACGCAGGAACAAAAATGACAAAATAAAAAGCTTAAATCTTAAGTACGTACATTATTTTCCAGCCCTTGCATTGGAGATTAACCATTTGTAGGTATGTTATTCGTATTATCAAGCAACTGTAGCTGAGTCGGTAGAGCCCCGGACTGTTCATCTTGAGACCTATTCGAATCCTACCGCTCGAGCAAAACTAACAAGATTTCAGAATTGATGTGCACACTATTTTGTATACCATTTGCTAAATCGCTCTTGTCGGTGGAGTACCCGCAATTCTTCTCTTTATTCTCCTAATGACTTGACCTCTTGATACATTCATTATCTTTCTCCTCCACTTGAGTAAAGTAGGTGCGTGAGGTATCCTTCTTCCTCTTTTCCCTTTGAACTTTCCTTCTATGATGTCTTGCTAAAAACTGTCATGTCGAATCAAATGTCCTACCATCTTTCCTCTTCTGTTTTCAATGGTATTTAACAAACATCTTTCTTTTTTTACAATTCTCAGCACTTCCTAATTTAGTCTTCTTCTCCGTCCAGCTGATTCTCTTCATCCTTGTCCAGCACCAAATTTCAAACGCCTCCAATCTCTCTCTGTGGACTTTAATGTCTACGTTTCACTACCATACAATGCGATGCTCCAGGTGTAAAAGATACACGTACAGTGCAGAAGGTGAAACTGTAGAATTGCGATTGTGTGCGTGCAGACCATTGACTTTGTGGAAAACAACTCTTACAGCAGTCGGGCAAGGTCTGTTTTCAAAAAAATATGAATTGACTTTTATCTTATTCTTCTTTTGTTACGATGTAAACTTTATGTTTCCATGATTTTTCAAAAATAGACCTTGTCTGCACTGCTATAAGAGTTGTTTTCCACAATGTCAATGGTGTGCACTCACACAATCACAATTCTCCAGTCTCACCTTCTGCACTGTAAAACCGTGTATTTATGCCCGAAGTGCAACAATGAGGTTCACGCGGGGAAGTAAAAAATTTCAAATGCAGGGAAGTATGTTGTTGACTGTTTCTGTGCTAGTCAACACTCTGAATTACCTCTGACACCAAATCCGGAATTTATGTCGTGACGATATTTACATATGAATAAAGTTAAGTTTCGCTTTTGTAGGCCTTATTTATTTATTTAAGTAGGATATAAAATTACATAGAAATGTAATGTTAAAATTATATTTAAACGAGTAAGCGAAATTGATTTCGAAGTGGGCTCGGTATAAACAACAGTCGTAACTAATTTCAGGCTGTTTCCGCGTTAAGTCGTAAACTTCGATTTCACGGATTCACCTCTCAATTTACGATCACAGACAATTTATTGGACCGCCATATTGCTTTTGCTGTCAGAAAATAGCGCGCAAACAAGATGTCTCATAAACGAATCATGTCAATATTCTACGAAGTTACAGATCTGCCTATAAAAAAGAGACATAAAAAACATCGTCACGACAGTTATCCTAGATGGTTGTCAGAGGCAATTCACCCTCTTTTCACTGAGGTTTACCTTACGGTATTTTTTTTCATTATCAGCAAAATGGTAAGTATAAAAATACTACGCACATAAATTTCCGAAGAAATCACTGGTGCATTATTGATCGGTAGGATTGCAGTCCGAGTCTCCAGACTGAGATTCCGGCGACCCAACGACTGAACTACCCTTGTTCTCTATAAAACGGCTATCAATTTCGGAATTTAATTAAAACTCGACATGGCAGCCTCAAAAACCATTGCTGAATTCGTATTACTTCCCACGCGCCGCCTTCAGACTCGGGTTTTTGCTGATACCGTTTTCATATTTAATATTTGTTCACTTCGAGAGCTCGTTTTAGGGTTCTGTACCCGAAGGATGCCAAACGGAACCCTATTAGTAAGCCTCTGCTTTCCGTCCGTCCATCTGCTATTAGTGCATCGGCTTACAGCTTTAACCGTCCATCCATCCATCAGCCCGTGTTCGTTCACTGCAGGACATAGGCCTTTCGCAAATTTCGCCACTCATGGCGGTCCTCCGTCCTCCTTAACCAGCCGCCACCCACGACGTCTTGAGTCGCTCCAGCGGGCACAAGGTCAGCCTACACTTCGCTTTGCTGTACGTGGTCTCCATTCTAAAGCCTTTCGGCCCCAACGGCCATCATGTCGGCGACAAATATGGCCTGCCCACTATTCATAATACTTTTTGCCCGCTGCCACTACAACTTACTGATTCTGCAGACTAAGTCGGTTACTTTCGATCTCCGACGGATCTCCTCATTTCGGATTCTGTCCATCAGAAATATCCCAAGCGTAGCCCGCTCCTGGAGCCGAAATATATTTTATGTATATTAATTTAAATTATTTTATTAGAACTGTATTGCGCCAAAACTTTTTTTTAAATTTTGTTTTGTCTGTCTTTATGTTTGTTTGTTCCGTTTCAACTCGAGAACCACTCAACGGATTTGAAAGCGGTCTTCTTTATGATCATTGTAGTGACATAAACAAAACAATGGTCAACACACAAGCTGTAAGGGTGTTTTATAAAGTAACCGTCAAGCCGAAAACTGTTGGTACTACTTACACATTGAAAAACGAAAGATGACGAAGCCGCGGCAAAGGCAAGCAACTAATAATTTTAATTTATTAATTTTCCTTATGATTGACTAATTATACTATTATTTAGATTAATGTATGTTACTAACAATGTGGTACATTTTATTAATGATTATTATTAGGTATAAAGACATTGACCTCTCAACGATCTGACAGGCATAGCCGAGATGTTCAGGGAGCACTTCACTGTAACGTCACAGTCTTTGTGCGGTGCTGGGTGTGGTGGCCGGGAGAATAGTGCCCGATTTACGGCAAAAGATGTAAGGCAGGTTATTAAATCTATGTCGCGGGGCAAGTCACCGGGCCACGAAGACCTGAGCATTGAACACCTTAAATATGCAGGTAATGGTCTGCCCAGAGTGCTGGCGATGTTCTACTCCCTGTGTGTGGGGCACTCGTACTTACCTGCGCAGATGATGAGGACTGTGGTGGTGCCGATTGTGAAGAGCAGGACTGGCGATATTAGTGACGGGAGCAATTATAGGCCTATCTCATTAGCCACTATTATCTCGAAGGTTCTTGACGGTTTGCTTAACACTCAGCTTGATAAATATCTACAAATACATGACAACCAATTCGGTTTTAAGTCAGGTCTCTCCACAGAAACAGCTGTATTGTGTTTAAAGCAAACTGTCAAGTACTATACTGATAGAAATACGCCTATTTTTGCTTGTTTCCTCGACTTATCGAAGGCGTTTGACCTGGTTTGTTATGATATTCTTTGGAAAAAACTTCACCAAACTTCAATGCCCGAGGAACTAATAAGCATTTTTAAATATTGGTATCAGAATCAGGACAATGTCGTTCGATGGTCGGGGGCCTATTCAATCCCATACAGGTTGGAGTGTGGAGTGAGGCAAGGAGGGCTAACCTCACCTAAGCTCTTCAACCTCTATGTGAATGCGCTGATTGAGAGGCTCAGCAGCACACATGTTGGCTGTCATATTGGAGGAATTAGCATTAACAATATTAGTTATGCTGATGACATGGTGCTGCTGAGCGCCTCTGTGAGCGGTTTATCGAAGCTGCTTGGCATTTGCGAAGAGTACGCTGACAATCACGGGCTGTTGTATAACGTGAAAAAAAGCGAATGCATGGTCTTTCAGGCCCGAGGAAGACATCTACATAATATACCAGCTATTAAACTCTACGGGTATCCTCTTAATAGAGTCAATCAGTTTAAATACCTTGGACATGTTGTAACCTCGGACCTGAGAGACGATGCAGACATAGAGAGGGAGCGTAGGGCGTTGTCTGTTCGTGCTAATATGATAGCCCGCAGATTTGCTCGCTGCTCAATAAACGTCAAAATCACCCTGTTCAGGGCATTTTGTACGTCCTTCTACACGAGCAGTCTGTGGGTGAGTTATACGCAAAGACAGTACAGCGCGCTACGAGTCCAATACAACAATGCGTTTAGGATGATTTTGGGGCTGCCTCGCTTCTGTAGTGCGTCGGGGATGTTCGCGGACGCGCATGTGGATTGCTTTTATGCAACGATGCGCGGGCGGTGCACATCCCTGTTGCGCAGGGTGCGGGCCAGCCGCAACTGTATCCTGAACGCATTTGCGGAACGGTTTGACTGTCAGTACCTGAATCATTGCAGCATGATTCATGTGCTGACAGCAGCCAAAATATTGTTTTAATTTTATATATATTTTATTGTACTAATTGATAATTGATTTTTTTGTGTATATGTGTATTAATAATTATGATCTTAATCGATCGAAATAAACGTCATTCTATTCTATTCTATTCTATAAATAACTAGACTCACAATCTCGCTCAAAAAGTTCCCGCGATGCTTGTTGTCACCACTATGGAGTGACAAAATCGAATGACGATTTCGTACAACTGACATTGCATCTTATGTTAACGACATAACGTCTTAATTTGGTTGAAGATTTTTACTACTATGCACATCGCATGTTCGGACACTTTCTGACGAACTTTTCTTAGAGACTGTGTGTCTTGTTGTTTTATGAGAGGTCAATGTATATTATAAAGATTGTCTTATGTTATGACTTAGTCGACCAAAACATCTAAGAGGTTAGCTCTGTAAGGTCCTCTTTATCACAGGAGTATCGTATTTTTATCAAGTTCAGAAATGAAGATACCCTTGTCAAAGATTTGTATAGATGGAAAGTAAAATCGATCGTCTCAATTCAGTACTTACATTACAGTTTTATCGCCCCGATCTGTACGATTGGCAAAAAGCCGCCCGATGTCTGCTGTTGGTATTTTTTTAATAGCAAACAAAATGGCCGACTTGTTGGACGTCAAAAAGATTTGGACAACATTTTACAGTTCATTGCTTTTTTGTTACATTTTGATAACAAAATGGCAGATTTGTTGGACGTCTAAAAGATTTAGACAACATTTTACAGTTCATTGATTTTTATGTTAAATTTTGACATTGGGAATAAGAGTTTTAATTTAAGACTGTGGATACATAGTTATAGTTAGAAGCTTCTTGCCACGCTCTTTTATTGCAATAGTTACCCGTAAAAAGCATTACATCGAAGCACAAGATGTAATCCGGAATATTTCATGTTGTGAAACTTGTAGTTTTCCGAGGAAGGGTGGTAGGCTGGACAATAAAACACCTAGGTCTCAGGCAGCCATATTTATGAGACAAGTTGCCGCCATCGCAGTTTCCGAGAAATAAAGGAGGTCAAAACCTTTTATATCGTAAAACGAGAAGGGACGAGTTGAACGGAGAGTTATTTGATTGATTCCACCTTTCGGCTCTTTGTCTCGGTCAAGTTACGTGTGCCTTCGAGTCCTTCGACGCAGTCTCGTTACGTGCCGTAGTCGTTATTTGAAACCGGTGAAACTGTGTCAGTTTTGCTCTTACATCGCCTTAAGGAGGCGTTATGCTAAACTTAAGTTTTGCATCGGAGTCAGTTTCGCATTAACACAAAAAAAAATGAAAAATGTGGTACAATACGATTAAAATCAGTTAACGTTTCGGCTTTTCTCGGATATCATCGCCTAAATCCCGAGACGGAAATGACACGAAATACATTACCGCGATATCTTTTAGGTAGCATTCAATTTGAAGTATCATAAACGCAATGTATAGCACCTGCCAAGATGACATTACTAACCGGTAGACCTAAGAAATTTATTATGCAGAAGCGACATGAATTTGAACATTCATTATTTACTGAAGCTATACTTGTATACAATATATTAAAAAAATACATATATAATTTAATATTTTACTGTTTGATGTAAGTAACAGTACGTTATTACGTCGGATTAATAATTAATAATTAATTTTTATTGCCACTAAGAAGTCATACTGTCAAAATAGTCAATTATTTTTCTTATTTCAATATAAAGGTTGTGTTAGTTTTGAGCTACAAAGGAGGTTTTGTTGCTCATATCGTTCTTGTATTGTATTCAATAAGACAACGAGTCTTTATTTAGTCTAATTAAAGGTCATATCTGTAAATTGATAACTCTATATGAGAGATGAGGGATTCACGACAATTACCGAGGTTGGCCGAATCGTTAACTGAATTTAATCGTAATGTATATTATTTGACTTAAGACTATCATAAAGATGTGTACATACGTTAAATCTTCTTATAATAAAATTACTTCTGACAAAAAATACTATCTCTATTGCATAAGAAAATTAAAGTGATATTTACAATGTCGCCGAAATTTCAAAAAATTTGAGTTTTTGTCTGCGTTGCAATTGATTAGAGCAAGATGGACAGTTAAAAACTGTAGCATTAAAGCAGGACCGAAGTTTAGCCTTGTGGAGCCCCTTAAGAAGATAAGTCGCGCTTGCATCGATCACTTGTTACTCCATTTGGAAAGACCCGCAGTGGGAGAGGGACAACTAAAGGTATACAACCAAAATATCTGTTCATTTCCGAGTTTAATATACATATGTAGTTAACACTGGTTTTAATTCATAGATAATATGTATGGGTTTTTGCTAAAATAACCTTAAGTCATGACATGAAAACTTTTTTAGAGCCATCTTTGGTTTTTCATTTCTCAATAATATAATAACTTCTGAAAATTCTGCTTTAATAACAAGCACAGAAAAATGACCATTATTTAATTTATTGGAGGAGATATAAGATACTAAATAATTAGACTCCATGGATACACAAGAGTTTAATACATCGTACGGGTCAAGTTAAGATGGTCGTTAATAACTGCACGTGGAAAAAGTTTGTGTTTTAAAGGGTATGTACGGAACCTTTAAGGAATGAGTCTCACTCAAGGTCTTGGACCCCCAACCTTACCACTGTTTTTAAAATTTAAGTTGTCATACATTGAGCGATTTCTTAAGGAAATTCAGTGCTTGTGAAACGTAATAGATAATCAAAAACTTTTATGTATCAAAAAACTATCTGTGCATCACCCTGAAAAGTAAAGAAGACGGCGCATAACATGAATAAATTTCCCTTTCGCTAGAATTGAGCTCTTGTTTGACAATAAAACAGGGTGAAGTAAGGAAAATTTAAAAATGTAATTATCTACGTTTCTAAGGCTTATTTTATGCATTCTATTATTTTCAATATCTATAGGTACATTTAAAAAAACAGATGTATAGGGATTTCAATTTTATTTCAATCTGTGGTGGTGACCCCAAAATAGTAAAACAAAAACGATTTTTTATATTAAAGTTTATCTAGATAGAACAATTGAGGGGGTGGCCCGTGGTCAAACAGAGAAAATATAAAATAAGAACCACTGAAATGTATGTTAATAATATTCGTTTCAAGAGTTTCTGAAACCAGAAAACCCCTCTTACATTTAAATCAGTTCAGTCTAACAATCAGATTGCTGTGTAAAACTTCTAAAGCAGTCACCGTTATCTCATTGGATGAGTACGGGTAGGTTCGGCGAACAGCGAAATTTCCGAACATTGAGAATGACCCAATTCCTGTGGACCATTATTCGTTTTAGCCGCCCGCCCTAGACATACAAACTTATTCGTGTTGTTAAAACGGATCGTGTAGTTTCTTATCGCTTTGGGATAAAGGCTCATTTGAATTGCTACGTGTGTATAGATTAGTTTGGAGGCTGTATCGGTATTGCCGCTATTTCTGCAAGCCTTTGCAAATGGCTGCTCGGAAATGTGACTGCGGATTACTGCGTGGTTCGAAGGTTTAGTAAAATGCATATTGATGTTAGAATCAAATATTGTTTGGTTTTAAAAGCTTACAAATTAGTTACTGGATTTTAAGTATTTTTTAAATGTGTATGTTTATATTTTAGTTTTGTATTAAATGTATAATTAATTAGTTAGCTGTAATGTTATGCAACTTAGTAAGATAAGATAAGATAAGATACGATATCATTTATTTGCTGCCAACAAACATGCACCTAAAAATAAAAACGAAATATAAAAAGAAAGTAAATTAAAAGATAACACACACAGCTTAAATAAAACAACTTCAAAAATGGTTTTTAGTTGAAGCAGCGAAAAGGTCCGACTCAGCATAAGCATTGCGATGACAACCGCAACGCGCTGTTTTTCAGTCAGGCCTATATGATCATCACACATACCAATTATAAAAAAAATAGATGCGATATATTGCATTATTAAAAGCGGGTTTAATAAATCGGATAAGCAGTTTACAGGGGACGAGTCAAAAGTAGATAAATAAATATAAAACAAAATTGTGCGAGTATGTAAATAATTAACTAATTATACAGAACATATTCGAAGCTCCCGAACCTTGACTCTGATCATATCATAATCAGTTTTTATACTTTTATACAAATGGGGGTGCGTGATTTGTGGTGCTATTGTGTATTAGGTATAACTAAGACGTGCTCGCATTGTCGATAGGATGTGTAAAAGCATATTTCAGAGTGCATTTTGAGTCCGAACTCAAGGTATGAGACACACAACTAGTATGAGATCACGTCACTTTTTGACGTTCGTAAGATTGAGTTCGGACTTAAAATGCACTCTGAATCTCAGCTTAAGACTAAGACTATTTGTCATTTATTCGACTGATGCCGGCCCCAAAGTGGGCCGAAATATATTTCGAGAATACAATATCTTATTATTATTATCTCAAAGTGAACAAAAGAAAAGCTTTATATAGCCAAGAATATATATATTTTTATTTAAAGTAGAATATAAATTAGTTACTTATAAAATAATTGTACATCTCTGCCTCTTTTGGCTGCATGCAACCATCACTGCGGTTTGATCCGAATCGATACCGAAGTAAAATGCAAATTAAATAAATAGGGTGCGGTATGTAAACATTGACAGCCTGCAAACAACGCTGGCTCTATCGCTTGCCATGTAAAACAGATTGCATATTTTGGTTCGGAACTAAATATTCTGGCTGACACTAAATATTTTATGCATAGGACTGAACTTTTATCCGCGGATATGGCCTTGTAAAATATGGATGAATCTATAAAATATGCAATCACATTTCTGATGGTAAACGTAATCCTTTTGCTTATGCATTAGGTTGAAGAATTCTACAAATACCGACGTCTAAAAACTTTGTCATTTCGTGTCTTTTTTGTTGAAATTCGTAATGGTATTTTAAAAGATCGTGGTTATTTTTTTATATATCTCTCTTCGTACTTTTAAGTATAAAATGCAAAGTCTGTCTGTTTATCCGTCATTAAGTTTGGTGAATGAATTTCGAAGCCATTTTAATGTAACGACATAGTTACAGAGAATTGACTCATTGCGTTGTGGTGACCGATAGGACCCGTATACTGACTAAACATCTGTCAAGGTATTAAGAAACACAAAAGCAGTGTTTCTTAACGATTTGATAGCACAATAGGTAAAAGGCAATACTTTATTTATTTTTACTCTGGCTTCAGAAAATTCACTTTTAAAATCGCTGCCGATAGGTTACTGGTTTCTTATTTAATTTAGTCTGACTAAAGTAACCAAAACGTGTTCCGGATTGTTATAAAAACTAATTTGCGTAAATAGTTAAGTGACTTTAATTTATTTAGCCAAATTCATACTAAAGACTCGGTAAGTGGTCGGTATCAAGGTTTGACTAGACTTTTAGGGACAATAATTGAAAAAATAATGTTTTTCCTACAAACGCAAGCCCAGACCCAAACAAAGGTCAACATTTTATTTTGCGAATTTCACCAAATGTGTCATCGATTGTTGATACCGAGCACTTACAGTCTTCGCTATGGATTTATTTATTTGTTTGTTCAATTGTTTAAGAAAAACATACAGCATTAACTGACACATAAGAAAATTGAAAAATGCCAGTGATGTTTCTACTGATTAAAAAAGTAGTTCATTTTACACAATGAAAATATATATACTTGTTGCAAACAACAATATATACAATTCAACTAAAACAATTATAAAAGTAAACAAATATTATTTCACTAGCTTTTGCCCGCAACTTTGTCCGCGTGGAGTTCGGAATTTTCAGAAATCCTTTCTTAGCGGATGCCTACGTCATTACAACCATCTGTATGCCAAATTTCAGCGAAATCCGTTCAGTAGTTTCGGCTGTGCGTTGATAAATGAGTCAGTCAGGTTTGCCTTTTATATTATTTCATCATGAAATATAATTCATAACTCTTTATTTTGTGAAAACATAGGTAAAAAAGGTATATCAAATATTTACAAGTGCCATTATGTTCTGCCATTAGGCGTACAAAATTAAACATGTTATATTATTTGGTAACAGAACAGATCCAATTTTTGTATGTGGATATCTTTTAATTAAAAGGGTCAGCGTTATTATAACATTCATCGTATTTACAGCAAGATCTTATTATGAATCGATTTTTTGCATAGATATCTTGGAAAATTTTACATAATATATAATGATTTTGAACGAGTTCCTGGTTCGATCTAAGTCCTGTGTCCCAAAGTGGATTCCTTCCGTATTTGACTTCTAGTTGACTTAGAAACTTGAAATTCCATTAACAAGTGGGTCTTATAGCACAGGTGGCGCAACAGAGACAAGAGTGGCGCAACTCTGTTAACAAAGCCGTTACCTGTTTTGAACAAAATTCATTACAAGATCTAGATACTAAGCGCAACTCTACTGGTCAGTTACCTGTGTGATCTGATTCAAAAATTTGGAATGACTTACCTCCGTTGCTACGTTTAAAAATGTCCCAGGTAACTTTTAAAAAACATCTTTTTAGGGAACTATTCAACAAACAGTTATATGAAGAAAGTACTAATATTAAAAACCACTTTTAGCTACAATTTTAATAACATTTTTTGCAAGTAGGTAACAACCATTTTTTTCAAGTTATTATATTTTTTAAAGTGTTTATTGTTTTAGAATAATAATTTTTTGTTGTAGATTAATTATTAATGTATGTTGATCAGTGTCCTCAAGTTAAATTTGATTTATTACTGTGGTGCAATTAGCCCAAAAAACAGCCTAGTCTCACCGGCACCTGAAACCAATTACAACAGCACGCCCTGCAGCTCCCCAGGAATTACTCTCCCTCATATTGTGTGCTTGCAAAGTCGAATGCGTCCGTAACTGTGAGTGCAGAAAGAGTGGTCTAAACTGCTCAAGCATATGCGGTAATTGCTCAGGCCTAGGATGTGATAAAAGGGACACGAAAATCATAGGCGAAGATTTAGAAGAAGAGGGTCCTATGTTTGAAGAGGACTGAATACTGATGACAATTGATGATGATTTACATTAAAATAAGGTCGCATTTAACATTCGACATTTTTATTAGTTAAGAGTGGGTTTCTCCGTACCACAGGTTTATGTGGCATAGGCCTGTCGAAGCCTCTTTTCCCTTAAAACGTAGCGCCCCTAGGGAGGGTGGTGAGGTTGTCGTTCCATCAAGGGCTAATCACAAACATACCACCGGCCACTAAAATCGCAATTTGTTTTTACAAAACACAATCCTGTGTAAAAGAAATAGTTTCCTTGTGATAATGTCATATTTTTCCAAAACTCTAAAACAGCCGAACAATTGCTACTTTAAACCCTCCGTAACTCTGGAACCATTCACTTTAGCAAGATAATGCTTTATACCATTTTTGTTTGAAATTCAATGTAGATTACTTTCGTCCTTAGCACTTTTGCGCAAAGTTTTTAAAATATTTAAGAAAAACAGAAAATTCTATGGTCACGACAGATACATAGAGTTTAATTCTATTGGATCGTAAGTGTCAAGTTAAGTTGGAAAATGAATAAGTCTTACTCGCACTTTATCGTTTTTTTTGTAGTATTCTGTTAATCTGAAATTTAGGTTTACACTGCTTGAGGCTACAGTTCTGTATCTTGAATTGCATAAAGTAAACGAGTTGTGAAATTTAGCATTTTTTATTCCTTATAGACTTCAGCCTTACTTTTCTAGAAATCGTTCTTAGAGTGATAAGGTCGTATCTATTTGATTAAGGCAACGAAGTTAGACCTGAGAACTCCGGGCGGATATTAGGTTTGTATCGCGACTGTAGCTCCGATCTGCGTTCTGATAAGGAATTATTGCTGCAGACATTGTATTAGATAGACGTCCCATAAATACTATTAAATTTTCGACCCATAGTGCATGAATGCAATAAATAAGTTATGAATTATATTCTTTATCAACTGTATGTGTTTATTTTATTGTTAAGTTTTGGAATTTGATGAAATCTAAATTAAAATAATTGATATCGACTCGTCGCGCAAGCATGTTGCACCGAATGTTTCACGTGCCAGAATATGACCTAGGCATCAAATTTCTAGTACCATCCGAACTAGCGCACCGTACATAATAACGAAACTCAAAACAAATGAATGTCAATGTCTCTCTGACTCTGACATTGCGTGGGTTTTTATTTTTGGAAAAGACAATGTGCCTACGTGTTGGCTCGAGTCACAATATATTCCTACAAAATTGATTGTGATTATTATTGATTAATTGATAATTAGTTATTGACGGCTTGATCTACCGGTTTAAGGTCGCTCAAGTAGCGATGGAGCGGGCTATGCTTAGGATATCTCTAATTGATAAAATGTGACCAACATGGCCTGCCGAATCAGTAAGTTGAAGTGTCATTTCACACATATATCAGCACGTATTGGAAAGTGTCTGTTACGACGATGCGTCTCCGGATAGCGCAAAGTAGGAGAAAATAATACTTTACAAAAGACGCGAGGGACGGAAAAAAATTTAAATAATAGTTTTGTAAATCTATAAATTATATCTTTAGTATGGCGAAATAATCACAAAAATAGCTTCAAGCATTCGGAAGTATTTCTTGCGTAAATCAAAAGAAACTTTCGATGAGTCAAAATTTGTTTTTGTTTAATGTAAAGACAGTATTTATTTTTATTAAACATGGAATTTTTCATTAAGTTATGCCTTTTATGTATATTTTTAAAGTGTTTGGAACATCCGTATAAAATGAGTGGGCCTTCAAACACAGGTCTAAATAGCAGTTTGAGTATACATTCACCTTAAGGCGAGGTTATCCAGAGAAATCTGTCCTGCTCCAACGCTTTCATTTTTCACATGTTCATCCTCCTCAGTGGAAGCGGGCCGCTCGGAAAACTCGCGGTTTTGAGGTGTTTTTATTTATTATTTTGGAATTAGAGGGATGGGTTTTTAATAAATGGCCGTTTTATATCACATTTTTCACGAAATTTATTTTAATATAAGTTTTATTGTCCAAAACTTAATATAGCTCAAATTAAATTATATTTAGATCAAAGTTTAGACCTATCTTTGCGATTTAATCGGATCGAGGAAAATGTAATCAATCGTGTATCTAATAGCCGAAATATTAAGATCAAAGAGTGAAATATGAGATACATTTTTTGCAAAATTTAATCGTCGCTTTTTATTGGTTTGAAATTAATTTGAAAAGAGACAAAAATGGGATAATCCTCCTTAGTAAATGAGTGTAAGCACGGTGTCTGCGCATTCCAGAGCACACAGCAAAGCACGAGTAAGGTCACATGAATCAGATATCCAGTCCTTCATGAGACATTGCAAATGAGGTCGCGGCCAACCCACCTACTTGCTGTGCCGCGTCACGTCGGGATAGATACGCGTCCATATTTCATACGGCCCTTCGAGTGAAGTGCCGGAGGCTTTACTCCAGACTGTAAAGTGAGATTGAGGAAAACAATTTTCCATTTTGTGGGGCACTACGACGTAGAAGGTATATAAAACCGTGCGGTAATGTACGGCAGTTTCGCACTATATGTGCAGCAACGTAAGAATAGTACCTTCGTTAAGTACTCGATGCTTAGGTAACTACGCCGTAGCTAGCGCTACAACTCCATAGTTTTCTTGTTCTTTTTAAGGTTTCGTACCCGAAGGATACCAAACCACACATAAAAAAACTTCGAAATCGTGGCATTTTTTCAACGTTATTTGTTTGAGCTCTCTCTGAAAAACGGTAATACAGATATACATATTTGAAAATTCTGAAATAAGTTATGTTGATAATAAAACAATATCCTTTAAAATAAACGTTGCATTTTGTTCTGAGGTTTATAAAACCATATGAATTTATTACGCAAATTCATCAAAATCATGATTACTCTGGATTAAAAATTGGGTTAGAATTACTTGCTCGATTTTAAAAGTTCTTGTTTTAAAATTTTAATTAAGTAAAGTTTAGTAAAATAGACGATGGAAATATTTTTTCGAATAGTATTAACTTCTTCCATTTTGAGCTATCCGGAGACGCAGCGACGCGACGTCCGTCGTCGCCGTAACAGCCAATTTTAAATGCACGCTGATAAGGACATTATTTCAATGTTGTTTCTGTCGATATTTGTACTGACACATGTCAAGTTAATAATTTAGCAAACTGAAGCCTGTTCGTAGACCCTGCCGGGTCTATAGTTGCAGTTGTTTGGGCAGACGAACTGCCGTGTTAGAAATGTTACGGCCTAGCAAAAACAAGCTGTAAACCGATATAGCACTTTATATAGACAAAGTCATACTGTAGACGCGGTAAGTGGTCAGGAGTCCAGGACTAAGGTACCATGACCTTAACTTTTTCGGTTTAACGGAAAAAACGATTGACTTACAAATCTTCGGGACAACGAAAAAGAAAAAGTCTTTTTAATCCGGTGTGGTTCGCACCAGGGACTTCTAATCTTGCTCGCCAGGTGGACGCTCTACCAACTTAACGACTGACGTGCTTGTTAACTTATGTTATACGTTTGTTATAGGTGATTTGCTCGCAGAAATTGAGTTTTCATAGAGATGAGACATATAGCTATTATTTATAGATAGATTTTTCGTCCCCCCAAAAAATAATAATATAAAAAATAAGTCCCAGTAAATAAAAACTATATAAATATAAAAAAACTGTAAAAGTATAAAACTATAATATATTATAAATTTGATCAAAATCGTTAGAGACATTTTCTAGAAACCGATTGTAAATATATAGATACAATGCCCGTTTCGGTTCATTGATGATTGATCAATTAGTAATTCTTAATAATGCGGCAATCAATCAATAGTAAATAACACATTCAAAAAGTAATAAAACTGATAGGTAACACTAGTTATGTGAATAAGGTGTATAGGTAACTTCCAACGCGTGTTGAAAATCCTGCTCACTCACGTATGATGGGTCAGCCGGCACGTCGTGACCTCCACTTTACTCTCAGACCCTCGAATAAGTGGAAACTGTGACCCCACTTCCGCAATATAATACTTTTATGGAGACCCTGAAGGTGCGTACACACATTCGCAACATGAACGTTCGCGAGTGTGGACGGATCGCGCTCGCAACGAACATCTATTACGAACCGAACCTCTTACGAAAAACTGGAAGCCCCTCTCTGTTAGTCAGAAAATTGGATAATTTGGCCAAGTGCAAGTCCGACTTAGGCACAAACCACACAAAATGGGTAAGGAACCCTAAAAGCATGGTAAATAAGAGTAATTTAGCTGCCATAGCAACATTAAAGCGTCAAAAAAGCCGCTAAAATAATAGCGCTTGTCAAATAATTCGGCATCGTGTGGATACGGAACCCTAATTTTTATTATTTGTAGTTTTACTTAGAGTATGCATAACAATATGACCAAATTTGAAACTTATAATGTGTTATCTTTTTTATTACCGTCTTCAGGATAAAGCTGAAACAAATATAGTGAAACCGGTTGGGTAGTGTAGAATTAAATATTATCTGTGGAAAAGTACAAGTGTTTTTTTTTATCACAACAATGAAACAAATAACCTTGAAAAACACAATAGTTTTTCATATTTTTGAAATTTTTATTATTTGCTGTAGTAGAAGCTATGTAATACGTATTCTGTGAACATTTCAACTGGTTGCCTGTTACGGTTGAAGCTGTAGACCTCTGTGACAGACGGACGGACAGACAGACAGAAAGCGTAGGCTTAGTATATAACAGGGTCTCATTTGGAACCCTTTAAGTACAAAACCCTAAAATTATGAATCGTCTCTGTGGGCTAGTGGTTCGAACGTTTAGACAACCGATCAAGTGACTGCGGGTTAAAATCCGGTACAGGCACATTTGCGTGCTTCGGTAGGTTCGTGTGGGTCCATAATATTGTGCCCAAAGTACGGCGATAGGGCTCACCACACACGCGTGCCGGGACGTCATAATCGTCGGTGAAATGTGACTTGCATTCATAATTCATACTCGTAAGCACCCCTGACACAAATTCCACACTTTGAAATGTTGCAGTGCGTGTTTTTTTTACAAGTTGTGTAACGAATATGTGGACGCGCCTTTGCCCCCTTCCCCCCGCGCTGCCCGCCGCCGCCGGTGCTGTACCGTTTATTCTGATTACCGTAAACTAGCTATCTCACTGCTTCCAATGCCCTGATATCCTGGTAAGTAAGGGTAATATACCTAGCACCAACCAAAAGTCAATAAATAAAATAAAATTCAATTAGCTGATTGACGGAAAGGCAATGCAAGCTTATCAATGGTCCCGTTTGGCACACTTCGGGTATGGAACCCTAAAAACTGGTGTCTTGGCTTCTGTCTTCATTAAAAGGTTCCGATTGCATTGATCGCTGTTACTCCATGCGGAAAGACCCGCAGTGCGAGAGGGACGAATTCTGGAAAAAAAAAAACTAAAATGACGACATTCATCACGAATTTTATTATAACAAAAAAACCAAAGTTAGTATCAAATATCTGTTCGTTCAAAGTTTAATAAAGTTTAAACAGAGTTTAATTCACAAATAGTATAACATGATTTTGCTCAAACTATGTTAAAACTCGGCATGAAATCTTTTTTTGGAGTCATCTTTGATTTTTTATGATTCAATGAGATTCTGTTTCGATAAGAGTGTGCATAATATTCTTGACATAATTCCATTTTTTTTTCAAATATCTGGTATTGCTAGATTCTTCAAACACGGAAAAATAAATCGTGTTTTTTCGGAGCCTATGCTCTTAACTTATTTCCCAAAATCAGATGGTAATATTTGTCGCACATGAGCCTAAGCAAATGCATATGTTATTTATTTTGAGAACCATAAAAGGTAAGCTATCATTTCAACCTAAACCAAGTTAATCTGCGGCAAATTACGCCGACAAGGCTGGAGCGTTAAACCGATGAGCTATCACTCCTTTCATACTTCGTCTAATCTGGGGTAAAAATGACTCTCCGCCTGATCCCCTCACCCCTAGTAGCCTGGGCAGCCTATTTAATTGACCCTTTGAACTGTCTATTTTAGGTTCCGCGCCGCCCCGGTAATCCAATCAAACAAATTCGTGTGTTTATTTTTGCCTTTCCGAGTATTTTTTTAGGGAAATACGCGTGTAAATATGGGCTGTTGTGATTTTGCTGCGAACAGTTTGGCAGGCGATCAGCAGGTCTGCGAACAAATGTGCTTTGTTATAGTTAATTGCATTTGATATTAACGTAACAAATAATTTGGCTAGGTGCGAGTTGGACTCATACACATAGGTTTCTGTTCCAACATACAATATGGGTACGGAACCCTAAAAACAAGGTAATAACAACATTATAGGTGTCGTAGCAACATCAAAGCGACACAAACCAAGTCGCTAAAGTAGTAGCGCGCGGCAAGCAAGCCCAACCAAGTATAGTAGCCCAACCTAAATATTTTTTGTATGTACCTATATTTCCCTTATTAGTTTATTTTTTTTTATTCTATAGATATATATTGTAAAGATTAACTTTGACTTGTAAAAATGTACTTTATGTATCTATTTTACAAAATAAATATTTTGATTTTGATTTGATTCTAATTTGTATTATTTGTTGTTTTAATTTAAAATACGTACAACAATCTGACCAAATTTGAAACTTGTCATATTTATTAATGAAAAAACAACAGGTACAAACTACAGAAAGCAACAGTATTAAAAATGTTGACATGTAAATAAATCGACCCCCTATAACATTTTTCACAAAGAGATGAACTTGTTAATTTACTTTTGATGACATTACATTACCTAACATAAAATAATATAAACATAAAATACATTTACAACTACACTACATTACAAACTCTGTCTTTCGAAATAGTAAATACATAAATAAATATGTCGGAAAATATACATACACACATATACAATACATACTGTACTTATAATATTACGTTTATACATATATTAATATTAATATTATACGTATCCAATGTTTAATATGTTTTAATTAGATTATATTACTTGATTTTTTCTGAGTCGTCAAGGATTTGTCTTATTTTTCTTTTAAATGTTAACCTTTTTAAATTGAATAGGTCAGCTGACAGGAATGTTTCACTGTATGACTCACAGATTCGTCTAAGAGGGGCTCGAAGACCGGCGTTTTGCCGCGTTTATGTCTGTCTTAGAGCCGAAACAAATTACGTTAAAAATTGATTCAAGGTTTTTTGAATGGAGCCTTTGGCTCCCTATACAAAAAACCTTTTTATTATTTGCCGTGATAGAAGCCATAGTAAATTGCAACTGTCTACCTATTACGGTGGCAGACGGACTGACATACAGACAAAGATACAGACAGACGACGAGGCTTAATATTAGGGTCCCGTTTGGGAGAATGGGAGACCTTTTATGACCATGAATTAATGAGAAGCGAAAGAGGTGTGTCAGGATCGTAGCAAAAGGAGGATTATAGTCTCCGGAAGATAGGTTAAGAGTATAAATCGTAATAATGTCGAGTTTTGTGGAAAATTGGTATTCTCCATACCAATTTAAAGACCATTAGTTATCAACTCGTATTTTAAATAAAAAGGTGGTAGAACTGATGCCGGGCTCGACTGTGGAAGTACCACCATCTTATTCGCAAACATACCCGAAGTTATTTGGGGGAGAGTAAGAGTACAGCTTGCAGACAGGCACAACCAGGAGGCCCACCATTGCCTGGGACAGTTTGATGGCAGTATATCCATAACGAATTGCCAGGCCTTGTTAAAAAACAGACCGGTGATGGGCAGCGGCGTCACTGGTGCGAGGGTTTCGGCACCGCGTTCACCAAGCCGCCTGCCCGGCGTGTGTGAGTATGGGCATTTCTTCCAAGGGGACCAGCAAAAGTGGCAAAATCAGTGGAATCAGTGGCCTTTCAAGCAGTGGTAGGACCAGGAAAATGGATGGATGGATTTTAAATAAAAAAGAGAATAAGAATTGTTTACGTGTACATTTATAGGAGAGCAAATACATGAAAAAAATACTAGTTATTTTATTTACTTTAGGTAAAATGTTGTATCAATTCCGTAGTAAAGTAACATTTTCGTAATCAATTTAACCGCGGTCACAAAATTTAATTCCGTTTGGAATAAATTATATTAGCATTTAAATTAAACGATCAGTAAGTTTTTATTGCGAAATCCATCGCTTTGGAACACTCTAGATATTATATTTTACAATACAATATTATATTACAATTACAAATTTTTTTTTACAAAACATTACAAAAAGATTAATTTCGCTATGTAAACATAATTTTAGTTAATGGGAACTGTGAATTACTTAACGGTCTGAAGCAACACATGTTGTAGCGACAACAGCGCCATCTGTTTACTAAGAGCAAGGCGTGAAATCACATAAAGCCCTCGTGAGCGTTTAGTATGTGCCTTACAGGTTGGTTAGATAAAATAGTTACACAAATATTTGGAGGACAAGTATGGTGGAAAATTTCAAAGATCTAGGTCCTATCTATCCTTTATCCTGGTTAAGTACCTCGGTGGCGCAATTTTGGTAGCGCGCTTGTCTTGATAACAAGAGGTCGCAGGTTCGAATCCAAGCACGAGGAATTTTTTCAAATTCTTTAAATTTGTTTCTAATTGATCTTTTTTGGTTTGTAATGCACTCTAATAATAATATTTATATCAATAAATTTTCGATTTACATAGTTGAAATAGGAGTACATTCGGGAATTAGAACTGTCTAGAACAGGAAAGGTGAACCTTTGGCACGCTACAGAATTTAACTGGGCCACGGCTTTCAAACGTCATCTATTTTCAGTGCATTGTTTTTGTTTTTGTTTCTGGCATATTTAGTCCATCTGAAAAATTGTTATTGGGGAAAAATGGTACTTGGATAAGAGGTCTAAAAAATCCTTTTGGTACGGTTTTGTCTATTTTTGTTATCTATTAAGAACTTATTGGATTATTTGAATTGATTTTTGGTGAAATTTCAATATTTCAGTACAGTGGATCTGTATTAATTTAGTTAGATGTTGGTATCTTTTTAGGGTTTCGTACCCGAAAGGTGCCAAACGGAACCATATTGCCAAGCCTCCACTGTAAATCCATCCACGTCCGTCTGTCACACTTCCGTTGTTATTTCAGTTGAAAATTTATCAGCTAAAATTTTCTTAGGATACGTGTTCCTACAGAAGTATGTTGATTCCGACTTGCTATTGCCCGGTTTTTTTAATTTACATGTCCCATCCATCCATCTATCAGCCCTTGTTCGTCCACTGCTGGACAAAGGCCTTTCCCAAATTTCGTCACTCTTGGCGGTGCTTTCATCCTCCTCATCCAGCCGCCCCCCGCAACATCCTTTAGATCGTCGGTCCAGCGGGCACGAGCTCGGCCTACGCTGTATTTTGCTGTACGTGGTCTCCATTTTAACGCCTTTCGGCCCGAACGGCCATCATGTAGGCGACAAACACGGCCTGCCCACTGCCACTTCAACTTACTAATTCGGCAGGCTATCTCCGTCACCTTCGATATCCGACGGATCTCCTCATTTCGGATTCTATCCATCAGAGTTACACCAAGCATAGCTCGCTGCATAGCTCGTTGAGCGACCTTGAATCAAGCCCTTTGTAAGAGAATACATACATCGACGACGTACATATGTGACGGTTGGGTTTGATATTTAAGGTTTATTTATTTATTTATTTATTTATTTATTTATTTAACTACATTACACTATCTTTACAGCTAGGCCAATTCAATAGTGCAGTAAAATCAACAATATATAAGTTACCACACAACGTGACACAAAAGAAACACAAGTATTTACATTCTCACAAAATTACCAACACATAACATGACACAAGCAACAAATTTAAACATAACAAACAAGATATAATGCTACTCTTGTGAAATCACCCAGAGAGCAGAGAAAAAGGTCTGTGTGATCGTGGATCACACAAATTAAGTTAAATCCATCCGTCCGTCCATCCATCAGCCCGTGTTCGTCCACTGCTAGACATAGGCCTTTCCCAAATTTCGCCGCTCATGTCGGTCCTCCGTCCTCCTCATCCAGCCGCCCCCCGCAACGTCCTTCAGGTCGTTGGGAAGTTTTTATTGTTGGATAAAAAGTATTCATTAAATGTGGTTTATGGGCACTACGCCATAGTAAATAGTTTAATGATCCTGCACAATAACTATAAACACGCTTTAATTGTGCAGGATCATTTCAAAAATTATGCATAAAATAACCTTTCTTTGAAAAGCTTAATTTACAGTCACATTTATTATTCAAAAATAAGAAAAATAATTAAATTTATATCATTACGGTATAGAAAATCAGAAAAGTAAATCTGGTCGTGAGGAGCTCTGAACCGAGATTCGAACCCGGGACCTCTCGCTTACCAGGCGGTTGCTCTACAAACTGAGCTATCCAGTTCTCAACACGACCTGCGAATTTACGCTTGTGCTTTCCCATACCACAACGATATGTAGAGCAACCGCCTGGTAAGCGAGAGGTCCCGGGTTCGAATCCTGGTTCAGAGCTCCTCACGTCCAGATTTACTTTTCTGATTTTCTATACCGTTATAAAATAAATTTAATTTGTTATCTCCTTGCGATGGATAAATCGCCAAGTGTTTAAAAATATAGAAATTTATTCCTATCATAGTTTCGAAGAAAAATAATGATAATTGTGGGTTTGCAAACGAGATCTGGCGCAACGACATTAAAAACATTACAGTTTTCAGGTTTACATCGCATTTAATTTACCCCACGATACGCAAAACTCTGCGATAGACTGATGTTTTCAGTGAAGAATAATGCCAGAACAGCAGTCCCGTGTGCTGAGTGGGTATTTAGTATTTAGTATTAACAATTTGAATATGTATTGCGCAAGGGCCCCGAGGCACTCACTAACTAGTTAGTCCACTCTGTTTGACAGACTCGGGTGACCTCATTAACAATCTCTAGAGAGGACTCAAAGGGTCTGCGATGCTTTGCCTCTTATTAAACTGAATTTCAGTTTGTACTTACATGTTGAGACTGCAAACGTTTAATTTCGCAAACAAATTTTGTTTGTTTGCAAAATATTCAATAAAATGTTTGCTTTATTACAGTTAAAAATCAAGATATTTGTGGATAGACATTCGTTTTCAGGAATCGGTACTACGATTACCGAGATTGTGAACAAAAATGTTTCACTGTCGGTAATATAGTATTACCTGACGAAAACCCTACCACCCGCGACCATTTCCTACAATCACGTAGATGGTATACCCACGTGCGCTCAGTGCGTACGGGGGTGTGCTAGGAAGATCGACTACACTGGCCATCTTTTGGCACACTAGTGCCGTACTGACTAGGAGTTAAAGTATGGTCACAGTATAGGTAACAGCAGTAGTTTAACTAGGCGGTGTCCTTGAAATCAATACCTACGGCCGCTCGGTGCCTAAACACGCCCTAGGGCTGCCAACTGACTGTTTACGTATTTGATAATGCTATATTACTACCATTAAAGTTGTATTTAAGCAAACATACAATGCACAACATACTCTGTTATTTTGTGCCATAATTTACGAAAATGCGCGGGAGCGTCACAGTGACAACGTGCGTACGTACCTGCGATGCGTCCGCGGCGACCAGGGTCTTTTCACTTAGACCATTTTTTCTTTGTATGAGAAAACGTCGAAGCATCGTCGAAGCCCTATTTTCGTCGTTCCTCAATAGATTGAGCTACAAGAGGTTGTTTCAATCACTGCTGCCATTTTAGCGCGTTCGGCGCTACATCTAATGGATTTTTGGCATGGTTAGCGCGCATTTAGAGTTTTTGCTCTTAGTGGTTTTATTTAGTGTATGTTTTCATTTCTATACATTATGTCTTTTACTGTTGAAAATTGGAACTGAATTTGGCGTTTTTTTAATCTCTGAATTTTGTAGAATCTAGCGCTTTTTTAGCGTTGCTAGCGCTGAATAGGGTTTTTGATCTGGCAGCACTTGTTTCAATTTCAAAATGTTTGTCTGTTTCTGTTCGTTTCGGCCCGTTTGTATGGAGATAGTATACTATTTGTTATTTATACTATGATATGGTAGTCGTCATGACCGAAAACGGTTAGTGCTGATCATCATCACCAATGTAGTATCGGTTTTAGGGGAGTAATAGTACCTATTTCAAGAACTGCTCGTAGCCAAACGTTTTTTTTTCTTTGGAAATTGTACACTTTCATAATTATTAAATAATCATTTATATTTTAATACAATCAAATATATTCATTATCGTATCCTCCTTGTCAAATCCTTTTTATTTCGTTACTCGGGTGCAGGGCTGTAGGTATAGAAACAACAAATTGTAATATTGCGGCAACCATTCTCTTCTAGAACAGGAAACCTCCTCCCTTACCTTCTTACCCGCATCCGCTACATTAGATTGAAAATAACGTCACATTACTCATTGTGCATTGTCACCTAAACCAAATGTGTTTGCCTTTGTCCTTTGACAAAATTATATAAATCCAATAAAGTATAGATTTTTTTGCATAACTTCTGTCCCATCTCAATAGAATATCCTGTATATTTTACAGTATCTATAGGTACATAATCGAATAGGAAAACCATAACTTTTTTGCGGATGTCTAATTTTTTTCCACAAATATACACAGAAGTCAGAGAACATAAATTGCTTAAAAATAATTCTGGCATGTGAATTCATTTTCCAATAAAATTTATTAAAGAGATTTATTTCAGAGTATCTACAACATTACCGACGGCTTTTCAATGAAAAGCGTGAGTTTGCATATTCAATAACTGTTTTAATTTTAATTATTTCAACTTTTCACTCAAAATCCATTTGTGGTCTGACACGTTTCTCATAGAGTACATCGACGCGACATGAATCCCGGAGGGGGTGTCAGAGGTGTTTCCAAGTATGGACTGTGAAATATAAGTCACAGTACACACTCGTACACCCACGTTTCACCGAGGATTAGACCCAGCGTGATGGGTGGTGAGCCCTATCGCCGTACTTCGGGCACAAATAAACACGCGGGTGCCCCGACGGGATTTAAACCCGTGTCTTCCGAATTAGTGTTCGAGTACTTAAACCACTACACCACAGAGGTGGTTCTTATTTCCTTTATTCAGTTCTAAAACGTTACCTGTAAGTATACAAATATACGAGTCATGAGTTTCAATCCAGTCCAGTATGAGTTTGGCTGCATAAATAAAAGTCACCTTATATATCTCCCAGTGAGGTAGGTACTGCCTAGTAGGCAGACTTTGTGGACTTCCAGCTGTTGCGATCCTGACACACCTCTTCCACATTTATCAGTACAGTCATAAAAGCTTTAATCTGGATGCTTTCGATCTTGGCCAAGCGCTTAAAATAGCTGCTTTTTTGAGCAAAACCATTAACAAATCAAAGAGCAACAGTTGTTTTTAGGGTTCCGAACCCGAAGGGCTAAATATCAATATCACAAAATAAGATATTTATAATCTGACACTTTTATATTTTATGTAGAATATTTACTCAAAACGCGATGCAATATTCGACTCAACTTTGTACATAAAAAATTTTTTTCAGTCCCTTGCATGAAAAAGGCTCCATTTTGTTTTTCTTACCATGGCATGTGGCTTGTCATTATCAAGAGTTCGTTAAGTTTGTTAGTTATAGAAAATTTTCTTACGAGGTCTATATCTAAAACGAAACTTGTTAGGAATTTGGAATTTTTGTTTATTATGTACCATATAAAAAGAAAAGAAAACGCCTACTTATTTTAATGTAATTTAAGGGTTACATTAACCCATATATCAACTTAATTTTGCAGTTTTATTTCGTACTTTTAGGTAATGATAAATTTGTTACTTTTGTTCGAATTATTTAAATCTATTAACTTATTTGAATGGTTCCCGAACCCTCAGGGCGCTAGTTTTACTCGCACATTACGGGGTTTATTTCTGACTGGTATTATTGGATTTTATATCTCCTAGCTGAACGTGTAGCGCATAAAACGTTGAGTCGAATATTGCATCGGGCACTATCTAATACACCGAACATTACCGTATCAAAAAAAAGAAAATCCGGAGAAATTACCGGAGAGGTTTCTGTTCTGTTTCTATTTTCTGTAAAATTTCTAATATTGCAGCATGTCGATTTCTAGCGTGAAATGAAGATGTGACGTGTCAAATGTTTAATTAAAATTAATATTCACTAGCTTTTGCCCGCGGCTTCACCCGCGTTGAATTAGTTTCTGTGTACTCCTATAAAATCTATCAATATTTTTCGGACTATTACCTGCAGTAAACATAGCTGGTGAAATGTGTGTGTTATGAGACTCTGTGTTTCTCATTTTGTATGTTATAGCTTTTCCATGGGAACTGGTTAATGGGATAAAAAGTAGTAGCAAAGTTTCAGCCCAATCGATTCAATAGGTACGGCGTGAAAGGGTGACACATTTGAAACCACATTTTCATCCCATACGAACTGATTTTTGAGATAAAAAGTAGCCTATGTCCTATTCTAGATCTAGAACTACATTCATGAAAACTTTTAGCCCAATCAGTTCAGTAGTTACGCCGTGAAAGAGTAAAAACATCCATACATCCAAACTTTCGCATTTATAATATTATTATTAGTGGGATAATTTTATTAAACATTTCACTCGTCATAAAAGACACAGAGATGCTGCATGGTGGTGGCGGAAGCCTTAGAGTAATGTGTGGGAGCCTTAAACATAAAAATGATTAATTACAAAAAAAAACTTTGTCAGTTATATAAATACATACCTATGTTACTTAATATGTGTTGAATAGGTAGGTACCGTTAATACTGATTTAATTAAAAAACTTATATTTTATTTTTAAATTTATTTTTCTTTATTTGTGTGAAAATTCCTAAAAAAATCCGGGCATCTTGAATCCCCCCCCCCCCATGTCCGTAAAATTTCAAACGACACGGTACAATCTTGTGATAAGTACAATAAAAATGCGCACTTTTTGCTTGTACTGCAATAGTATAATTGGTTAAATGTCGGCCATCGGAAGTGTATTTGATGGTACATTTATTATTAACCTGTACATGTCATGAAAGTTTTACATTACTAAATCTATACTAGCCTCTTACCCGGCTCCACTCGCGCTGAATTAGTAACGAACTCGAACATTGTTTCACAAAATCCTGGTCGTTTGTTTTTTTCTTGGGCTTTTCTCGTAAAAACCAAAATGAGTCTTGGGTATAATATCCATTTCGCGAGGAACCTACTTGCAAACTTCTAAGTTTATGGACTCCATAGTTCTGGAGGTTTCCGGGATGCGATTGAGTGGTATCTCTTTTATGTATATATGTTACCAGCCATATCCGATTTTAGGACAAACTAGTTTAGCCTGGGCCAAATCTGACCGCGCAATCAAAATCAAAATATGTTTGTGTTTACAATTTGTTGAAATATGAATGTTGTGAACGACTGTTACTGCTCCGCATAACAGAATTTTAGTTTTATGTTTTAATTTGTTGTGTGTAATATGTACTGTTGGTGTTTCGTTTTAAATAAATTATATTTAACACAATTAGAATATGGAAAAACGTAAAAAAACATCAAGAACATGTAATGGACGATGAAAAAGGTTTCTAAATTAATAAATAAAGAACATTGAAGGTAAAAATCGTGGATAACCTATTTAACGCAAGCGACTGAAAATACACTTAATTGCTTTAATCAAGTGGCTATCTACTCTACTCATGATTCTTCGATAAAACATGACTGATCTTAGTATAACAACATGCAAAGAAGACGCTTATTAGCAACATCCTGTGTTCTGGCAATATATCAGGCAAGCCAAATTCTTGGCAAGTGGATCTCAACCACATTAAACGCTTTTTATATGGCGTGTCTTTTTGGATTGTAATTTTCTTTTTATTATTCTATTTTATTATTTTTATATTCTATTAGTAAATTTCATGTTTTCAAAAAGCTTGTCAAGTAAAATGTTTATAAAAGTAGATACCAATTACTTTTATTGGAGAGTGATTGATTGAAGTAACTATTTGTCGAACTATGCTAAATACAAAGACCCTGACAAACTTTCTTTTAAAACAAGTGAAGAACACAGCACAGTTTTGCATGTACAATTTGTACATTATTTCAGTTATGGCTGAAAGAGCCTCCATAAGCCTCGGCATCTAATTTGATCTCAATACTTCATTTGCGAAGCTTACTGTTTTCGAAAATCTGTAGTATCTGATTGTACCAAAAGGCGTTAAAGAGAGGCGTGAAAACACATAACTTCATTTAAATATGAATAAATCCGGCCCATACAATCCGATTCCTTGGCTTAGTTGCCGGGTTTTAATTAGAACCGACATTTGGATTTCCCCCGCGTTACAAACATCCCCCGCGCGACGAACGGTTTAGTGATCAAGTTGTGACGATTATTTGGTACAGAACAAGGTTGCACACCATTACCTCCGCGCGGAACAAATTGAGCTCAAGATGAATTCCATCAGGGAATCCAATTTGCGCGCTTTACATACGTACAAGGCTTACATTCTTTGAACGATTCTTTGGTAAATTTTCATAAAATATACGATTACGTGCTTAAATGAAATTTATTTGGGTGGTATATATTAAGAAAAAAGGGGGGGTTTTGTATTCTTATGATTATAATACCTATAGCCTCTATAGTTAAGACACTTGGTACATACTAAAAATCTATAATAGGCATGATGACTAAAAAAAAGGATTAGTCCGTCAGTTAGATTATCAAAAATATTGGACACGTATTTTTTCTTTTTTCTATTTAACAAAAAATGATGAAGATATAGCCCGCTGAAGTTCCGCGTGACGTCACATCTAGGTACAATTTTACTTAGAAGTGACGTCATTTTCCCCCACTCCCAAACTTTGACGCGCTTTATCTCTGTCATTTTTAGTTTGATTGACAAAAGAAAAAATACGTGTCCAATATTTTTTGATAATCTAAATGACGGACTAAATATAATAATATTTTGCTTACCCTGTGTACAAGCCTATTATTAATAATTGGCATGGGTTTAATTGCTGATAAAGTGGTAAAATAAAATCATGAAAACATTTTTTTTTTTCGTTTCCATACAGTAAGGATAAGTTTTTTTTTCACGTCTATCCTACGACGAAATCTATAATTTGTTGCGTCTATGTTGGTTGTCGTTGGATAGGTCTTTCAAAATATTGAGGGTGTGTGAAAACCATTTTTCGATTCAAAGATGTGTTCGCGAAATAAGTATTAAGTTTTAAAATGCAACTTTTTGTTCCCCTATTTTTATTGTGTCATATTTCTATACATATTTTTTTATGATATACTTACATACGGCTTTTCCAACCAAAACACAATATAAAAAAAATCTGACTTAGTTTTGTAAAATTATGAATCAAATGCCCCTGCTGGAGGTGTAGTCCAATAATTTATTTCCTTTTATTTTATTTCAGCTCTTTATAGTAATTCCACTATTACAATATGAAATTCAAAAAAGTGGTATTTTGTGTTACTCTATACCGTCCATTATTGCGTAAATCACTCATAGAAAGAAAAGAAAATGGTGCCAATTGCCAAAACATGTAAAGTAAAATCTCCATAACTTTATTTAACAAAAAAAAATAATAACATAAAAATTATGTTCATACACCTTATTATACGGTTAAAGTAGAAAAAAAGAAATCAATACCCGTCATTACCAATTGTCTTTACGTGTAGATATAAATGCGAAAGTTTGTGTGTGTGTGTGTGTGTGTGTGTGCATATATGTACCCTAACATAACATATAGGCTACTTTTTATCCCGGAAAAAACCATGTCGTTAAACCGAATAATACTCGGGCGGAGCCGCGGGCAAAAGCTAGTAAATAAATAAAATTATCAAAATCTAGATGTGACGAGATCTGAACCGGGATTCGAAAAGACCTCTCGCCAACCGGGCGATTGCCCGACCAACTGAGTACTTCAATGGTATACTCACTTATTAGTATTTGTTAAGACCCATCATTGGTGATCGTACAACACGAGTCTTAGTGTAGCAGATTTGACTTAGACTATTTGCTCCGTGCTTAGGTAGGGCAGCATGCGGCATCTTTGGAATATGAAGCTGCTCGAATGACTTAACTCGATCCCTCAAATATCAATCAACTGAATACAAAGAGATAAGAGATGGTTATCTTGATAAAATTCAGCGGCTCAAAGTTTGAGAGCTCTTTCTTTCTTATCTTTGGACGAAATAAGTGGAATGGAATATTAAGAAACAATAACAATTGAAACTCCGACGCTTTAGCGAAGAACATAATGCAAATAATAAAGAACTTTTTTTTTAGGGGATACTTTTTGATCGTATTTTGTAAAGGGGGCATGTTCAGAAGTACGTGATATCTGATTAAAGATTATTACGTTTTCTAAACGTTAATTATTCGTTATTACCAGTGGTCGACGTAGGTAGTGCCATTTGGGGTGAACGACCTCAAACATTATGAATATTATGGATACACCCCCGGGATACCGGGATTCTAAAATTCTATTGATTACCTATTTCATTTGTTCTAGGGCGGCCCGGTCAAGCTGTACCTTCCACCAGCGGACCATAAATTTATATTGTCACTCTATTTTCATTCATTCTCTTTAGGTATATGCCCAAATTTTATATGTAGTGCTGCAGATAGTAAAAAAGTCGCGTTAAATTCGCGAAAATTTACATGAAATAGTATTTTATTGAGGCCAAAACCATTTCTTTTTTTTAAATTTTTGTCTGTCTGCTTAACTGTATGTATGTTCCGTTTTAACTCGAGAACCATTGTTGTCCGTCTGTCTGTCCGTCGTCTGTCTATCAAAACCTTTATCGCGTGGTGGTATCGAGTTAAAATTAAAACCATATACCTATACTCAGGTCTACAGTTCCTTGAACCTGTGAAAAATTGTTTATGCCACAAAAAACGTTTATTTCGACACTCTCAAGTGAATCTTTATAGGGTATTTTCCGTTGACCTAGAACAATGCAATTTGGTATATACCGTATTATACCTACTACAACTATAGATATCTATACATTTGTAATTAAATCATAAAAAATATAGTCTTCAACGGATCCCTCGGTGGGTGAGTCCAACTCACACTTGTACGGTTTTTTATGGTACGTTCGCTTGATAAAAGGAAAAACAACAAATTTATTATTTTTTTCATTAAGAAGTAAGGCCTAATTTCTTCAAACGAACCTTCGAAAATCTGACGTTTTTCATTTTATAGGCCCAAGTACAGTCTTAAAGGGTATAAGTGAAGTACTAAAATTAGTATCGTCACATAACAGGTGAAGCCACAGATCAATGCTAGTTTGTGACATCAGTATTCCGCGAAGGCCTCACACAAACACAGATAAGGGCCCTGGTGGAATACGGAGATTGTTTGCATTAGTTATATTCGGAGCTGAGTGAAATACCAACCAACTGAAAACTTGGAGATAAGCAAATGGCTCTAATTTACTTAGTCAATGTGTTTTAGAATCGATTGATAACTTACTTCTGGTGGCAAGGTGGCAATTCATATCCATCACCTGTCTTCGTCCACTGCTGGATATAGGTCTTTCCAAGATTTTAGCTTGGTGGGCGTCTTGGACGTTATGCCCATACTCACACACGCTGAGCAGGCGGGTTGGTGAGCCCGGTACCGAAACCCTCGCACCAGTGACGCCTGCCCGTCACCAGTCTGTTTTATATAAGCTCCAGCAATTAGGGATGATTCCATCGGTCCCAGGCAATGGTAGGCCACTACTCCATCTCAGTCACCTTGAAACGCGCCGTGATTTGGCCAATCACGATGCTTTTGAAGGCTCTAGGGATGAATATTGAAGTTAGACAATAAGAAGGGTGGTTTTAAGTGATTTATTAGCTGTTTTCTTAGGGGGGGAGTTTGCGAGTAATTGGTATATCCACAGTCGAGCTCGGCATCAGCTCTAACACTTTTATTTTGTGATTCATATACAGGTAGTATACTAAATTATATAAGGTCCTACAATTCAAACTGAAAAAAATTAACAGACGATAGAGTATCCCTAATAGAGCAGAATCCACTGAAAAAAAATATTTTTGCGGGTACTTTTTTTACTTTTCCGTTGAAATTTAGTCAGCTGCCTCAACTACTTTGTACTGGGAAGTAAAAATATTTTTCTGCTTCTGGAATTTGATCATTAACGATACATGATCTACCCTAGAATTATTTTCACTTATTATGGTAGGACCTTATATACTCACCCCATTATATTTAAATATAAACATAATTTTTACTATCTATGTCACAGGAGTAGCCTCCTCCAACAACGTCTATGTACGAGTATACGTTTATTTATATACTCTCACATACTACAACAAGCTAATTACAACATCAAAAGTGGTTTTATAGTTCTGACATTGTTTGTCTGAATCACAAAAACCGGCGGTACAATATAAGGTGACTTTAATTTATACAGCCAAATTCTTACTGAAGACTCTCGCTAAGTGCTCAGTAACGAGGTTCGATGACCCTTTTTGTGAAATTCGTAAATTATTCTGTTCGTGTTCCTTACAAACGCAAGCCCCGAGTCAATTACTATGAGACGTCAAGATTTCATTTTGCAAAATTTACAGAAAGTGTTGTCGATCCGTGTTACTGATCACTTACCAAGCATCTAGTATGAGTTTGGCTGCATACATTAAATTCACCTTATATACCTATACATAAGGTCCTAAATTACAAAGGAAAAAAATAAGGGATGACTGGGTATCGCTAATAGACCACCTTCCACCGAAAATAATTTTTATTTGCGCTACCTATTTGTTACTTTTCCATAGAACTTCAGTTCGACGATTGAACCACTTTTTACTGGAAGCAAAAAATACCGTTTGACTAATAAATTTTTTGTTTTTGTTAATGCGGTCAGAATTATTTTCACTTATAAATTGTAGGATCTTATATTATTACACTGTGTTTCTGCGCTGTGATTGACTTAATTTAATATTACATGGCTTAGATCACCAATTATTTCTTCTTTTCCTTTGAGCTATCCAAAGAGTATCTCTGCCATGCATCCTCAAATGCTCCAACAGAACACCTTCAATAAGTTAATTACCGCGCGACTATTACACTGAAAAGCTAAGATTGTTGCATAAGCCTATAGGAGCAAATGGAGAAAGTCACGAAAAGACGCTATTTAATTAATTTATTTATTAACATGATCATCTCTATCACAGTAATTATTAAACATTATAACAATTAAAATAAAATATTCAAACACAACTGCACACAGCCAAAATATTATTACTTTCGCAATAATTAGAGCAAACCCTACAAACTTGTCTTCATAATCATTGAAGTTGAAGATGTCAGTGTTATTAATCTAAGATGTCAGATATGACACAAAGATATAGAAAATCATATCTCACAAATGCTTCAGGGACGTATTGAGGGAAACTTCCGCATGGAAATAGAGCTGCTGACGTCAGAAAGACAAACACACTTTCAGTCTTTCAAGATTTTAGTGTTGACTATCCATGCAAAATTTTTCCTCAGTTCTGACTTTTGGCCGGAAGGGATAGTTTTCCGTCGCTACAGGGAGGCGCTGATGAAAAGGAACATCCCTAAAATATAGGCTAGCTAGATTTTAAATACATCGTTACTATTATTTTATGTATGTTAGATTATAATTACTAATTATAAAATAGTTGCCTGAAAATAAACGATGTTATATATATATTATATTATTATTATATTATAATAGCTGAGGACCAAGTTCAGGCCACAGATCATTCGGCAGAGATAGAAATGTGCATGCGAGACCGTCTTATAACTAGAAACTACAAGAAAGCATTGTGTGCGAGAAGATCGTGTTCCGGTTACATCTACGAATAGGGTTCTTCCCCTTCGTAGGGTTGCACACTTGTCAAGGACATATAGTAGACACAATTAGGGTCATGTAGCTCGGGGCAATCTATGACTTCACGTAGTACATTCAATGCGATGATTAATTCTTCGTTCCCACGTCTACATTCACAAGAATACACTCCCAATGCACCAAGTAAAAACACCGCATGGTAAAGCAAAGGTTTAATACCCATAAGTCCGTTTATACATAACCGTAACTATAAGACGACGTGATCGGCTGTACATACTGCTAGGAGACTCGTGAAAGAAAATAATTTTCTGTTTACGTTGTTACTTAAAATATATGATGCTATCCCTGACGACTTACAATGCACGTCCAGTGAAACTACCAACATCACTAAACTAAAAGAGTTGTTGGTCGGTACGGCATGTTCTAACACCGCAGAGTTCTTTGACTGTATGAAATAGTACATGACTAATATTAAATGACAAATATTAATTAATTATTTCAATTAATTTTCAATTAAAATTTCAATAATATTTGTACTTTTTTGATGTTATTTATGAACGAATGAGTATTTCAGTATTATTTCAGTATCAAGTATGTTGGAAAATCCTACTGGACTTTTTTGAGCATAGTTATGTCATCCATCCATCCATTAGCCTGTTTCGTCCACTGCTGGACATAGGCCTTTCCAGGATTTCGCCACTCTTGGCGATCCTCCCGGAAGAAATGCCCATACTCACACACGCTGGGCAGGCGGGTTGGTGAGCGCGGTGCCGAAACCCTTGCACCAGTGACGCCGCATAGTTATGTACTTGGCTTCATTCGAATTCCAAACGCAGGCAGTGCTTTCTAATTTGGTTCTCAAGTGACTGCTGAACAAAGTTTCAAAAAACTCGGATGTTGGAGATTTCGCATGTTAGTAACATGATATTACGAAGCACAAAACCAAGGCGTCTAAAGGATTCTGTTGTAAGAGCCAACATAATTATGTCGATGAAATGTAATATTTTGAACTTTCATAATAGAATTAAAAGTACTGTTTTCAACGAAATAATTAGCTATGGAAGTATTGGAACACTCGTGAATCCTATTATGAAACTCATTTAAGAAGTATAAAAATCTGTATCACGCTCATTTCTCAAAAGCTGAATTAAAAAAGTAAAGCCTAGCTTTTTTCAATTAAAATTGTTCTTGTTAATCAAATTATCTCCTTGCCTTATGTTCTCGGTAAACTCGCCCTCTCTTTGCTGTTATAATTGGGTCAAAAGCGATTTTAATTAGATTTTGTAAGGTTTTCCTTGTCGCTAAGGATACGGGCCTAAAGACGAGTCAAACTCAGTTTTGTTTTTAGTTTAAAAAGATTGATGTTGTTTGAAACGTCCCAAGTTACAAACGTCAGCTAATTTAAAAAAAGTTTTTTGTTGCTATATAAATGACTGTAATTTTTTTTCAAGGTCATTAGTTATTCTTGAATCTTAGACTTTTCCTTTTAATTTATCAATGAAATGAACAATACTTAAAGATACTTCAAAGAACTTGATTATCATTGCGATGGAGTTATCTCATTTATAGTTTCTGGGAAAATGTTGCATTTCTCTTTTACTTAATAGCCTTTACCAACGCCAAGTTTAGTTACTAGGAAGAAGTGTTCGAAATAGGAGAAAATTATAACAAAATGCAATGTACATAATATTTTATTATAAATGAAATCGGTCAAGTGCGATTAAAACTCGCGCCCTAGGGTGCGGTAGCATTAAAAAAAGTAAATAGACTTATATAATTTCAAAAAAATCACAAACTATCATTACCTACAAAATGAATGAAATTAAACCGCAATTAATTTATTCGTGTATTCTGGTACGTAACCCATAAACTATAATATTCATCAGCGTTTTCTTTTTATTATTGATATTAAATTCATAGTAATAGTTACCTATCAAAGGAAATAAAATCTTTTAAACAAAAATAACCAACCACAAATTTTGTATTTTTTTGTTTTAATAATATATCGTCACGACATGAATCCCCGAGGGGGTGTCAGAGGTGTTCCGGGTGTAAACTGTGAAATGCAAGTAACAGTCCACACTCGGCACACCTGCGTTTCGCCGACGATTATAACGTCCCAACGTAATGGGTGTGTGTGAGCGGTCAGTCCTATCGCCGTTCTTCCGTTTTAAGTTAATTTTTTGCATTAAAATTTACATTTAATTGGTATATTTGAATAGTGAATTCTCATTGGTGAAACTAGCTAAATAGTATTCTATTAGTATACTTCTCTGTTGTTATTAAGGTGTGATATTTATAGTTATTTAAGTTAGCTTTACTTACAGGCTGTGACAACAACGGGAACTTGAGAGCTTATTCAGGTTTTAACCAATTATAACTACTTTTTTACGTAATAATCATCGGTGAAAAGCGGGTATACCAAGTGTGGATTGTGACTTGCATTTCATAGTTCATACTTGGGAACAACTCTAATAGCTCCTCGGGGATTTATTTCGTGTTGATATGTTTTATGTCCTTTTTACCAAGCTTAAAGCGAGCTTGGTTAGTCGTATGTTCGTTGACTCGGTTCTCACATGGCAATTAGGTTGATAATTTATGATTTCATGTCAGCTCAGGTATGTCAGGTATAAGATTTTACAATAAGCTTCCAGAGGAGGTCCTTAGTTTGCCTGAAAATAATTTTAAACTATATATTAAGCAGGGACTTATTATAAAATCAATGATTATTTGGACGATAATGAAGCATGGTGTACTAAATAATAATAATCTTATTCAAAATTGTAATTAATAATTAGCATATTTTAATACTTTATGATTCCTCTAAAGGCTTAAAATTAATTGATATGTAAACTTACTTTGTTAGAGGTAATATACAATACAATAGGTTGGGGAAAAACTCTTTTCGCAAATAGTATCGTATGAAATTATAATAAAATCTCTTTGGCTATACCATTTGTATCTGGCTGGTTTTGTTATTATTAAAAAGTTTAAATTTTAAAAAAGATAATCCCAAATTCAAATTAGGTAAAATGTGTGATTTTCATTTGTTTTTCTTACTGTTAAGATGAGTGAATCTAATGAATAAATTCAAAACATTTTAAAATTTTACTACAAAAAAGGTAAAAATGAAACGCAAGCCGCGAAAAAAAATTGTGATGTTTATGGACCTAGTGCAGTGTCTGTGAGAGCGGCACAAATTTGGTTTAAGCGTTTTCAATTCGGAAATTTTGATGTCAAAGATGCACCTCGCTCTGGGCGCCCTGTTACGGATAAAATGGATGCCATTTTTGAAAAAGTGGAGCAAGATCGGCATGTCAGTAGTTACGATGTAGCTGAAGAACTGGGGATTGACCACAAAACAGTTTTGGCGCATTTGAAAAAAGCTGGGTACACAAAAAAGCTCGATATTTGGGTGCATCATGAGCTCACTCTTAACTTAATGAACCGTGTACTCATTTGTGATTCTTTATTACGACGTAATGAAACCGAACCATTTTTGATAAACCTGATAACTGGTGATGAAAAGTGGATCACGTACGACAAGAACGTGCGAAAAAGGTCGTGGTCAAAGGCTGGTCAGGCTTCACAGACTGGCGAAACCCGGGTTTTCTCGCACCAAGGTAATGCTGTGTGTATGGTGGGATTGGAAGGGCATTATTCATTATGAGCTGTTACCGCCAGGCAGGACCATCGATTCTGAACTCTTCTGCGAACAACTGATGAGATTAAAGCAAGAAGTTGAGAGAAAGCTGCCGGAATTAGTCAACCGAAGGGGTGTGGTTTTTCATCATGATAACGCTAGACCTCACACATCTTTAGTCACTCAGCAAAAATTAAGAGAGTTTGGCTGGGACGTATTAATGCATCCGCCGTATAGTCTTGACCTTGCACCTTCAGATTTCCACTTGTTTCGGTCTCTTCAGAATTCTTTAGGCAGTGTCAGGTTAACATCACGAGAGGACTGCCAAAACCACTTGGCGCGGTTTTTTGATCAGAAGCCCCAGAATTTCTATAGCAATGGGATCATGTCCCTACCTACAAGATGGCAGAAAGTTATCGAACAAAATGGCACCTACAAACTTTAGTTAAATGTAAATAAACTTTATTAAAAAATGTTTTAAATTATGAGACGGGTTGACTAAGATATTTTTTTTTCTCGTGACATAATTCCTGCAGTCTCATATTTTTTTATGCCTTTACTTGAGTCGGTATGTATATGATTTTGTATCATATGTTTTATTTTGAAAAAAGGAATGTTTGATAAGTTTCTTGCCCTTTTTCTTAGCAATACTAATCGAATGGTGCGGATGGTTAGGCATTATGTATATATAATATTTTTATTTCTATATTTTATGCAGGTGTATAACTTTATTACATTTTAGTAGCCCAACCTTAATATTTTTTGTATGTATTTCCCGTTTTTATTTATTAACTTATTTCTTCATTGCATTATGTATAAATAATATTTTTATTCCTAGATTCCTCTATATTATGCAGGTTTATATTTTATTTCCCGTATTATTATATATTTTTGTATATTCTAAAGATATATTATATTGTTAAAATTAACTTTGACTTGTAGAAACTATACTTTATGTATCTATTTTGCAAAAATATATATATTTTTTATGTTTTGATTTTGCTCGTGGAAGATGTCGCGGCCTTTAGGACGTATACTAACACATTACACGCAACATAATATTTGAATAGTAATCCTACTAGAAGCTATAGTGACCAGGAGGCGAAACACTCTATTACAACTTCATTACATCACAAGAGAGCTACCATTGCATCAGGCCTTCACCTGATATTGACAATGGTCGACATACAGCAAGCTATACCAACTCTCACGGAGCTCCCATGTTCGGAGGGACAAGTTTACCTCCCAGTGAACACTGAGCGCGCGGAACCTTTACGTTCCGTAGATGGACCTCCTACCTCCCCTACAGTCCAACCCATGCCACCAGCTGGTATCAACTACCCATCCAGAGAGCCACGACGGAATCGTGGCCTCTAAGACGCACTGACACCAGCACACAACAAAGGTCATCCCGCCCCCTAGTCACCACCACTTTCTAATGTTATAAGCAACATAATTAAGTGCTATTACTCACCGGGGTGACTTTTAGTACAATATATAGGAGGCAAACGCTTCACTTCACTCTTACTGGAAGACTGTCGCTCCTCCCGCCTCTACAAGCTAACTTGTGGCCCAACTGCCATACGGAAAAAAGGCGGGTAAGCAAAATAAAAAAATAAGGTGTTGCTAGCACAAAATAAAGATGATAGTGAAAATTGTATTATCACTCACCAAACGTTTTCACAGGGCCGAGCTCGCGCTAATCCGCGACACTCCCCAGGGCGAAAGCAAATTATAGCAAGACAGTGAGCTGGCTCGTCCATTCGGCAATTTTCTCTCTCGCCCGAATTGCCGCATTTCTCATGTGTCTTCCTTCCTTAACCCCTTCAACTTCAGACATCCCCTCTAGTGATCCCTCTGCGCTATCACGAGTTACTGGTGCCTGCGAATCACCTAGAGAGGCCTGCTCAGTTTCTTCAACTTCCATTAAACAATCTTCATTGTCATTACAGAGACCCTGCTGGTTGAGGATTTTCTCACCAGTATCTTCCATATGGAAAGATTCTTCATTCTGCTCTCTATCAATAGATAGATCATGATCATTAACAGGGGCTTCAGACTGTTTTTCCTCTGGTATGACACTAACGTCTGTAGTATTTATGTCTACTTCTAATGGATACAAGTGACCAATGGAACGGATAAATTCAGTATTTCCAACTTTTACTCTTGCTGATCTACACTCACCATCTGAACTTCTGATAAGGGAAGATATTCTCCCAACCTTCCAGTTTCCTCTGTTTCTTATGTCTTCCTTTATCTGGACGACGTCATCCACACATGGTGCCCTTTGGGATTTCACACGAGGTTGACGTGCTGAATGATTGTATCTTTCTCTTAAATTAGTTAGATACTGATTGACAAACATGTGTTTGAAGTCATTCAAAATAGCATAACCTCTTTTCCAACTTTTGAGTAGATCAATTTTAGTAATTGTCTCACTCCCGGTACTCTGATGTGAAGGAGCAGGTGTAAGACAAGTTCCTAATGAAAGGAAGTCTGATGGCTTCAAGACATGTTCAGGCTCAGTACTGATACAGGTAAGTGGCCGAGAGTTTACTACTGACTCTATCTCTTTCACAACTGTCATTAGCTCGTGGTCATTTAACAAGTGTTTGTCTAGCGTTCTCTTGAAGCAATTCTTAACCAATGCTACCAGTCGTTCATAAAATCCACCTTTCCAAGGAGCAAGCTGTGTAATAAACCTCCAGCATATACCATTCTCCTTACAATAGGGCCCGTTGAGCACTTCAGAAGTAAGTTTAAAGTACATAGCATTATCAGAAACAATCTTCTTGGGCAGGCCTCTTGCTGCTATGAGTCTGCGTAAAGCGAGAAGACATTCCTCTGCTGTCAGATCGTTTACTACCTCGAGATGTACTGCACGAACGGCCAGACAGGTGAAAAGGCAAACCCATCGTTTCTCCTTTCCATACTTCCCGTCAACATATAGAGGGCCAAAATAATCCATGCCTAGATATGTGAAAGGAGTACTATAGTGCACTCTCTCTGCGGGCAATGCTGGTGCAGGTGGCAGTTTGTATGGGCCTCCAGTATGCTTGATACATTTTGGACACCTGGACAGCACTTTCTTCACTTGTGCTCTGCCCCGTGGTATCCAATACTTTTGCCGTATGATACTAAGTGTATGTGGTACGCCCACATGGAAATTTTGATTGTGTGTCTGTTGGATGATCTCTGTAGTAAATGTACTGTCCTTTGGCAACAGAATTGGATATTTTTTATCATAGGGCCAGTTCGTATTAGTCATACGACCTTTACATCTGAGTATACCATCTATATCTGTGAATAGGCCGAGGTTTCTTGATAGGTGCGTTTCTTTACCAAGAACTTCTTCTGAAAAGAATTCAGACTGTAGTTTTTTAATGCTGTTTACACTCTCTTTTACAGAGTCTGCTTCGGCAGATGGCATCAAAAATTCGAGGACTGGACTATCTTCAACCATACTTTCCTCTCCATAAACTTCACTCTGCTTTATAGGCACATCTGGATCGTTACCAACGTCCAGGGCCTCCCCAGCCAACAAGGTGCTTTCTTCAGTAACTTGTTTACTTGTTGGCCAATTTTCATATGTTTGACAAAGGAAGTCCGGACCATAAAACCACAGGTCTTGTTTACATTTCCAAAGTTCTGGCCTCGTGGCAACATCGGCTGGGTTTACTTTAGTATTCACATAGCGTAGTTCTAGCTCATTGTTTAGTTTGATTTCGTTCACTCGTCGTTGGACAAATGGAGGTAAGAGTTTACTGGTCTTCATCCAAGCTAGAACAACGAGACTATCAGACCACAGAACTTGGCGTGAAATTTCAAGATTTAAATTTCCTTTAACATACTTCAGGAGTCTACTTCCAATCAAGTACGCCAATAGTTCTAATCGTGGTATTTTTAAGTTGTCTTTATCCTCAGTTGGGGTCACTCGGGATTTTGACATTAAAAAGGCAGTCTTAGTGGTTGTTTGACATGTCATCCGTAGATACAGGACACACGAATATGCGTTCTTTGAAGCATCACAGAAACAGTGTAATTCATACTGTATTTCGCCATTCAGCATTGCATTCCCAACATAGCGTGGTACTTGTATATCCTTGGTAGACTTAAGACATTCTAATACGTTTAGCCATGAATCTTTCAGATTGCTTGGTATTGGTTCATCCCATTTTACCCTTTGGATGCAAAGATTTTGGAATAATAGCTTTGCTGGCAGTATAGCAGGGGCAGCAAACCCACAGGGGTCGTATAAGCGAGCCAGAGTACGGAGAACATCTTTTTTCGTGACAATTTCTTTATCGGTTTCTGTCATGTTTTCTATATTCAATTTTAAACAATCTTGTTCGAGATTCCATACTAATCCAAGGATCTTTACTTTATCCCTTTTCTTAGCTCTATGACTTTCGGGAATCTTCTCTGTGAAATGTTTGTTATTTGATACCCAGTCTCTAATATTCATCGAGATCTCACTGAAAATTTGTCTAGTTTCATTATACAGCTGAAGAGCTTCACCTTCAGATTGTACAGACAAAACAAGATTATCTACATAGCATTTATCAGCCACCTGGGAGAGAAGAGACTTATTTGTCTTAGCAATGTGATGTCGAATAGTCGCAGTTAACAAGAATGGGCTTGAAATAATGCCAAACGGCACACGGCAAAATCTAAGATGAATCAGGTTGTCCTCTGATAATTCTTTTGTGGGATCTTTCACCCATAAAAATCTTGTGATGTCCCTATCTTGATCTTGCAGAGCCACCTGTAGAAAAGCTTTTTCAACATCTGCAGTGATCCCAATTTTGCCAGTACGAAACTTCAGTATTAATCCAACGAGATCCTCAAGCATGGAAGGTCCACTGTAAAGCGATTCATTTACGCTTTTCTCACCTTTGGTCTTCGCGGACGCGTCATATACTATACGACCCTTTTTTCCTCTCTGTCTAACCAAATGATGAGGAAGATATGTGATGGGTGGCGTTGTCTGTTCAAATGGCGATGTCTTCGGCTCTATTATTTCAATAATATTTGCCTGCAGTTGTTCTCGAAAAATATCATTGTATTCTTGTAGAGTTTCACTATCTGACCTTTTGATCAAACCTTTAAGTCTTCCCAATGCTAATCCAAAATTAGTAGGTAAATCTGGTGGGTACTGCACCCAAGGCCATTTCACTTCGTACCTTCCATTTTTATATAGAGTTGTTTCATTGAAAAACTTCACAGCCTCTTCCTCTCGAGATGTCTTGGGTGAATCTGTTATTCCAATACACTCTAGTGTCCATAGAAATCTCATGTCGATATTGCGCAAGGGAAGGTCAGGTTCCGTGAAGTATGGACATCCAGATTGATGGCACTGACAATAAGTTATTACAGATAAAGTGTGATCATTTTCACCTTCAAGAATATTTCCAGTTGTAATCCAACCAAAATCGGAATTTATTAAAAATACATTTTGCATTAGTTGAATGTGCTCCTGTCTCATAAAGGAGTAATAGAAGTCATTTCCAATCAACAAGTCTATCCTCTCTCCAACTGAGTTGTCATCAGCCAATAAATCAACTTTATCAGTATCTATCTGAGCAACAGGTAAACCATTAGTTATATGTGGAACTATATTTAAACGTATCTTCCTCTTTATACCCCGTTTCGTAGTAATTTCCACCTCTACAGATGGACTTATTATTTGTTTAGGATTGTCTGAGCCAAATGTATATACCATAAGAAGATCTTCTCTATCTGGTTTGAGGTGGAGTTCTTCAGCAGTCCGGGTTGTTAAATAGCTTCTCTGACACCCGGAGTCAATGAGAAGTCTACATTTATGTCCTTCAATTTTAATTACTGCCGTCGCTGACGGCTGGAGGATGGTTGTCATCTTTTTTGACCATCTCCTTTCCCTTCCCCTTTTTGGATTCACACTCTGACTCTGATATAGTCGATCTGAAGCATAAAGCGCGGTTATGGCGCTTTTTACAATGTACACATAAGATTTTTGAAGTACACTGTTTGCTAATATGACCAGCCCGGAAGCAAACATAACATTTACCCTGTAGTTTATTTTTCCGTTCCTTTACAGTCTTAAACTGCCGGCACTGGTCGGAATAATGGCTCTGTTGGCAGAACATACATTCGATTTTCCTTCTCTTTTGTGTCACTACCTTCGGAGTAATGTACCTTCGTTTTAGAGGATATTTTTTCACATTGGCATGCAATGCCTCCGTTGTGGATGATTGAGCTGCATAGGCATTTGGAACTTGAATAAAACCCTGTTGGTGGTCTGCTAATTCCATCGCAGTAATGACTTTGTCAAGGGCTTCTTTTATAGACCTGACGCTTCTATCTTCCGGAGTCAAGAGATTCACCTGATACATGACTGTGTCAGGAAATTTGCTGCTTATCATAACTCGTAGATAACTGCTGTCTACTCTTTCGTGAAGGTTCTCCAGAATTCTCAGATGCTTTTCAATAGCATTTAATGTTTGCCTACATTCGGTCTTGTTATTATTTGCCCGTCCCAAATTATTAAGGGCCTCAAAATGGGCATCAATGACTCTTTCGGTGGTTCCAAACTGTTTTTTGAGAAGGTCTACTGCAATCGAATAATTTGAATTAGTAGTGGTTAGTCCTACTACTGCTTCCTTTGCTGAACCTTCTAATGATGCCAAAAGGTAGGCCAATTTTTCTACATCCTTGAGATCCTTGCTTGAAAGACATTTGCGTCAAAGGCATCCCAAAACTCTGTGAATTTTAGAATGTTACCATCATACTTTTGTAGATCGAGCTTCGGTAGTTTAGCAAATCCACGATGTTTGGGCTTCGTCAGTGTTACTTCAGTCGTGTCATGCAGCACCACAGTTATTTGATCGAGGAGAGTCTCAGCCTCAACCTGGTCCTTCATACAGTCCTGCATAAATTCATTGTTATTTTCGTTAGAACTCTTTTCAATAAAATACTGCGTTTCGGCCTGAAACCGCTCAATTACCAACTGCAACGAAATTTTCGTTTCTCGCAATGTGTATTTAGAGACGCCTTCCGTCTTACATAGGTTTATGATTGCCGCAGCTTCCTTGGATGCCTCGATTAACTTGGATCGACGTAGTTCTAAGCGCTTGCGCAGAATTTCATCCATCTTGATTTGTTAGCTGTACAGGATACATTTATTTATGTTATATAACCAAGCCACACGTAAATGACAGCCTTGTCAATCGAATATTTTACAATTTATGAAGTTTTTTCTTACCTTTTTTGTGTGAAATGACGTCAAATCCACAGCATACAGGATCAAATTACACGATTTATGTACCAGAAACCACCGTCCAACCGTTTATTATAAAACAAAACATCCAAGACAAACAAAGATAAAAGTTATTTCTTTTTGATAGTTTTGTTCCCTTACAATAAGTGCGTTCCGAATCACAACATAATCGATCACATCGCATCCATCGTCATTCCGAGTCCATATAACTTGGTTCCGTTTCGAAACGAGTAAAATCACTCTGAGTAATGCGAATTCCACCCTAAAGCTCCCAAAAATTGACACGAGCTAAACCGAGAGTAAACGAATTATTGTTACCCGACAGCCGCACGGAAGTGCTCCGAAACGCTTCGGAGCGATGCGAAAATCACACAGGGCCACCCGATCGGCGCAACCAGACCCTTCCTTCTCTTTCTCTGTGTCCTTCTAATAAACGAATGAAACCCCGCACCACGACCGCACATTTGAAACGCCCCCCTATTGAGCGTAAGTACTCCGATGGCAGCCCCGGCACTACCGGCGCCATTCGGAACACGGTGATTATCACAACCACAGAGTAATAAGTGTGAAAATATTTTCGTAGTGATGGGCAAATCGACTAATTTAATCGAGGTATTGAGTCAATTCGAGTTGTTTCTTATCACCCTGAACTGAATCGGTATTCCCGATACAGACGAATCGGGTGACTATTTCAATTTAAAAAATAAGCAAAACAACACTGTAAAAATGAGCCACACTAAATGAAATGGTAACAATTACAATAATACATCCGCAATAAATGTTAGAACCGGTAAGTCAAAGACCGGTCAACCGCATGATCGTCGACGGATTTGTTTAGAAATACCAAACGCGCCAAACAAACGAAAAAATATTGTCACTGAATGATACACAAACAACAACGGATTCTTAAAACTGGTTTCCTTCGTTACAAATTAATATGATGATCACTGCCGCAGCCAAAACCCACCAGAAAAAAAAACAAATTCATATCGTATGTTTTAGGGGTCTTATTTGACTATAGTAAATTAACTATTCTTGTCATGGGTTAAATACAGGCTAAAAGCCTAGGGTACTTACACTATTCGGGCTTTTACATATAATTAGGTACTAAACATTTTTTGAGATCCCCCCAGGCCCCAACAAACCAATTTAATAAAGTACATTGTACTTCAGTGTTTGTACCCATTTTCGGGCTTAGCGAAATTAAGAAAACTCATGCCTAGGTATTTATCCATACCATTCCGGCCAAAATTCCTGAGATCCCCACTGGCCTCAGCGAAATTAATAAAACTCATGCCTAGGTATTTATCCATACCATTCCGGCCAAAATTCCTGAGGTCCCAACTGGCCTCAGCGAAATTAATAAAACTCATGCCTAGGTATTTATCCATACCATTCCGGCCAAAGTTCCTGAGATCCCCACTGGCCTCAGCGAAATTAATAAAACTCATGCCTAGGTATTTATCCATACCATTCCGGCCAAAGTTCCTGAGATCCCCACTGGCCTCAGCGAAATTAATAAAACTCATGCCTAGGTGTTTTGTCTACACCCTTCCGGCCAAAGTTCCTGACTACCCCACTTTTAACTTTACAATCAGTAATTTCATGAACATTCTTCAATACTGTACTAACCTTACCGACGTCTCGAAATACGAAAAAAAAAAAAAAACGGTATCAACGTTAGATACAACAGTCCTGCTCTCAATAATCTGGTAGGTTAAGATCCGACATACGACAGTGATCCCAGCATCTCCGCCAAATTTGTCGCGGCCTTTAGGACGTATACTAACACATTACACGCAACATAATATTTGAATAGTAATCCTACTAGAAGCTATAGTGACCAGGAGGCGAAACACTCTATTACAACTTCATTACATCACAAGAGAGCTACCATTGCATCAGGCCTTCACCTGATATTGACAATGGTCGACATACAGCAAGCTATACCAACTCTCACGGAGCTCCCATGTTCGGAGGGACAAGTTTACCTCCCAGTGAACACTGAGCGCGCGGAACCTTTACGTTCCGTAGATGGACCTCCTACCTCCCCTACAGTCCAACCCATGCCACCAGCTGGTATCAACTACCCATCCAGAGAGCCACGACGGAATCGTGGCCTCTAAGACGCACTGACACCAGCACACAACAAAGGTCATCCCGCCCCCTAGTCACCACCACTTTCTAATGTTATAAGCAACATAATTAAGTGCTATTACTCACCGGGGTGACTTTTAGTACAATATATAGGAGGCAAACGCTTCACTTCACTCTTACTGGAAGACTGTCGCTCCTCCCGCCTCTACAAGCTAACTTGTGGCCCAACTGCCATACGGAAAAAAGGCGGGTAAGCAAAATAAAAAAATAAGGTGTTGCTAGCACAAAATAAAGATGATAGTGAAAATTGTATTATCACTCACCAAACGTTTTCACAGGGCCGAGCTCGCGCTAATCCGCGACAGAAGATTAAGAAAAATGACTCAACGTTTGCGGAGCATCTCAACTCCTCAAATCATTCCTTTGACCCGAAAACTAACGTAAATGTAGTACACAAAGCTAATAAAGGTGCAAAATTAAATTATTTAGAAGCCCTAACAATAAATAAAATTATTAATAATGATCCAGATAGCATTTTAAATGACCAATTGGAATTAAACTCTTCATCAATTCTGACATATTTTAAGTGACCTTATTAATTTGTCAATCAAAATTGTTTATGTTTAATGGTAGTTAATATTTTATATTGTTTTAATTTTTTAAACTCATTTGACTTCATTTTTAGAAGTGTATCCTGACATATAATAGAAAAATGATATTGAAACACAACATATTTATTGCCGTCATTTATGGACTCAACCTTGACGTAGACCAATTTTGAAACGCAAGCTGTGGTGATTCACCTCTGTTTATATTCTTATATTTGCTTGCTAAAAATGTTTACTTTTTGTTTTCTTTATGCAGTTTTAATAGTTATTAAATTAATGATTTGTTGACCCGATGATATGTAATACGAAACCGGTAGCCTAAGTAACAATACAATAAATATATGTGGAAAAAAAAGTACAAGAATTTGTGTATAATTTATTCACAATTTAGTATATAACGTGTAACGTAACAAAACACGACCAGTACATAACAACGCGGGTTGTTAGATAATTAATAGTAAATACCAGCGGTCGCGCGGATTGTCGCCTATTACAGAATTCCTTCCGCCCTCAGCCTGGGGTGGATGGCCGGTTTGACCTTCGAATTCCATCAAGTTTGACCTTTAGATCATTGGTATACCTCACGTCACGTTAATAGAACGTTCTAACACATTTTCTCCGCTGTAATCCAGCGCTCTTTTTACGTGACGCGAGATATACCATACTTAGTTTAAGGACAAAATTGGTCAAAATCATCGGAGTTTTTGTTCGAATACCATTGATTACTGTCACAATTTATCTTGTAACGCTTTATTTTGTAAAGTCTACTTTAAATCCTTAAATTGGTAAATTAAGTCAACGTAGGGGAAGCGCTGACACCTTAACTTTAAGTCACAAAAAAAAGAAAATGTCACATGAAAATAAAATGGTGGCTGTAAAATTATCTTGTTGAAAACGCTGTTGCAAACATAATTTCATAATTGATTAGATTAACGACATATTTCATTGATTGCACGTCGAATTAATTTTTATATCCTGCAAAAAAGTGTTATTTAGTTATTTAATAGACCCTTGAAACCGTAACCGGCTGGGATAAATATAATTACTGCGATTACAGGTGCATTTATCACAATGTTATAATTTTGTAAGTTATTTTTATCCTCGCATTAGTGATGAAAAGGAGAGTATTACACACGGGTGTGAGTGATTGAATGAATGAATGAATATATTTATTTATTTCAAGAATAACTTAAATCTAAATACATCCCACAAAACCAAGTAGGAATTTGGTTTGTCTGTGGGGAGGGAGTCGCACTTCTTTTTCTATAATTAGTCACTTACTAAGTTATAAGTAGGTAGGTACATTAACAATAAATAATAACATTGTTATTTTAATCTATGTTTACATGTTTTGTAGAAGGTAAGTTTTATATAATTTTGCAAATTTATTTTTATTTTGTTCAGATCTTATACGAACAGGCATTTCATTATATAACATTGGAATTTTGCGTTTAAGCAATCTGCCGCCAAAGTAGTTATTCACTTTTACTGTTTCATATTTACCCTGAGCAGTTGCTCTCGTGTTGAGCCCATGCTGTTTAGGTATCTTATGATCTGGGGTGCCATGGCCATTTACTGCAATTATGTATTTATATTTTAATGAAGCCGGTAGTATTTTACATAATGAGTACAATATTTTAATATTATTTTTGTGTTTTTTCCTAACATTTTTACTGACTAGGAATTTTAAGAATTTTATTTGTATATTTTCAATCTTATCCATGTATGTTTTAAATATAGATCCATAGCAGTCCACACCATAAGATATAATTGAGTCAACCAACGACATATATATATAGTTTTTAGCACAGAAATTGGTACTTTGTAACTAAGATGTTTGAATTTAAATAACAATATGCGTAGCTTATTTAATATCCTTTCTATGTGTTTAGTCCAGCCCATATTTTCATCGATGCACATTCCTAGGTATGTAACACATGGAACTTGCTTTATTGTTTTACATTTACAATTAGATAAGTTATTATGGAAACAGTTAAAGTCGTGGGCAACCAGTTGACATGAAGAGTCCGGGGTACAAGAGTACGGAGACCGGATAACAAGGAGGTTAGTTTTTTCGGCATTGAGTACGATTCCGTTATCGTGCGACCATCGCACTACGTTGTCGATATCCTCCTGCACGAGACGCGACACCTCGCCCATGTCGCGGCCGGCCCGCAGCGTGCACAGGTCGTCCGCGAACATGTACGCTGAGCAATGGCGGACCACGTTGCACATGCTGTTCACGTGCATCAGGTAACACAGCGGGCCACAGCCGGAGCCCTGCGCCACCCCGCGCCGCGCCGCCCACTGCTGCGGCCCGCTGTGCTCCTCGCCCACTCTCACCCGGTACGAGCGGTCCGTCAAGTACTGGCGGTACCAGCTATTAAGCGGTCCGCTGATCCCGCACTCCGCCATCGCCCCAAGCAGCGTCTCGTGCCGTAGGGTATCGAAGGCCTTTTTAAAGTCGAAAAATACAGCAACAACAAATTTTTTATCGTTGAGATAACTATTAACTTCGTCGGTAAATTTTACAAGTAATGTTGATGTACTTTTATCCTTCTGAAAACCGTGCTGGCAATCGTTTATAACTGCATGTTCATTAAGGAATCTATTTTGTTGATTAACTATACATTTTTCTATGATTTTTTCTATACTGGATAAGATAGCTATAGGTCTGTAGTTAGCATAATTTTTATGATCACCTTTTTTATAAATAGGTCGCACTATGGCTTCTTTTAGTTTTTGAGGAAACTTCGTATTTTTTATACATAAATTAATTAAGTGAGCTATGACTTTGTTCACTTATATATCTTAGGTCCCTCATACGTATACCATCTGACCCTGGCGATTTCTTATCACTCATTTTCTTTATGACTTTTTGGACCTCCTTGCTATTCACCGTTCTCCATCTCATCGACATACAAGCCTCATTTCGATAGTCAGCACGGTTTAAGAAAGTTTCGTTACAATCATGAATTATATTATCGATATCATTTTTAAATGTAGTTGCAAAGTTATTACATATTTCTTGCTTTGTATTTCCTGACAAGTGTTTCAATATTACCTCATCTGATGACTTTTTTCTATTACCAAGTATTCTATTTATATTATCCCATATTTTCTTTACGTTACCATTACATTCGATTATTTTTTGTTTCTCATGTTCATTTCTTATTTTAGAGAATAGCTTTGTACACTTATTTCTGTATTTTGTATAATTTAATCTTTTTAACATGTTTGTTTTATCTTGGAACCATATCATAAACAGTGTATCCCTCTCCAATACCATTTTTTTCATTTTGTTGTTTACCCACCCTTTTGAGTCCCTTCCACTTGTTTTGACTTGTTTAGTCTGGTAACTTGATTCGTAAATATTAGTAAATATTTCATAAAGTTGATTGTACAGTTCTAACGGACAACTAATATTCAATAAGTGAGGCAAGTTTTTCGTAAACAAGTTTGTTATCAAGCAGGAGGCGCGTCACTGCCCCCCCGGCCGCACGTCTCCGCGCCCGTTCGTGCTTCGGCGTGAGTCAGTGGTCGCGCCTAGGGAATCCAATTTATGATTATTAAAATCAGCGCTGCTTACAGCAACAGCGGTGCAATAATGGTCCGCCATTTTATACTCTAAAACGGCCGAATAAAGTTCATCACGCGGGCATCTCACGAATATGTGATCAAGGCACGATTCTACTATTTCGCCTTTTAAGATTTCTCTTCTAGTTACGTTAGTGATGCACTTGGAATAGCCACATTCCGCCAACAAATTCTCTTAGGTTAAGACATTATTATTACTAGTATCCAATAGATTTATATTTATATCTCCGCAGATTATAATCTTTTTATGGCTAGGTAGGTTTTTTAATAACAATTTTAATTCGTCTAAAAATTTAGATAATTTGTTTTGTTGATTGATTTTAGGCGGGCGATAAATGGCTACAATAAGTACATCACTACCATTTTTTCTGACATTTACCAAAACACATTCCGCCGCTGTCATAATAAAGGGAGGTTCACAAACACATGCAGAGAGGTCAGAGTGAGTGTAAACTAACACACCGCCACCTCTCCTGTTTTGTCTTGTATAACTATTGAGATCGTAGCCCGAGATGTTGTACATATCTAACATATCGTATGAAATGTTAGGCTCAGTTATTACTATAACGTCTAATAAGGCGAAGTAATTATGACAAATAACTAAGAGTTCGTTATAGTTCTTTTTAATAGAACGAATATTTACGTGAAATAAATAAAAGTCTTTTTTATCATAGAGTGATTCTATCCATGACTGAAGACAGTTTGTACTCACTTCATAGCTGCAATTAGTGAGCACATCAAGGTCCTGAATTGCTGCGAAAGCGATATTTATATATTTTCACAAACATAACACTTAGATATTATTGACCTTTTTTAACTCACTGATGTCATTTGCGCACTTAATTCTTGATGTCTTGGCTCCGTCAGTCTTCTTGACAAGTACTTTGCCGTCGCTCATCCAGATGTATTGCATTAATTGCACCCTCGAACTATATGCACCCTCAATCGCTTCGCGTCTAAATATATCACGTGCAATGGATCGCTTACCTCCCTTGGATAACAATCTACTATTAAATCGTTCTAAAAGAACCATGTAGATAAAAACAAAAATTCTAATGTGGTTCTGAAGTAATAACCAAAAATTGTCACTGCATCGCTCTTTCAATCAGAAATTTGCAAAAAGGCTATCAAAAATGTTTTCAGATCTGTCAGCTTAACTTCTTGCAGTTTTCTTGCAACTGCTTGTTATAATTTTTGCCTTTTTTTGGGCTGTACACTTTCATCAGTGTTTTACCAGCAATTTCGTAACAACCTTAAATCAGTTGCATCGTTTTTAAATAACACTAAGAACTGGCAGATTTTTGTAATCCTGAAGTACCCTTCTGAAGGGGGTAAATTATCACTTCTAACGGGCCTTATTCCATAGCGTGGGCCAGCTCGGTCAAACTGGCTTACTGCGAAATATTTTGCATTTCTCTGGCTCAGTCCGGTTCAAAGCGGTCGAAACTGGTATCAGGGGGATATGAATAAACTAGCTAGCTGATAGTTAAATGGGAGTGAAAAATATTATGAGAAGACTTTGAATGAGTATTTTCATTGATTAGTTTATGGCGACTAGCCCAGTTAAATTGAAGGGAAAATCGGCAACAACAAAGCCGCGAGAGTGACTCTGACAAAAGGGAATATTTATATTAATATACACAATATACCACTAGTTCACAATATTAATACCATAACGAAACTACTAACAAAATATTGTTACTACAACTTTGAGTAACCGCGATTTGTTGATTACTTCTAATAGCAATGATTAAAAACGATAGTTATTATTGCCGTTTAATTTTTCTTGCAGGCGCTTTTAAATATTTGGAATATATTTCCTTGTAAAACCAATTGGAGAAAAAAAGATTCAGATAGTGATTTAAAATGTTATGAACCACAGCTGAATATGTGATTATTTCTGCATTTTTTTGCGTATTTGATGAGAAACGGATGATATACAGTTTTTGTTATTATGTTTTTGTAGCTTCAGAATGATAAAATAAGGAAAAACTAAAATTCTAAAATTTCGAATTTTAAATTTTGACTGAGATAGTCGTTCTAAGTCTCGATTCAAGTATATAAAGAAAGCACAATTTCGTAAGAACGTCTTCTCCCCTATTTGCTTACATATTTACAATAAATCAAACTGGTAAGACCTTCTGAATGTGTGGAGCTGCAAATGCCTGTGGTGTTTCAGACGAGATTGCATAGTTGCATACACTGATTGCTAACACACAGACCGACGGAGCTCAAACAGAGCCTCCTAGTAGTGTGGGGCTACTAAATATACGAGTAGATGTAGGCTGATCTTGAAGGGTAGTCTCCGCAAAACCGTAATTTAGTCTTCCCAGTTTGATGTATCTAGCGATATTATAGGTTAAAAAAAACCTGCCAAGAATATAATGCACACTCTTATCGTAACAGAACCTTGTGAAACATAAGAAAAAGAACCAAGGATGGCTCTAAATATACTTTCATGTCAAAGTTTAACGTTATTTGAAAAAAACCTATACTTAATATTTATGGATGAAAACCTGTAGAAACTTTGTTAAATTCTGAGACAAAGAATTTCATACAATCTTTAGTTTTTTATAAATAACGAAATTAGTGAAGACAGCTGTACTCGTATATGTGCAATTTTTCTGGAATTCTTCCCTCGAGCACTGCGGTTCTTTCCGCATGGAGTGACAGCGATGATTGTGATGAATGACAGCGCAACCTCTTGAAAATTCAGTATAAAAACTTATCACAGCGCTGTGTAGTCATTAACTCCATAACTCATCGGAGTGAGTAGTGGTAAAATCTGTATATGAATGAAATATCTGAAATATCTCAATTTATTCCAAATCAACCGATGTTATTTATAAATCTGGATGTCGGAGGCATTGTGTCCAAATGCTTCCAACATACAGATATTTAAACTTCAGCATGAACTTAGGACACAATGTATCCGACATACAGTTATTTAAACTTCAGCATGAACTTAGGACACAATGCATCCGACATACAGAAATAAATAACAAAACGAAGTAGATGGCTTATAATTTTAAAAATAAATTAAGATTTGGATAATCCTTATGAATAACAAAGTGGCCAAAAAGTGGTGTCTGTAAACTTAATATTTTTGCGAAATTTTAAATGAAATAGGTAAGTTATTATTATTGTACTGAAGCCAAAACTATATATTTATTTGAATTTCTCTGTCCGTATGTATAGTTTTAACTCCAGAACTACTCAACGGATTTTAATACGGTTTTCTTTATTATTCTTATTGTAGTGACCTTGGTAAATATATAGGCTATAAGGGCTGTTGATAAACTAACTGCCAAGCCAAAAACCGTCGATACTACTAAAAATTTGACCTATATTTCTTACGTGAAAATATTTATTCATTGAAAGACACTTCCACGCGAATTCAAAGCTAGTAACAAAGAATCATATTCGCAACAAGCTCCATTGTCTTCAGTTTTCCATTTAAAGCAAAGAGCCGGACTGAGAGCCTAGCTTTACTTAGTACCTAACTTCATTTACTTGAACGCCGCAAACCGACCCAGGCGATAGTTGACAATCTACTTAGTGAGCAATTGTTTGTTTCTCATGGGAATTGAAGTCGCATACACTAAAAAAATGTCGTCTCGTAAAAAAGTATCAATTTAGTACTAAATAAAAACAATGTATGTATTCGTTGCTAAAAGTAACTAAACTTTGTTAAAGCGATTAATAAAATATAGCCATCCGCTCTGGTGCGTAAATTAACATACTGGTTAAAATTTACTAAAGTGAATTATGGTTTATTTAGCAAAACAGTGCTTTTGTACTATATGTCATGGTTGACATTCACGCTTAGGTGTATTTTTTTTAGCGATTTTAAAATAACCTTTTCAGCAATCGGAATTTAAAAGCTTTTTCGCGTTTCTGGTTTATTATAATTACTTTTATTTTAACTGAACTTAATTCAAGTTCAGTAAACCGTTTATTTTTTAGTGTACACCATTGTCCTCTCATAAAACAACAAGACGCACAGTCTCTAAAAAAGTTCGTCAGAAAGTGTCCGAACGTGCGACGTGCATAGTAGCAAAAATCTTCAACCACTTCATTAAGACGTTATGTCGTTAAAATAAGATGTAATGTCAGTTGTACGAAATCGTCATTCGAATTTGTCACCCCATAGTGGTGACAAAATGCATCGCGGACACTTTTTGAGCGAGATTGTGAGTCTAGTTGTTTATGTGCAAACACGTTAATATTATAAAATAAGCCCAAGGGCCGATTTTAAACAATTTTATTAGATAGAACAATTCTTTATTATTACTATTCCTTCCTAAAACGGGGTTTTCTGGTAACAGATGTCCTGATAAAGTACAAACTACGTTGAAACAAAAGCTTTAAAATGAACATAATGTACATAGAGTTGCAGTAGGAGTTAGTGTGAACGTCCAACAAAACACTTCACTGCTGAAACTTTAACTGCAATAACTATGTGAAGTCGGGACAGGCGCCAAGGTAACTAGACTTCTATGCCCGGCCATAACCACCTGTATTTTGAAGAAGTAAGAGTTATACCAGGAATTTACTTAACGTGGTAGTTTATCACAGGATTGTGTAGTTTTGTAGTGCTGTAGGGAATTACGTGAAGGCGCACGTTGGTTACAAACTAGGTAAGTTACACTAGGTCAGACAAGGTTACACGTAAATCTAACGTGGCGAAAGATTTACCCAGACATTTCCACCCCTAATTGTCTTTAAGACATAAACACGTCAAAAACTCAAATAATGTAACTAAAAAACTAAATTTCTTAAAACTGTATTTAGAGCTTATTTAATTAATCATGTAGTGCATATATGGGCAACCATAGGCCCGCGGGCCGCATCCGGCCCGTGACTGTTTTTAATTCGGCCCGCGGCTAGGCACAATTAAAATCGGACTAACATTTTTACCATTAAGTCGCGATGCGTCGCAACTTTAATACTTTCAGGGACATAACTAGACACAAAAGAAAGAACAATAGAACCAGGTCTATGGGCGGTCCGTGTTACTGAAAAGTACAGGCTTTACTTAGATTCTTTGCCGATGTAAGAAGTGAGTTAGCGAGAGTTTAAATTTGACAAATATGTACAAAAGCAGTCATGAAAATCAATAAATCCAAGACCGACCTACAAAAAATTGCAAAATTCTTTGTCTGTATATTAGTGGAATTGATTCTAATATTAGTAGTCTTGTATCTGAAAATTAGGCTCAAGGAAAATATTACATTCTAACTTTTCTAGTTTATTATGAAACTTGAATTTCAATAAAACTGATTGCGTCGTTGTTTTCGTATACTATACTCATCAACCTATGGCCCGCGAATTCATGAGCATATTATGATTGTTTGGCCCGCGACTTCCCAAAGGTTGCCCATACCTGATGTAGGGTATACGAGTTATATAACCTCAGGTTATTGGTGTGAAGTCGTGAAGTACGGAAAACAACCGACTTCAATACAGCTTTATCAGCTTATTACGCGTACGCGCACGCCTGGCTTCGCTACGGCATTATATTATGGGGTAATAGCACAGATGCTACCGACTTATTTGTAATGCAGAAAAAATGTATACGCATGTTGGTAGGTATTTACTGCCCGGACAGTTGCAAACCACACTTCATTGAAAAGAAAATTCTTACCCTACCCTCTATTTACATATTAGAAACTGCAAAATTTGTCCACAAAAACTTACACCTATTTACCAAAAATAAAGACGTACATAGCTTGAACACTAGATCAAAAAACAAACTCACATTACCAATTTCAAGATTACAAACGTTTCAAAGGAGCCCCTATTGCAATATGATAAGAGTATATAATAAAGTCCCTGAGGACATTAAAACTGAAATAAAAGATAATGTTTTTGCCAACCGACTACAAACGTACCTGAAAAATAAAAGTTACTATACAATTAAGGAGTTTTTAACCGAAACATAATAACAATCTTAGCAATTAAGCAATCTGGTCTAAATAGGATTTATAAGGTGATAGATAAGTAACAGATATAAGAAAACATTTTTATTTTTGTTTATTTTATTTTGTTAAATTATCGGACATGCACTTAAAGTTTCAAGTGAGAGTAACGTACTATTATCTATTATTTCAATTTAATTTCAATTTGAACGATTTTATATATTTTTTCTCAATCAATAATTAATTATTATCAATAATAAACACGTTTCAAACTTATGTGAATTTTATGTATTGTCAAATTTTAAAACGCATGCAATACAACTATATTGCTATGCCCAAGAAAGGGTATCATGTTATAGAATCATATAATACTTTGTTATTATTAACCATGCCAACATATGTACTACATGAATGCAATAAATGAATTATGAATTATGAATTATTAAGTTTGTTCAATGAGCCATCGCTTTAACTTATTTTGCAAATGCATGTTAGCTTGGTGCAGCTGTGACATTACATGGAGGGAAACATCTTATCTTCTTAAATTCGAGGATTTGGTTTAATTTGGTTTGGCACTGTAGATTACTAAAACTCAAGAATATAATCAGATTAAGAAGAAGAATAGTGTTGTTCCTTGGTTTGTTCTTCTATTGTTGTCTTCTGGTCAAGCTGCGTTTCTGAACAAAATTATTTGTCTGTCTGATTCTAATATATTTCAATATCTTTTGATACATTTGTAGAGCAATTCCGAACATATTCTTTAAAATCTTATTTAAAAAACACAACGTCTTCTATAACGAGGCCTGCAATTGTAGGTTCAAATTGCCTGAAAATATAGTTTCAAATGAAGTCATAAAACCTTGGCTCGGTGTGTAACATGATAAAGATAAAAACGAATATAAGGCTTTATTCAGTTTTAAAAATTAGATAATAATGAACAGACAATGTCGAGATGAAAGAAAAGTACATTACAGTGGGCAATTAAGAGCCCACTATTTGATAACTGATGTAGAGATTAAGCATAATTGTAAAAATTAGATTCTGTAGGTAGTTTAGTTAATTGGTCTAATGATTGGCAGACGGCAGACTTTCCTAAATCAATACGTCGTTTGTTTTGGGGTTTTCTAACAATGAATTAAAAAGCTGTAAAAGTCACCAATCGAAACAAAACACGAGCTTATTCCTTTCTCTGAGCGCTAACAATTTAGTTTAGATCATATAGTTTCTCAATTGTTGTATGATACCAACGGTTCATATATTGAATGAATGAATTAATAAACACTTTAGTGCACAAAAAGATGACATTTACAAATATACAAAGAACAGAGAGAAGGCAAGGGCAGACTTCTATGTAAAACTTCTCTCAGTCAACCTTCGGAAAACATAGAAACATGATTTAATTTTACTTCTGTGCATATATGTAGAAAGTTATTTTTAAACCTATACTACATACGAGATAAATACACAAATACATACATACAAATGAATAAGTAATTTAGTCAGTAAGTCATTTAGAGTGGGAAGAGGTTAAAACATTTCGAGTTATGAGTATTTAAAATTTCCTTTAAACATTGGCAATAAAATATAAATAAAATAAAAACACATTTTTCAATATATTTCGGCCTCTTCTATGAGGCCGTCATCAGTCGAATCCTATATTCGGTATTTAAAATCAAATCAAATATCGTTATTAAACTTAATTGTTTTACACAAAAGATACGTAGTTAAGACTCTAAACCCCAAACTAGTATAATTGTCCTTTGGGGAACAGTGTTTCCAATCGACAACATTTCATTTTAGTTAACCATTTATTTTTAATATTTATATTGAAAGTCTGCGTAAAGAAGAAGCTTATGTATTTTTTATTTTGTTTTATTTTATGTTTTCTTATTCACTCGTTCTAAAAGGACGTAAGTCGCATCTGGGGATTTCAAAAGTCAATGTTTATTGCCAATGGATTATAAAAAAAAAAGTTTGGCATGTTTATGTCTGCTGTTACATGGCATGACAGTTGATTTTTTTTTAAACAAAATGAATTTGTAAGTGAAGGAAATTGTTTTTAAAATCCTGTGTTTACCATATTTTTAGTTTTTTAAAAATATCTCTTTATTTAATCGCGATTTAATTCTGAAAAAAATATATGATGCTGAGAAAGCCCATATCTCGAAATGGTTTTTACTTTTGCATCAATTATTAATTTGTAACGTTGTCGATTCCAGGGTACTTAAATATTTCACAAGGACATAGGTTACACACAAAGAAAATTGATTTTAGCTACAGATAAATATGGCTCAATGTTTATACTAATAGATAATAATTTAAAAATAGTCAATGAAACTACCTTACATACAAATCAAATATTACATAAGTAAAAGTAAATAAAAGAGGACACAGAAGAGGATACACGAGAAGATCTTGTATTCATATTTTAAAGAACACTAGTACCTGCTTTTATTTAGGTAATTATTTTCAAAGCTTCGCTCAGATATTTGTCATTTGTATTATTCGAGTTTTGCAAGGCCTCCGAGAATACAACACAAAAACAAGAGCAACTTTGCACTATTTGTACAAAAAAAGTACATATCATTTTGTCACCATCAAGAGCTTTTGTACGACTCGCAAACATAACTTTGTATTTAAATACAACTGTTGACTCTTCTCCCTTCGAGATAAGGGCTTATTTTTAATGATTTTTTTACTTTGAATAACTTTGTATAGTTACAAAGAAGAACAAAGAGAATAGAGGAGTTTTGCAAATCTTTGCTGAGATAATGAAACAAGGCAATTCGTACGATTCTTTGAACAATGTGTGATGTTCAGACTAAAATGCTTATAGTATTATTTCACAGCCTTTCTTCTTCCGACAAACGGATTTATGGATTCTGTTTGTTACAACTCCTTCAGTGGAATTTGATTTTCATAAAGGATCTTGATGTACATTTTGTTTAGCGTTGAAATTCGTACGGTCACCGTAAATCATTTAGAAATTGTTAGAAGAAAACGAAATAATTATTCATTCTACCTGTTAAATACGAATAAAGTATATTTCGTTTTTGTAAGCTTTATTTATTTATGTAGGACTAGCCTTTGTCCGCGACTCCGCCTGCGTTTATTCAATCTCTGCCCTGTTTTCGGCTTGGGCGTTATTTTATGAAAACCCCTTATACCTTATAATGTTGACTAGGGTCACTACAATGATAATAAAAAAGACGCATCCATCTATATGCGTTGAGTGGTTCTCGAATTAAAACGGAACATACATATTTGTATGTATATATACATATTTACATACATACATTTTTGTATGTATTTCCCGTTTGTATTTATGAACTTATTTCTTCATTGCATTATGTATATATAATATTTTTATTCCTAGATTCCTCTATTTTATGCAGGTGTATATTTTATTTCCCGTATTATTATATATTTTTTTATATTCTAAAGATATATTATATTGTTAAAATTAACTTTGACTTGTAGAAAGTATACTTTATGTATCTATTTTGCAAAAATAAATATTTTGATTTGATTTGATTTTGACACACATACACGCAAAAAAAAGGTTTGGCCACAGTACAATACATCCATCCATCCATCCATCGGCGTTTCACAAATTTCCCCACTCATGTCGGTCCTCCGTCCTCCTCATCCAGCCGCCACCCACAACGTCCTTCAGGTCGTCAGTCCAGCGGGCATGAGGTCGGCCTACAGTACGCTTTGCTGTACTGGTCTCCATTCTAAAGCCTTGCGGCCCCAACGGCCATCATGTTAGCGACAAATATGGCCTGCCCACTGCCACTTCAACTTACGGATTCTGCAGGCTATGTCGGTCACTTTCGATCTCCGACGGATCTCCTCGTTTCGGATTCTATCCATCAGAGATACCCCAAGCATAGCCCGCTCCATAGCTCGCTGAGCGACCTTAAATCGGTGGATCAGGCCATTTGTAAGAGACCACGTCTCAGCGCCATACGTCATCACAGGAAGGACACACTGCTTGTACATCTTAGCCTTTAAGTTATAGTGAACCGCCAATACAAACTCTAGGTTATTAAAAGGAGGTCCTCTGTAACTCAAACTCAAATAAATTTGTGTTCAAGTAGTCACTTTCCCCCTTAGGGGCAGCGTATTGCATCGCTGAAGTTATTGACAAACATCAACTAACAACAGTACTTGCGAGCGTTATGTTTCACCGCAACAGTCGCCCGACATCGCACCCTGCCTACCTGTGTGATCAGCAAAGACGCTTAAAACACGACCAGTGGTCTCGAACGTCAAAATTGCGAAATCGGTAGAGTTGCCAACTAAATTCGGTATATTTGTACCAAAAATCGGTATATGAGAAAAAAATACAATATTAATTTAAATATCTTATTTATTTACACTTTATTTTTAACTTCTGCAATTATCAAAAATTATAAAAACTTATAACAGTACCTTTATAGTAACTTTTTCTACCAACAAATAACAAACCATAATGAAATCGTATCAACAATAAAAAACACGTATCAGTACAATAGAGCCGATTCTGAAGGCTTTAATTTTAGTTTTAGTGCTGTCAAAACTAAATTTGATTCATTGCAAAATAGTTCTTAAATGTTAGGAACAGAATCTAAATTACTTTGGAAAAACCTATGTTTTGACAGCACTAAAACTATTATAATTAAAGCCTTTAGAACCGGCTTTAATAAGATATTCGATAACTTAGATCTAATGTGTAAGGATCATTGATTGGGAGAACTTTTCACTTCTATTATAGGAAACCTTCTAGTATAAGAAAATACTCGTATATGAAAAAAGAAAATCTGAGTTCTGAATCTGAGAAAAAGGTAAGTTTGTGAACATCCTCGCAAGGGTGGGGTTAAGGTAAAAAAATAAATAAATTTAATAGCTTTATTGTGTCGCGGAAACCATCGACTATCGCGGTAAACTATTTTTTATATTGTTTTAACGGTTCTGGTACTGGATCCTTTTTAGTAGACTGATTCGTCTATGAGACTAATCAGAATATGTGTTGCCTACGTAATGAAAAAAAAAAAAACAAATCCAAGAAGAAACGTTAAAGAAAAATTGGAACTGTTGAAAATCTGTAAAAATATCGGGATATTATTAGAAAATTATTAGAAATCGTAGAACAATCATTTCGGTATTTCGGTAGGACAGGCATATTTTACGAATATGATGTTTTGCAAATATGATGTTCAGCGACGGAGGGACTATATCGGTAGAAATACCGAAAAATCGGTAGGTTCGAGACCACTGAACACGACAAAGCCTGTTCCATTCGCTTGATTCCATTTTGACAGTGATAGTCGCCTTAACAGTAAGATGCGAGTCTTTCACCCCCACTAGCCGCCCGCCTAACGCCGCCCGCCTAGCGCCGCCCGCCCCATCAGTCACACACAGCACAAACAACTTGTTTGTGACTTCAGCATGTACATATATTCCCAACGGATCAACTTTCACTGCGGATACTAGTTTATCTACGGTTTCGCCTTTTATTGGGTTATTTGGAATAGACAAGCACAAACACCCCACGTTTTTATATCATAACTTCAATGCTCCCCTACCGTCAATCAATATACTACAAGAGCTTTCGCTCACCTCATTATTATACCCAAACATCAATTGGCAGCGCAATGAGTGCTGAATACTGATGAGCCGTATCGCCGTACTTCGGAAACAAATATGGACACAAAGCTTAAGGTTCCTTTCGAAGCACGCAGACCAAACACGAATTAATTAAACGCGATTTGAACCCATGATCTCTGTATTAGGGGTCGGTTACTCGAACCGCTGGACTACAGGGGCTGTCGAGGATTAAATAACTGTTTATTTGTATTCAATCTAAATCTCAAAACATGAAAAATAGTAAAAAAAAATAGGTACGAGTACAATTCAGTCAAAACAAGTTACCCTTGGACATGCAAACAGCTACCGATTTTCAAACTTAACCTAAACAGACGAGGAACACAAAAAAATAATTTGAATATTAAAATAAAATACTCGTACATAAGTAATATAAATATGTGATATACAAAACAAACAAAATTGAAAAATAAGTAATAACCATGTTGAAAACTTAAATAAAGTAAAATTTATGAAAAATAATAATAAAGTGTTATTGAAATAATAAAACACCAATGAATTTAATAGGGTGTACAGTAGGTACCTCACTTCGCTTCGCATGATACTGTTTTATACCAACAAATACTGCAACAATCACTCTGAAATTAATACATAATAAAGTTGAGGACTAATGCTATGTCAATGATGTAGTAAAAACTTGATTCCACTAAATTTTCTCGATAGAAAAAAATTACAAAGTTACCTCCAAACCGATAGCATTCAATGAATACTTGAAATTAGATCTGAAACTTTGCATAATATAACTGATAAACATAAAGCAGCTGCAGACTGTTCCATAAAACTGAAAAAACCATCAGTGTAGCCGCAATTTCAAAATAACCGATGTTTTTGCGTGCGCGGCATCTGATTAGAGCAGGATAGACAGTTTTTTTATTTCTTTTTATTATTATTTATTTATTTCAAATCAGAAAACATACATTTGAATAATATATATAGGTGTATCAAAAACCTGTTAGGGTTTGTACGTACAACGAGTATTAAAAAGCAGAAGCGTTAGAGCAGGACTGCGAATTGAGGTAATATGGGCCCTTATGGCCCGTTCGAAATTACTAGGCACAGAATTTCTTAGGGCCTAATTATAGCAAGCGGCCCGGACGCGCTGATGACGAGCCGCGCGCCCTGTCCGCGCTGCCGCCGCCGCGTCCTGAGCGCGCGTTTCGCAGCACTACTTGATCACCGTACGAATCCGCGCGTCCTGTCCGTTGAGTATATTTTGTTACAATGAGCCAAGTGCAAACAAAATTGCGAGTGACTTGGGCGTGCGTCCGCTTAGTGTATTTCATTCCATCTTGTCATCACAGCGGCCTGTCCGCGCGTCCGGACCCCTTGCTATAACTAGAGCCTTACTCGCTCTCTTTCGCTCTAGCCACAATGTATTTTGATCAGATATGTTTTGGAGACACGAGTTTGGGATATTGTGAAACTTTTCAGGATTATAATGTCACTAGTGAAAGCTGAGCTCTTGTTTTGTGTAAACAGATAGAGGCGCGAGTTCTTACTTGTGTTGGTTTATGCTGAATGTGTTTGCGATTAATAAAATTGCCTCTGTTTTTCTATCTACGTCGTATGTATGCATGGTTTATGGGAGTCGTTTGTCATATTTTGTCTGATTGAATATCAGGATCGGCGTTTTTTATGAATGTAAGCACAAATATTGTATTATATTTTTTGGAATAAAGGCTAGTAGGCAAGCTGAAGATAGTAGACTAATATATAACTACCTCTACATCGTGAAAGGCAAATTTTTCTAAGCAAAAGCAAAACGACATAGAGTGCGTAGGTTGCGAGGTTCAGAAAAAACTATTGAGAAATGGTTTTAAATTGTCGTTCTGTATTTAAGAGAAATATAAATTCGCTTTTTGGTGTCCTCTAATTTTGGATTTGAATTTGGAACAACCACACTTACAGTTTCAAAAGATCATAAGCAACTTTGTCAGGTAGAGTCATTTGTAGTTGTTCGTAACAAGAATCATTTACAAACTTCGCCTGTATATTGCAATACGTTGGAATCGTATCACCGACACTTGTGTGTGAGCTCCATTGTTTGAGAACGATTGTGGCAATGTAGAGCGACACTAAATACACGTGTCTCTTCACGGATTGTCTGCTGTACAATGTGTTTTGCAAGTAGGTTACGCTATGCATTCTCTTCCTATGCACTACGGCGTAGTACGGATAATCTTTACGTCGTAACGTAATACAGGAAATCTCTACCTCGTAGCATGGAAAATCTCTACGTCGTAGCATGGGAAACTGCTACAGCTACCATTAGTATTTTTAAAAGTAACTTATTTTATTCACAGGAATAGCTAAACCTTCAAAGCATTTAGGTAGAATATTGTTTTCCTTTATTATGCTTTCTATTCTATAAGCAATCCCGATATTATAATACGTGGAATAATGGAGAAGTTGTTCTTTATAAAGGTATTTCTAGTTAATGTTATTTCAGGTTTTTTCGGGAGGTTATAATTTTTTATTTGTGTTTATTTTATGATTTTAGGGTTTTGCAACTCAAAATGAAAAAACGAAAACCTTGTGGGATCACTTTGTAGTCCGTCTGTGCATCTGTCAAGACCCTTTTTCTTGGGCCCCGGGAGAGACATCAAGTTGAAACTAATACCTGTGGCTTCGTGGTGCTGTCAAGAAATCAAGCTTCTAGCTTAACGCGATAAAAAGTGAAAATTGTCTTTTGCGTAATTAATTTCATACAAATTGGCTCACCATAAAAATCGAGAGGGTATTTACATCTAGTAAAAAAATCGAAAAATCAAGAATATTTAATTATTCAAGGAGATATTGAATACTAATTTATTTGAACCCCTTAGATAAATGGAGTTTAATTAATCGTAAATGTAAAGTAACGCTGGTCAGGGTATGGGTAACTGCACGGGGAACAAGTTTATATTTTAAACTAGCTTTTGCCCGACGACGACATGCTTTTTCCGGGATAAAAAGTAGCCTACGTGTTAAGTTAGAATATAAGCTATATCCATTCTACATTTTATCCAAATCCATCCAGCCGTTTCAGCATAAAAGAGTAACAAACATACACACATACACACAAACTTTCGCGTTTATAATATTAGTGTGAGTGTGATAATAACAATATACATTTAGCAACATCAACGCGATACAAAACAAGCCGCTAAACTACTTACAGTAGCGCCTGACAAACAATAGGGCTCCCGCTGAGTGCGGAACCCAAATTTTCATTATTTGTTATTTTAATTTAGGTTATGTTCAACAATCTGATCAAAAAACTTGTATGTATTACCGTCTTTGAGATAGAGCTATAACAAAACAAACTTTTAGCAAAAAAATAATAACCGACTTCAAATATTATAGCAGACAATCAGTAAAAGTTCAAAATAATTATATACTGACCGATGGTACCAAAACAATACATTTTCCAACTTCATTTTTCCTGAAACACATGTTTTCTAGAAGTCGGAGCTCACATATTTGTTTTGTTTATACTATAGAGAATGCGCCGACTTCTAGAATTTCTGCTATAATATTTGAAGTCGGCTATTTTTTTTGTTAAGAGATTATTTATTTCGCGCTTGACGGGTTCAATTGTGTAAAATAGGTAGACTACAGTGAGCAATCAGATTGTTGGATTTGCAGAGTTTCATATTCAAAGGTCGCATGGTATGACAATTTTCAAGTAATATCCTGAAATTAGCCTACTAACATAAAGCAATTGCCGCCATTTAGAGTTTTGTGCTGTCATCTGTTGAGGAGTTCTATGGTGATGAGGTCAGGATCGAAGGTCGGTGGGCATATTGTAAATTTTCAAGTAATACCCTGGAATCAGCACACTCACGCAAAGTGATTGCCGAAATCTCGGTGTTAAGTGCTGTCATCCGTTGAGGAGTTATATGGTGATGAGGTCAGGATCAAAGGTCAGGTAGTGATATGCTGTCATCCATTGAGGAGTTCCGCTGCCTACCCCTGAAGACCGTCATCAGATCACGAACAAACTAAAATGGAATCTACCTGGAAGCCAAACATTCTTTTCAATACGGTTTATAAATGCCGGAGATATTTGCCTCAATATCCAGTAAATGCCCCTCATCCGTTGAGGAGTTCTACTGTCTATCTCTGAAAATCATGATCAGATCACAAGCAAACTAAAACAGGACCCACCTGGAACCAAACTTTATCAAAAAAAATAATTCAAATATACCCAAAAAAATACAGTCGCATTGAGAACCTCCTCCTATTTTGAAGTCGGTTAAAACGGTAAAAATTCTACTGTTCGAGGTTCTTTTGTGGGTACTACGGTTGGGTTTAATCTTTTATTACTTACCGTTTAACTCAAACTCCATGAAAATTTCAACTGGCTGAAGCTCGTAGACCCCTGTGACAGACAGACAGCAGAGGCTTAATTAGTAATAGGGACCCGTTTGGCACCCTTGTGTACGGAACCCTAAAAACGTGACTTAATAGCAAGTCACTGTTCGTGCTGTAGTCTAATCTCTTCGCGATTTCATGACTTTCTTTCATGATTTTAATTTATTTTGATAATAGCATAACAAAAACAATGAGAAAAATTATTTAAATATATTATGTAAATGATGGCTTAGGGCCGCAATATATAATATATGTTATTTACTCGTCAAACTGTACAAGCTACTGTCAAATTGAGCAATTATCTAAGGCAATGAAAAGTCTTACTTGTACTAGTTCCACAATGTTTATTTCTACTCAACTAGCGACCGGTTTCGTTTAAAAACATCTTCAGGCACAATAGAGAAACATTTATGTATTAAATTTGATGTTTTTACATCTTTTTTTTTCTTGTTGCAACTGATGTAAACACATCAAATTTAATACATAAATGTTTCTCTATTGTGCCTGAAGATGTTTTTAAACGAAACCGGTCGCTAATTGAGGAGAAATAAACACTGCGGAACTAGTACAAGTAAGACTTTTCATCGCTATAATGGAGTTCTATCAAGAACCATCAATGAAATCTATTAATTAATTACCTAAGGGCTAGATAGAGTAAAAACAATTGTTACCGACATGTAAATCAAGCTTTACGTAATTTATGTTAGTAACTATTTTCATGTATACTGTTGTTTGGTATATTATTATAACGATTTATTTATCACTTAAAAACACATATTCTAAACCAGTATCGTTTGTTGACAGGTGAAGGAGCGAGTGTGTGGGCGGTGCGCTCTCGCGCCCGGCGTGACGGCGCCGCGCCGAGTTGACGGCGTCATGCTCATGCCCAATGACACCGCGGCCAACCTCACCGACGTGTTCGACGACCTGCCCACCAGCCCCTACAGCCTCGTCCAGAAGATCGTCATCGCCATCGTTGCCACCGTCCTCTCCATCCTCACCGTCGTCGGCAACTCCATGGTCATGATCTCCTTTAAGATCGACAAGCAGCTACAGACCATCAGTAACTACTTCCTGTTCTCGCTGGCGGTTGCTGACTTCGCGATCGGTCTGATATCGATGCCGCTGTTTACCATGTTCACGATATATGGGTACTGGCCGCTCGGGCCGTATGTGTGCGACACGTGGCTGGCCTTGGACTATTTGGCATCCAACGCGTCAGTGTTGAATCTGCTGATCATCAGTTTCGATAGATACTTCAGCGTGACGCGGCCGCTGACGTATCGGGCTAAGAGGACGACGCGGCGAGCGACTGTCATGATTGGGAGTGCGTGGGGCTTCAGCCTGGTGTTATGGCCGCCTTGGATCTACGCGTGGCCGTACATCGACGGGGAACGGAAAGTGCCACCGAACGAGTGCTATATCCAGTTCATTGAGACGAACCAGTTCATTACGTTTGGAACGGCCATCGCGGCGTTCTATGTGCCAGTGACAGTGATGTGTATTCTTTATTATCGGATATGGAGAGAGACTAAAAAGCGGCAGAAGGACTTGCCTAATCTTCAGGGAGGGAAGAAGCATGACTCGTCAAAGAGGTCCAATTCCAGGTGAGTTTCAATTAGTGAGCAGTCATAATAATGGAGTTGTTTAAATTACCTGTTACTATTATCAATTGCTATATCTTAATTGTTATCTTGAGATCCGTTAACCAACCTTCTCTCAATTTCTTATTGACGTGTAGTCAACAGTCTAGCGACACTTAAACTTGGTAGAAATCCGATATAAAGCAAAAATCCTATTACTTCGTGATATTATTTTCGTATTTGTAGAACTCTTTTTAAGTATAACATTTACTCAGTCATTTATATCGCGTCCAGTTGCTGGAAAAAACCTGCCCTCGACTTTATTTATCGAATGCAGAAATCAAAGACTGCTATAAAACATTCAATAACTACCTATTTATTTATGTGTGGTACAAATTTCGTTTTTCTCAATCTATTATATAACCTCAATTTTTTTCTTTAAATAGAGATCCAAACATAGTGACATACTTAACCATAAAATTCATGTTTTTTTTTAAATTGAATATTTTATTAAAGTGTGGAAATTCATAATATCCGTCCACGGCTCTGTTGCTCAAAACAGTGAACCGATTTCAATAAAGTGCACACCAGTTAGTTCTGTCTGAAAAAAAAAAACAAATTATGTGGTGAACGCTAAATTACTAAGTCAATTATTTTAATCCAGTTGCCGGATTATTTTAAATCACTATCGATATATCAATAAAATAATCAACAGTTACACAAATATGAATTCATTTTAAATACTACTAAAGTATTTCCACCTTCATAATATATAAATTTCACATAAATGGTGGTACTATACACTATTACATTGAAATAAATCCATAAAATATGCAATAACAGTTTAAATGCGGTAAAAGTTTTGCGTTTCTCAATGTACAACACCATGCATTATCCAAACGAACAGGTTATTCCATTTGAAACAAACAGTTAAACACAGAGCTATGCTGACATATTGTTATTCAATCATACAGTTTTTAATATTAATCAATATTGGCTTGGAGTTTTCGGTGGCACAGAAACGTCAGCTTGATGATAATAAAAATGGAAACTATCCATACGTTGTGTCCATTGAAGCGAAGAAAAGAGTAGCAAAAGAAAGTTCAATAGACAATCTTGAAACCGATGATAAAACCCGCCCTAAGATAATGGTTGTAAGTAAAAACTAAAAGGAGCATCTGTGAAAATAATGTCCGATGAAGTCACAGATTAACAAAATTACTTGTAAGATGAGTGGTGCAGTAAGAGCATCCTGGGTATAACTAATATTTAAAAGCTTTGGGATTAAAATGGCAGTTTACTCTGGCTGCGCCGCACACCCGACATATTACATCATATCATGGGATGCGAGCGACCGACAATTTTCACAGTGACTGCTATAGTTTTTATATTATCTGTTTTGTCATGTGTGAATAGACGAAAGTAGTGTGCAAGTGAAAGGTGGATAGAACAGCGCCATATTTAATCCTAAGGTCTCTTTATGGGCTCAGATGTTTGAGAATACGGGTATATCTCTAGTTGAATAGAGTCATTGACGTTGTCAATTCTAGCTCCTGACAATGAAAAGTTTGATTCGCTATTTAAAAAAATTGGTGGGTCTGTAAGAGGAGAGGCATATCATATATAAGTGTAGGAAAATAATTACCAAACCGTCAGAAAAGTCGGGCGTTGCCTCGCTAACTGGCTAGGGTTATTCTTCAACAGAAGTGGCCCCAACCCTCCTTACTTCTCAGTCTAATTAGTAGTTGTCACATTAATGTGCGGCATAATTGTGGTAGTAACACTAAGTGGTAATTTGCTATGGATGGAGAACGTTGTCGGATTAGTGAATCTAAGGCGTTAAGGGCCCATAATACCTTAATTCGCAGTCCTGCTCTAACGCTTCTGCTTTTTAACTGTCTATCCTACTCTAATCAAATGCCGCGCATGCAAAACATCAGTTATTTTGAAATCGCGGCTACACTGATGAATTTTTCATTTTTATATTATTGTTTGCATCTGATTTATACTAATATTAGTTATATTATGCCAAGTTTCAGATCTAATTTCAGTTATACATTGAATGCTTTCGGTTTATTCTACGGTTTGCAGGCAACTTTGTAATTTTTTTGGAATCATGTTTTCACCATTGCTTTGACATAGCATACTAATGAGGACTACCTCAACTTTACCATATATCAATTTCAGAGTGATTGTTGTAGTATTTGTTGCTATAAAGCAGGATCATGCGAAGCGAAGTGAGGTATTATACACAATAAGAACGCTAGATATTGGTTCTTCACTTTGAAGAATTTCATCGTTCTTCATAAGATCTTACAAGTTTTTTGTGGTTAAAGATCCGGGACGTTTTCTTATTCAGGTCCTGCTTTTTTCTCTCTTCACATTTTGTTTAAGCATGTTTCTATATGTGCATTTTTTTTAAGATGACTTAAATTTTTTTCACACCGTCAAGTGGGGTCTCATTTAAAGGGTTCTGACACTACTTAATTTTTGTAGCCTTTTATTTGTAATTTGAAAAAAAAATGTAGCACATCACACAGTAGGGATCCAATTTTCTTTTAAAACAATACCCCAAAAAATTATTCAAGTGTTAGTAAAAAGGTTGGTCACAATAATATGTATCTAAAGAATGAAAATATCAATTTGTAAACAAAGGTCCAAATAAAATTTTGTTCGTTTTCATACATTTTATAGTTTTTTTAAATCTTTTCTTCTTTATTAACTTTTCATTATTACTCAAGTGTCGTGTCATTAACAAGTATCTCACGAGATTTTCCCTTTTATGCAACATACATATCTTCCTTCCTATACATTTTCTCTGTATGCAGCAACATCTGTCTGTCTTGATGTACAATGCATACATACGAGTATATTCTGTTGACTTAGAACTGGACAGATTTGATTGAAGTTTTAAATGTTAGTTAGGACTAAATTATGTAACTTAAGAAGTTCTAAAGAGTGATAGTGGTAGAGCTGACGCCAGGTTCGATTGTGGAGGTACCACCATCTCACTCACGAAGCACCCTGAAGTTATTCGGGGGAGAGTAAGGGGATGCAGCTCTCAAACAGGCATATTCAGGTGGCCCACCATGCATTAGACCGATTGGTAGCGGGATATCCAATTGCCAGCCCATTTATTTTATTTATTTATTTATTCGGGACATCAACAGCAATACAATTACACATAAAGCAACACATAAAGATACAACACATAGAGCCAATGAGAGACATCCACAAAATATACAATTTAAATAAAGTACAAAAACATACAGACAACAGATAGACACAACTTAAACGTAAAACTATTTAAATCCAAAAAAAAAGTAAAGACTAATTTAAACTACAAATAAGAAGGACAAGTATAAAATAGAGTTCAAGCATGACGATGATATAAAACAGTATGGTGACGGGCAGCGGCGTTACTGGTTTGAAGTAGTGTTGCATCGATAGTCGATGTATCGATAGTTGACCTTGGAAAAAAGGTACAATATCGATTGTGCTATCGATGGTATCGATTATATCGATATTATTGATACTATCGATAGCCTAAATTGAGTAATACCATCGAAAGTATCTATCGATAGTATTATTTGCGTTAATCAATTAAACAATCGATTGTATCGATACTATTGAAAGTATCGATTGTTTTTGTCCATCGATAGTCCATTAAATTTCGATAGTATTAGGGACTCAAAAGGAACACCTTAAATAGTACATAATCATATTATGTATAACATCGTGATTTGATAATCCACTTTTAAAATTTACAAGATAGATACGCACAAGGATTAACAATTTTTTCAAACAAACCTTCGCTCGATCTTGGCTGACAAGAGTTGCCAGATTACAGTTCTGAAAATCTTTCTTATTTTGTTACGAAACCAATTGAACTTTAATGAGACCTAAATATTATTATGCTTACCGCGTTGACAAACAAAGCAATAGTATTTAATTTTCATGGACTATCGATGGAGCAAAACAATCGATACTTTCGATAGTATCGATACAATCGATGGTTAAATTGATAAACGTAATAATACTATCGATGATATCGATAGTATTGCTTACATATAATCGATACCATCGACAACATTATCGATATTGTTACTTTTTTTCAACGTCACAATAGTATCGATAGCCTATCGATTTTCGCGCAACACTAGTTTGAAGGTTCCGGTATTACGCTCAGCAGAGTATGGGAATTTCTTCCAGGACGACCGCTAAGCGTGGTGAAATCTTGAAATTTTACATTACATTGTATATTGAGACTATTTTAGTCCATGTGTATTGTTGCTTATAAATAACTTAAGAACCACTAAATGTATTTGGGTGCGGTTTACATTTCCATCGGAGTGGTCTTTTTGAAAAAGATTTTTAGCTGCCATACATTGTGCTATATCTAAAGGGAGCTGAGCCATAAATATTTTGGTGTAGCAGATCGGTGCAAAGCAGCTGAGTTCTGTAATTCACGCAGGTGACGGCGTCGACAAAAGGCTAGTTTAAGTAATAACTTGTCGGCAAAGATTGACGTAACTTAACCATTTGCATATTTACAGAAAATTTGTACTGGAACGATGATATCTAAGAGATGGGTGTTGACCGCCGCGCAGTGTCTACGATATGATGAGTATCAGATTCGATACGGCAGTCTAACTGCTCCACAGAACGCTTCAAATACTTTCAGCAAAGTTCTGAAAATAATTCCACATCCTCTATATAGAGGATGGAGTTTAGGAGGTGCTTTAATGTACTCTAAATACTCTCGAGTCCATAACGATATAGGTTTGTAAACTAACGTTTTTGAATAATTTACTTTTTGAATAACTTAACAACTTTACGGTCTTTTTGACGGTGCGTTACGTTTTTCTAATCATAGTAAGAACCACTGTATACATTTTTTGCAGTGGATACTTCTTTATTTGCTTCTCGTCCTGGGCATGTTCGGAACTTGTACGTCACTTCTGGAACCACTTTTTTAACGAAGAATATATTAATTATTAGGTTTTTTAATCGTAAATAGTAAATGAAAAGTTTATAATTAATTGACCGAAAAAATTTAAATTACTTCTTAAGCAAATGCGCCACCATTTATTCTAGCATATTATTATGGAATTTATGGCCGCTATCTATTCTTCTTCTGTGATTAAGTAAAGAGGCGACATAAGAAGTATCCACTGAAATAATTTACAGTTAGTGGTAGAGCTGGTGCCGGGCTCTACTGTGTAGGTACCACCACCATCTTCCTTGCAAACCACCCCGAAGTTATTCGGGGAAGAGTAAGAGGACAGCTATCAAACAGGCACAACCAGGTTGGCCCACCATTGCCTGGGGCCGATTGATGGTGGTATATCCATGACCACTTAACGAGTTTTAATTATAAATTTGTAATAAGTTAATAAATATATTTTCTCTAAAAACCAGTAAAAGGCTTTTAATTTTTAGTAAATTGTAGTTTTATTTATAAAATTAAAGAAATATACGGTTTAATGCGCTATATTTAGTCATTGCTTTATAAGATATAATTATGTCATACTATTTTTTCCATACGCCTGATGACGACCCCACTGTGGGGTTGAAATATAGCGCATTAACCGCATATTTCTTAAATTTTATAAATAAAACTACGCTTTACTAAAAATTATGAATTTGGCTACTTAAACGAAAGTCACTTTTTCGTGTACATACATTCATTCATTAATTTCACTCAACAGGTCTGTTGCTAGTAGAAAGCATTAAGCTTGAGGAGTACGCAGTATTGAGTGCAGTAGAGCATTCAAGTGTTATCGGATATCCAGTAGAAGTCCGGGGTTTTGGATCTACAGACCTCAGTTTACCACCGGACATTATAAGAAGACCGTTGGAAATGGTAGAAGGCGTAATCATGAAGTGTGGGAAGAAACAGGCACTAATGGGCAACTTCATTTGTTTGGGTTATAATTGTGATAGAGCTAAGATTTATGTAAAGGGAGAACCTGGTGTGCCCATGTTCCACAATGGAAAGATTGTTGGTGTGAACATTGGTGCTGGCGGTGAGTCATCGGTGAGAGGTTTGGGGATTTTTACGCCTGTTAGTCCGTTTTTGACCTGGATTTATGATATGATGGAAGAAAATAAATATAATAGATAATAGATCTGTACATAGCATACATTGGCATTAAGGTTTCAGATATTTTTGAGATATGACGTCATAGCAGATAAAGAGACTTTTAACGAAGATCAATAATTTGAATTATACAGGGTGTAAATGCAAACTCAAGAATCCCTTTAGGGTATGCAAGTATACACGATTCTGATGTCATTACGAGAAAAAAAAACATAAATTTTCACCAAAAATTCCATATTTTTTCTAAGCTATGGCTACGCATTCTTATCAACGAAATGTAAATCCCGTAGTGGCTATCCAACCTCACCAGGCTCCCCACACACCTAGTTGCACCCCGCACACCTCATCCGTTACTGCCGCCGCCGCTGGGGACTGTCCACGCGATTAGTGTATTTTGAGTAAAGAAAATCGTCTTATTGTGAGGTACTGGTATTTTATTTAGAGATCCCAGTATTTAAAAATAAATTTTTACCTATCACACTAACACACCCTTGAAGGATTCTTGATTTTGCTTTTACACCCTGTATTGAAATAAAGTGAAAATAATTACTTACTTATTTTTGTGTTACACATTTGGGACGTTACAATTGTCAGTGAAAAACGGGCGTACCAAGTGAGGACTGTGACTTGTGTTTCACTGTTCGCACTTGGGAACACTTCTGACACCACCACGAGGATTTATGTCGCGTCGATATGTTTTTACGTATAATAATATTATTTCTTTTGCATGTTTTTTTTTTCTGTAACGTAGAATTATTGGAACGTTTATCGTTCATTGGAGAACGATTCGTTGTTAGTTTGAGCAGATATGTATGCTACGATCTGAGTAATAAATAAATTATCCCACCAAAAACATAAATGTGAAAAAGGGGCCGGTTCAGTATAAAGGCGGCGCAGGATTGTCGGCTTTGCCAAAAGAAGAAAGATATCAAATTGGGCGCCGAGGCTTATGGAGATTCCTTCAGTCAGAACTGCAATAACATTAACCTGTGTCATGTTAGCTAGAGACTAGCTACCCACAACCCAGGGAATCCTACTGTGGGGACTAGAGAACATGTTTTGTAACTATGTTTAAGTGTTCACAATAAACGATTTATTTATTATTATTATAATGTACAACGTTCTTAACTTGTTTTTAAATAAAGTTTGTTAGGGTCCTTGCTATTGAATATACAGAACTTAGTAAATTTTCATAGTCAATTATTTGCATGTATAACGTAACTTTAAAACGTTTAAACTTTAGCTATTGTATTAATATAATATAATAATAATAAATTTATTTATTTACAAACACAACAGTATACAAAAAATAACAAACAAAACAAGGAAAATACAAAACGTTTATTCAATGCAAGCCTTTATTATTATACTAACCAGCCTTTACCTGCGGCTCCGCCTGCGTTTATTTAATCTCTGCCCCGTTCCGGCTCGGGCGGTATTTTATGAACACCTCTTATAGCCTATGTGTTGACCAGGGTCAGTACGATGTTAATAAAAATACAGCATTTAAATCCGTTTAGCGGTTCTCGAGTTAAAACGGAACATACATACATACAGACAGACAAAAATTCTAAAATTTGTGGATTTTGCCTCAGTACAATATTAATAGCCCCTCTTTCTAAATATTGCTGTGCCCCAGCGGGGTCATATGTGAACTATAAATAATTTTAAGAACTGCTACTGTACATATGAATGCAATAAACGATTGAATATAAATAGCCCATTTTATTTTAGCGTAAGTATTCAATGTACAGACGCGACTTTTTACTGGTTTATTATTAGTAAAGATATTCTTGTGACGCAAGTTGTGAACCAAATCGACATCCTGTATATATAAGTTTATCTTAATTGAAATAGGCGTTACCTTGCAGAAGTCCATTACTAAGTTATCATTATATTTCATTAGTACTACAGTATCATTAAATTTGGTGCCCCACAAGGAAGCGTACTGGGCCCCTCTCTCTTTCCGATATACATATATTAACGGTCTTTGCTCAATGGAATTACTTCAGGCTAACATCTACGCATTTGCGGACGACACTGCTATCATATTTCACGGTAACACCTGGTCTGAGGTTAATGTAGTTGCTGAGAAAGGTCTTCGGTCCGCTTCCGAATGGCTTGAACATAACTTCCTAACCCTAAATGCCCAAAAAACAAACTACATCACCTTTAGTGTATCTAGCCGTACTGCCCCAAAAAATTTCAATTTCTTAAGACTACATTCATGCAAAGCCGAAGTCATCTCACCTTGTTACAAATGTCCAAAACTGAACATCGTCGACCACATAAAATACTTGGGCATTTTTATTGATAAAAATTTAACATGGAAGAAACAAACTGAAGTAACCAAGGGCCGCATTAGAAAACTTCTTTATATTTTCAAACGTTTAGGACCAGTTGCCGATGAAAAGACCCTGAAATTGGTATACCAGGCACTCTGTCAGTCTGTCCTATCATACTGCGTGATTACTTGGGGGGCTGCATGCAAAACAAACCTAATTGTCGTAGAGCGAGCCCAAAGAGCTGTCTTGAAAGTTGTCTATCGGAAGCCTATTCGTTATGAAACGAATATTTTATATAAAGAAACTGGGGTACTTACTGCCTGTTCATAGCTGCCGTTGTAGTGAAGTTTCACAAAAATGCACCTAGCTCAGTGCGTGCGGCGACAAGAAGCAGAAGGTACCCTATTTGGCCCATACCACGGCGTAAAACAATATTTGGCAGACAGTCTTTTTCTTTCACAGGTCCTTTTCTATATAATAAGGCCAACAAAGCTATTAATGTAGTGACGCTTACAAGGAACAACTGCAGAAAAAAAACGAGTTCCTGGTTAAAAACCTTCACCTACAATGATACTGAACAAATCCTCCAAACACAAAAGTAAACAAAACAAATGTTAATACAAAATGTGCAGTAGTTACAGAACCATTAAACTTTACCTACTTACACATACACACATACCCTCCCACATACATACCCTACATGCATACCCACCCCAACTCTCTGACATACACTTACACCCTCCCTCTCCCACACTAAACGCAGGTATTCACTGTAAATCGAGTTCGTATCATTAATTATTATTTTATTTACTTAATCTGTTTCATATTTAATCAATGTATTTATTTATTTATTACACTTAATGTACATTTACACAAGATACATAAAAACAAGACATAAAAAGAACATATTGTACAAAGGCGGCACTTATTGCTAATAGCAATATCTACCAAGCAGCCTTTTGGTGAGACAAGATGAGAAGGAAAAAGTATAGAGGGAAGCATGTAAATGTAAAATAAAGTCAACTACAAATTAAAGAGTTAATAATAACAATCATTCCTAAAGCTACAATAAACGAATACATGAACTTACACAAAAAATATAAATTTATAAAAAAAAAATAGACATTAATAATTAAGTACATACACTTACACATATATAATAAATTACGGATAATATTATATGGAGTGCACATGAACAATAGTGGACAAGTTAAGAGTGAAGCTCACTAAAGTAATGAGCTTTGAGTTTAATTTTAAATGTGTTTATAGTACTACAGATTTGAACAGATTCAGGTAAACGATTCCATAATCGAGCAGCATGCACGGTAAAAGAGTCGGAATAAAAACCAGTTTTATGTGTAGGCATACACAAGTTTTTCTGGTCGACAGGGCGTTGCAGTCTGCCTCGGTCAGAAAAGAAAATGAAACGTTCCCGAAGATAATTGGGTGCAGAAGCATTGTTAAGAACAGTGAAGAGAAGATAAAGGATATGAGTATTTCTACGAAAACGAATAGGGAGCCATTTTAGCTGTGTGCGAAATTCAGAGACATGATCAAATTTACGAAGGCCGAAGATGAAGCGTATACACAGGTTTTGTAGGCGCTCAAGCTTGTCAAGAAGCTTTTGAGTGAGATCAAGAAAGCAAGAGTCAGCATAATCGAGAATTGGAAGAAGGAAGGATTGTGCTAACATGATGTTGGTCCGAATGGGCAAAAAGTTCTGCAAGCGTCGAAGTGAGTGGAAGGTTCCAAACATCTTTCGGCTAAGAGATTCAATATGAGGGGCCCAAGATAGTGTTTTATCAAATATGACACCTAGATTTTTTACAGTTTCAGTGAAGGGAATAATGGTGTTATCAAAAATGATATTATTTGTAGCGCTAATGTTTACTTTGGCAAGCATTCTTGAACTCCCGATGACTATAGCTTGTGACTTTCCAGGATTAACAACGAGTCTAAAAGCCTTAGCCCACTCTGACATTTCTTGTAAAACCTTGTTTATGGTGCGAATGGCATCATTAAGTGATTCCACAGGCGTGCCAGTATACAATTGCAAGTCGCCAGCATAGAAGTGGTAGAGAGAAAATGTAATGAAGTGTAAGGTAATAGTTTTTGTAAAATAATGTTAAATTAATATAAATAATCTAATTTATAGGTGAATAATGTAATTAATTATTATATAAATTTTGTTTTAGATATAATATACATTTTGGAAGGACCTAGTCTCCATGTTACCAGGGAATCCTAGTATGGAGGCTAGTGCCACAAATTATTTTGTACGGTAGAATCTTTTGATGGTGTCAATAAATTATTACTTATTACTGGTTATGGATAAGTATATGAATATAATTTGCAATATTCCGCTAAACAATTTTTGTCATGCTATTCAAAATGCACTCGGGCGGTGCATGAGTCTGCGATTATCTATCCATAACTATATCTGTTCTAATAACTATTCAATAGCCCTGACAGGGCGGAGAACTGAATAAAAAATAGCCAAATTGGTTTCTTAGAAAGGCCCATTCGCGACCTATCGCACAATGTGACAGCAAAACTTTGCTCCGGTATGTGTAGTATCCTTGTTTGGTTGTTTCTGAGTCTGTTTATCTAATTTTTGTTTAAATTTAAATAATATTGCATTTATTTTTATTTATTTATAAGTAATCCTGTTGTATTTTATTTTGTGCGAGCTTTCTCTCTTGGCCTATAGGGGCCCTGGGTCTCTATAGTTTCTAAGTCCTGGCCTGTCAACATTAAAACACCTGAAATGAAAGAGCTTATTTGTCTCGATCGATAAATGTAAAGATGCGAATCAGGGTGTGCCGAAACCTCTGTCTAAGAGGCAGGTATGTGTTATACAGGCTGGATTTTTAATATCTAAAAAAGCCAAAAACTGGATATGAACAACTTTTACCGTGAAGCAAACCCTGAATCGAGAAAAGAATCCCCAGCTCCATACATTTTGGTCAAGTATGTACCTTTTCTATTGAACAGTTGATATTTTTTTGCGATTGCAGCTTTGGCTTCATAATAAAAGTTGTTCGTATAGACAAGTTCTGGCTCTAGTTTTTATTTGTCTTATAATTCTATGATAGAAATAAATTTCTATATTTTTGAAACACTTGGCGATTTATCCATATTACGTGCCCGAAGAACGGCGATAGGGCTCACCACCCATGACGTTGGGACGTAATAATCGTCGGTGAAACCCGGGTGTGCCAGATGTGGACTATGACTTGCATTACACCTTTGAAACCCCCTCGGGAGCTCATGTCGTGACGATATGTTATGTTGATAGATAATAAATAGGAGACTTTATATTCCCAGCTTCATAAATAACATTGATGTGGGATGAAAATTATCCGGGGTAAATGATTTTGTATGACTAGATTGATGGATGTAGGAAAAACGAAGGAGGTGTGTCAGGATCGTAGCAGATGGAAATCTGACCCTTCTGGGAGACAGGCGTGACGTGAGTATATGTATGAATGTGTATGTATGCACTTATATTATAATAAAGTTTTTAAACAACAAATACCGAAAACGCCGATTTCTGATGTAGTCTAAACTTTTTTCCATCACGTATTGTTGCAATGGAACCCTAATAGATCGAAGCCAGTTTTTTGGAATTTACTTGCTGAAGGTAAAAATACAAATACTATATCGTTGGATCAAGATCGAGTCATACCGTCTGAGATTCTACTTCGTTTTTACAAGAAAATAAATTTTCTTCCTATAAAGATGAAAGTACTTCCGTTTCAAGCATCAAATTGTGACACATTAGCCGACAAGCGACCCAGTTTACACTGCCAATCGATTCGGACCTCTATCTCAAAGCCGTAAAGTCGCATTTCTCTTGGAAGGTCAAGGGCGGTTGTGACATTCTTCGTACAACGCTCACGTAGACATTGACAGATTGGAACTCCGCCTGAGGCTGGTTGAACTAGAAGTATGACAGTTTTCCACTGAGTTTTTCTCCCTATTTGCGAGTTTTTACATCGAAATGTGAGTTTTTTTTGGCTGGTACGTATTAATAATGTTAATTCAATTCAAAATCCTTTATTACATACTTGCCTTTGCCCGCAGTTTCACCCGCGTTCAGTGAATCTTCGCCCTGTTTTCGGCTTGGGAGTTATTTGATGAACACCCCCTAAAGCTTATGGTTTGACCAGGGTCACTACAATGATAATAAAACAAAAAAACACATCCAAATCCGTTGAGTGGTTCCAGAATTAAAGCGTTTATTCAATCTTGCCCCGTTTTCGGCTTGGGCGTTATTTTATGAATATCCCTTATAGCCGTGTGTAATACTGGCATAATTAAAAATATTTTTCATGAACGTGTCTACAAAAATTAAATTATAAAATAGGTCTCCGAACAACATAAAAAGCCTTTTCATATATTACCAATTGCGTAATTATTTTTTCTTTGTTTTTATAATTGGTCTGTGTGATGATCATATAGGCCTGACTGAAAAACAGCGCGTTGCTGTTGTCATCGCAATGCTTATGCTGAAACGGACCTTTTCGCTGCTTTAACTAAAAACCATTTTTGAAGTTATTATTATTATTATTATTATTATTTATTATACACAAGCAGCTATAAGCTGATGATGTGTATGTCACAGCACTTTATGTTTTTATTTATTAAAAAATTTGTCCAGTCTATTTTTAAAGCAGTTCACTGAGGTAGCACTTATAACACTGTCAGGCAGTTATTCCACTCGTGAACTACACGGTTAGGAAGGAAATGTCTACGTGGGTTGCTTGCACATGTCGACGTGTTAATTTTAAGATGGTGACCTCTCAGATGACGATTTTGGTTCATCTTGAAGAGTTCCCCCAGCGCGGGAACGTCATAGTGTCCAGTGAGCACTTTGTATGTTTCGATGAGGTCCCCACGTTGTCGTCGTTGCTCAAGTGTAGTTAGCCCGAGTTCTTGCAGACGTCGTTCATATGGTAAGTCACGTAAAACAGCTACCATTTTTGTCGCTCTTCTCTGAACTCTTTCCAACATATTAATGTCTTTTTTGAAATATGGACTCCAAATTTGGAAAGCGTTTGTATGTGTTGACCAGAATCACTACGATGATAGTAAAACAAACCGCATCCAAATCCGTTGAGCGGTTCTCGAGTTAAAACGGAACATACAGACAGAAAGACAAAAATTCTAAAAATTGTTGTTTTGGCCTCAGTACAGTACCTAAAAATCTTCAATGAACAGACACGACTTTCTTACTTCTTTATTATTAGTCTAAATATATAGATAAACGATGTTGTTGTCTTACATACAGTATATGCAAAAGGAGAGCCTTCTCTCTGAAAACAAAAACTATCAGCAAACCATTGGTGAATGGTGATAGAAGAAAAGTATAAGATAACGAAAGTGAGTCAAATGTGTAGACGAAAATCCGTGCATTTTGTGTAAATGGTTTCCAGTTGGGTGCTAGTTTTTAAGAGTTATAGTAACTTTTGAAGATTTCATTCCCATTCTGAAGATGTTTTTATACAAAATCCTCGTGAAACCCCCCTTGAGTAAACTTTAAAAAATATATTCACACTAGAAAAGTACATACGGTATTAAAATAGTTCTATAAAGCAAAATAATGATTTTGTAAGTATTTGTCTCTAACTTGAGCAGCGTTTTGACGTCCCAAAAGGAGGCGAGTCCAATCTCAATAAAGCATAAGTAATCAAACTTTACACGAATCTAATACAACAGGAAGTACAGCTGCGCAAGCGTCCGTACAGACGGGTACACAAAGAGGTACAGGCAACAATAACGGTATAATAACTCATTTTACCCCCGCCTTGGGTCAGTGGGTTGTCAGAGCGGAAGAACTAAGATCCTACTTAAACTTACAAACAAATAGTACTATTTCTTATACTTCCTATCTGATCCGAAATACGTTTGCGCCAAATTTGACAATATAGGTTTTTAAAAGCGTCGGAACCGTGGAAAATTTTAATTCTGAATAAACTACTTTCATATTTGATCTAGCTAGGTCAACATCTAGCTAGTTTTAACTATAAATATAGGGTGAAATTAAATCAACCGACCAAATTCATACTGGAGACACGGTTAGTGATCAAGAACTAGGTTCAGTAATCCTTTTGGCAAAATATTTTTTTTTGCTCCCTTACTACATAGGGACTAGTTTAAGTACAATTCCTAGTGCAGGCACAACGGGAAAAAAATTTTTTTAGAATTGCGCCTAGAGGTTCATTAAACCTTGTTCCTGGTGACTGACCGAGTCTTTAGTATGAATTTGGTCAGTTGATTTAATTTCACCTAGTACAATTTTAAAACTTTACAAAGCTACACGAAAGGTACAGTGTACAATGCAACAATTAACATACAGATGGAGTTATTATGGAGTTAATATAATATTATGATATTTGAGCTCATCACCTGATTGTTTGCCTTTAATTTGAAAATAATATTTTGAAATTAATAAGTACTCGCCAAATTATCATGAAATAAATAGTACATTGTTCACCGAGTGGATAAAGAGGCCGATTACCAACGAGGGTGTAGTTACACACGAGTTGGGAATCGCACTTTCTCCCGAGTGATACATAGTGCTTTATACTACACCTGCGAGGAAAATAAAAGACAAAATCACCCATTCTTCTATATCACTACTAGACGACTAAAGATACGACCAAAGAAACAGATTGATGACTCGCGTTCGATTTGCAGTTTTTAATTCCTTTTTTTATTATGTACATAAATAATAAATGGCCAGTATTATTTTGCAACTTTAGACATAAAAACTTTTTGACTTTCACTTTTTTAATTTTTTTATGATCATAAATAGCAAGTGGCCAGTATTATTTTGCAAACTAAGACATAAAAACTTTTTGTCTTTTGGCATTATTGTTCAAGCTAGGTAATGTACCAAGAAGTTTATACCCTTTTTAATGTAACATTTATGCTTATCGTACGCATGTTGTCAACAAATAAAAAAAAACAGCACGTTAACAATGGATTTTCATATACTTTTTCTGCCCGCTCAGCACGTTAACAATGGATTTTCCTACATTTTTTCCGCCCGCATATTGGTATGACAGCAATGACGTATATTCTCCATCGTTTTCGAAAATGTAAGAAGGAACTTAGTAGTATAAACACTATTTCCTTAAGCTCAGAATGAGGCTATACTCTCTATCTCAAATGAGTTTTCATTCTCTATGTCAAATAAATGCTACGCTCTATCTCAAATGAGCCTACACTGTCTAGAAAACAAAGTATTATTGCGAATGGTAACTTTTTACAGTATTTTCCATACTGATCTCATTAATATCAGATGCTACTGTCACTAAGACGAGCAGTCGTATTCAATACAAAATGGTCAGCACAAAGGCCCAGAAGGCATTAATTAAACAGCAGCAGTTTTTGGAACCCTAAAACGTCTAGGGAACATGGATGAAGAAGAGGGAGAGACAACAAAAGGCGATCGAATTAAGGGTGGCTCTCGAGTGATGACGCGGCAAGATATTTCTAAGTTCAGGGGACGATTCTGGTGTGCGATATTATACCGCGTGTAAATTGACATGTGTTTTGATTTTATGGATTATTTTGAAAAGAGGTAAAATTAGTTTGTTTGTTTTTATGTAAGGGTAATCTCTGAAACTACTGAACCGACTCTAAATATTTTTTCACAAATGGATAGCTACGCTATCGTTGAGTGATAGTGTAGTGGCTATAGATGGCTATATAGTTACTTCCCTTGAAACGGGTAGTTCCCTAAGACACTATAGTTTAGATTTTGAGATAAATTCCGTCACAAAAATGGTCTAAAACTGGCAACTTCAACGGCCCCCAATTTCTTAATTTTCAAGGAAAGAAAATAAAAATAGATTGAATAAAGTTTATTCACTGAAGTTAAAATCTTAGGTACAGTAGTGCACTAGCTCCCACCCTAATTTTCATTGTTTTGTAGGAGCTAGGCTCGACCCGTATGAGTACATCAACTTACTAATGTGTCTAAAAGAAATTAAAATAAAATAAAAATATACTTAACAAAAGTAGGTATAGATGCATTAACGTTATATTTATATATTGTATATTGGACATGTAAGCTTTGCCTTTGGATATGAGAGTGTGAATGTTTGTGTGTGAGGGTGTGTTTGTGAGTGATACAGGTTGTGTTAATGTAGGTGATGGGGTAGTTAGTGTGGGTGTATGTGATAAGTGATTATTTGAGAGCATTGGAGTGAGGGAGTTGTTAGATGAATGACTGTGAAAAATGAAAAATAAAACTTCTCCGTGAGCGTTAGACATGACACCCCGCATGCATGGGATAGACAAAAATTTAGTTGAATTTCAAATTTAATATATTTCAAAAATACCTTATTTATCACTTTTATTGTACCTTACGGTGTGAAACTAATTTAATATTCGGTTTTGAGTTAACATTCCACACAAAATATCCAAATTTTAGGTCTGTAACTTATTTCTCCTACGACTTAGAGAACCGTGACATAGACAAATCGCACGGACAGACAGACTGACATGATAATATACATTAAGGTTTACTCTTTAGGTATGAAACCCCTTAAAAAGCATTCACTACAGTACAGAATGAGACTATGTTTCCTTTTTCCATTAAGATCCCTACACTAGGAGTGATATCCTATTGCATTTCCGCTCAACCTTAGAGAGAACTCAATAATATATACCTATAGTGAGTGTACTGCAATCTGCACTCAGCGGCACTAAATCCAGCACAAAGCACATTTTGAAAGTAAAAAGATTTAGATTTAGATTTAGATTTAGATTTATTTATTGATAACAAATAATTTTACACACACACCTTCCATCCATCCATCAGCCTGTTTCGTCCTCTGCTGGACACAGGCCTTTCCAGGATTTCGCCACTCTTGGCAGTCCTCCTGGAAGAAATGCCCATACTCACACACGCTGGGCAGGCGGGTTGGTGAGTGCGGTGCCGAAACCCTTGCACAAGTGACGCCGCTGCCCGTCACCAGTCTGTTTTATAAAAGGCCCGGCAATTGGGGATGGATAATCGGTCCCAGGCAATGGTGGGCCGCCTGGTTTTGCCTGAGAGCTGTTCTCTTACTCTCTCCTGAATAACTTCGGGAGGATTTGCGAGTAAGATGGTGGTACCTCCACAGTCGAGCCCGGCATCAGCTCTACCACCTATTCACACACACCTTAATCTATAGTATTATAATAATAAAGAAGTAAAAAAATGGTGTCTGTACAGTGAATATTTTCGCGAAATTTCAAATTTTTGTCTGTCTATCGTGAACCACTTAACGGATTTAGATGCGGTCTTTTATTATCATCGAAGTAATTTTTGTCATATGGGCTATATGGGATGCTCATAAAATAACGCAAACGGGGAAGTCGAAAACGGGGCAGATATTGGCGGAGCCGCGGGCGAAAGGCTAGTACATACAAAAAGGCAGAAAAAAAGATAAATAATACATGAAATGGTATAAACTTTTACATTGCGACAAAAAAGGGTAACTTAGCATCAGCCATGAGCTTGTAGCAGCAACACAGCGCTGATTTTCGGCCTATCCTTGTCAAATGCGTAAAATTTATTTATTTGTATAACTTAATTTATATAATTTATACTTGCGACTGTCGGCACTTGGTGAAACTTGGAAAACATCATATCCTGAATTTCCGTATCCCTTGAGAATGGTGTATTAATCGAAACCGGTCGGGATTAACGTGTAAACCTTAAAATTAAAACCAGTGAAACAAGTACAAGTGAATTTAATTATGATGTATGATATTTGTATCATTTATACAGCATTACAGAGAGTCATTACACTGTATGAATTAGGTAGGTAAGTTTACTTTTACATTTTTTTACTTAGAAACTAGTATACAGGTGAATTTTTGAGACGGGACAGTAAGGGCAGGTACCTTAACCGTTATAGTTACAGGAAAGCGCTTTTAGGAGACTATCCATAAATTTTCAAGATATTCTGAACTGCATTTACAGATTTTGGAAAAAAATGTACAGTCAGCAAGAAAATTGTCATTTTAAACAAAATCTTTTTCTGTTTCTTTTAAGGATCAAAAGTCTCTACTGGACCAACTGAGGTTTGAGTACTAGAAAAGTCAGAAATCGCAAAAAAACTTTTTCTATACATTTGTACGGAAATACAGGGGCAGCATAAGATAATTACAGTTTTTGTCAAGATGGCTTCGTGGCTTACTGTACCTAGAAGCAAAAGCGCCTACTTAAGTAGACAATCATCATAATCTTCTACAACATTAGAACTAAAAAAAAAACATTTTAATATGCATTTTAGACACAGACAAACATTACTTACATTTGGATGATCTGCGAAATAAATTGCTCAAAATGACCGCCATTCACGAATACATAAGTTCACTCGTTTTTGTACTGAGCTAGTAGCAGCCGATAATTTTCTTGGATGGATATTATTTAAAATCCTTGTTAACGCATCTTTCAGCTCCTGAATACTGTTGTATTTCTTTTTGTAGACTTCGTTTTTTAGGTAGCCCCTCAGAAAAAAATCAAGAGGCGTTAGATCGGGGCTGCGAGGTGGCCACTTAGTTGGACCATGTGTACCTTTCCACTGTGACCCGAACTGCTTATGCAAACTGGAACGCGTAAGGCGGCTATTGTGTAGCGGAGCGCCATCTTGCTGAAAATGAACTTCTGACAGGAGCCATTCATCCAACTGGTTTTGGAAATTCTCTAAAATGACGTTGTTATACACGGCAGAATTAAGCAGAATTTGACATCAAACCACACCAACAGTTAAAAGAGAATCGAAATTGGTTGTGGCTTTCCTGAACTCTGAGAGGGTTTTCTCTAGACCAATAGTGGTGATTTCGTCGGTTGTCCATTCCGTTATTTGAAAAATTTGTTTTGTCTGACCATATTATGTACTTAAGAAATTCATGATCTCTACTTATTTTTCCCCTTAGCCATCTGCAAAAGGTTCTTCGAACATTGTCACCTGGATGTAATGCTTGAACTTTGCGCCCCTGTCGATAGGGTTTATAAGCGTGTTTTTTCAATGTTTTTAATTCAAGTGACTAGGAAACACCCACTTTAAGAGCGACATATCTGGACAATATCTCTGGATCAGATTCCACATAGGTTAAAATAGCAATCTCCGTGTCTATGTCTAGTACACGAGGCTGCCGCACTAACTTCTTTTTGAATGAACCATATTCTTTGAAATTCATCAAAAGGTTTGTAATTACCTTTCTTGATGGTACTTGTCGCAATGGATACTTATTCGCAATGGATACTTATTCGCGGACCACACCAATGCAGATTCCGTGTTCCTATCATTTACAAAATACGCTTCAATTAAGTTCAAACGTTTGCGATTTAAAGACATTTTTTAACAAGAAGTTAAGTACATAAATTACAACTAACAATCTATAATTTTCTCAGCACAAACATAAGAATGACCTGAATTAACCCAAGAATTCGAATCGAATTCGAAGTTTGAAATTATAACTTTTTTTTACTTACCTACGTTTTCAGCCAGTATTCTTTATAGCGGATTATGGCGGATAACAAAAAGTTTGGCAACTTTAGAGGTTTGACTCTTTTTTCGAAATGTATGGGAAAAGTTTTCTTGCGATTTTTGACATTTCTAGTACTCAAACCTCAGTCGGTCCAGTAGAGACTTTGATCCTTATAAGAAATAGGATCGATTGGCATCAAAAAAAGTTTTTGTTTAAAATGTCAATTTTCTTTTTTCCAAAATCTGTAAATGCAGTTCAGAATATCTTGAAAATTTATGGATAGTCTCCTAAAAGCGCTTTCCTGTAACTATAACGGTTAAGGTACCTGCCCTTACTGTCCCGTCTCAAAAATTCACCTGTATAATATGTACGTATATCTAACAAAACACGGAATATTATAATAAAAATCTACATACAAACAAAACTTAAATTAAACATTCACATTTTTACTTTCACAAAAACACAAACGCTCACGGAAAAAATAGAATAACTCATCCGCAAAAAATAGTATTTGCTGTACATAAATTACAATTTTGATACAAACGAGGTCATTTTGAAGCCCGATTCTCCGTCATGTAATGATTCGGATTAGGTCAGCAGCTACCCAGAATATAGACCCCCTCCTTCCGTACTCTGAAAATCGTGCTTGGGGTAATTTATGTTTGGGCTACATTTTCTACAGCTGATTGTATTTTAGCGCCAATACACAGTTTCTAAGGAATTTCACAATATATACTGCACAAGTCTGAATGCCGACAAAAGCTACGAAATACCCTCCTATTTTATTTGGAAAGCTATGTTGAATACGAGACAAAAGTAAGCAAGTGCAAGGAAGTAGTGTATCTGCTATGTTATTGTTTTCATAACTTATAGGTACTTAAGGTAGATATAACACAACTTGCCAAGTGAGAACCGGAGTCGCGCTGCACAAAGGGTTCCGTATAACCACACAATATAAGTACGGAATCCTAAACGACAGAGACGGGTGTCAAGGATATCACGGAACGCGATATACATACACATATGTACTTGTAACTCGAAGCCCGCATGGCCGAAGCCTCTCTCCAGGCAGTCTCGTGTGGACTCATCCATCAACGTCAAGGTCTGGACCCCGCGCCAGAAGCCGCTGGTTATATTTATGGGTTGGGCAGTTTAAGGGCAAAGCTTCATGAACGGTTATTTGTTATAATTCTCAAGAATATTGTAAAAGAAATACATACCAGTTGCGAAGGGTGAACATTTTAAAAAGGGAAGCCGGACAAAAAATCGTCTTACTCAGAAAAACAACCAAGGATAACATATTTTTTTGTACTTTGTACTCCCTGTCAGCCAAGTGTATTTGTCGTATTGAAGAGCACGGAATAAAGAAATGTATTATGACACGTCTCCATTCTAACGCTTTTGGGCTCCAACGGCTATCACGTCGGTGACAGATTTGGCCCGCCCACTTACTGATTCGGCAGGCTATGCCAGTCACTTTCGATCTCTGATGGATCTCCCCGTTCCAGATTTTATCCAAAAGAGATATCCCAAGCATAGCCCGCTGCATAGGTCGTTGAGCTACCTTAAATCGGTGGATCTAGTCATACAAGCTCTTTTAATCTGGGTGCTTTTGACTTTGTTTCTTTAGTGTGTCGCCAATTTGGTCGGCAAACGTCTTTTCAGAGCAGTCCGATCGAGCTTTACCTTCCACTTGCGCACAATTTATTTTTTTCATCACTCTTCTTAAAAATAATAATAATAGTACATTTTGATGCGTGTGCGAAAAGGTTGATATATAGAGTCACGATTGACTTTTTTGCCGAGACGCAGTCGAGGCAAAAAACAGTCGGGACGAGAAATTTTAACACTTTCGCACGTGTATCAAACGAAGTTTTTTAATACACTTGCGAAAACTTAGATGAAATAATAAAATAAAAGCAATTTTGTTGCAAATCAAAACAGACACAAGTTGACAGAAGAACACGCAGTCTGGTTGGCGCCAATCTGTACTACAAAGACCAATGTCTCTTTCTAAAATCTTTTTGATAGTAATTTCTAAGATGGTTAAAATAGAATGTAAATTATGTTATGACGTCTAAAATCGTTTTAAATTTTTTAAACATCTTTTACAATTTAACATACGTAATATATCTAATAATAAAATATAAAAGTTTGAAAATACTCATCACACTATCACACTAATATTATAAATGTGAAAGTTTGTGCGTGTGTGTGTGTGTGTGTGTGTGTGTGTGTGTGTGTGTGTGTGTGTGTGTGTGTGTGTGTGTGTGTGTGTGTGTGTGTATGTTTGTAACTCTTTCACGCTGAAACGGCTGAACGGATTTGGATGAAATTTAGAGTGGATATAGCTTATACCCTAACTTAACATATAGGCTACTTTTTATCCTGGAAAAAAGAATATCGTTAAACGAAATAACACGCGGGTGGAGCCGCGGGCAAAAGCTAGTCTTAAATAGTTTTTAGGGTATCCGGTAAAACAAAGGTTTACATGCTTACTAAATGACGTGGCCGGCTTCCCCTAGATGGTGTCAGTAGTACAAACAAAAAGCACGATTGCGAAATGTGTCATTTTACGCACGGTAAACAGGCCGTGTATTAAAAATATTTTATTTCAAAAATTAATATATTGAGTTCGTTTCAAGATTTATGTCAGTTTTTTAGTAAGTAGGTAATTTAAAAAAAATGTAATTACTATTAAATATTAACGGGTGATATGTAATTCTTACTATTTAAAAAATAATATATATGCATTTTAAGTAGTTCTCTTGTAAAAAAATATAATTTAGCATTTTTGCTTCTATACGTTTAACATTAAACATAGCCGCATTATTTTTTACATAAGATATAGGTATTTAAGGAGGAACGTTTCGAGTTTAGTGCAAAATGCATAACTTATGATTGTTTATCTCATTTTTAAATAAAATGTAAGAAATAAAATAGTTTAATCTTTTTTTGCGACTACTTTTTAATATTATCAGGGGTTTTCCAGCCGAATCGCATAATTTTATGGATTACAGTTAGTGTGAATGTCCATACAAACTTAAAAGCGTGTATTAAGTTGGTGTGGACATTCAATTACAACGTAATGCATAAAATTACAAAATTTTGATAGAAAAGTCTAATTGACATCAAGCTATGTTCGCGAAATGCCATAAATTACATTTATTTAGTACTTTGTATTCAATAATAAGAAAAACAATCTTAGGTTATGCATTTTGCATCGAGCTTGAAACGTTCCGCCTTAAAGGACACAGGCAAGTTGTATTTTCGGTGTCATCTTTTCAACTTAAAATAATAAATAAAAAATGAACTGTGAAAAACGAAAAAATACTGACTTGTTAGCAGTAAAATATTAAAATAATGTTGATGTTTTACTAACACAATGGATGAAATATCTGAATTAAACGTTTATTATTATTGTCACTATCAAACTGAGAATATTTTTGGCCCACAGTGAACAGACGTATGGTACGTTATTTATGGTCAATAGTGTAAAAAAGGGATGGCACGTAATATTTGGTTCATAGTTGACAAACGGATGGCACGTTATTTTTGCACATGTGTCACAGCTTTTCCATTATTGAGCAGCAATCCCGACTGAGCCAGAGTCTATCCGGAGTTTATCCGGAGTTTATCCGTAGTTTATCCGGTTTGTGCACAAACGGCCTTCTAATGTAGAGTAAAGACAATGGGTAATCGAAGAAAGACCCGCGGGAAATCGCTTTAAGACTGGTTAGACGAGTTTGTGTTTTTCTATTAAGAAATAACCCTCTGAGACATTAAATTCTTATTTGGCTTGAGGTTTTAAAACTTTTTGAGACTTGAACAAAGTCCTCCAAGCAACATATCATTAATTTAAAATAAGTGAAAGAATAATTATTTATTCGTTAAAATTTGTAAAAATAATATAAATAACTTTTACTCTGTGGAATAGTGGTTTTGTAAAAGAAAACTGGTGAACCCAAAAGGGTTCCATACCTTAAAACAATATGGATACGCAATCCTAAAACATTATGGTAAATAACAACATTGTAGATGCCAAAGCAACATCAAGACGACAAAAAACACGCCGCTAAAATGATAGCGCCTGACGAGCAATTCGGTATCGTCTGAGTACGGAACCCTATTTTTTATTACCGGTTGTTTTACGTAAGATTAAAAAGGAAGTTATAATCAAACTACTTAATAAGTAGATACATATGTAAGTACCAGTTAGCTTTTTGTGATATATTCATACATAACATGTTAAATATTTTATAATAATCAATATCCTCTCTCCTAGTTTCCTATTCCTATCCCATTATATCCTACAACATACCTTTACTCAAACACACACACACACACATACACGCTTACATTTAATCTGACACCCTACACTACTAAAGTCTTTATTGTGCTTTATTGATCATATTTTTGTTTTAAATTAATTAATCAATTTTATTAAAGTATGTATTTTTCGCGGTTTTTAAGTATTCAAATGTATTATTATATAAATAGTAAAACCGTAATTGGGATAAGTTAATGTTATAAGCTACAATAATCTATAATTAATGCTGTGGTTTTTGTAATAAACATAAAAAATAATAATAAAAGAGTATGTTTAACAATTTGACCAATTTTGAAGCTTATATGAATTATCGTCTTTAGATAGTGCTGTGAGAAATAACGTTAAAAAATTATACTTTTAAGAGGGTTTTTGTATGGGGACACGCCTATGGTATTAATTTTATTGTTTGTTATATGCCGTGATAGAGGCCATAGTAACACAGATTTAACCGTCAACAAAGGCTGAGTAATAGAGTCCCGGAACCCCAGAAAGCAACAGACGCGTGCTTACACTGAAAATATATCAGTAAAATACTCGTACCTCCGTGAAGTATTTGTCAGTAAAATAGAGGGATATTCTTTTCACATCTGAAGCTTAAAAAAGGCTGGATACTTTGGCAGGAACAAAAATTCTAGTGAATATTGTTCCACTATCCATTTTTTCTGTTTAACCGTTATTTCCAAGTTTCTGGCATTACTCTTTATTTGTTTCAATCTTTTTGTTTAAGTTCGGTTTCGAGAAAAGGGATAAATCTATGCAAGAAAGCGGGGAAGTGTGGCGGTAGAACACTCTCTTAGTAAGCCCTACAAGAACTAGCTCAAACAAGCTTTCCTCCGTTTCGTTTATCTCATTTTAAGTACGGTATCTTAAAACCGTTTCAAGTTTAACCAATATTATTTTGAAAGCAATAATCCATTGCTATTGTGTAGCCCATAAGAGACCCGAGGTACAATCTGGACTGTGATCTATTATTTTTCAATTGTTTTTGCAATAGCAAGCAGTCAACAGATTAAAGACTCACCTGATGACGTCTAAAACCAACGAAATAAAAACAGATATTTCATATTTTTACTAAATAAAATAAAAACTTTTTGAGTTATGATCTCGAAACGTCTATATTTTCAGGGGAAAACATATTGGCTTTAAATAAACGGCGATGTTTAAATGAAACCACATCCTATACTGGTGATACTGAACAAATATCCCAAAGAAACATGTTTACGTAAATGAAAATAAAATCTCACCCACTCACAAAATTTACGGTAGGTTTATATTTTTTCAATACATTTGCTTATAAAGTTGCCCTTATTGCAGCGTTGTTAGGGTCATAATGCAGCATATAAAACACGCGTATTTTTTACATTAAGGTATTTTTAAAATCTTATCAAAGAGTTTTGTTGTCTTGAGAAATAGTAAAATTTTTGCGAATAAATAAACTTTTTCAGTTAAAATATAATAAATAATCATTTAATTTTATAAGATTATTTATTTTTGTCAACAAATTAACTCTAATTTTCGATATAAATACATAAATATTCAGTTTGTAATATTTGGCTGTTTAGCGGGTGCGTCAGTGCCTGTATTTCCATCTGCGCCCGCATAAACTAACAACGAAAATCTCCGCCGCCATTTTTTATAGCTGTAGTTTTGATTAAGTGGAGAAATAAGAAAATGAAATTTTCTTTTTTGTCCATTTTGATTGAAATTTTCTTACTTTCCTCACAATAAGTGTCTTGAAAAACGTCGTATAAAACGCTTGAGCATAGGACACTTCACTCAAAGGCTCAATTACGCCCTCGCCTTCGGCTCGGACTGCAATCCCACCACAACTGTAATGTCCAACGCAGTTCACTTGTATCATAAGTTACTATTATAGCGAAATCTAATCTAAATCTTTGAAAGCTTTAAATATTATTAGAGTGCATTGCAAACCAGAAAAGATCACTTAGAAACTAAACTCAAGACAAGAATTTGAAAAAAATTCCTCGGACCAGGATTCGAACCTGCGATCTTTTGCTGTCACGAAAACCGCGCTACCGACGTCGTTTCAAATTATTGTCTTAGTTGAGATTTGTTTCTAATTGATCTTTCTAGTTTGTAATGCAATCTAATAATAATTACAGTAGGTTCTTGATATAGAAAGGAGCATTTTATTTCCATTTGGGTGATTATTTTTCTGTAGGAAAGCAGTCTGGTTACTATCTCTCGAAGTCCGTTTGGCTATGGTTGTATGTGTGTCCACAGGCACTTTGTCCTAGTTTGTGTACCTCGGGAACGCTGTAACAAACGTGCCACACACATAACACGCCATACAACCATAGACAAACGGACTTCGAGAGATAAACTATCTAAAACACCCGGTATAAGCAATGTTCCTTACACAGGTACTCAATCAAGGATCTGCACTCAGATTAATAGGGTTCTAATCCAATCTAAGTCCTATCAAAGTGGTCCCGTATAATAATTTTATTAAATAACCTCTGCTACACTATCTCGGATGAGACGTATGTCTACTGACAGCTGCTGGCAGATGACATGGGTCGGTAGTAGCTACTTTACATACGTTGATGTGGTGGAAGAATGTTTTGAAGGTTGGGCGTCATGGAAAAATGGTACCCTCATATGATCACTTTTTTATTTATTTAGGTTTTTTAACAGACACACTATTTTACGTTTACAAAAAGAAGATATAACAAAGCAAGCCATAGTGAAAATTACATTAAAATACAACAAATATCATGTAAGACTTATGCACTATGACTTGGCATAACTAAAAGACTTAAAAAGAAAATAAAAAATAAACTTTAGTATGTATTTATGTTTTTTTATCTGTTAGTTGTGTGTGCTCTTTACCTCAGGCACAACTTGAAGTAACATTTCCAAATAATTATCGTATTAGTATAACTCATACTGGAGGCTTGGTAAGTGATCAGTGACACGGATTGATAACGCTTCTTGTTGATTTCGCAAAATAAAATGTCGAGGTCTCATACTCATTGACTCGGGGCTGGGCTTGCGTTTTTAAGGAACACGAAAAAAATAATTTACGAATTTCACAAAAATGGTCATCGAACCTTGTTACTGCGCACTTACCGAGTCTTCAGTAAGAATTTGGCTGCATAAATAATTATTAATAAAATAACATAAATCACATATAATTTTTAAGTATATAACAAGGCACATTGATGAAACCAGACAGTTCAACAAAATTCAAGTGACAAGGGAAACAAACGAAAATTCACAAAAAACATTCTAGCTATTACTAAATAAATAACCGTAAATACATCGTGTCGCCCAACACATGCTTTGAAAATATTGCGAGGCGGACACACGTTTTAATAAATTATTTATAAGTTGTGTTTGGCAACCCTAACACGAATAAATATGGAAGGATAACAAAATTAAGTTATTTGTATTTCTCTATTACGTTTTTGCTGCTGCAAATTTTTGTTGAAATTTAACAAAAAACTCGTCGATTGCGAATAGAACTCATGCCCTAAGGGTTCCATACATATCGTTTGTAGCAACTCACGAGTGATTTGAAACGATCCATTATTAATCTCTTTGGATCCAAAGAATCTAATTAAGTTGGGCAACAATTATTATTACTTCCTTAATCACACTATCACACTCACACTAATATTATAAATGCGAAAGTTTGTGTGTGTGTGTTCAATTGCTGTTCGTTTGTCTCGCTTAAACTCGAGAACGGCTAGGCCGATTTAGCAGATTTTGGTTTTGAAATTTTTGTTGTAGTCCAGGGAAAGTTTAAACGGTAAGAAACTGTCGTTAACATAGGTGATACGAAGTACACCGGGTCATCTAGTAATAATAATAAAATTCTTTATTGCACATTAAGTCCAGTACAGAGAGAGGCGAACATAATGCTAAGTAGCATTTATCTTCCAGTTAACCTTGGCTGTTGAGGATAGTTTAGGTTAGTGCCAAGAATATAATTATAATTAGGAGAAAGCACTGCAAACATTATAATAAAACGGGGGAAGGTGATTCATACAAAATAAACATAGTAAGATATAAATATGCATAAAAATAAAATATCGTAATACTTGTCTTGTATATTACATAATAAAATAAATTAATAAATATTGGACGTTATTCTGGGAATGACTCGGGAACGACAGAATACAGCTGGTTACATTTTTAACAATTTTGAAGGGCTAAATAGCGAAGGAAGACTTCCCTTTAAAAAACATTGGTTGAGGATGATTCTCGAACACACAAGGGCAGATTATTCCAGAGACGGATTGCAGATACAGCGAAGGAATAGTTCGAAAGATATAGTATGAAGGAGAAGTGCTTTACTAGGCCGCTGAAGGCAATCAAGCGAGACAAGGTTAATGAATCTGTCTTTGAGATAAGGAGGAGAAAGGGGATCATTTAGGATATTGTATAGAAGCGTTACAACATGGGCATTGCGTCGATTACGGATACTGAGCCAGTTCAATTCAGATCGACACTGTGACACATGGTCGTATTTACGAAGACCGAAAATGTAACGTATGCAAACATTGAGGAAACGATAAAGCTTATCAAGAAAATTTTCCGTGAGGTCAGGGTAGCATACATCAGCGTAGTCTATGATGGGAAGTAGAAGTGAGTTGACTAGCGTGATCTTAGTGGAATAAGGCAGAAACTTCAGCATTCTACGAAGGTGAAACCGGAACAAACTACACATCCGCATTAATCAACACAGGCACACATCGACGATCCATAATAACAATCTCCCCATCCCCATCCATGTCCGCTGCCATAACCAAACTTTCAATAACTTTTTCACCGTCAGAGTCATAAAATCATTTAACCCACCACTGACAGACATAAAAATGAGAACATGGGAATATGGTCACTTGGTGCGCACTACGGACCAGGACTCGATAAACAACATTGACTGACTAAGACTACTTACTGATACCAGACTTAAGACCAGGGTGCCATAAAAAGCAGCGCCATCTTGCGATTTTCGGTGTGGTATTCTAAACAAATATCGGGATGTTACGGCCGGAAATAGCAAGATGGCTCTTCAACCAAAATTGTTTTTGTTTTTTTTCAATAATTTTATGCAAGAAAATAGGTTAATTAGTCATATGGTTGTATATATTTTTATGTCATTTTTTTATATTTGTCATTTATTCGACTGATATATTTTTAATTTAAATATATTTCGAAAATACTATATCTTATTATTATTGTCTCAAAGTGAAACAATGAAAAGCTTTATATAGCCAATAATATATATATTATAATTTATAATAATAATAAAAGAATAAAAATATATAGGTACTCACATAAAAATAAAATCTAAATGTAAAAAAATTGGTCCAGATATGTTAGTATATATTGGTTAGGCATTATATTTATTTATGGTCTATTCAGTTTATTTATCAACTTATTTTTGTACATCTTAAAATAAAAACTTAAATAAACTAATTACCTACAAATAAATAATAATCTAAAATATAACAAAATAAATCTAAAAGCTAAAGATAGAGTGCCCAGGGTAGGGTGCCCAGAATGCTGGCTACACTACCTCTCTGGATGGCCAGACTAGGCACCAGCCCTCTGATCACCAGAGACGTCGACCAGGCGCGATAAAAGTTCCATTAATTGCATTATGTATAATAATATTCTTATTCCTATAAGTCTTTATTTTATGCATATGTATAACTATATTAGCCCAACTAAATTTTTTTTTTTTTTTCTTATATTTCCCATAATACGGGACTAATTTGTTTCATCTATAATAGTGTTTTTACAAAGATTAGATATGACCTGTAAAACGTATACTTTATGTATCTATTTTACAAATAAACATCTTTCAATATTGTATCTTGAATTTTGACCAGGGTCACTACGGTGATAACAAAGAAAACCAAATCAAAATCTGGTGAGTAGTATAAGATAAAACGGAACATAAAGAAAGAGCAAAAAATAGAAAAAAAAATAGTTTTGATTTGACTTTAGTGCAGTACCAATATAATAACCCATTTTATAAAAAAAAACGCAAAAATATTTAATGTACAAACATTGCCACCGTCAACGTACCGGCTATTTTAGAACCGGTAGGCTTATCGCGTGACCATGGCAAGAGGCCCGATGGGATGACATTAATCCCCCGGAAGAACGGCAGGGCATTGGTGTGGGACGCTACGTGTGTCGATACTTTAGCACCATCCCACAAAGGGTGAGACTGCTGTCAGGGCTGGCGCAGCCGCGGCAGCGGCAGAAGCACACAAGAGACGCGGATATGCTGGCCTCAGTTTGGACTGCATATTTGCGCCTTTTGGCGTTGAGACCCTCGGGCCGTGGGGTCCAGAAGCCAAACTCCTTTTCAAGGAGCTAGCTGCGCGGCTGGTCGACGTCTGTGGGGACCCGAGGGCTGGCGCGTATTTTAGCCAGAGAATTAGTCTGGCCATACAAAGAGGAAACGCAGCCAGCCTTCTAGGTATCCTTCCACATGACGACGGCGATCTGGCTAATATTTTTTATTTAGTTTAATTTAAATAAATTTATATTTTTAGGTAGGAATTTTCTTTTTATTTTAAGTTATTTAATTTTAGTTTTTTAAATAGTTTTTAGTAATTATGTTACTAGTTTAATTTTATTTTTAATATTTTTAACAAAATTTATTAAGAATTAATTAAAATATGTACAGACACGACTTTATTATTAGCAAATATGCACTCCAAACTGAGAACAAATAATTCACATTTAAAACAACGATTCACGTACATCGCGTTAGAAACATCAACTTATTAGAAACAAATTCAACTCAAACAAATTGCAAACACAATTCCACAAATTGACAAATCCAATATTCTCGCTACAACAAGGGGAGCGCCTGAAATCTGTTCGACATTTGAAATTGAGCATAATTCCGTTATTATAAATTGATTTAGTTATTCTATGTATATTGATTCAGAATGGTATTATCTGTGTTCGGGATTATCAATAGTTAGGTCTAGAAAATAATTGGAGGCAGTGCCTCGTAACCGTAGTAGGTATAATAATAATAATAAATTGCTTTATTTCAGGCAACAAGGCCCATAACAATAAATACCTTATACTACTAATACATATGTTTTTATACTAAAAACTAAGACTAACAAACTAAAATATCATTTTGGCACAACGTCACTGTGCCGGTCCGGTGGTGTAGATGGAAGTCTACCGCGAAAACGACGGTATACCACGCCCTTCGGCCAGAAGTCCTCCTTCATGAAGGTGGGCAGCCTGCTTGTCGGTATTCGTGCCACAAACGCTTTGAAACTTGCGTTGTGGCGCGATTCCAGCGGCTCCACTCTCAACAAGAAGTTGGTCTTGTTCTGGATGTAGTCGACGATGTCCTGCGCCTTGGTGGTGTAGTGTAGGCGAGACAGGTACATCGCCGTGGTCGGCGTCGCAGCCCGCAACAGGAAGTTGGGCCCCGTTGATCCGGTGCCGCAACGGTTTTGGTTTACTCGCTTAAGGCGCCTTCTCTTCTCGACCTTGACGAAGCCATCTTCGTCACGGTAATCAGTGGAGGCGTCTAATGTAACGACGGTTGGTATACTTACACAATAACACAGATGTTGATTCTTCATACTTAAGTATTATGTTCCGTAGTTATGTGTACAGTATTTGTGTTGTAACCTAATACTTACCACTTGCTGAACGGTGAAGGAAAAAATCCATCCACCCATCAGCCTGTTTCGTCCACTGCTGGACATAGGCCTTTCCAGGATTTCGTCAATCTTGGCGGTCCTCCTGGAAGAAATGCCCATACTCACACACGCTGGGCAGGTGGGTTGGTGAGCGCGGTGCCGAAACCCTTGCACCAGTGACGCCGCTGCCCGTCACTAGTCTGTTTTATATAAGGGCCGGCAATTGGGGATGGATATACCGCCATCCATCGGTCCCAGGCAATGGTGGGCCGCCTGGTTTGCCTGAGAGCTGTTCTCTTACTCTCTCCCGAATAACTTCGGTGCGGTTTGCGAGTAAGATGTTGGTACCTCCACAGTGGAGCCCGGCATCAGCTCTACCACCTAGTAAGAAGAAGGAAATTTCATTTCATTTCATTCATTTATTTAATTCATTAACAATAAAATTGTATTTGAAATTATCCTTATATATCGTGAGGAAACCTGCATGCCCTAAAAAGCGTATATTTATTCCCGAAGTACGGCAATAGGGCTCACCACCCATCACGTTGCGATGTAAATGGTCGATGAAACATCAGCGTTCTTGCATTTCACAGATCACTCTCGGGAACATCCCAGGCACCCCCTCGGGGATTCATGTGTCGTGACGATGTGTTTGTATGATCCAGGTATGCTTTTTTATGACCAACCTACTGCGCCAAAAGACATTAAGTCAAATAAATTATTTCCTTGCTGTGAAAAAATCCCAGGGACAAAAGTGACAATTAATCATAATTTATTGTTTAAGTTAACAAATGAAACATACGAGATCACGATAATTTGGCTTTTTGGTTTTCAAAATGAAAGTAGGATATAGGAATGGTGACGAAGGAAATTTATGGTGCACCAGTGGAAGGTAAAGCTCGACCTGGCCGCTCTAGAAGGACGTATGCCGACCAAATTTGGTGACACACTGAAGAAAGGCAAAATAAAAAGTACCCGGAATCAAAGAATATAGAACTCTTCTACCGAGAGCCCGAAATAGAAGAGCTTTTATGACTAGATTGATGGATGTGAAAGAAGCAAAAGAAGTGTGTCAGGATCGTAGCAGATGGAAATCTGTAGTCACTCGCGTGGTAAATGTATGGATGACTTTAAAAAAACTGGAGACATTTTATCTTCATGTGATTCCATCCTTTTGCTAGGACCGGTACATTTTAGGGTTCAAAAAATTTGGTTGGACCATACTCTGATTTAACATACTGGGCCATTTTGTTTTTGTATGGTTGTCCCGTTCTTGTATTCAGTTTTATCAACTCCTCTCACTCCACAATATTTGGAATTGAAAAATCATTGATGCTAAGTTGTACAGTAATGCGGGCGATGTAAACTTTACTGCCCTGTATATGCGGAAAATTTGTTATTCCGGCTAGGGCTCCCTATTAAACGTTAAAACGTATAATCTAAATAAACGGTATTTGACACATCCGTTTCTCAGAATCGTCCAAACGGATGACTTGTCAAATATCCGTTTAATCGAAACATTCCTTTTTTATATATCAATCCGAACATGAAAATGATTGCACGACGATCAGACAGATTACAAAAACCAACATTGTTATTCTGATGACAATTACGTAATGTCATACTTATATGTTGTGTATACCTACCAAAGCTATTCAGACGTTCTAGTCTAAGAGCCCACGACACTAAACCTAGTTCGATAAGACTACCGGATGAGATACATATAATTAGTCACGTTAGTAATGGGGGAACACGAAATGGCGATGCTGCAATGCAAAAAACCTGGCGGCGACATAAAAAAAAAATAATTTTTTTTTTTTTTTAATCCGGTTTCTAGTACGATAAGACTCCCAATTTTTATTTGTTCCTCGTAATAGGGGAGTGATAGGACAATACGATAATGCAGTGCTGCAAGCCCCGCTGATTGGTCCAATCAGTGGCAGCAGCATGATAAGCGATTCCTCGTATCTAGGTATCTAGTACGATCGATCTCCTCAAAAAATCAAAGCTCATCCGAAAGGTTATGAATTTTTGTGTGAGAAAAACCACTGCTGCATTTTCCAAACAGTGGAGAAAGTGGTTGCTGCAGCGATTGAAGGTCGCCGTCCGCGCGGCTGCAGCCGGCGTTTTAATTTCGTTTTGTCAGCAACCGACCGGTTCCTCTCAATTTTTACCGGTCAAATACGCGTCCCACGGTCAAATATGACTAATTTTACGTGTCGTTGATTGTTTACACAAATAATTCTGAATGAGTATGGAGATGAAATGGTATTTTAAGTTTGGATGCGGGCAATGAAGAACGAAGATTGGTTTTTCCAATAATTTGATCATTTTATCAATATATTTTTTTATTCTGCAAGTACGACAACATGACGTGTCAAGAACATGAGGTGTGAAAAAAATACTAATAACAGGATTACTCTTAATTAAAAATTCTTATTCTCAACTTATTCTACTTTTCGTCATCCGAATCGAATACATCGAAATCAAATTCATTTTCGCCGTTTTCTTCGGTGTCCACCGACATAGCTAAAATATCGTCCACGAATAGTGGCGTCGGTTGACCCTTGTACCAGAGAGGCTGCAGTTTTTCTCGCATCTCCCAGCCGTACTCTTCGAAACGGAGCGTTACGCAATGTGGCGAAGTTGAATTTAGCCACATGCTGGTGACATAAATTGTGCGTAATATTTTTTGTTTTAGAGATCGAAAACATGGTGGTATGAGGCTTGAATCAAAGCCTTTGATTTTTTTTAAAAAAATCTCATTCGAACCACTCCCTGAGTAGAGCTTCTGGAAAAGCTCGAATCTGGCAACATCCACGCGCTTACAATTTTTAACGGAGTACATTTGCGAGGTAAATTCTTGCAACGTGTCAACTACATTTTCGTCTTCTAAATTTGTTCGATCGTTTAGAGACGCGAAAACCTTTTGCAATCGTTCGTTTTTTTCTAATATTTTATACGGCCTCGCTTTGCCTTTTCGGAAAAATGCCGCTGTGTAATCGCACCCCGTGAAAGCGTGAAATCCGGGCAACGCTTGACATAATTGCGGTCCCAACGCTGTTGCTAATTTTGAGCAGTCGACAACCGGTTTATCGGACGCTTTGGCAGAACAGTTTGTTATCCAGATTCTCATTTCTGGAAATTTATGAATATTTCCCAAAAGAATAATCAGAATATCCGTATCCGACGCTTTTATTACCATTCTAGATTTCGGATCTGCTTTTGAAATGTGGAAGATAATTCTTGTGTCTGCTTCTTCGTGCGAACACTTGTAATTTACATCTTCTGATCTCGCGACGCGGTTAGCGATTACTTGGTATGCGAAGCAGTGATCTCCGACCGTGAGGAAAACCTTTTTATTTTGAAAGATCGACGCTAGACTGTCATTCGCCCAGTACTCAGCTAAAAAGCTCACGAGAGCTTCCTTGAACTTTCGATTTCTCAAGCTTTTCAAAAAATCAGTCGGTCTGGTTTGGTCAGCTCCTACAATCGTATAGGGAATATCTTCTGCACCCCGTTTCTCGCGCGTGCAATCTTTAATTGATGGAGACAAGTATCTATCGAAGATCAAGTGAATTTCCGAGGCTTTTGTATTGCAAATCCTGAACAGAATTGTCTCCGCGACTTTGCCAAAGCTTTGAGGCAAGGATGCACCGATGGTATGCAAGAAATAGAAACCATCTATGATGTCAATGTCAACTAATACGGGTGGTACCGAATCAACTTTGGACATCAACAGCCTTCCAAGTGTTGCCTTCTCGGTTGCATGCATATCACCAGTGTAATTGGCAAAAGCGGGAGGCGCTGGAGCGAGAGGATAAGTAAGGCAAGCTGCTATGTCTATTTTCTTTTCCAATGCTATAGCCAATAAACGCCCGAAAACGTCTCTTTCCATTTTAATCAAGGCTTGCTTACTTCCATCGGCACTTTTCTGGGCTTTTTTCATGCTCTCTGAAGCGAAATTCATAATTGGATGTCGCTTCAAGGGTTTCGAAAATCGTGATTCGTCGTCCTCACATTCCTTTATAAAACGAATTTTGTTTTCTTTACCCAATGATTTGGCATTCAAAAGGAAATCAGCCACCGACGAAGATGCAGCTCTTCCTGTCGCAATGTGAAATAAGCTGTTGGGGTCCACTGAACGATCGAACGGATTTACATTCTGTTTTATCGTATCAACAATCTTGGCAACAGCTGTACGATCTTTTTCGATTCTACTTTTTGACAATTCATAAGAAATGTCGTCCCCGCGAGTTATTCCCACTTGTTCGAGCACTTTCGATATGACTTTGGTTCTCATGCTGTGGCTCATGGCCCAGCGTTGCCTAGCAGATATCGAGTCTGTAAAATGACTAATGCCCGTCAAAGAATTTGCTGCATCTCCGTTAATGGTTTGCTCCAACGTCAAATCGACGGGAGCTCGCGCTAGGATTTGGCTCGTGCGCTTCACACCAAACGCCCCTCTTTTAAAATCGTGCAGTAAATCGGAGTTGGTCGTTTTCAACGTTAGCAAATTACACACGTACTTGAGGGACCATCTCGCGTAGTTAGGTTGATTTAATATAAAAAACATATCGGTGATGTTGAAAATTGCTGTTACATACAATTCGAAATTGCTCGTACGAATGGCGCTAGACAGATGGAAAAACTCGTTGATAAGTTCAACATAAATCAAATAGAACTGCGCAGTTTTTCCATGTGTCCCACCCAATGTCATGTCGCGGAAAACTTTGTACTGTGCGAGCACCCGACGCATACCAGGTGACATATTCAAAACATCATTTGGTCCCACAGGCGTTCCTACAGCTACATTTAAATCGTCGACCAGAATCTCGGGAGACACCTCAATTTCAGATAGGAAGCGCTCAAAATGCAGGGTTTGAAGTGCAACAGAGAACTGTGGATGCAATCTTTTACACCGATTGAAGTGCCTACTATCAATGAAAGAATTGATGGAACCACCCGCCAAAACCTCCGACTGTATTAAAATGTCTGTGATACCGCAAGCATCGATAAATTTCCCTATCGCTTTAAAATACGCCATCTGTAAATGGAACGCGCCCATGTTTATAAAAATATCGTTATATTTCGGATTCTCACTGTGCTGAATAAGCATTGCCATTTTGGCAATAGCCAAATCGTAAGTAACGATTATTTTTGATTGCTCGCAGTGGCTGGCAATAGCGGCAGCATTTTTCAACGTCTGGTTTACAACTTCGTGGGACGTTGGAGATCGATTGATAGGAGGCAAATAATCAACTACTTGAATTTCGCTTTCATCGATGGTTGTCATACAATTGAATCCAATCCACATTGGAATGTTGGCAAGTTGTGAGAATGACAAGGCCCACAACATGTCCCTAGAACGAGCGATTTTTTCAGCGAATTTAAAATCGTGCAAAAGGTTGTTGATCGTGTCGTACGGCAGTAATGGGACGTAGTTTTTACTTGGTTTATAATAGGGCTCTATGTTGGTTGAAATTTCAGAGAATTTGCGTCGTTTTCGTGGATTTTGCAAAGTCGCACATGAGCTCTGATCTCGGTGATCATCACCTGTTGTCGCGATTTCGGAGGGCGCAGGAACTACTTCAGAACTAAGAGACGGAGGACGAAACTGGTAAATAATTCCCACGGTATCATGTAAAGTGTCTTTACCAGAGGCGGTGTCGACAAAACGATCGAAATTGTCGTACGCCACGTGGGTGCTGAGCCCAGGGGTATTGGAAATTCCAATGGGAATCATGGCACTACTCTGGTATTCTGAAAATGTCATTTCGGTTTCTAACTCCTCTGCGGCAGTGTAGGAAATAGTATGCCCGTACCGATTTAGTATATCCAGAACTTTTCTTGAGCTTGTCAACGATTTAATCGCTAAACCCAATGTTAACTGTTTCGCCGGTTTCACTCTACCCTTTGTTATCAAGTACATTATATCTGAGCATAAAGAATGGATTTTGGTATAATCAGAATCAGAATTTTTTCTTCGATAACTGGGACCTTGAACGAGATTGCAAATAAAATGGAACAAACTCTCCGGAACTTCGCATTCTCCTTCCAGAATATTTTCCACCTTTACTTCACTCGGAAGTTTTTTCGTTGGCATAGTTTTCACTGAGTTTCTGATCTCGAATGCAACTTGTTCAAATTTCGTGGCATCTGCTGTCTCGCGGAGTGCCTTATCATGCGCCAATTGACTGATATTTAAATCCAAACTATAAACGATTCGCTTTCTAAGTGGCGTATCCGAAGCTTCTATAATGACGCGATCACCGAATATTCTCAGAATTTTATCGCTAAAACGAGTAGCGTTACCGTCATCGGCGTTTTCTGACGAATACACGCCATCTCCAAATTCTATAAGGAGTGATTTGTAAGTAGCATAGAGATCTGCAAAAAAATATATTTTTCCGTTTTTGATAATTTCCTCTTCGATTAATTCAGAAATTGATTCAAACGCGGCTTTATGAATGTCACGGGTAGCGTGCCAAATTCCAGGTTCTTGCGGATTTTCACACTTATTTACGGCGGCAGTGTATTTTTTTCGAATCGTTGAGTAACACTCCTTGTGATAGGCGATTTCTACCCGCGATTGCAAGCCACTGAGTATTGCTTCGTTTTCCAAGGCAGTCGCGTACATTCTAATATTTTTCAATGTATTTTCCGAAGAGGAAATTATTGTCGGTACTCTTTTACCACCGACACTTAGTCTCGGCTTAGAGCAAAAAATGCAGGGCAGAATTGATTTTGATTTACTGCCTTTCGATTGAGACGAATCTAGCTCCGGTTCTTCGATTTCCATCGCTGTTGGTAAAGATGCGGACAATGGCGTCGATGGATTGACAGTTTCCAAGACCGCAGGTGTGAAGGTCGTCGTGGTTTCCGATATTTCAGGTTCCATCGCACGATCTTGTGGTGCGGATTTCGACGTACTCGGAACGGGGTTAGATTCTTCAACAATTTCCTGTAAGAGTATGTTTGGTGTCATTGTAATACCAGCGCGAACTGTTATAAAAAAAATTGTGTCTCAAAACTTTGTTGACAATAACGTTGTTTTTCATTATTATAAAAATAAATATTTAAAAGAAATAAAAGAAATAAATAATAATAAATTAAAAAATGAATAAATAAATGAAATAAATATTTAAAAATGAATATTTATAAATAAATATAAAAGACGAATGTCTTTTATAACCATTCATAACCAAAAATAGCAGAAATATCAAGACTTATCGAAGAAGTCACGCAAATGATACAATGAGAAAAGAAATTTGCATTTTCTTTTGAAAATTGTTATCAATCACGGCGGTCAATTTACGCGCAGCAGCGAATTATTGTAGAAACTTGAAAAATGCTATCTTAGTATTTACTAATTATATACACGAACTCGAAATGTTTGATTCTAGTAGACAGAGTTTTGCCTACTTTTTCGTACTAAATATTGCACTTGAAAAAAAAAAAACTCACCGCCGGTACATCATTCCTTCGAGCAGCTGAATCATCTTCGTCTCTGTGAGCCGTCGAAGTTTCTAGACTGTCTCTTTCTACAGGGTCGCGTTCCTTGGTACAGGCAGATGTGTCGGACTGTAACGTTTGTAAACAGCATATGACACACGAAAGATGACCGAAACGAGATTTTGAAGCCTGCTATTTCATTATTCATACATATAATATTTTTTATACTCACACTTGCATTCGAAGGAAACAGTGCGTTTAATTCTTCCTGGTCTTTCCGTCGCAAAACAGAGAATTTTCTGTAGCACCCATAATGAAAACCATAATTCTCACTATTCTCACGGGTTAATGGCGAGTCGCCGTATTTCAGACACTTTTTTTTCCGGAACGCAATAATTGTTAAACATTTATTTAACATACGCTCATCAAAATCAGTCAAGTTCCCCGTCTTTTTGCAGACGAAACAACGCATTTTTCACGAATTTAATACCATGCGTCGAATTTTAAAATACCGACAGCGAAAAGACCGACCGTTACTGACGGTTTCCACAACAAGACTGAGCAGGTATAAACTCTAGACCCTTCGTATAGTCCCCGTTTTTTTTTTCGAATGGATGTGAATATAATAGGACAGCTGGAGGATTACAATATGTACTATCGACGGCTAGAAATTATTTCTGCTAGAAATAAATAGCCAAGAAATCTTCATGTCTCGGGTACAGAGCTTTCCATTCGTTCACACGATTTCCACGATGATAAGTACGTATCATGGTTTGATTAAAAAATAAAGCGGAAGAGATTTTTACGTGCCACACGAAATAATAAATATCCAAAAAAGGGCTGGAAAATCCGGAACCTTGGAATAATTAATAGAATCTTATTTGTTAAATTTAATTTGTTTAAACAATCAACGACACGTAAAATTAGTCATATTTGACCGTGGGACGCGTATTTGACCGGTAAAAATTGAGAGGAACCGGTCGGTTGCTGACAAAACGAAATTAAAACGCCGGCTGCAGCCGCGCGGACGGCGACCTTCAATCGCTGCAGCAACCACTTTCTCCACTGTTTGGAAAATGCAGCAGTGGTTTTTCTCACACAGAAATTCATAACCTTTCGGATGAGCTTTGATTTTTTGAGGAGATCGATCGTACTAGATACCTAGATACGAGGAGTCGCTTATCATGCTGCTGCCACTGATTGGACCAATCAGCGGGGCTTGCAGCACTGCATTATCGTATTGTCCTATCACTCCCCTATTACGAGGAACAAATAAAAATTGGGAGTCTTATCGTACTAGAAACCGGATTTAAAAAAAAAAAAAATTTTTTTTTTTTTTATGTCGCCGCCAGGTTTTTTGCATTGCAGCATCGCCATTTCGTGTTCCCCCATTACTAACGTGACTAATTATATGTATCTCATCCGGTAGTCTTATCGAACTAGGTTTAGTGTCGTGGGCTCTCCTACTATTCGTTTGAAAACCTTCATGGTCGTCCGTGTATTCGAGTATTACGATTAGTACTTTCGATTATTTGGCATGTCCGGTGTGTTTCGTTTAATTCGATTTTGAGAAACGTCATTGACAACGTTTTTTCGTTTAGCGATTAATCGTTTTAATCAAAAACGGATTGGTCTGGGAGCTCTGAATTTCCGGCACTAATGACACGCGGTTATGCAGATTGCTACTATGTATCGGTAGTGAATTTTGAGCTTGCGTTTATTCAAATGTGAAAACTGCATACGGCTTTTGCACTATTAAATTTTGTGCATACGAAAAGCCCTGTTTAACTTCCTGTGCTAATTGCAGCAAATATTTAAACTTGCCAACTCCCTGAACTTGGTTCATATTTGTCCCGTAAACACAATGAGATAGTTTTTAGGTTTCCGTACCAGAGGAACGTGTAATTTGTTTATCTTATAAAGATTTAGGACTGGTTCTAAAAACGCTGATTCATAATGCAGTTTGTGAGCTGTGATCAAAACAAATAAGAAACAAGTTAATTGGTCAGTACTCAGTAAGTGCGAGATCGGACTTGGCAGGTTTTATTATTAGATTTTCACGCAAGTAAATAGGACAAAACTGCCCACAGTCATTCTCCTATTCACGTAGCTACAGTTCTACTGAAGCACAATAGATGTCGTTATCTCTACAGCTGTCACAGAGATATTTCTATGAACGCATTGAAACAGTGACATCTAGCGGTGACGGCTCGAGTTGATATCATCAGTTTTGTATCCACTGTCCTTCTTTACGCTGTGTTTGTCAATAACGGAACAGTAAAAGTAGTACACCGTCAACGATAGGTATCACAATGCGCTTTTAGTCTATTTAATTATACATTTTTGCAGACTGGTACCGAATAATGATATGGGTGGGCACTTACTTTAAATGAGGTGAACTGAGCCTAAACGAGTTATCTTTTCCAGACACAACTGAGTATTAGTTGTGTCTGGAAAAGATAGGCTGCTCTGGCACTTATCGCCTCAATTTTTGTTCTTGGTTAAGGTGATAACTACTGCTGGGGACTTAGTGCGTGTGTTTCACTTTCTCACACGAATCTAATACTGATCTCTCTGTCGTTCGATGGGGAATCAAGCTGCGAACGTGCTCAAATTTACCTAAATTTGTCCATGGTCTGATACCTTTCACCGCAGTTACATTATGGGTAGTTACTAAAGATGACTCAATGAATTACGATAAAACTATAACGACTATAAACGATAACAATGCGTTAAAATTGTCTGTCAAAAAGGGTAGTCTCGCTACTGTTCTCTCTCCGTCCACGTCACGATAGTGCAGGAAGGACGTGTCACCAACCGCGGCAGAACCTTCCAGCGATTGTTCCAACTTCACACGAACGGAAGCCTTTGGCTTGCTGTTGACGTCGCGTACATCTGGCTGACACGCTTTATGCTTGTATCTAGTCCACGGACACGTTTTTGTGTCATCGCTTTCAGTTTTTTGGATGAGAATAAATGGGTTACATTCATGTTACATTAAATAAATATCCTACTGGCCACACCGAACAACTTTCCTCAAAGGCAAAAGGTACTGCGCAGAGGAATAAAATAAATATTTCTGCTTACTTTTGAATAATTTCTGTTTTTATTTTAGATTTGCAAGATGGCTTCGGAAAGTTGTTGAGTAGAGCATGAGTAAATAAATAGATGTCCCTTAAATAATTTGTAACGACAGTTACCTCCAATCAAAACAAACTTAATGAGTTCTGGTGCTGTATTGACTTAATGTATTTACAGTATTTTAATAAAGCTCGCATAACATTTCAGAAATTTAATTTAAAATTATTAAACATTATATAAAAAGACATTGGCCTTCTCCAAGATGCAAAGCCAAGTGATTGATCTTTGTCAAGAATAGACGACATAATGTAAGATATATGCATTGTAGGTTTTGCATTGAGAAAAATGGATACATATGCACAGAAAAAAAACATGTAAAATCACTCATCATCTGCCTTCTCTGAAATGAGTCTAGTGTACGAAAGAACAAACTCCAAGTCCCTCTTTTATTATTTATGCTCTGTATTATTTTTCCCCTCTTTGAGTAAGATCGTCTTATCATGTCTGAGGGACAGATTGCGCGTTTTTAACATAGCCGTTTTTCAATTGATCCCTTTCTGGGAAAGGCAATGCGGTAACTAGGCATATATATTGACATAGATAGCATTTTCTAAAGGTTTTCATTCCTTTTGTTTTCATTTTATCTTGGAACTAGCTTTTGCCCGTGGCTTCGCCCGCGTTGATTTGGTTTTTGTGTACTCCTATAAAATCAGTCAATCTTTTTCGGACTGTTACCTACAGCAAACACAGGTGGTGAAATGTGTGTTATGCGTCTCAGTGTTTCCCATTTTTATGTCTCTTTTATTTTTATTTTTTATTTCTTTTATAGCTTTTCCATGGAAAATGATTTATGGGATAAAAATTTTTTTTTGTCATATTCTAGATCTAGAACATTATTTGTGAAAAGTTTCAGCCCAATCGGCTCAGTAGGTACGGCGAGAAAGGGCGACACATCACTTTTCTATAGAAACCTGAAACCTCATTTACATCCCATTGGAACTGATTTATGAAATAAAAAGTAGCCTATGTCCTATTCCACGTTTAGAACTACATTCATGCAAAATTTCAGTCCAATCGGTTTAGTAGTTACGGCGTGAAGGAAACATAAACATCCATCCATCTATACGTCCAAATTTTCGCATGTGTAATTAGTGGGATGGGATGGGATATCAAAAGATATAAAAGCAATAAGACAATGCAGCCAATTTTTAACACAATGTGTTTGCTAGTTTAATTGTTTATTTTCTTTTTAATGTATATGGCAAAAAAAAGAAATTGCAAACGGGAGTTTCGAAAATGCCACCTAGGCATGAAAATAAAAATAAATAGGCTGATCTATTCAATGAAAAACCGAAACAAAAATAAATTTATTGCCGGCAAGAAAAGTGTTTTACTACAAAAATATTGTATTGTTAAAGGAAAAAATAAAATAGGGGAAATTTTTTTGTTAATAAATAAAAAATGAAAATTTTAAAGAGACTGCAATGTGAGTTTATTGTGGCGTGTAAAACTATCTTATTATTTTATAAATACTCGAAAAATTAGTTGGAGACAGTAGCGTAAGCATAGGAAATAGTTTATTCAAAAGAAAAAGTCAATTCAGTCAAATATAGGCCCAATGGGCTTGTTTTGTGTAGCTTGCCTCGCTCGCGCTACTGTCGAAGCTTGTCGCTCTAACCCTGTCGTTCCGTGCGCTTGTTTAAAAATAGGTCAATTTTTCAGTTGATGATATAAGCACGTACCGCATCTACTTTTTGTTATATCAATGTATAAAACCTGCTTCCGACTAAAGCGAAGAAAAGGTAAAAGCTTCAAGCCTCCTCGTCAGAAAACACCATTCTTTTCACCCCTCGGATATACGAGTAATGTACTAATATGGCATAATTTTCTTAAGAAAACTATACTATAATTTGTTTTTTTTTGTATAAGTCATTATGTTTATATTATACTCATTATACAGGATTTTACGATATGAGAGAAGGTATATTTCTTTTGAAAATTGTTCAAGAAAATGTATTTTAGTCCCTTTGCTTCTGTTGGTAAGATATAAAATTGCTTTGAGAAAAAATAATAAAGTCATTCGGAGGGAACACGCCAAACAAATCGACTAACAAATAAAAGTAATACTAGCTGTAATAGAAATAAGGTTCACAATAGCTTTGAGAGAAAGTTTGCACACTTTGAAATGAGAGTTCTTAATGGTCCTCTGTACGATACTGTTAAGTGATGAGGAATTGTTAGGCTATTTTGATTTGTATTTAAAGCGCGTTAAAATTTGTTTTTGATTGGAAAATATTGGTTTTTGTGCCGTTGCTTAAATTGGTAGATAAGTTCTGGGATCAGTTTTCAGATAAGATGAATCGTCTACAAGTTTTTAACAACTCTGTGCTTCGTGTTCTTGTTGTATTATCGATTTTAACAGTTCTGTAAGAAATGGAAACTTTAATGACGGTCATCATGAGCGCAGCAACTTAGTTGCGGGCGTGACGAAATGTAACGGTATTTCATTTCGCTATAAAGTAAATCTGTTTTCAAACGCAACATTTTTCAGCGGCTGCTGGATCAACTTTAACCAACTTTCATTACTTGCACAAGACAGACATACAAAACATAACATACCTTACCCATTACTCGTATTCACTATTTCACTATTTATAATTAACATTGAACACCGTTAATAAGCTGTAAAATACCACTTAATAATCCTTTGTATAAAACTTGTCATACAATTTTCCATGTAAACCCCCCTTTATTTACATCTTTATCTGAGTTTCACTCACCCACACACCCTCACACGTACACATACACACTTATCAATCTACCCACATACTCTCGCAAAAAATTCCTAGTTAGTAACCAAACACAAAGTCTTGCGTCTTTATTGTCTCTAAATTGAATTGTTTAAACTTATAAATTAATTATCATGTTCCCAGTCAATAGTATGTATTTATTGTCTAGCATAGTGAAATCCTTTATTGGCCTTGTTAGCTGATGTTATTATTAGTTTATATTTAATGTATTTGCTGTGGATTTTTGTTCATAAATAAAATAAAAATAAAATAAAATAACGTGCGCGCTCGATGAGACTAGCAAAGGCAATACAATCCCTCCGACTCCGTCGCAGCCTCAATATTGAAGACGTATATCATCCATCCATCTATCAGCCTGTTTCGTCCACTGCTGAACATAGGCCTTTCCAGGATTTCGCCACTTTTGGCCGTCCTCCTGGAAGAAATGCCCATACTCACACACGCTGGGCAGGCGGGTTGGTGAGCGCGATGCCGAAACCCTTGCACCAGTGATGCCGCTGCCCGTCACCAGTCTGTTTTATATAAGGCTCGGCAATAGGGGATGGATAAACCGCCATCTATCGGTCCCAGGCAATGGTGGGCCGCCCGGTTTTGCCTAAAAGCTGTCCTCTTACTCTCCCCCGAATAGCTTCGGGAGAGTTTGCGAGTAAGATGGTGGTACCTCCACAGTCGAGCCCGGCATCAGCTCTACCACCTATTAGTAAGTATATCAAGCAAGAGTAAATAAGTTTGGCGATACTGTACAGGTTTTCAAACATATTATTGGTAAAAATTAATCTAGATCAAATTTTATCTAAAACAGTATGAACACGTTCGGCTTCACTTTTGGTAAAAATCCGTTGAAGGGATAGGATAAGCGTGACGAATCGGCCCCCAAATACCAAGCTTCATATATCGAAACCTATGTTTGTATATTGTCTTGATGTAAGAACACGATCTAAACATGATTTGCCGCCAGACTCCGCTTTGATCATGAGATATTAAAAAAAAAAACCGGACAAGTGCGAGTCGGACTCACCCACCGAGGGTTCCGTCAAAGACTATATTTTATGATTTGATTACAAATGTATGGTTTTCAGATTTTTCCCTATACTTGTAGTGTAAAGACGGTATTACTTGCCAAATTTCATAGTTCTAGGTCAACGGGAAGTACCCTATAAATTTTGATTCTCTTGAGAGTGTCGAAATATACGTTTTTTGCGGCATCAACCGAACCGAATTTGGCCAAAGTGATTACATTACCTAGTTCGTGATCACTAACCAAGTCTCCATTATGAATTTGTTTGGTTAATTTAATTTCACTTGTATTAATATAAATTCTTTTTTTTTAATGACTACTATCTCAGAAAAAATATTTATTATACTCTTGCAAGTGCACTATATTGATACTTTTGAATGTCAGTAGTTTCATTCAACTTGATATCTCCCACGTGGCCCGAGAACAAGGTCCATACATTACAGACTTTATACAGTGTAATCCTATAAGATTATGTTTTTACTGCGAAATCCATCGTTTTGGAATACTCTAAATATTATTATTAGAGTGCATTACAAACCAGAAAAGATAAACAAGAATTTGAAAAATTCCTCAGTCCAGGATTCGAACCTACGACCACTCGTTACAAGACGAGCACGCTACCAATTGCGCCACTTGATAACAAGAGGTCGCAGGTTCGAATCCTGGCCCGAGGATTTCAAATTCTTGTCTTTACATTTGTTTCTAATTTATCTTTTCTGGTTTGTAATGCACTGTTATAATAATCCTATAAGCGTTTTATTTTTAGGGTTCCGTACCCCAAGGTGCTAAGCGGGACACTCTTACCATCCTCCGCTGTCTGTCTGTCCATTCGTCTGTCACAGGGCTCTACAGCTTTAACAAAGACGACAATATATACAAGTTTCAAATTTCGTCACATTATTGTACATACTCAAAAGTACAACAACAAATATAATAATACAATTGAGGTTCCGTACTCAAAACCTGTTTGTGCCTTGTTTTTTCTCGACTCAATGTTGCTATAGCATCTATATTGTTCATATGTATGTTTTTAGGGTTCCGTAAACGTATTGTATGATGGTATGGAACCCTTTGTGCGGGAGTCCGACCCGCACCTGGATAAATTATTTCATTTTGAGAACCATAATAAAAATAGCGTTCCATTATATCTAACTAGCTTTTGCCCGGGGCTCCGCCCGCGTGTTATTCGGTTTAGCGACATGCTTTTTTCCGGGATGAAAAGTAGCCTATGTGTTAAATTAGAGTATAAGCTATATCCATTCTAAATTTCATCCAAATCCGTTCAGCCGTTTCAGCGTGAAAGAGTAACAAACATACACACACACACCCTCACAAACATTCGCATTTATAATACTAGTGTGATTTGTGAGTAGGTATTAAACATTTAAAATATTAATTGGGTTCGAAGTGCCTATTTTCTGCGGAAAAACGCTATTTAGTCAGTGTGATAAGTTCATCGGATGAGTAGAAAGAAAATTTAGAAGCACTTTACACGTAAACTTGGGTAGCTTTCATATAAAAACGCATCCGCGTCCTTTTGCTACGGCGTAGCAAGTGCTACGACCCCATAGTTCCCCGCTTTCGTAGACATCCATATACTGCATCTTGAGCAAAAAGCGATGGAGTAGGGGGAAGTTGAAGCATGAATTTCACCCTTCAAAGAGAGACTATGCATTATTTTGTAACTGTTCAAGATGTTTGTGTATTTTTCATTGTAAGCGGAACTACGGTCTGTATTTTCATAAAGGTCCTATCTAACAATTTATTTAGACTTGTATTCGAATTTACGGCAACACTACTTAGCTGCCTGCTTGCAAGGTTAAAAAGTCACGCTTCTTATAACAATATTAGTAAATTGTTGAATCTGCGTCAGTGTACTACTGTTAAAATATTTAAGTCATATTTAACAATTTTAAAAGGTAAGTTTTTTCTGGCATAATGGTCTATTATCCACAAAAATCTCAAAAAGGCACTACATAGATTGTTCTTAAAAATTAGAGTCTTTTATCCTAACAGCGGTATAACTTGAGGCTTTCACTAAATCAAAAGTTCCTTTACAAAAATATTTGTCCAAACGTCCAAACATTATTTAGTTATCCAAAAAAATGGAATTCGCTCTAAATCGTATATTGTCAACACTGCCCACTTACGATTTTTACGCTTAGCAGGGCAGTATATTGAATTTACGATTTTTGTAGCCTTTTTGTCAACCAAAGAGTGTATTCTCTCTGTCTACTCGAACACAAATACTATATTCAGCATTTGTAGTAATATCTGGCCTTTAGCCAGATGCTGATGTCATTTATCTTAGTGTATGTCTTTTTGATTAAACCCTTTATGGCCGACTTTATCTTTTTGGCCATATTTCAGGCCAGTAATGATTGTATTATTTGCATTTATTGCTTTGGATAAGCTTTTTTACCATAACAGTTACGAATTCCTAAGTTCTGTGAGTACATAATTTTGTTTTTATTATACGTTATTGTTTGTGTACAGTTTGCGTGTTTTACATTTGCCGTGGTAGACCAGAGTAGACCTTACTGAGTCTTCGTAAAGGTGATAATCGTAAAAAAAGGTAAATTGTGGCTAGCTTCTACTGACTTAATTAAAAATTACATACTATAAACCTTCACGACATGAATCCTTGAGGGGGTGGCAGAGGTGTTCCCGAATGTTGGAATGTGAAATGCAAGGTGGGTAATTTCTAAAGCTCTTTATAAAAAAATTGTATTAAACTTTTAAAATAATACCTTTTCCTCGGATGATTTTTTGGTGTTATAGTTAGAAGACACGGTATTTATCACGCAATTACCAAAGGAATTTATAAACTAAAGCGTGTGAAAAATGTTGCCAAATACATAGGTAACACTAAAAGTTTCCGGAACTGGCCACTTACATAAACAATATTTAAAAATTTATTGCAACATTTGAAAATAGAACTCTTTGGCTGTAGAATGCAGTTTGTTTCATCTGACTGTCTTTTGCTTTTACCTTGTGGCGCCATTTAAAAAATTGTGTGTCTGCATCAACATGGATTTAACTCGGGAAAATTTTCGTAGTATGATTTTCTACGATTTTAAGTGTAGTTTGACAGCTCAACAGAGCATCGCTCGGCTTGAAACAGCTTTTGGCAATGAAGCACCATGCAAGACGACTGTTTATAGCTGGTTTGCAGAATTCAAGCGTGGTCGTATCAATCTCAGTGACGAATCTCGCGATGGTCGGCCGTCCACCGCTGTGACCAACAAAAACATCGATGCTGTGCGCCGTATGATTGAAACAGACAGGCATGTGACCTACCATGAAATTCGCGCATCCTTAGAAATAGGCATGAGTCAAATACAATCAATCCTACACAAACATTTGGGTGTGAGAAAGCTGTGCTCGCGGTGGATCCCACACAACTTGACCGAGGCTCAAAAAACGGACCGCGTCACTTGGTGCAGTGCCATGCTTACCAGATTCAACGAAGGTGCGTCAAATTTGGTGTGGGACATAGTAACAGGTGACGAAACATGGATTTATTGCTACGATCCCAAAACAAAGCAGCAATCGAGCGTATGGGTCTTTCAAGATGAGCCGAAACCAACCAAAGTGGCGCGCGTGAAAAGTGCATCTAAGCGGATGATTGCTTCTTTTTTTAATAAAACTGGACACGTGGCTACTGTTGCTTTAGAGAATCGTCGTACCGTGAATAGTGACTGGTACACGACCATTTGTTTGCCGGAAGTTATTGACGAACTCCGTATAGCAGCCTGGAACTAACTACTAGCCGACTGACGCAGTTATATAGTACATGTATGTATTTTCTCTAGGTGTAAGCGAATTATTTAAAACTGCTTTTTAGGGTTCCGTAGTCCGACAAGGAACCCTCATAGTTTTGCCATGTCCGTCTGACCGCCTGTTCGTCTGTCCGCGGCTTATCTCAGAGAATACGAGTACTAGAAAACTGTAATTTGGCATAAGTATACATATTAGTCATGTCAACAAAATGGTAAAATAAAATCTCGAAAACATTTTTTTAAGGGTACCTCCCATACACGTAAATTTTTTTTCTCGTCTACGCCATAGTGTGGGGTATCGTTGGATAGGTCGTTTAAAACCATTGTGGATGTGTGAAAATGATTTTTCGATTTAGGGTTTCGTTGACAAAATATTAAGCTTTAAAGTGCTAATTTTTGTTAGAGTCAAGCGTCCCCCCCCTGCTGGCTAAACGGTTGTCTATAGATATGTGAAAAAATTCACAGAAGTATTAAATATAATGAATTTAAAAGGAAAACTATAACAGCTAAGCAGGCTTTACAGTTTAACGAGTACAAGTCGCGCCAAACTTTTGGCCCCCTCTAAACACGACAATGTATGGGCCGTTCTTCTAAATGTATGAGACTAGAAGTTTGGCGCGATCTGTATTTAGTAGACCAACTTATAAAATGTATCTTGTGCATAAAATTTTTTGTTGGAAATTCGTTTACTAAACATAAAATTACAAATTTAATATTAAAAAAAACAATTTTTTTCTAAATTAAAATTACCCAAAAATAAATATAATATATACCTACATTCTAAAAAATTACTCCTATATTTTTTTTTTTTAAGTCGTTGCAAGGTCGTGTACCAATAAATAAAATGAGGAGATTTTATTATTTTTATAGGTATACATACAACGTGAAATTTAACTCATTTTGTTAACGAAAACTGGTGATAGTACTCGTCCATATGAACAACTTTTACTATGAAGCCAACCCTGAAAACGTGAAAAAAAATATCAGCTGTTTCATACATTTGGGTCGAGTAGGTATTTAACTTTTCTATGGAACAGCTGATATTTTTTTCACTATTTCAGGGTTGGCTCCATAGTAAAAGTTGTTCATATGGACGAGTACTATCACCAGTTTTCGTTACCAAAATGACTTAAATTTCACGTTGTATAAACTCCAATTTTCATAAAGTTTTCTTAGTCGACACGGGAATGTTTTCTTTGAAGTGACCTTATTTTTGTCTTCCAACAGCTATCGAACGGCATCAAAAACATAATCTTAGTAGTTCTTACAGAATTAAGCTGAAACAAGATTTATAAAATCATTCAAAGAATCCTCTTATTCAGTGTATATTCCTGTTTGTCCGCAGTGACGAGACGCGGGAGATCGACGGACGAACGCGCTCGGAGTCAGGAGATGCTGACTCTGTGTACCACGTGCGGGGAGCGCTGCACGACCAGCGGTGGCGAGATCAGCAGGTGAGCTTCAGAGGTTCATCCATAATGGACGTATGCTCAGCGTCAGCCACTACCACGGCCTATGGGCAGCGTTGATGTCAACTTGATGAGGCCTAGGGACGGACTCTAGAAAATGAGCGAGGTATTAATGAATCAGCTCAGGGCCTTCCAAAATATGGTAACGAGCTACGCATCTTCATGTTCCTATGATTTTCTTTCTACTTATTCTAGTACTTTTTCGTCACGATCCATTTGAATTATATGTAATAGGGCAAGAAAATCATTAATACGTGCACTACATGTTGTATACTTGATATTTTTAAAGATGTTTTGTACCTATTCATCCACTTAAGGCATGAATTTTGAAATTTCTTAAATTTATATTATGACCTTTAGATGACAATATTTTCGATCAATATTTATAGCGTAAGACAATGGTCCTATATAATGTATTATTGAAAATGAATTTCACCCCCTTAGGGAGGATTTTCAAAAATCTTTTCTAAGCGTATGTGTACATCACAAAAGGAACTTACAGTCAAAATTTCATGTTCCTAGGTCCAGCCGTTTGGTAAAGGCCTTAATAGTACATCCATTCAGTCAGGATATTGTTTTATTGATACATATTTATAAAATATATATTATAGGAAGTTGTAAAACTAGTGATACTGGTAAGAATAACGGAACAAAAATTCGTCAATTAAATAATAAAAGCATATAACAAAAAAAAAACTTTTGGAGTATCTTCATCGAATAAAGGTCACCTCCAAAATAAACTTGGTCATTTGGTATCTGAATAAACTCTGTAAAAATAGAGTAAAGGTAGAGTTTGAAAATGGTACTCGATCTTTCACAGGATTAGGTTTCGTGGGTAACGCAATATTTTTAAAACAAATCTAAATTTAAAGATTCTAGAGCAATAAGTAAAGGAAAGGAAAGTGAATGCGTAGGACTTTTCCCGAGACAATAAACACTCACGTCCCTTGTTGTCGCTGTACCGTTTACCAGAAAACTAGGAGTTTATTGCATTCCAAACAGACAATATTAGATTCCACTTCCAAACTCTTGTAACTGGATACCTTACTCGTATATGAGTACGTCTATCCGACATCGAGATGTACTGGGGATATGAATTTCAACCCTGAGAGACTAGGGAGACTTCTGGGAACGTTCAATGTTACACTCAGAAAACCATGTTGAGAAAAATTTACCACAATTGTGGCAATTTTAAACACTAAATACTGCCATGGTTTAGACTGCGGTTTTTGTTTATGTAAGTAACTGATCCCCATATTTGCATTTGAGATTTTCAAGTTACGGGATACCTAACTAACCCTTTTAATTCTAATTATATAACAATAAATCGCAGTTCGGGTACATTTTACAAATTAAAGCGGCACTGTGATTTATATGTAGATGTCGTGACCAGATCATAGAATTGAACATTTCATGAAATGGTCCACCAGTGTGTCCACCATGGTGTAAGGTTGCTTGTGAATATAATTTCAGGTGCCAAGCGAAGAGGAGCGGAGCGAGGCGACATCCAACATTTCATGAAATAGTCGACCATTTCATGAAATGATCGCATTTCATGGAATAGTCAAACGTCGCTGACCAAATCGTTAAACGTTGTACATTTAATGATCTGGTCAGAGACACTTGACTATTTCATGAAATGTTCAATTCTATGATCTGGTCACTACATATATACGTCGCTTAAGAAGCCTGTAGTTGGCGGCTTGAAGGCAGTCGCGCACGGAGTCACTATGCTTGCTATTTCATTCTACATCCAACTTCGGATTATAGAGCACTGACTGACTGTTATTGGTTGGCCCAAACGTTCATTTCCCAAGCTCATAAGGGACTAACCGAACACGGTGTGAGAGGCAAGCTAACGCGAGACAACATTCATAATTTGAAAAAACTCGAGAACGGTTTTGGTGGTTTTTATAATTTCAGGAGAAATATCCCAAAAATCGAAATGAAACAAAATTTTTTTTGAATATTATAAAATATACTATGCTGTGAAACTAAAATTATTTGATTTGTTGTATAGCTTCTAGGACATTAAGGTACATAAACATTAATTAAAATATGTGTGAAATCCAGGACTTTTATACGTTTGTAACTTTTGTAAGTATTTTATTTTGATAAATGCTTTAGTTTCACGTCATGGATATTGCATGGGATAGGTTGAAAAATAAAATAAGCAAGTTCCTATAAATAAGGATATGATCAGCGGACTGCGCTAGTATGGGAGTTCAGGCGAATATAGTCGCCTTAAGTTTTTCCAAATCAGAAACTAGTAATGAATTTTTATTTAAAAAAAAAACATATAAATGACACAACGATCTGTTTGTGAGCCCCAGACTAAGTTAAACTTGTCCCGCGGAGGCCGTAGAACTATTTTATACGACAACGATTTTTTTTAAAACAATGAAGCACTTAACTTTAATATAAAATAATATGATTTGAGAATGAAATCAATAAATTAATTAAATATTTCGTAGCACCATTTTCTTAAACTAAATACTTTATTAGTAAGAACATATTGAATTAAATGAATTAACAATTTTATTATCAGAATCTCCAATTTTGATAAGGTTTTATAGAATAGCCATAAGTTGTGCAATTTACTAAATTTTCAGGAAAATTTGAAATTAAAGATTTGTTATTTTGTATTTTGCGCAATTTTAGGGAACACACAAAATCTAGGTAAACAAAAAAAAACTGTAAAAAGATTCGCAACTGCGTGGAAGCTGTAACTGAATTGGGGATCCGCAGCGACGTGCCTAATTTACTTTGCTGGGTTCCGTCGAGTTTCAGCATAAAACTTCCTGAAAGGGTAATTTTAAATTTATATCGTGTGCATTTCGCGTCTTCAACTCTAATGAGTTTGGAAAAGGATTTAACTTGAACTTTGCCTGCTTTTAGAGCAACGAAGTTTCTCTCATGGCTTGCAGTTAAACAATGAGTACTTTATTGCTTCTCCGTTAAACAATGAGTACTTTATTGCCTCTCCGTTAAATCCTAAATACGGTAAATCGGTAAGTCTTTTTTTAGAATAAAGCATCTTTTCCCATCTACTTATTACTTTGATAAAAAGACAGCAAATATTAAGAACATTTATAAGTTGGTCTACTAATACACATCGCGCCAAACACTCCCGAAGAAAGGACCATGCAGTGTCGTGTTTAAAGGGGACTAAAAGTTTGGCGCGACCTGTACTCGTAAACCTGTAAAGCCTACTTAGCTGTGATAGTTTTCCTTTTAACTTCATTATATATACTACTTCTGTGAATTTTTCCACATATTCATAAATAACCGTTTAGCCGGCAGGGTGGGACACTTGACTCTAACAAAAATTAGTACTTTAAAGCTAAATATTTCGCCAACGAATCCCTGAATCAAAAAATGGTTTTCACACACTCATAGTGTTTAAGAACGACCTATTCAACGATGACCCATACTATGGGATAGACGAGAAAAAAATTCACCCCAAATTTACGTGTATGAGAGATACCCTTAAAATTGTTTTTTTATATTTCTTTTTACCGTTTTGTCGGCGTGATTAATATATATATTAACCCTTACCAAATAACAGCTTTCTAGTACTAATAGTCTCTGAGCTAAGCCGCGGACAGACGGACATAGCGAAACTATAAGGGTGCCTTGTCGGACTACGGAACCCTAAAAACTACCCATGATGAAATTTATAAATGTCAATTCCTTAAAGAAAGCCTAACTTTTTAATTTTAATTTATAATATTTGGCTTTTGCACCTGCTTCATCAAGAACGTCTTTTTCCTTAGAAATCATGTATCTTGAAACTTTTGACAGGTTATGTGACATTGCACAATAAGAACATCATCTTTGCAATCGTCTCTGTTTGCATTTTAATGCGTTCCTTCGTTCACTGAGCATTTATCAAAGAGGCGCTCTTTCAACGTTGGCGTTGTAGCAATTGAAAAATACATTTTACCAACTTCAGTACCTTGGAATTAAATTATCAATTATGAATTGATTCCAAAGAAGCAGTCTACTTTTGATGTCCCAATGGATTTTAATAGGGAACTAGCCTTTTGCCTGCGGCTTAGACTCTCTGCCCCGTTTTTGGCTTAGGCGATATTTTATCAAATGGCCTATAAATTGACCAAGGTTACAACAATGAAAATAAAGGAAACCGCATCCAAATCGGCTAAATAGTTCCCTACTTAAAACGGAAACTACAGAGAGACAAACTTGGACTCAGTACAATACTAATAACTCATTTCATTTATAATTTCGCAAAAATATTCAATGTGCGGACACAACTTTTTTACCAACTACTTTGTTATAAGTAGGGATAGGATATTCGGATCGGTATAAACATAAAGTTGAAAAAATACCAGAAAACGTTTGCAACTATGGAGTCGGCTTCTTAAAATCCATCCATCCATCCATCAGCCTGTTTCGTCCACTGCTGGACATAGGCCTTTCCAGGATTTCGCCACTCTTGGCGGTCCTCCTGGAAGAAATGCTCATACTCACGTACGCTGGGCAGGCGGGTTGGTGAGCGCGGTACCGAAACCCTTGCACCAGTGACGCCGCTGCCCGTCACCAGTCTGATTTATATAAGGCCCGGCAAGTGGGGATGGATATACCGCCATCCATCGGTCCCAGGCAATGGTGGGCCGCCTGGTTTTTTTTGCCTGAGAGCTGTCCTCTTACTCTCCCCCGAATAACTTCGGGAGGATTTCCGAGTAAGATGGTGGTACCTCCACAGTCAAGCCCGGCTTAAGCTCTACCACCTAACTCTCAACCTAAATCTGCTTGTCATTAAAAAAAATCCTAGGAATTGTATACAATGCCTGAAAAATGTACATACATTTACGGTAACATATTTTAAGTATTAGATACATCATCTTAACGTTTTAAGCAATACCGTAATTTCCGTAATTGCTTAAAACGTAATAAACAAATAATATTTTAAGAAGCCGACTCCATAGTTGCAAACTTTTTCTGGTATTTTTTCAACTTTAGGTATATATCGATCCGAATATCCTATCCCTGGTTGTAAGTATATGCAGTTGCAACAGCTACAGTTGTTTTTAATTTTATTGTTTCTTTTTCCCTGGTATATCCAGTAACTAGAACAAGGTATAGGTTTTGTTCAGCAAATAATCGCAAGTGCCAAATGGTGAGGTCACTTGGCGTGGTTCCAGCGCGGAGTCCAGAGCGCGGAGCAGTCACGTGGCAACTTTGCACCGCGCTGGGAAGTAATCTGTTCAGTTCTGCTTATTCGGCGATGCGAAAGCTCACCGGCTTCATTTTAACAAAGTTTCAAGTTTTGGCGTGATGAAAGTCTAATTGGTATGCCCGGATATTTTTTGGTTATCGTGGCTAACAGCTAAAGAACTCTGAAGTTTCGTTTTGTCTGCAGGTTAGACTTTTAAATGTTGGAATCTATATGTAAATAAATCCATTCGTAGCCGTTTACCAGACTAAAGACATAGACACTTCTTCGCGTCTTTCATTGTTAACATTGGAGCCATTTTAATGTCGCCAGTCGGTCTTCGTTTTAATATTATAATTTAATGTTTAGGTTTGTTTTGTTTCTTTAAGTTGACATATTTGATATATAATTATGTAGGTATTTTTACAATTTGTTGTTTTTATTATTTTTTTAATTAAAGATATAACTAAAGATTTATAGACCATTCTATGGTTAAATTCGTGAGGCCAGTAATAACAATATGCAACATCCATTGCAAACTTTTTTGCTTTTGTACTTCATAATTGAAACATTTAACTCTTATAACTAGGATAATTTTGTTGTCCTTCTATTTTTATTGTGTGTAAAGGTCACTTTTTTCGAGAACGGCTTGATGCATCAAGTTAAAATTGTTGTGAAATAAATCAAATTTCTAGTTTAACGCAATGACAAGATAACAGCCCTCCACAGCGTATTTTTGTACTGAGAGTCCACGTGTTAACTGTCTGATCAAAAAAACCTTTAGGGTACTTTCCGGTGATCTACAATGTTAAAACTTCGTACAAAGGTATTTTACCACAAGTGATGGAATAATTCCGAATATCAAGTATTTACAATTTTAGGTAGAATGTTCATAACTTACTTAATTTTGCAGTTTCATTCATACATTTTGTACATAATGATAACTTTGCATATTTTGTTTAAGTTATGAAATTCGAATAACTTATTTGATAACAGTAGAAACCCACAGAGTACGAGCCGGGTTCGCACTTCACCAATTTTTTTTGGTCCATCTTATTCCCACCTTTTCGACTAAATACCTAAAATAAAGCACAAGGCAATGGGAATTTTATTCATGTCAGTGTTACTCCAAGCAAAAAAGCGTGCAGTATGAGAGGGGCGAATTCAGGGTGAAAAATATTTCCGAAAGCCAAAATCTGGATTTCGTTAAATTCCATCTAATAAAATATGATTGGGTTCTACCCAATTTAATTTGGTAGAGCTGATGCCGGGCTCGACTGTGGAGGTACCACCATCTTACTCGCAATCCCCCCGAAGTTATTCGGGGTAGAGTAAGAGAACAGCTCTCAGGCAAAACCAGGCGGCCTACCATTGCCTGGGACCGATGGATGGCGGTATATCCATCCCAAATTGCCGGGCCTTATATAAAACAGGCTGGTGACGGGCAGCGGTGTCACTGGTGCAAGGGTTTCGGTACCACGCTCACCTACCCACCTGCCCAGCGTGTGTGAGTATGGGCATTTCTTCCAGGGGACCGCCAAGAGTGGCGAAATCCTGGAAAGGACTATGTCCAGCAGTGGACGAAACAGTTATTCGTCAAACGAGAGAAATAAAAGGTGTTTTTGAAGACCACATTTAAATAAAAATTTCTCAAGTAATCTAAATTTCCATTAAAAAAACGCTTAATTATATACTCAAATGTTTTTATAAGAAGTTCATTAATTTTTTCTGTGTATTTTATGAATTCCATAGAAGAAAAACTTACCTATTTTATTTTCGTAGCTCTTAAGAGTAGTATACAACAGAAAGTGAAGCTGCTGAAAGACGTGAATGAATTAAGTACCAAGTGACGTTTATGTTGCTTTTACAAGCTTTTCAATTTTGTGCCGCGATGAAATCGGTGAGATTGTATTGCCTTTGTAAGTTTCATCGAGCTTGCACGTAATAGCGAAATAAAATTTACATTTACATTACATAATTATTATTATTTCGACTGTCTTTCTTTTTTCTCGACCGGGGTCGGTTTTTTAGGATTAGTTAATTTATAATAATTATTATTTTTATTTATATTATAATTATATAATTTACATTTGATTTTAAATTTTAATTTACATTTGGTCACACCCACAAATCCAAAACTGAGTTGCTTGCAAACATGACGACCAGTTCTTAAGAGATTCATCTCTATTTGCCATTGCTTATTGGCTTCCGTTTCAGCTGTCCGCTCTGATATCAATACTGTCATAGCCAATATAACTTTCTACGACAACAACGTGAATTCAGTACCAAACCTAACATTATAACAACAGAATGTTTACCTCAGTTCATCCTAAATCTCAAAACTAAACCTAATTCCTGAGCAACAAGAAATATAATCTATTCACGAATCTAGTATGAGAAACATTCAAAGAATTGTTATATCTTAGGTTAACGGCTTTAAGTTCGTTTTCGCTTGTGAGGGAAGTAGGCTTTCTGGCTAAATGCCAAGTCCTGAGCTGTGAGGAACAATTTGGCTCATAACGTCATGACTGGTTGTAAATGAGATATGGTGTGATAGCAGAAATGATTTACTTTTAATTTAAATGGACAATATCGAATGAGTTGTGAGCTTTTGTGCTGATTTTGTTATTGTTGGAATGCTACGAGACAGCTACAAGCATAATTTTGATGGTATCACTTCTCTACGCGTCGTTAGGCTACGTCGTAGCAAGTCAGTAAGACAACTACGGAGTTTTGCTTTTACTACGATGCGTAAACAAACGTTCAATCGTTAAAAATCTTTATTTTTAAAATTCCACCCAGAGCCGAGAGGTAGAGCGCTCGTCTACTAACCCAGAGATTGTGGGTTCAATCTCTGTGGTACACAATAAATTTCTGTTCAGTCTACGTGCTTTGGAAGGGACGTAAGCTGTTGCAACATTTTATGCTCGAAATACGGCGATGGAGCTCACCGCCAATCACGTTAGGGACGTAATTATCCTCAGTGAAAAGTGGGTGTACGAAGTGTTTACTGTCATTTTGCAGTTCGCATTTTGGAACACCTCTGACATCCCCCCGGTGTAACACCGTGACGTTTTGTGCGTGATACTTTTCCTTACTACGGTTTAGTCATTTCCTTTTGCTATGGCGGCGGTGTAGCAAGCGCTACGACTTTATACTTTTTCCGCGTAGCGTTATAAACCTGCTACGCTGGTACGAGTAGTACTGATCATGTTAAAAGCGCGAAGATATTTTGATGATCTTTTTCGTGTTTTATAAGTCAGAACCCTTAAAGGATTACTTAGTAAACAAAGTATGTCCACTAAGACCCTATTTTTTTTGTACCCAAAAATTAGGGTTCCGTAATCAGGTACGGAATTGTTTGTCATGCGCTACCATTTTAGCGACTTGTTTTGTGTCGCCTTGATGTGGCTACGACACATATTTTTTACCTCACAAGCTCGGAAAGGTTCTGTTTATCATTCGAAATCTAGGTGGAAAAGCGCATTTTATCCGCTAGCGTGGAAAGTGTTTTTAAAATTCGAATATTTTTATTCAATAAAGGTTTTGTATAATAATTTACACATATATATAGAACCTCATTGCTTTCGTGATAGTTCATATTCTCTCATATTCTCTGCAGCCAGTCCACTGAAATGCAAATACTTATTTCATGTCATGCGCCAGCCTCGTTTAAAGAATAATCGCACTGGCCAGCAAGAAAATTTAATTAAAAACAAAATCTTTAAAATTTCTTTCTCTTTATTTAATTCACTTTCCTTTCCTTCCATTATTTTGGTTTGTTTTTTGATAAAATCGACAGAAATCATAAAATATGAGCGAGGCTAGCAGCGACGAGGATATAAATTTAACACCTGCAGAATTCGTGCAAACGGTACATAATGCCGAGTTGAGTTTTCTTCCGGAAAAATTGTGCGAAAAATAGATAAAAAAATAACGATTTGTTCAATGCATGGAGACATTCCAAAGGCGCAAAGACGTTTTCGGAGACAATAATGCTATCATACTTCATTGAACTATCTGAAACCAGAAAATCAAGGACACTTTGGAGTATTTACTCGATACAATAATTTATTATTTATTAAAACTGTTTTTTTTGCACCTAACATTTTCCTCGCTTTAGTGAGGTGAAAAGTTGTGTGATTCGCTCGACAGCAAAGTTATTTAGCGTTCGTACCTTTGAAACCCTCGCTACGCTCAGCTTTCAATACAAGGTACTCGCGCCAAAAATTAACTTTCAAGCCTTGCATAACAAATAACTATTATATGTCAAATTTATATTATATTTTGTATTCACCTGATGGCGAACCCATTGAAAAGGTCAAAATTTATGTTTTTCGTGTGTATTTAAATTAAATAAGCCTAAAATAAATAAATAATGGATAATAAAAGAAATATTTATTTAATAGTAATTTAATAGACAAAGTTCGTCCATGGTAATATAAAGAATTTATTAATGATCTTTGCTCACCGATCAAAACCAAAGATACAAATCTAAGAAACTCGATCAATTTACGTCATATATGTACGAAGTTATTGCTAGTTTTTCCAGGAGTCTCGATGTATGCCACTTTTACAGAAATCTGGTTGCTTCGACTTCCTGCAAACTTGTACAGCCAAGAAATATCTGGAATCATTGCTGCTTTACAGGAACTGGTAATAAGTAAGCGAGGTTTGCTCACTTTTAGACATCCATTAATTTATTATTGCTTGATAGTTCCGTAATGTACGTTCCATAGTGTACGACTAATCGTTGTCGTTGTATGTTCTCGAATGCTACCTTCCAAGAAGAACTTTATAGGTGTTAGCTGCTATAAAAATCTGCAGATATCTTGCAATACTTAATAGCGCTAAGAATATTATTGTGGAAAAAGTTGTAAAGTTTGGTACACAGAACGAATGAACGAAATGAAATAATAGAAATGAATATGTTCTTCAAAAACCCATTTAGTGGGAGTCAAACTCGCGTGCCTTGCTAGAGTTTGGCTAGGGAATCTTGCCTTAACTTTACCTGCAATTGAACAATATTTATTATAACTTTTTTATTTTTAAAAGCACCTCCGCTATTCGATAAGAAGGACATACAAGTCGGCACAAAATATAAGGTGACTGTCGTTTATACAGCCAAATTTATACTGGAGACTTCAAAATACGGAAAATATTTTTTGTGCCTCTCAGTGGCGAAGGGTGAACATTTTAAAAACGGAAGCTGGACAAAAAATCGCCTTAGTCAGAAAAGCAACCACGAAAAATATGAAATTGTTTGTACTTTGCAACTTCCTGACAGCCAAGTGTATTTATGGAAATGTTTGACAGAGCGAAGAACACGGAAGTGTAAGTAGTATGTACCTATGCCATTTCCTAAACAAGCCGATGGGAATCGTGTTATTATGGACCCTTCGCCACTGGTGCCTCTATACTTGTTCAAGAACAATCTCGAATCAATTAGTTTAGGAAGTCCACATTTTATTTTGCGTATTTCATTGAAAGTGTCATTAAACCTTTGTCCTTACCACTTACCGAGTCTTCGGTATGAATCTGCCTGGCTATATAAACAAAAGTCACCTTATAATATCCCCTAGGGGGTGTCAGACGTGTTTTAGAGTATTGACTGTCGCTGGAACAGTTAACTCTCTGAACATCAACTTTTCAGTGACAATTTTAATGTCCCGCTCTGTAGGTAATGGCTTATTGTCGTACTTCAGACATGAATATGGAGCCACAGCTTAACGTGCCTTCCGAAGCATGTGGGCCGAACACAAATGTGGGGCATACGACCTTCAGATTGGTGATCTAGACTAACCAGTAGACCACAGAGGCATTCAATATATTTCATGTTAATTTGACTACACAGTAACGTTTCCCATAGCTGTCCGCGCGGCGTCAGAAGCGTGGGTGGGGCGCAGTGCGGGACTGGTGCGTGGCGTGGTGGCACTCCGGCCGGGAGGATGCTGAGGACACGGAGCCCGAGGAGGACCCCTCCGACCCTGGGTATGCGACACCCGTCTCCGTCGAGACGCCGCTTCAGAGCTCCGTTTCTAGGTAACATCTTATCACTATTAATTGAAATAACTGTTTGGTACAAACAACAGTTAAAATTCATATTGATATTGAAACGGCTACTCACGATTTTCTACAGTCAGATTTCGCCTGACTAGTTTCACTGTATTCATACAGTGAAACTAGTCAGGTGAAATCGGAAACTGTACAATTCAATATCAATATGAATCTAAACCATGAATCTTTTGGTAGTAAAACAGTAAAATTGGTAGAGCTAATGCCGGGCTTGACTGTTATATATGTACAATAAATAAATAAACAATAATATGAATATACCTATAGATAGATTACGTTGTACATTACCGTGCACAAGAACTTTAGAGCGTGTCTATAGTTGTTGTGCACTTGTGCGTTTGGGAACAAAATCCGTCGCATCCACCTGTCCATTAGTAACCGGCATTTTCATATTGTCATCAGAGTAACGTGACAGTTTGAACTGTGTCACCTGCATTCACCTGAAGCTTAACTTTAATAACTCGCATGAGCGACCCCGCCTGGTCATGCGTGTGAATCTCAACTGAGTGTCAAGTTAACTCTGTACCGAGATTATGTTAGCGTGTGTCACGTGCAGGTTAAACCTCGTATAATATCGGTGACATCACTTCACTGGGGTTTGTTGCTCTATTATGTACATAAACATAATGTTTTGTCGTTTTGATTATGTAATGTTAAGTTCGTACCAAAATTTCATCATTTAGATTTATATAAGAAGTTTGCGGCAGCCTAGCATCTAAATCTCTTAACTATTTAACAATTTCTTAATTTATTTATTTATTTATTTATTTATTTGCAAATACATAATTACATTACAGATAACTATTGCGTAATTAATTTCATGACTTAAAACTATGTACATATTTACATAAAAAGCGAAACACACATTATAATTATCAAAATTAGAAATGTCAAAAAAAAGAAAAAAAAAATTTATCAGTCAATAATTACCTACTAATAATATTACATTACAATTTAATTAAATTCACTGTCAAAAAATTAAAATCAGAATGTTAAAATTAATTAATATTATATGTCAAAGATTCGGTAAATTTCGAACTAGAGTAAAAATCCGTCTATGAATCCTTCTCACAAAACGCCAAGCATTCCTTCATAATTTTCCTCCAAGGACTATTAAAAATATCAGCGTGTGGTACCGCCGCATGCAGCTGGTTCAATCTGGCAAGGGTCCGGTTCAGGGGGGACCAGCTGTGAGCACACGTACGTGCTCTCTCCAGACTGAAAAGAGGCTGTAGCCTTGAAAAGAGGCCGGAGCCTCTTTAAGGTTCCGTATCTCAAAATTAAAAAGAGGGACCCTTTTACGATCACTTTGCTGTCCGTCTGTCAAGGCCTTTTTTCTCGGGTCCCTTGAGAGATATCAAATTGTAACTAAAACCTCCTAAAGAAGTCTGCTGCAGGCTTTTAACTCAACGTGAAAATAAGTTATTCAATTTTAGCAGACGTAATATTTTATACTTTGTTATTAGGGTTCCTTCCATCCGTGCCTAAGGAGCAAAGCCGACTCCTGTTAATGTCACTCTGCTCTCCAAATGTCTGTCCGTTCGTATGTCACGGGTTTCTAGCTCGTAGAAAGAATGTGTTGCAGATCTTAAATTTGGATGTTTTATGTATTCGTAGAAAGTTAATTCAAAAACTCAATTAAATAATTTTTCAGGATATTCCATGGCATTTTTTTCTTCAAAAGCAATGGAATGCGGGGCTTTGGGGGCTTTGATAGTAGTTTTACAGTTTTAGTTGCGGGGTCTATTTCAAAACCTTAAATAGTTATGATTTTGTAATTTCCATATATTTTGTATCACACAATGTACGTGAATTCATAATGCAGTTTTAGGGTTCCTTACCCAAATACTTGACCAACTTAATTTTGCAGTTTTGTTTTATAAACTTTGTAGGTAATTCTGTAGGTTGTATTTTTTGTTGTTTAAATTATCTAAGTCTATAACTTTAGTAGAATGGTACGGAACCAGGTTGTAGTATTCTTAACCGTCCGTTTAATGAAGGATCGAAACAATGGATTCAATTTTTATACATATTTGTTACGAACACAGCCTATGGGTGAAATGTTGGTTTTAGTAAATTTTTCCCTTTCTTTGCAGATGTACGTCACTAAATGTAATCAGGGACCCGTACGCCTCCCGAGTGGGGCCAGGATCAGGGGCTGACGGCGGAGCCTCTCCGCTCCGGCGGAACTATGAGCCCTCGGTTCCCATCCCGGCACCAGCTGCAAGAGACAGCAGGTCTCTTCCAGCCAACACCAGAATCACCAACACTACCTCACCAGCTCCAAAATCAGCATCAGCTGACTCGGTTTATACCATCCTCATCAGACTCCCTGGGGCGGATATGGATGCCGACCGGCCCAGCATCACTATGATCTCAGAAGAATCACCCCCCAATGCCAGGACGCACTACAGGCCGCCTAACAGAGGGGATTCCGAATTCAACCTTCACCCGGCTGGTCATCCGGCTCTCACTAGAAGAACATCCCACATCCAGGATGTTAGAATACCATTAAACGCTAAGATCATCCCGAAACAATTAGCCGGGAAAGGCATTCCGTCAAAAACGCCCAAAAAGAAGAAAACCCAGGAGAAAAAACAGGAAACAAAAGCGGCCAAAACGCTGTCTGCTATTCTCCTTTCGTTTATCATCACGTGGACTCCGTACAATATTCTCGTGTTACTGAAACCTTTGACGGCGTGCACCAAGTGTATTCCAGACGAGTTGTGGTCGTTCTTTTACGCGTTGTGTTACATAAATTCCACGATAAACCCTGTGTGTTACGCTTTGTGTAACGCGACCTTCAGAAGGACCTACGTCAGGATCTTGACCTGCAAGTGGCATAACAGGAATAGGGAAGCGATGACGCGAGGTGTGTACAACTAGCGAATCTGTACATCCATCACTGGAGATTTGAAGATGAGCTTGTATATTCTTGGGTGTTTCAAGTGTCTTGGCCTTTGGATCTGGTTTAACGTATCACCAAAAGCTTTCCAAAGCCACGATGAAGACTTTAATATGTGTTTTTTGAACAGAAATGTTTTGAGTAAGTTTTTGGTGAACGGTCTGTGAAAGATTTTACATGATTTTGGACCTTATTGTCCCAGAAAAATCTAGCGAACAATTTTATTTGTTTCAACGGTCAAGATGATTGGATTTGCACTATTCAAATGTAATGAAGGAACTTATTATGTTTTTGATAACGTGCCTTCGTTGCATTTCAAAAGTGTCCAGAAATGCGTTGACGATACTTTTTGAAATTATTTTAGACTTAAGTGTACGGTACCAATCTATCGATTGCCCAATTTTGGTACCTGATATTGTAAACATGTGAAAGTATGGAAACAAAATTATTTAAATGTATTCTAAATTCTAATCACAAATTGTGATCTGTTGTTTTAGTTATATTTATTCGATTAAGTATTATTGTAGACAAATTTATAGATTTTCGTTCAAGACCGAAAGTTAGTGAGTTATATGACCCGTCCATTTGTAATTTAATCTCATTTGTAGAGGATTTTCTTGCGTTTTTAGTTTATGTTATTAAAATTATTGTAATATCATTTATGTGTTTAACGTTATTTGAAAGTGAAGTACCTAAAGGTTTGAAAAGTTGAAAGACGTAATAGAAGTAATGGTTTTGGAAGTGGTAAGGTTTAAGAACGAGTCTGTACTCTCTAGCTAGTTTATGGTGTAACTTTTTAGTCGAAATCTCTCTTAATGGTGTTCTCAAGGTTTGAGCTTCTAGGGTTAATATTAACGAATTTAGAAAACTTTTTCTGTATTGAATATTCTTACTATAAATAAATTTTTGAGTTTTCGAGATTATCGTTGTTATAAAAAAACATATTCAATGTATTTTAACGGGATTTATACTGAAATTTTCTGCATACGGGTTAAATTAATAAATATCAAATAATGGTCAGAATTTGTTAAAAAGTATTGATTTTTTAGGAAATGCTATCTATAGCGTATCTCTAGGACAAAAATTATTATTTATTTATCAGGTTTATTGAATAAACAAATTTAAAACTTGTTTATTTAGATTTATTACTTCCTAATATAATTTTTCCATACATATCTTTTTAGGTTCTCTAAGTTTCGACATTCACAAAAACTTCTGTCAACACGCATTCATGGCGAATGCAATTTCGCTGAAATATCGGAAACTTACAAAAATAATAAAGCTGTGGTAAAAATAGATCCCGTTAAAAGAAATTGTAAACTTATTTTTCTTGAAACTGTCGTTTATTTTTATGAAGGTGTTGATTTTTTCAAAGTATTTAAAATGTATTGTACATAAAGAGCATGGACGAATTTATTTAATTTCGTCCATGATAAATACTAACCATTCATGATAGTTTCATCAATGTGCCAACGTACATAAACGAATAAATCAAAGTAAAGAGAGAATGAAGAGCCTTGTTTTATGTATTTTAAATGTTTAGTATTATAGAAACTCTAAGCAATATTCATAGAACCTAAATATCGACACATGTTTGCATAACATAATAGACGATAATATCATGATGGTAATATTTGTTAACAGTTCATGGTGTTAATTTGGAATTGGGTTTTATTTTCATATTACATACCTATGTATTTAAATTAAACAGGGTGTAAAAGCTTGCTAATACGCTGATGAACAAAAATAAAGGGTCGGTTATTAAAGGTCTTACACTACACAAGTTATCTCAGTTTAAAGTGTATCTTGAAATCAATTTAATATTAATTCAACTACGGTCTGTTATAGATATTGAAAGAAAAGGAAACGAATAAAAAATTGACTACTCTGACCCATAATAACGGTTAAAGGGCAGTTTATAAGTTTTGCTTTCAACATTTGGATTACCTTCACCTGCTCTGAATACAGCAAATCATACTAATATTATAAATATGAAAGGTGTGTGTGTATGTTTGTTACTCTTTCACGCTGAAACGGTTGGACGGATTTGGATGAAATTTGGAATGGATATAGGTTAACACATAGGCTACTTTTTATCCCGGAAAAAGCATGTCGTTAAACCGAATAACACGCGGGCGGAGCCGCGGGAAAAAGCTGGTATTTCATATTTCTCAAAGACCTGAAAAACTTGATGATTTAGGTACTTATTTCTAATTCATCAACGTCTAAAGCCGGCTTTAGTTGATACAGAGAAATATTCACCTTTTCTTGATTAAGTGCCTGTATTAGGAAAGAAATATTGTAGTCGAAGGTGAGAGTAGTATGGAAAGTGAGGCTGGACCCACCCTTGCACTTTGTTTTGATGGGATGAATCTTGGCACGATTCAAGTTCATATCTCTTGTTAACATGTAAGAAGTGGTACTCCCAGGTAAAGCAGGAGTTGGCGGTTGCCTACTTTTCAGACGGCAAATTATTGGAAGAAATCTTCCGACACCAAAAATAAGGATACCGTTGGTATAGCATAATTATGTAATTAATTTGTGTGGGCCACTTCTTATGCGTTACCTTCGAGTATATTATACTTATATTAAATATTATATTACACTATAGGTGGGCCAGGCCTTATATAAAACAGACTGGTGATGGGCAGCGTCGTCACTGTGCACCGCGCTTACCAACCCGCCTGTCCAGCGTGTGTGAGTATGGGCATTTCTTTCAGGAGGACTGCCAAGAGTGGCGAAATCATGGAAAGGCCTATGTCCAGCAGTGGATGAAACAGGCTGATGGATGGATGGATATTATACTTGAATCGTGCCAAGTTTTATCCTAGCAGAATAAAGAGCAAGGTTGGAACTACTAAACTCCGTACCAGCGGACTTCACACCATGTTTACTCAATTAGGTTCAGGTCAGGGCTAGTCATCAGATTGAAACCTACTTCCCGAAGGTAGATACTCGTATACCACTCGTGGGGGTCAGGCCTTAATTGCGTTAATATTGAATTGACATACAGAGTACGTCTATTCAGGACTTCAGGTATTTTGCAGCCGTCTTTAATATATGATATCGATAATGTGGAAAACGAAAAGAAGAGAATGAAAATCTGAAAAAAAATTACAACATTTTTATACCTGTATAATGAATTTTAATAAATCTCTATTACTTAGATACATTTTCTTTTAAAGAAGTACTCTTGTTTAGTTTGGATTTTTCGTGATTTTTGTTACGATTCCTCAGTCAGTCAGTGTTGCAAATTTACTGAATTCATAACTAATTAATGCTGAACAAATTTCTAAAAGAAAAGATCTAGTGCAAGTTAGTTGGGAAGCACCCCAGTTCTCATGCGTAGAAGATTTGTATTTATACCGGTAAATTTTTTGGACGTTGTTCAGTAAATTTGGTGGTTCCAGAAAATTTAAGCAGTCTATTTACAACTTAACATACATATTATACATACCTACTTGAACATATTCTTCTGTTTTCTATTTTTTTTAAATCAGAGTTTTCAAAGTGTATTACGTAGTTACGCTGTGTCAGTTCCTACAGTCTTTGTAAGTACAACTCGATGGAATATCTGTATGTATAGATCGTGGTTAATTGGTTATTCAATGTGATTTTATTATCGCTAGAAGTTGCTCATTTGATTCTTCCTAAAATCGGTCTTCGAACCATTGGATTATACAACGATCTTGAAGTGTTATTTAAAAATAAACTACTAGTATTTCTTTATTGTTTACTTATAGGTATAATACAGATGCCGTCAACGCTTTAGAATGCTCGGCTAAAGTGGTGGGGTGAATTGCGCATGTGTACACTCGCGCACATAATTACTAAATCTGAAAAAAGTTCAAATAGCGCTTGCTGTCGTCTTGGCGCAAATGGAATATAAATTGAACTTTTTTTTATTTATAATTTGTATAATACAAAAAAACAAGTTAATTTTTAATATGAATTATGTAATACAATACAAAAAAAACTTACAATCGCAATCATATGGCAGTGGTGTTCGATAGAGTCATGGAAGAACAAGCTCCTGCAGTTGCGTTTTTTATCGGCTTTAAATTACCGACGATTTCATTTTTCTCCTTTTTAGGTCTTCTAATTCAGGTCGTAGAGCATTTTTATTGCTTGGTAGTTACCACTTTTTGTTTCGGCATCTTTCCCATAACGAAACGAAAAAGATAAGTACCTACTGACCAAATGTATCGAAACAATGTACGCGACTGTACCTAAGGTACACGAGACGTGTGTATTGAGCGAGGGGGGAAGATGGCGACTGATTAACCAATAACGCTCTAGCGCCAGCCGCCTCTCCCGTCGCACCTCACTTCCTCGCCAAACAGATCCGAAAAATCAGTAGCACTCTGAAACGGTTACGGTCTATATACTCCTAGTAATATTATTTACTTAGAGACTATAAGATTATTTAAATATTTATTTGTTCGTTATTCCTCGACTTCTGACGAATACATTGTAAGTGTTGCCACCTTATTTATTATATTTGTAAAATTCCGAGATAAATTTCATAAATTAATGAATGTGAAATATGAAACTGACCTAGAAAAATTCTAAATACGTGTACCGTAAATTAGGATATTAAAATTATAACCTGTAAATATTACGTAATCAATAATTCGTAAATCTATGAATATTTGTATGTTTTATTATTTTTATTAATATATGTAGTAGGGTATTAAGTAATATATAGTAATGGGTGTGTGTAAGCTAAGTTATTTATTGTAACTACGTATAATGAATACATCAAAATATTATGAGTGTTGTAAAATTGTTCCTTTTGTTGTGAATGAAGTTTTAATGCCGCATTTATAATAACATATTATAAAGTATGACTCATGCATGATAGATGTCTTAGATAATTAAAAATAAAAATTTTGTACAATGAAAATATTATAAAGAATTAGACATTTTTATAATAAGTCAATATTTTCGCAAAAAGTACATTGTGTAAATTCCTAAGTCTGCAGACAAATATTCGGTCTTTTTTTAGGAAATCCCAATTTGTTTTAGTTTTCAACGATGTTTTCTTGAGTCTAAGTTTTTTAGTTATTCGGCCATTTCTCACAATCTTGTGCTTATCTCAGCCATTAGTTTGACAAAGTATAATTACATAAAATGCCCAATTCTTTATACAAATTTTAATCCCAAAAGCTCGAGAATATTCAAACATAACAACATAAATACCTAAAATATTTGAATGTACACGAGTGGTTAATATTCTTATTACTCGTATAATATTAAGTAATTTGTAAAATATTGTTGAAACGCACAATAAGTTTTACCTAAATCTCGTATTCTGTAAATGTTTATTTTTTTAATTATTATTTATCTATTTTATACTTTTCTCTAAGCGTAGGTATTCCAACAAATCTAGATCACTAAGATTGTTTTCCTAGTTAAAATGCAGAGTATTTATATAATTTTGTTTTAAATTAAGACCACGGACAGTACAAAATACATCCCACGTTATTTCAAAATGTTTAATATCAACCTTAGAAAATAAAACACCTTCAATCCATCACGTTAGTTAGTGAATGTTTACTGGGTTAGCTTGCAGAGATCATGGGCATCCTACTGACTTGTACACACACATCTTGGCGGCATCCAATAAAATCGATTTAAGACACGCGTTGGTACTTGTGTGCAAGTATTTGTATTGTAACCATGGTTTTGCTCTCTTACTTTAACTTAAAGGAGAGAAAAAGCTTTTTGGAGAGTTTTAAAGACTATTTCTCATATAAATGTTTGGCTATCGTATTAAGCTAGGTCTTTATATTAATAATTTGGAATCGAACTGTAAATATACATAGTTCGGTAAAGCTATTTAGCATTTAAGCTTTTTTAAATTTATTTTTCTTACAGTTACCTATTTCTCAATCGTACTTATTTATTGTGTACAAAGTGATGTATTACGATACCTGTGTAATATTCTGATAACTTATAAAATATTTTGCATCTAAATAGCTAGCGAATAATATATTATCATAAACTGTGGATAATTATATTGATTATCGATATAATTTCTAATTTGCATATTTTCACGTCATTAAATTATAACTTATAGTGGATAAAATAAAATATACCTCGGAGGACCGGATCCTACGTGATTAGTTTTACTGTTCATTTTTATTTCGAGTTTTTGTTTTTTTTTTCATTTGTAGACAATGTAGGTGACAATTTTTAAATCATTAATCTATAACAAGGGATTAATAACGAACTGAAATTTTACTTAAAATATTGTAGTGATGTAAAATAATAAAAATAATGGGAACTTAAAAAGTGGATGCGTTTGGAAACCATTAAATGTTAGGTAAATTGATGGATTTTTACATAAAAATAAGTGCATGAAATGTAAGTAGAGAGTGCTAAATACATGGTTTCCTATAAAAGCAAAAACATTTATCTTTTATGTTTTTTGTAATTATTTTATAACTTTATACCGTGTAAAATTTTGAATTCACCATCTAAACTTATGTATTTTATTAAGTAAAGTGGTCAAATATAAAAAATAAGATAATAAAAAAATAAGCTCAATGAAACTCTTATTTTTTCAAATAATTTATTGGTATTGTTTGTTTTATGGTGAAGATAACCAAGTGTCAAATATGATGTCAAACTCACAATCTAACATAGTTATATTATTATAATAATTAATATCAATGTACCAGTTTAGTAATTCACGATGTATTAATGAACAAATAAATGTGTTTTGTATATTATTTTAAAAATTAATCCATGTTTTTGTATAACCAAAGACAATAAAAATTTAACTAAACAATGTGTTTTAATAATTTCAAGGCTTCTGACGACCACAAGGGGAACAGAAGAGCAACCAGTAATTTCCGGGACAATTCATTTGCAAAACTGGCTTTCTTTATTCCTGAATGTTTAATTATTGAATAATATTAGTTAATAGAGTGAAAAGTATTGGTAGAATGGGATTGGTAGTGATTAAAATAGAAAAAAGAATGCTTCGATATTGTTGTAATGAAAAACATTTCTACTTTTTCACAAATAATATTTAATAGTACACTACCCAACCGGATCGAATGCTTCGATGGTTTGGACATAAAGAGAGGATAAATAAAAGTAGAGTGACCAAAGAAATTTATGCTGCACATGTGGAAGATAAAGCTCGATCGGGGCACCCTAGAAGGATATGTTTGCTGACACAACTGAAGAAAGGCAAATGCAAAATCACCCGGAACAGAAGACATTGTGCGACTAGATTAATGGACGTGGAAGAAGCGAAAGAAGGTCGTAGCAGGTGGAAAACTGTAGTCTCTCTCTACCTACCCCTATGGGAGTCAAGTGTGACTATATGTGTATATATTTTACAATTATTTCATAGTTCAAGCTGGAAGTCGGTTGAATCCAACTCGTCCGAACTGATTTTATGTTAACTTATATTAGTGCGGGAAGAGGTTTATACAATTTTCCACTTTTTATTTCAACCTCTTCCCGCACTAATTATAATTTTACATAAAATTGGTTTGGATGAGATGGATTAAACCGCTTGTACATACGCCTATCTCTTAAGATAGGTACTGATTTCAATCTGCTTCGATCCTGGCACACCTCTTTTACCCCTCGATACTCCTCATAAACACTTAAACCATTGTCCGTCAAGGGTAACAAAGAGTTTAGCATTGTTTTCTGTGCCATCAACCAGTAAAATTATTTAATAAATTGCTTTTTATGCAGGACGTGTAATTTATGTTATAATTCAAGAACATTTATAGAATCATAAATAAACTTTAAACAAAAAAATTGTAACCGACTTCAAATGTTAGAGGAGACATTCACTAAAATGTTTAAAATAATTATGTACCGACCGATGGTACCGGAAGAACACTTTTGCCGACTTCTTTCTTCCTGAAACATGTTCTCTAGAAGTCGGCGCCCTTATATTGGTTTTTGTGTTGCTATTGCTATACGATCATAGGGAATCAAGCCGCAGTGACTAATTATCAGGAGAAATAAAGAAAAAATAAAAAAGGGCATATCATATCTCCTTCTTCAATCGGTATTTCTTTTGTGTGCTTTTTTAAGGTTCCGTAGTCCGACAAAAAAACTCGCTGCCCACGAAATCAAGGAACGAAAGTGGCGATGGTTACGACATACACTACGAAGACCTGCAGACCATATCCCTAAAGTAGCCCTAAATTGGAAGCCGTTTGGAGGTTCTCGACGACCAGGACGACCAACTCAGACGTGGAAGACCGTCTTGAACGAGGCCGAAGAGAAAAAGATGGCATGGTCAGAGCTCACCTCGCTGGCCATGGACAGACAGGCATGGAAGAGTCTAGTGTCAGCCTCAGACTCCGCGGAGGAGTAAAGGGACTGAAAAGAGAGAAAGACAAGGAACCCTTATAGTTTCGCCATGTCCGTCTGTCCGCGGCTTAGCTCAGAGACTATTAGTATACTAGAAAGGTATGGTATGGGTATAAATACATATTAATCAAGCCGATAAAACGGTAAAAAAATCTCTTTTTTTTAAGGTGTTCTCTCATACACTTAAATTGGGGATGAATATTTTTTTGTCTATCCCATATTTGGATAGGTCTTTTAAAAACATTAAGGGTGAGTGATTAAACCATTTTTCGATTTAGGAATTAATTGGCAAAATATTAAGCTTTAAAGTGGAAATATTTGTTAGAGTGGAGTGTCCCCCCCGCCGGCTAGACGGTTTTTGGATTTGTGAAAATTTCACAGAAGTAGTATATATAATGAAGTTAAAAGGAAAACACAGCAAGCAAGTCACAGCAAAGTAGGCTTTACAGGTTTACGAGTACAGTTCGCACCAAACTTTTAATCCCCTCTAAACACGACAATCTATGGGCCGTTCTCCTAAATGGATGGGATTAGTAGACTTATCCCTTATAACTTATAAAATGTACTGAGCAACTACGGAACCCTACACAGCGCCTGGCCCGACACGCACTTGGCCAGTTTTTTTATTTATTATATCAATATCCATATGATGCAAGCCAAATAAATACCCTGTATAAATATAGGTATATAAACAAAAATATATACATCAATGACATTCGTAGTTCTGGGGGGGGGACAGACGGCACGGCCTAAGTGGTTCGGATCCATCTTAGGAAAAAAGAAACGGTTGTTACAGCACTGAAATTTTGGAACTTGAAAGTTGATCCTTTGATTGAAGTTGATGCTACTTGTTATTGAAGCGTCATTAATAATAAATTAATTGCACATTACTACCAAACGCCTATCTGCGCACTCGACCGCAATATTATCAGCTGTCTTTCACAACACGCTCATCTATGTACGGGACCATTGGAGCATTAAATCTTTCGGTGAATTGCGAAAGTATTTTTTATTTCGGAATTTTATTTTTGGTTCAATGACTTAGAGCTACTGAAATCTATATAAGGTGACTTTAATTTATGCAGCCAAAGTGAAGACTCGGTAAGAGGTCAGTAACAAGGTTCGATGACCGTTTTTGTGATATTCGTAAATTATTGTTCTCCCTACAAACGCAAGCCCAGCCCCGAATCAGTTACTATGGGATGTCAACATTTTAATATGCGAAATTTGGTAAAAGTGTTATCGATCCGTGATACTGATCACTTACCGAGCCTTCAGTATGAGTTTGGCTGCTTAAATAAATATCACCTTATATAAGGTGACTTTAATTTATGCAGCCAAACTCATACTGGAGGCTTGGTAAATGATCAGTAACACAGATCGATGACCCTTTCTGTGAAATTCGTAAATTATTCTTTTCGTGTTCCTTACTAACGCAAGCCCAGCCCCGAGTCAATTACTTTGGGATGTCAAGATTTTATTTCGCAAAATTAACAAAAAGTGTTATAGATCCGTGTTAATGATCACTTACCAAGTCTACAGTATGATTTTGGCTGTATACATTAAGAGAATAGGTTCCAATTGCATTGATCGCTGTTACTCCATGCGGAAAAACCTACTGTGCGAGAGGGACGAATTCTGGAAAATAGTCAAAATGACGACTTCTACCACGAATTTTATTATTAAAAACAAAAACGAAAGTTTGTATCAAATATCTGTTCGGGTAAGAGTTTAATAAAGTGTATACAGATTTTAATTCATAGATATTATAATATGATATTGCTCAAATAATGTTAAAACTCGACATGAAACCTTTTTTTGGAGTCATCTTTGATTTTGTATGATTCAATGCTGGAATGACGTCTGATGATTCCGTTTCGATAAGAGTGTACAATATATTCTTCACAGAAGTCCAATTTTTTTTCAAATATCTAGTATTGCTAGATTCTTCAAACAAGGAAGAATAAATTATGGTTTTTCGGAACCTATCCTCTTAAAGTCACTTTACATGTCATCATGACATGAATTTAGAAGGTGATTCAGAGGTGTACAGTACACCCGCGTTACACCGACATTTATTACGTCCCAGCGTGGTGATGGTATTTCGGATGTCATTGCATAGAGCTTGTTGAATAGAGAACGATAATATTTTTTATCACTATTAAACTTCAAAAATAAAGAAATGGGGTGCCCTTAAAGTTGTCAGTCTTAGAACATTATGGATCATATTATATTATAGTAGATTATAATATTATATATTATAACATAATAGATTTTATATGTAGATTTAGGGTAATATATTCGAATACTCTATTAACTTAATTTTGCAGGTTTTTTTCATAATTTTTGTAGGTTTGTTAAGGTTTGTGGTTTTCGTTAAAATTATTTAAGTCTTTTAACTTGCTTGAATGAAAGAACCCTCAGGGCACGATCATATTCGCACTTGACCGCTATTTTTAGTTTTTCACAGAAAGAATCATTGAACCTTGGTTCCGACCACTTAGCAATGCTCAAGTATGAATTTGACTATATAAACCAAAGTCTCCTTCTATATATATCAGAAATGTGGTAGAAGAATCGTTTACTTTCTTGGCCAAATTAGAAAATAATAAGCTAAATAGTAAAATTCAATATTGACAAAAAAAATACATTTCGTTTTGACCTATACGGTATAAAATTTACAAGACATGCCCTGAAATAAATTCTCTTTTATTGACATTATTAAAAGGCATGTCAGTTTCTTCATGGAAGTTGTACTGAGCCTTAAGAAATGGGTGGGGTGCCAGGGTACCAAGGTGCTTGGTGCCAGGGTGCCAAGGTGGACTTTAATTGCTTTTTCAATTAACGTAAGAAGCAGAAATTTCTTCGGCTGATGATTGCAGTATACAGGCTGTGAAACAGACCAAGTAGTTTTGTGTTTTTTTATAAATTATAGTTGTAGATTAATATTTACTACAATGTAGTTCATTTCAACTATTTAAGGACAGTTGTCATGAGCACAGCACCTCAGCTATGGGCGTGACCAAATGTAATACTGTTGAATTTCGTTATTACCTGCACGCTCGATGAAACTTGCAAATTAAATGATTTCCTCGAGGGCACAAAATTTAAAACGTGTGAAACATTGGAATTAATTTATCTAGATTACATTTAAGATCCAAAATTTGCATAGATTTTTTGAATTTACTATAATAAAACAGATTCGGGATATTTTTGTTAAGAAGCCGTTAAATTTACGTATTTTAGTGGTTTGATTAAAATTTCCTGATTTTATAGATCAAATTTGGTATAGACCTAACTATAGATAACTAAAGCAGCTAATACTATAAAATAGTAATTAATTAACTCAACCTACTCGTAAAATATTATAAAAACAATCCATAGTCACCTCAAAATTCTGTGTTTGCGTTTGTATGGAAGTCTGCCCATGATAGCTGTCCTTAAATACTATGTCTTTTGTATGATTTAAACTTTGAAATGTTTTGGCACTAACTTCAATAATTTCCCCATTGTCAACGGTTAATTGGTAGAAAGTAGTAATAAGTATTAAGCTCGCCTTTTTACAATAATAGTATTTTTGGCAATAAGGAATTTTATGATATTTATGTCCATTAAAAAAAAACCGGTCAAGTGCGAGTCAGACTCGCATACCTAGGCATTTTTCCTATAATCTTTACATAATCCGGTATCACCATTATTGTTTTATTTTTTTTCGTACCACCATTTTCGGAAATAAGGAGGGCGGGACAAACATTTGCCAGTAAACATAGCAAAATTATAATCAGCTCTTTAATATCTACAATGTGATACCCATATAATATATTGTCAATATTGTATAGAATTTTTTTTTTATTTGTTTTACATTTATTTTTATATTTCTCACTATATCGCTATAGTTTTCCTGTAATTGGCCAGTTATGGCCTATAATCGTGATTTTTTTTAATTTTTTTTCGGTCCACCAGTTTCAGAAGTAAGGGGGCATGCATTTTTTTGTGGTTTTTCAAAGATTTCTTGAAATGGGTGAGAGTAAATACAGTAAAAGCATATATTTTTATAACTAGCTCTTTAATATCTGCAATTTGATACCCATATTGTATTTTTAGGATACTTTTTTATTTTTCTCACTTTTGTACTGGAAATATTTTGAACAACTTAAATTTTTTCAATTTTGTTTTTAATTTTATTGTGTAGGCAAGTGAATGCTATTTTCGTAGTAAATTTCTAAAGTTATGAGGCTGTGACATACGGACGGACGGACGGACGGATAACAGAGTCTCACCATAAAGGTTCCAAAAGATGATTTAATAATTTATTTTGTCGTACACCGATTGCATTATTTATATCTATATTACATATAATTTTTTTGGAGACAGTGGTTATCAGTAGAATATTTAGTTTTATTATTTGCTTAAACTTTAAGCTTTTATCGAAGAATAGTCATTTATTTATAGAGATGAATGAAAGTAGAGTGACGAAAGTGGAAAGTTAAGATCGACCGCCACATACTATAGAAAGGCAAAGTCAAAAGTATCCGGAATAGGAGAGTTTGTTAACTAGATTGATGGATATGGCCGTGAAAGAGATGTGTCAGGATCGTAGCTAATCAAAATATGTAGTTTCTCCCTACTCCTCTGGGAAACAAGCGTGAGTATGTACCTATATGTAGTAATTTTATTATTGGTGCCCGATAAATTTCTTTTGATCATTAACTTAGAGGGGTTTTGCCCGCACTTGATGCAGATTTGTTTTTTTTAAACTTAAATGGGCTCACGCTTGGCCACCACCCCGCGTAAAAAGCGTCGATAAAACCTAAAATGAAGCGCGCTCGCACAGAAACCGGAAGAGTGACAGTATGCAAGACATTAACCAGTCGTTACAGGGACTTACGCAACAATCTACAGAAGTCGGTAACGGAAGAACGACTGATACTACCCAGCTGCCTTTAACCTTTAACACACTCGACGGGTTCACCGGTAAAACCTTTTTTCCTTCTATTCCGATAGGTATTTGTTTTATGAAGGGGTTCGCAGTCTTCTGGGAAATTTAAAAGGAGTATAAACACAGTTTAAAAATCCATACATTTGTCCAACGATGGCTTTTGGACGGAGCGGTTGTGCGGTGCTTGCGGGGCCGATATTTGTATGTAGCTCGGTGGCTTACCTCCCGCATCTCGCCCCGCAGGCCCCGCACAATTGCTCTGTCTGAACGCTTTCGTTGGACAACTGTATGGATTTTTAAACTGTGTTATTAAGGGGGTAACTTTTTACCTCGGCTTAAAATGCACATCATAATATTGTTTTCCTTACTTTTGAATAAAAAGTATTCAATAAATGTGTTTTAAAGCAACTTGCGGAAATTGTTTATTAATAATAAAGTCTTCACAAAAAAATTACCAACTTTAATGTATTACATTTTGTTTGCATTACATTAACAAACTTAAAAGCGTGTTTACAGTTGTAATGTAATGCAGCTAAAATGTTACGCATAAAATTGAATCATTTTCATGTAATCACCAAGCAGTTTGCGCGAAATGCTATAAAACGCATTTATTGCATACTTTTTATTCAAAAGTAAGGGAAACAATATTATGCTGTGCAATTTGCACCGAGATCCTCCGTTACAACCTTAAGTATGAGAAACGTTGGTTTAAATAAAAGTAGGAATGTTTGGATGTAAAGACAGTTTGAAATAAAAAAATGTCCACTTCTAAAATAAAAGTCCAGTTGCCTTTTCATTATGTGGTAACTATTTCTATATTAAAAGCTTGTTGGGTGAAACGCAAAAAATAAAGTAGCATTTTTCTTTCTGGAAGTAACTTAATACCCATTCCTTGATTAAAAATGGTTTGCTAAGAATTGAGGGCAAAACGAGGCGGCGGGCTATTTTCTTGTTTCTTAGTTTTCGGAGGGCTTTTGTAACAATACGCAATTTTTTAGGGATCCGTATCTAAAAATAGAAAAATAAATTCCTTTATACGGTTACTTTATTGTCCTTCTTTCTGTCAGTCTGTTCGTCTGTCTTTTATTGGGCTCTGTGAGAGATATTTTCGTTGAAAATAATACCTAATGCAAAAGTTTGCAGCCCCATGGTGCTGTCAAAAATAAGCCTTCCAACTCAATACCCAAAAAAGTTATTGCTCTCGACGTAATCAATTTGATCACCATGAAAACGTATTGACTGTTGACTGAAAAACTAAAAATTCCGTTTACAAGTAGGTTTTATAGCACACGTGTTAGGTAAAAAATTCACCTATATTTAATTATCCTATGATATATTGATTCACAACTTAACCTTTTTAATCTAGAGTTTGATGTATCGTAAGTCTTAAGTTGTAATTCTTAACTGCACGTGGGATAAGTTTGTGTTTTAAACGGTATGCACGGAACCCTCAGGGCACGAGTCCGACTCGCACTTGACCGTTTTTTCCTAATCCTCTGAGCCATTTTGAAGGGATATTCACCCAGCTGGAGTATTATATCAGCCGGGGGCGCTGTCTGCGAGGATTTCGTTTTTGTACAGTTTGTAGAGAATTTATTAATTTCTTGAATCAAAAAAGATCATGTCGGTTCAGTAAATGCTACGCGTAACAAAAGTAAATTGCGATGCATTTTTGTTTCCAAATAAAGTTTGCGTAGACCAGGTTCTCTAAACATGATAAGTATCAAAGGGTAGGCCGCCTCTGTGTCTGAGTGGTAGAGCACTTGCCTGCTAACCCATAGGTCGTGGGTTCAATCGTGTGCATGTTTTGGAAGGCACGTTAAGCTATTGGCTCATTTGTACCCAATCTACGGCGATAGAGCTCAACACTTATCAGTTTGTCGGTAAAAAGCGAGTGTACCAGCATTTCACAGTTAACACGTAGGAACACATCTGACACTCCTTCGGGGATTATATCATGACGATGTTTTGTAAAGGGTAGATTTTTAACGAAATCGCGAGAAACAATGAATGGCCAAAAAACACCTACGAGCGAAAACAATAACGTGTAGGCGTCTCAGAGCTTTCTATTTGTAAATGATTTTAATGCTAATGATATCGCAATCAGTACTGCCCATAGCTAGCCTTTAAATTTTAAAACAATTTAGATTTGCTATATCATAACTTTCGATTTGGGATTTTTTAAGAATTCACATTATATTATAGTACTAAAACATCATTAACCAGTGAAGTCGCCAGTTTAAAATACCATTATTATATCTATTTTTGAATTTAGAACATCAATTTAGTACATTGTTTCTTTCTGGGGGTAAGTTTTTTGGTGTTATAGTTATTTCTTAAGATTTGACCTTGTGAGCAATTTAAAACTTTGCAAGAACTCTAAGATAAACAGAAGAAAACTCAGAAAATTGGTACATACTGGAATAAAACTTCTAAGCAACAGATCAATAATATAAAATAAAAGCCCCTATAACACATTTGAAAATTTTAAGTTAAGTGGTATTTAACTATGAAATGCAGCACTGTAATTGGGTGATTCATCATCATTTAGATGCTTTAGACCGCTCAATCCGATTTTATATTTTAGAAACGGGTCTTTAAGCAATTCGAAAAAAAACTCCATAAAATTGGTAGTGATGAAACGATTTTAATAGTGCGTCGCCAACAAGGAAGTAGGTCAAATTTTGAGATCACAGAAACAAGTAGAGGAAGTACACTTCGTCTTTATCCAAGGGAGAATGAAGACAGCTTTTCATGAGGTAGCGGGCGTTGTTCAAACTCAGTGGCCGTAACCAAGACCTGAAAGATAAATTAACATTATTATAGACTCTAAAAACGGGATAAAGATACCCTTAAGGATTCAAAGTTGAAACTCGAAGATTTGAAAGTGCAACACCATGTAATTCACTCTGAAAACATACAAGGCTAAAAACTAATATAACCTGGCTTGCCTAAGGTATTTGGACAGACAATAGCCGACCATTTTTGTACGATAATGGAAAAAATATATTAAAACTAGTAGTGTACAAGTGTACACTGTGATTTTTATGTGATTACTCTAATTGTTTTATTTTTTTTTCATTTTTATACTAATTTCGAACTGAAGAATCTAATGTTTTGCATATGTTTTAATTCAGTATATATGAAACGGCTCGTTCTTTACTTTTACATTTTGAGCTATACCTAATCTCGATTTGTACCTCTACATAGATTCGTTTAATTTGTATAACCGTGATTATAGCATCCGATATATCAGGATCCTAACTAGGACATATATATTATATATGAAACATATTTTTCTAATAGCAATTACTCGTGCATTGTTCTTAGTTCAATCCTATCCTTGTTAGTATGCCGATAAATCGGATGGTGTGATCGCGACTTATGTCTATTTGTGGGTTTAACAAATTCTATTTTCCTTTCTCTCATGCATTCATCATTTCAGTGATTACCTTTAAGTCCGCCTCCGAGACCTCCGTAGCCGAGACCTCCGTAGCCGAGACCTCCGTAGCCGAGACTGCCAAGTCCTAGGCCACCGAGTCCAAGTCCGATGGGGCTGACGACGGAGCTAACAACTGGGACGGACTTGATTATGGGAGCGCTGATGATGGGGGCACTGATGGTCTTCACCACGGGGATGGGGGCTGCCTTCACCAGGTTTTGGGTGGAGATAGCCGCTGGAGCCAGGATTGGGGCGCTAATCACGGAGCCTAAACCTGTAGTAAGAATGGATTTATTAAAATAACCTTAACTTACATAATGAACTAAACGATTGGCTCATTATTAAATATTAAATCATCAAATATTAATAATATTAATAATTATCAAATATTAAAGATAGCAAATTTTACATAAAAGAACCTTTATTTTATTTTCAAAGTTAAGGTAAACTGCATTTAAAGAATTTAAAAAAACCATCTGCTTGAACCGTGAATCGATCGAACCGGACAAATGTGTAAAAAAAAAACCGGCCAAGTGCGAGTCTGACTCACACACAAAGGGTTCCGTACATTATCTATAAAAACGACAAAAATATCACGTTTGTTGTATGGGAGCCCCCTTTTATATTTATTTTATTCTGGTTTTTAGTACTTGTTGTTATAGCGACAACAGAATCATGAGATACAGCCTGGTGACAGACGGGCAGACAGACGAACAGTGGAGTTTTAGTAATAGGGTCCCATTGGTTACCCTTTGGGTATGGAACCCTAAAAACATCATAAAATGTTAAATTCTATGGTCTTCCTTTAATTTACAATTTTGGTTCTTACTTGTACTTGTCCACAAAACTTTTATATATTTCAATACTTCCAACCGGTCTCGCTTATACGCATTTGCTAGGGTTTTATTTTAATAACTTAACTAATTATTACACAATGTTGTTTACATATTTCATGCGTGCAATTCACCATTTTAATATTTTCTCGTATGATATTTATTATTTTTTTATTATATCGTTTCTTTAAAGATTCAAATTGACACGTATGTACGTATTTTACAAAATATATTATGTGAATTTAAATTGGTGAAACGTGTTTTTGCTTTACTATGTGACTCATAAATATTTATTTTTATTTGGGTGTCTTCTTAGGTTTGTGAAAAAAGATAACTTAAAAACAGAACTAGTTACCCAAATAGCAGTAACAATAAAAAAGCGAGATCATTTTCACTCTGTTCTTTCTTATTCTATTTACTCAAAACATACTTTGAAACTATAACCATAAGGGTAAACTTACCATATCCGCCAAGACCATATCCGCCCAGACCATATCCACCATAGCCCAGCCCCCCAAGGCCGATGGCGGAGCCATGGCTGAGGCCAGTAACGGCCAGAAGGCAAGCCAACTAAAATATTGAAATTATTAGTTATCTTGTAGGACGGTAATATAATCTGGTGTTTGTTAATTTAGATTATTTTTCTACCTACGAGTATTAGGAACACATTTTCTGCTGATCATACAGATAAATTTTTATTTTATGAATTTCGCAAATACATCAAATTTTCATTTGCTTTTCTATAAAAGGTAGCTATTGAAACAAGTGAATTTTTGGGTATGTTCTTTCAAAAGGTATTCAGTTCAGTATAATCAGTAAGAGCGTGTGGTTTAATTTTCTGAGCACGTAATTAATACAGCATGTATACCTGTGTCGTCTGACGCAAAGAAATAAACTTCTATTCTTTTTACCTACTGCGGCGAAGTGAGTCTTCTAAGTGGAAAAATATTTGAGTCGTAGCGCTTGCTACGCCGTAGCAAAAAGGGCCGTGGACGTAGAAGGTACAATTTCATAGTATAACGAGACATTTTTAATCCAAGGGCTAAGTTTGGTTAAAGATTATTTATAGATAACAAAATTGCTATATTAATGTAAATTGTTAATAATATTTCATATAAATGACATGGAAGTGGGCTACACACGTAGCCGCTTGAGCAGTCAAGGAATATTCAGGGCGCGTGCAGTCTAGTGTTAAGTATGCCAATCAAAGAGGATTTATTTTAGGCCATATACTTGTATTTCGAGGGAGAGTAAGAGGGCAGCTCTCAAACAGGCACAACCAGGTGGCCCCCATTGCCTGGGACCTATTGATGGTGGTATATCCGTCCCTACTTGCTGGTCCTTATATAAATTAGACTAGTGACGGGCAGCGGCGTTACTGCTGCAAGGGTTTCGGTGCCGCACTCACCAACCCGCCTGCCCAGCATGTCTGAGTACAAGTATGTGCATTTCTTCCACTGGGACCGCCAAGAGTGGCAAAATCTTGAAAAGGCCTATGTCCAGCAGTGGATAAACAAGGATGGATGGATAACTAGAGAACGCCTGCGACTTGGTCCGCATGCGTAGATTGGTCATATAAACAGCCCGTTGTACCAATTGAGGCCATGAGTGCCAGAGCGGCCTATCTTTTCCAGACACAATTTATAATCAATTGTGTCTGGAAAAGATAGGCCGCTTTGGCGCTCATGGCCTCAATTTATGTATGCATTTTCAATACAGAAGTTTACAATCTTTCGAATTACCTTAAACAAATCCAATCATTTATTTGTAGGTATCACCTTTAATGGGTGAATTTCGAACAATCCTTTCTTAGTGCACCTCTACACTCTTGCAGGGACATAGTTGTGTTCTATCTTCAGCGGATTAGTTTATGCGTTTCTGTCAGTCACGAAGATTTATGATTTTTTATTATTGAAACGGGAAAATTTTGAAGTATAAATAAAAATAGTAATAAATTCCCGAAAACCATAATTTAAATAAATGATTAGTGTAAGGTTTGACCGAAACGTCGAGATTTTCTTGTAAAATCGTAGTGATCGTTGATATATCTTAGAAAGAATATATGAATTAATTAAATATTATTTCCCGATGTTATTTGGGAAGATTTTTTTGTTTTAAAACCTGGGGAGATCACTCGTACCAATTCAGTTCGGTTTCAAGTTCTATGAAACAAAATTATTTCAAATCAAATTTTAGTATTAGATTTTCTCCCGGCTAAATGCTACTTAATTAATATAATTAATTAAATATTAATTAAGGAAAGGAAAACGATTCTATTATGTCAAATGAAAAACTTTAAATTAAGTTGTTTTTCTTTTCATTGTCATTTTAAATTAAATTTTATGAAATTAAATTTTTCAATATTTTTTATAATGTTCATAAGCAATGACAATGGCCTAATCTCCTAAGAAATAATTTACTTGACTATTTAGTAAATGTCTTCAGTTTCCTATAGACAAGTGCGCTTAGTATGGGAACCATTGGTAAATATATATAATTTTTCGTTTATTGGATATTAATTTTATTTTGTAACTTCTGTTAGCCAAAAACGGGGCAAAGATTGAAAAACTGACATTAATAAAAATAAATCATATATATATAAACATAAATAAAAAGGCAAAGATTATGATGACACAAGCCGTTTACGCTACGCTTTAAAATATACCCGCAATAATCCTCTAATCCAGACACACTCACGCACTCCGCACGCTCACAAACAGCACAAAACAAACTTACAGTGATGAAGGTGTTCATTTTTCAGTTTCTTCAGACGAAGTGTACTGACGTGTGAAGTTGGCAACTCTATTTATAGTGCTGACCCCATTTCCGGTGCAGCCGAAACCTCGCCGGAAGTCGCTGTCAGCAGGGGTGCGCGATCTTCGTGTTGCAACTTCTGGCGTTTGTTGCGTCAGGTTGGCATTTGCATTCCGTGTCCTTGCACGGGAAGCTGATGATCCGAAGGTTTCTTTTGATTAAAGGCTTCTTAGTACGACCCTGAATTTTTAAAAGGTCCAAAAAGGCCATGGTCATAACAACCTTAAATGAAATGACTTAAATGACGCAAAAACTGTTTTTTGTTATAGTTTCGACATGTCCGTCCGTCCGTTTATCTGTCTGTTCGTCTGTCTGCGGTTTAGCTTGGAGACACTTAGGACTAGAAAGCTGTTATTTTGAATGAGTATATAATACATAATAGATAACGCCGACAAAGTGTTAAATTAAAACCTTGAAAAATCTTTTTTTTATGTACACGTAAAAGAGGGGTGATTTTTTTTTCTCGTCTATCCTGTGTTGTGGTTTGCTGTTAGATAGGTCGTTTAAAATGTGTGTGTGAAAAAATTTTTAGGGTTCCGCAGTCATAGTCAACAAGGAACACTTATAGTTTCGCTATGTGGGTCTGTCTGTCTGTCTGTCCGCGGCTTAGCTCAGAGACTATTAGTACTGGAAAGCTGTAATTTGGTATGTGCACTTATTAATCACGCCGACAAAGTGGTAAAATAAAATACATAGGTAACACTAAAAGTTTCCGGAACTGGCCACTTACATAAACAATATTTAAAAATTTATTACAACATTTGAAAATAGAACTCTTTGGCTGTAGCATGCAGTTTGTTTCATCTGACTGTCTTTTGTTTTTACCTTGTGGCGCCATTTAAAAAATTGTGTGTCTGCATCAACATGGATTTAACTCCGGAAAATTTTCGTAGTATGATTTTCTACGATTTTAAGTGTAATTTGACAGCTCAACAGAGCATCGCTCAGCTTGAAACAGCTTTTGGCAATGAAGCACCATGCAAGACGACTGTTTATAGCTGGTTTGCAGAATTCAAGCGTGGTCGTATCAATCTCAGTGACAAATCTCGCGATGGTCGGCCGTCCACCGCTGTGACCAACAAAAACATCGATGCTGTGCGCCGTATGATTGAAACAGACAGGCATGTGACCTACCATGAAATTCGCGCATCCTTAGAAATAGGCATGAGTCAAATACAATCAATCCTACACAAACATTTGGGTGTGAGAAAGCTGTGCTCGCGGTGGATCCCACACAACTTGACCGAGGCTCAAAAAACGGACCGCGTCACTTGGTGCAGTGCCATGCTTACCAGATTCAACGAAGGTGCGTCAAATTTGGTGTGGGACATAGTAACAGGTGACGAAACATGGATTTATTGCTACGATCCCAAAACAAAGCAGCAATCAAGCGTATGGGTCTTTCAAGATGAGCCGAAACCAACCAAAGTGGCGCGCGTGAAAAGTGCATCTAAGCGGATGATTGCTTCTTTTTTTAATAAAACTGGACACGTGGCTACTGTTGCTTTAGAGAATCGTCGTACCGTGAATAGTGACTGGTACACGACCATTTGTTTGCCGGAAGTTATTGACGAACTCCGTAAAAATAACCGTAAACGCCGTATCATCCCAGACAAACGACTTTTTGAAGACGAAAAATGTAGAACTCATGAGTCATCCTGCATACAGTCCCGACCTGGCACCTTGTGACTTTTTTCTGTTCCCAAAAATTAAGAACCAATTACGCGGTCAACGATTTTCATCACCAGAAGAGGCTGTCGAGGAGTATGAAAAACACGTTTCAGAGGTCACCACAGGGGAGTGGCACAAAAGTTTTCAAAACTGGTTTGATCGAATGAAAAAGTGCATAGACACAAGGGAGATTATTTTGAAAAACAATAAATTAATTTTGTACCTTTAATAGTATTTTTTCATATTCATTCCGGAAACTTATAGTGCGTCCCACGTACGGGAAAAAAAAACACGAAAAGTGGGGATGATTTTTTTTTCGCGTCTACCCCATTGTGTGTGGTGTCATTGCATAGGTCTTTTAAAAATATTCTGATAGTGTGATATCCATTTTGATATTCAGGGATCCGTTTGCTAAATATTAAGCTTCAAAGTGCAAATTTTTGTGAGAGTCAAGTCCCCCTCCCTCTGACAGCTAAACGGTTGTTTAAGGAAATGTGAAAAAATTCGTGGCAGTAACTGGTATATATAACGAAGTTAAAAGGAAAACTATCACAGCTAGGTAGGCTTTACAAGTTATCGATTTAACCTGATTTTGAATTTATGTTTCATACATTTTGTAGTAAATGATTGTAATTTTTTTTTCGTGTCATTTCATTCTAATAACTTATTTGAAAGGTACAGAACCCTCAGGTCCTAGTCCTACTCAAACTCGACCGGTTTTCTTTTTATAATCCAAAGTACAATGGCCTATTTGTAAGCAATTATAACAGCTAAGACACCGCAATAAGAACTGTTAATCGGTAGCCTGTCATGCTGGCGACCGTACACATTATTCGATTTTAACATAGGTAACGTAGAAAACCAGGAAAAGAACATACACGACGGTCCTAGTTATTCTATAATATACGTGTAGTATGTTGATACTGGTGTTGCAGTTACTGCAGTTAATTGTTTATTACATTATATTTTCCTACAGTTTATATTTTAACAAGTGCATTATTTTAAAGTGAGCCTAACTTTTATTTTTTCATTGTTTTTTTCCGTTGTAAATTTTTAGTTCTCTTGTTATTAGGGCCTTTGTTGTCCGTCTGTCTATCCGTCCGTCTCTTTATCTCGGGGACGCGTTGTTCAAGTTGAATTTACTTTTTTGTAAGCGTTCCATCCATTCATCCATCCATCAGCCCGTGTTCGTTCACTGCTGGACATAGGCCTTTCATAGGCCCCACAACGTCCTTCAGGTCATCGGTCCAGCGGGCACGAGTTCGGCCTACACTACGCTTTGCTGTACATGGTCTCCATTCAAAGCCTTTCGGCCCCAACGGCCATCATGTCGGTGACAAATATGGCCTGCCCACTGCCACTTCAACTTACTGATTTGTAGACGTGGCTTAAATTTAATTAACTTATTGATTACTTATTTATTACTTAACCGCATCAAAGGTTTGTTTTGTGGTACCTACTTGTAGAGGTAGAAATCATTATCTTCTATATTACCTACTGAAGTAACTTGTTTCTTTCTCAAAATTAAGGTCTGATGCTTATAATTATTAAAAAAAATCATGTTCGTTGTTGCTCTAATTAATTTTTCACGGTCACGGCCTATGTCCAGCAGTGGACGAACACGGGCTGATGGATGGATGATGGCTATACGGCTAAGCAAATTAGCCCGTTTGACAATTGAAACCGTACGATTTCAATTGTCGAACGGGTTAATTTGATTAGCCGAATAGCCATATGACAATCGAATTTGATGACGATCTCTTACACAATTGTACCTCAGAATGGGGTAATGAGTCAAGACATGACATATAATTCGGAATCTCAAAACGCAAGGTGCAATTCGAACCAACCATAAATTGTAACAGGCGCTTTTGTAATTTTTTCTAAAAATATAGGCCAAATCATGAAGATACATACTGTTCTTTAACTTTCAGCTGGTATATTTTATAACGAAATTATTGTTTGAAAATCGGTTTGGAGAAATGGGAATGTGACGTAATAGTCATACAGTTTAGGCTCAATAGGAAGAGTTCCTTGACGTAGAGAAAGAATTGAAAAGAAAAATTTGGGGATATAACCTGATTACTGAAAATAAAAAAACAGTCTTCGGTTTTGACATAACTTTTTTTTTTCTTGTGGGCAATGGCCTATTTCCTGTAATGCCTATATGACATGACTATTACGTCATCAAAGCTTTTTATTCAGTTCCTGAATATTTTCATGTTTCATATCTTTTGTATTTCAAGGAGAAACAATTTTTTACTTTTTTATGACCCTAAAAAAGTCTATTCCTTTCAAAAAATCGACAATTAGGTGATGTTATGGTATTTTGGACCAATCGAATTACGATTATCCTGTAAAGTTTGTATTGTTTGAAGTTGCTGAACATAGGTACTGATAAAATGAAGAAAATAGATCTAAAGTTTTATCAACAAAAAAAATACAGTTAAATTGAGAAGCTTCTCCTTTCTTGAAGTCGGTTAAAAAGTAAAAAGCAAACTACTACTTAAAATTAAGCTTTAGTAGCAAATGTATCTTTATTATATTATTAGTACTCATTCACTCACAACACACATTTTCAAATACTCACTCACACACAACACTTACTCCTACATATTCATATAGGTGAATAAGGGTTTCAGATTGTTTAATTAATTAAATATTATAATAAGCTAGTTATAATTATTGCTGTTTATTTATTACTTATTTTTTAACGTCTTTTATTTCTTTAATAAAATATTTTTTTGGGGAGGATCCTAGTTTTTACTACCCGAGGAAACTTTCTGTGGAAACTAGTGTTTTAAATTTTTTGTAATGTAACCCGTTTTTCGCAATAAAGAAATTTTCATTTTCATTATGATCTAAAATCGAGTATTTTCTTTACCTTATTCTTAGTTATCCGTAGAAGTACGAATTAACTGTAAAATTATGATTTTAAGGTTCCGTACCCAAAAAACAAAACGACATCCTATTATTGTTACCCTACTGTCTGTCCCTCCGTCCGTATGGCACGGGTCTCTAGCTCCTACGTAATGAGTTACAGATCTGAAAGGATCAAGGCAGGTGGCAGCCCACATTTTTTCTGTTTTATCCACATGTTGAAGAAATCATAATAGGAGCATCGTACACAGTGCAAAAAGTTGTACCATGGAAAAAATTACATGATTTTCGATGATCGTGCCTCATCAGACTCATCACCTCTTAACAAAACTCGCTTTCATGATCGATGTGGCAAGAAATGCCATGTTGCCATAGGGCTTCGTGTGGGTGTCCACAAACCCACGAGTGATGTCACAATCATCTACAACAGATGCTGTGGTCAATGATGATGCTCTATTGAGGCAATGGCCCCAATACATACTGCTGCCACAACTTTTCATAAACAGGCAGGCAGTGGGTATTGAGGTCAATGCCTAATAGAGGATCCTTATGAATATTGAAATGAAAACTTTAACATAATGAAAGACAATGAAGTAAATAATCAAAGTATGATCCAATTTTGTTTCATATTATGCTAATACTAATTGATGTGCACGCACTTCATAATTATCTATGTGTATTGTTCGTGATAAATACTAGGTGGTAGAGCTGATGCCGGGCTCGACTGTGGAGCTACCACCATCTTACTCGCAAATCCTCCCGAAGTTATTCGGGGAAGAGTAAGAGAACAGCTCCCAGGCAAAACCAGGCGGCCCACCATTGCCTGGGACCGATGGATGGCGGTATATCCATCCCCAATTGCCGGTCTATAAAACAGACTGGTGACGGGCAGCGGCGTCACTGGTGCAATGGTTTCGGCACCGCGCTCACCAACCCGCCTGCCCAGCGTGTGTGAGTATAGGTATTTCTTCCAGAAGGACCGCCAAGAGTGGCGAAATCCTGGAAAGGCTTATGTCCAGCAGTGGACGAAACGGGCTGATAGATGGATGGATTGTTCGTAATCAATACAATCAAGAATATCAATTGTGTTGTTCTTGGTTTGATTGTAAAGAAGTCGGTAGACTCCAAGCTGAGGCAATTGAATGAAAAAAAAATTTCGCAGTCAGGGCAGCTATTTTTAGGGTTCCTTACCTAAATGGCAACACGGAGCCCTTTTAATTACACTGTACTTTCTATCCGTCTGTCCGTCCGTACATCACGGGTCTTTATGGACAGTACGAGTTACAGACCTGACATTTGGATATTAATAAAAATGGATAAACGCCCTCGTAAGGGTTCAGTATGTGCATTACTTACTGGTTTATCAAGCAGTTTAAAGAAATCGGTGTACAGGTATGTTGGAAAAATCCAACGGTCTAAAATGAGTACCTTGATAGCGCAGTCGGTTGCGCGCTTGTCGTGCAAGCAAGAGGTCGCAGGTTTAAATCCTGGCAGGACCTTTTTCAAAATATTTGTCTTACTTGAATATTGTTTTCAATTTATCGTTTCTAGTTTGTAATTTTAAAAATATTTAGAGTATCCAAAGCGATGAACTTCGCTATAAACATATTCTTTGTGTAAAGTGTTGTGTTAACCTAAACACGAATATTGCATTAAAATTTAATTAAATACATTTTCAGGAGCGGTCCCATATATGTCACAGTAACAAAAAAAATCCTTACTCTAGCACGTGGGGTTTTAGAGTTCAAGTAGAGTACAAAAATATTTTCGTTTTTTTATCTTTAAAAGTAAAGAAATGGGGATCCGTCAAACTTGTCCGTTTTGGACCATTTATGCTACAGACTGTATCCTAGTTAGGAATTTGGAATTTCTGTACCTATATATTGTGTACTGTATTTAAACGACAAATACTAAAAACGCAGATTTATAATGTAGTTTTAAGGTTCCGTACGCGAATACTTAACCAAACTAATTTTGCAGTGTTATTTAATAAATTTTGTACCTATGATATTTGTCATTTTCATCATAATGTTTGTGAGTTTGTCAGTTTGAATGGAAAAAAAACATCATACAAAAATTACAAAACGAAATGAATATACAAAATACAGAAAAAACAATGAAAGACGATAGTAATAAAATAATGTTTAGAACACCGTTAATACAAACATCCAAACAAAGTCAAAAATCTAACAAGACACGATAAAACACTTTATTTTAAGTCATCTTTCTTTTTGTTTTGTAATGTGCATTTTGGTCCATCATTCAAGCGTTCATATGTAATAACACACTTATTCAAATCTTGGTAATTGGGTGAGATATAAGTAGTGTTATTTACATAATTTACTGTAACAATGTGGCCACTCGACCGTGTGGAAATTAACCGCGTTTATGTGTTCAATACATTAATTAGATTATATTTACCGCTTATTTAATGATTTATTGCTTAATTACGAAGCCATATGTGGTATTTAATCCTTATAGAGGTTCTTATTTGATTGACTTATCCGATATTTACGGCTCATCAGATTATCAAAACTGTATAAGGTGACTTTTATTTGTGCAGCCAAACTCGTACTGGAGGCTTGGTAAGTGATCAGTAACACGGATCGATATCACTTTTTGCTAGTTTCGCAAAATAAAATATTGACGTCCCATACTGATTGACTCGGGGCTGAGCTTGCGTTTGTAAGGAGCACGAAAAGATTAATTTACAAATTTCACAAAAAGGGCCATCGAAGTAAGTAAGAATTTGGCTGTATATATTAAAGTCACCTTTATATATATCGCTTTTTATCGGATTAAATACCACGTAAATCAATAAAAGCAGCCAAGTGCGAATCAAATTCACGCGCCGAGGCTGTACGTTAATTGATCATTGTGCCATACAAATATATATACAGAAATTTATTATTTACCTTGATAAACATTTTACGAACATTGCAATAAATCAAAGAATACCAATAATACTTTATATGGTTTTAGAATCCTTTGGTTACGGCAACGCCCTTTCTGTTTCCTAAGGGTACCTTCAAGGAGACGCGGCGCGTCAGGCGGCGCGGTGCGCGCTCCATACATCGGTGTATGTTTGTGTTTCCGGCGGCCTGCTTCGCGCACCGCGTCTCCTTATTCGTCGCCTAACTGTTTTTGTCCCTAATTAATCCTAATACAGAATAGTACATTGTTCACCGAGGGAGGAAAGAGGCCAGTTACAAAGTCGGAATCGCACTTCTCCCCAGTGTGCTTTACTTTATACTTCACCTGCGAGGAAAATAAAAGAGAAAATCAATACAAAGACCACAGGTTACATTTTTGCGCTTTTTCACTAAATTAAGACGGCAATAGTTTTCAAAAAAGTAGACACCTTCTTCACGCTTTTCCACAGTAAAAAAAGCTTCATATGTTTAATTGTATTTATTTCTGGATTTCTTGGGGGAGAGGTTTTCAATAACTGCTTGAGCAGTTTCTTCTAATTCTGGCGGCTTTATCAGTTCTTCCATACCACTACTAGACAACATTTCGAGTATGTAATCGTAGCTTGTATAATTTTACTTTTAATTATGATACAACAAAAAGAAAATAACCGATTGAGTCGCGTGCAATTTTCACTTTTTAATTTCTTTTTTTATAATGTACATGAATACGAAGTGGCCAGAATCATTTTGCAAACATGAAAATGAAAACTTTTTATTTTTTAGCATTATTAATCAAGTCAGTTTACGTACCAGTAAGTTTATAACCTAAGCTCTAAAGTATAGATTCTATTTTGTCGATGTTATCAACAAATTTAAATAAAAAACAGCACGTTAATAATGGATTTTCATATACTTTTTCAGCCTGCTCAGTACGATAACAATGGATTTTCATCCAATTTTCCGCCCGCATATTGGTATGACCGTGATGACGTATATATCGTATTCAAAAAACTAAGAAGGTACTTTCCAAGCAGGAGTAGTAAAAATTAATTTTGTGACACATATGCATTTTTCTTTGCTCCATTGTCTATTGTTCTACCTACCCGTAATGACATAAATAGACGGATAAACTATTGTAGTTATGGCCAAGTAAGACAAGTTTTTAGCTAGCTATCAACTCGTCTCGGAGAACGACATAGTGGGCAGACAGACATACGTTCTTACATTTGTTATTTTTTAATTCTTATTTTTGGGTACGCAATACTACGAATGGCTATACACTACTAAGAGCAACGCTTTTAAATTACCGATGACAATTTGACGACACAAAGATTCAGATTCAAATTCTGATTTTATTTTATTCTGATTTAATTCAGTCGATAAATTGCTCAAACAAGTCAAATTTATAGAAATGTACATAAATTTCATTACAGATAATATGTGTTATATAAATAAATATAAATGAACATGAATCCCCGAGGGGGTGTCAGAGGTGTTATGAGTGTGAACTGTGAAATGCAAGTCACAGTCCACACTCGGTACAACCGCGTTTCACCGACGACGAATCTTACGTCCCAACGTGATGGGTGGTGAGCCCTATCGCCGTACTTCGGGCACAAATACACGCTTTTTAGGGCATGCAAGTTTCCTCACGATGTTTACCTTTACCATCCAACAAGTGGTAAGTAAGAACATATACTGCGCAATATATATAATAATATTATATAATATATTATTAAAACTCACGTGAGCTGACATATAAAATTATTATTAAATACCGGCTTTACCACTCACGTATAAATTTTTGTTCACTATATGACAATTTGACACTTTCAAAGCGAGTGTCGTCCTTAAAAATAAAAATTATTTTAAGAACACAAGGTATGTCTTATTTACATATAAATTAAAAACAACAGTAAAGAAATGTAATTTAGTATATAATACTTGTATAAGTAGGTAAATTAATAAAAAATCATTCAACAAAGTATTGTAGTCTATAAAGAGATTAGGTATAGTTCAAGTATCGGGCTCTATAACATTACTTACTAAACACAAGTTTAGAAGACGTCACATTTCCACGTAAAGGTTACACCGTAAGTCCGTAAGCTTTGAACTTACCGCTTGACAGCTCGTGTTGAGTTACCCTTTACCCTTAAATTACCCCATTATACACCGTGTCTATAGACGAGTATAGACCCGGCAAGATGTAGTCATTTAGTTAGGAACTATATTTTATGTATAATGTGGTAGAGCTGATACCGGGCTCGATAGTGGAGGTACCACCATCTTACTCTCAAATCCTTCCAATGTTATTCGGGGGAGAGTAAGAGAACAGCTCTCAAACAGGCACAAACAGGTGGCCCATCATTACCTGGGTCCTATTGATGGCGATAAATCCATTCAAAAATGCCGGGCATTATAAAAAAGGAACAGACTGGTGACGAGCAGCGGGGCTACTGGTGCGAGGGTTTCGGCACCGCACTCACCGACTCGCCTGCCCAGCGTGTGTGAGTATGGGTATTTCTTCAGTCAAGAGTAGCGAAATCTTGAAAAGGCTTATCTCCAGCAGTGGACGAAACAGGCTGATGGATGGATGGATGATATTTTCTGTCACCAAAGTTTATATTTGTCTGTCATCAAATTGTATCCTCAAATAGATCTGTCCCTTCGAAATATGTTTATTCTCAGATAAATAAAAAAACCGGTCAAGTGCGTTGCGGGCTCAAGTGCGTGTCAGGCCACGCGCAATGTAGGGTTCCGTAGTTGCCCGGTACATATAAGTTGGTCTACTAATACAGACCGCGCCCATACATTATAGGGGGCCAAAAGTTTGGCGCGACCTATACTTGTAAACCTGTAAAGCCTACTTAGCTGTGATAGTTTTCCTTTTAAATTCATTATATATACTACTTCTGTGAATTTTTTCACATTTCTATAAACAACCGTTTAGCCGGCAGGGGGGGACGCTCCACTCTAACTAAAATTTTCACTTTAAAACTTAATATTCACCAACGGATCCCTAAATCAAAAAATGGTTTTCACACACCCACAATGTTTTTGAACGGCCTGTCCTTAAAAAAATATTTTTTCAAGATTTTATTTCACCATTTTGTTGGCGTGATTAATATTTATATCCATGCTAAATTACAGCTTTCTAGTACTAATAGTCTCTGCGCTAAGTCGCGGACAGACGGACATGGCGAAACTATAAGGGTTCCTTGTCGGACTACGGAACCCTAAAAAGTATATCCGAGTATCAATTTCCAAACGAATGTAAATTGGTATCTCAAATAAAATATAGATTTTCAATAATATCATACTTCATCCCTTTAATAAAAACTTTGTTCTCAAAATAATATATTAATCTCAAAATAATAGCTTCTCACGTCTTCGTACTTTGATATTAGATTTGTCACCAAATAAATAAAATATCTAACAGATACTACGACTTGTTTTTATTATTTAAGAGTTTGGCATATGCTAGGAAAAAATGTTACTACCCGTCCAACACAAAAAGGCCAATTTCAAATAATTTATTAGCTTTTGATAGTATTGTTAAGCTAATCGACCTATTTGTCTAGGACGCGTAATACTAATAATTACGCGCGAAACAGCAGATCGGAGGGTTTTTAGCTAATACTGAAATATTTTGTAGGGAAAAGAATATTGGATTTCATTAGAAAACCTTTATATTTCTATTACCTATTTTATTTAAAAAAAATCAAGTTGATCTGTTAGCCGCGTTCTTGAAACGAACGTTTATAAACCAAAAAAAAAACTATTTTTTTTACAAATTTTTACGTCTTAGTACATTGTTTAAAAGTACTTAGTAGTCAATAAATCAAATATATTTTTTTCAATATTAAGACAGTCCAAACTTGTTCAAAGGAACCCTCGAAAATCTGGCTATGTTCATGTTCTGGGCTCAGGTACAGCCTTAACGATGAAATGAATAGGTACTTTAAATACTCTAACTATATGATAAACTATATGTTTGTTACTCTTTCACGCTGAAACGGCTGAACGGATTTGGATGAAATTTAAAATGGATATAACTTATAGCCTAACTTAACACATATGCTACTTTTTATCCCGAAAAAAAGCATGTCGTTAAACTGAATAACACGCGGGCGGAGCCGCGGGTAAAAGCTAGTATTTAATAAAATGAACGTACATAAACTAAATATCCAAATTAATCAAAATCAAAATCAAAATAGATACATAAAGTATATCTACTTTCTACAGGTCAAATAAACAAAAATAACTAGTATTTAATGTATATGAATAACGCATACAATATTGTATACACGCTACACGTGATACCTAGTTACCTATATACTAAATACTAATACGCTACATAATATTTAGTAAATATATTAAGGTCCCACAATAATAAGTGAAAATAATTCTAGGGTAGATCATGTATCGTTACAATAAAGAAGAAAAACAATATGTTTTGGTCAAATAAGTAGTACAAAGTGGTTCAATCAGCTGACTTAATTTTACGTTGATTAATAAAGATATAGAAAGTACAGAATAAGAGGAATTTCGATAATAAGGTTAAAAGTTTAATGAATTTCAATTTAGGTTGCTATGATCATAAATTCGGGAGCCAAGTGAAGCGGAGCGGAGCGAAGCGACTCCTTTAGTTTTTACAGATTTCATAATATTGCGATCTGAGAATCGAATTTGAATACGATTGTCTTACACAATTCCATCTCAGATAATGAATCAATTCTACGATAATTCAAAACCAATTAAATCGGCGATAGCTTAAATCATACCCTTTAGTTAGGTTTCAACTAATCTGCTTACTTCACCTTTTATCCACACATAAAATATGAATATAAAACAAAATAAGTTTATTAATTATCACGTCTTACATTCTCAATATTACCCAGCTAATTCTAAGCTTATCATCAATCCTAACACTAGCCGTAACACGTATTTACGATACAATTGTAGTAGTTACCTATAAATCAATCGTGTTCATACTACCAATAAAACTCGCGCGTGCTGGGTAATAAATTCGTTATCAAAATATTGTAAGCGTGTTTTTTACTATAAAGCAACGGGCCAACATCCTATCGCCAAGGAGGTCGAGCCAACAGACCGCATTTTGGGCACAACATCGTAGTTTCAAACAACTGTTCGGAACTCTCATGAACAGTTTTAGTTAGAGTTGCTCTTCGTCCGTCTTCCCGGGTAATCTCTATTTCCGGTTAATCCCCATTTTCCGTCTATTCCCGGATAAGCCTCACTGGAGTTTCCTGGTTTTACGAAGCCTTGGCAGTTGTTTACCGATAAGGGAGTTGTGTGCTGTACTTACTTGTTATTACTTAAGACTATCTTTCAAAATCTTTAACAGCGATCGTTTCTTATCCAAAGAGTGCCAAATAGAACCACACTATCTAGGCGTAGTAGATAGTCAGTTGGAATGTTCACAAAATGCGTGTTACTGTGGCTTCTTTCATATAATAATGAAAAAAAAAAGTTTAAACCAAAAGGGTTTTCAAGAGCCCAGATGAAATAATATGTTTTCAACGTTGTTTGTTTCAGACAGGACGTACCCACTTATAGTCTCTGGTTTCAGGTCTATCTTAAATTAAAAGCGGCAATACTTCTACTACAAGTTTCAAGTCTTGTTTTTAAGTTTCCATTCCCAAAGGGTGTCAAACGGGACCCTATTACTAAGCCTCCTGTCTGTCCGTCTGTTACGGTTGAGGCCGTAGACCGCTGTGAAAGACGGTCTGTCACAGGGGTTTACAGACTCAACCGTAATAGGTAGAAAGTTAAAATATTCACAAAGTGCTATATGGCCTTTACCTCGACAAATAATAAAATATTTAAAAAAAATGAATGGGGGTTCCTATGCAAGACAACTCGAAAATGTTGCATTATTTAAACGGTATTGGTTTTGGCTCTTACTCTAAGACGGTATTTATTATTGAGAATGTTTCTAGGGTTACGCACCCGCATTGATTGTAGGGTGGTACGGAACCATTTGTGCTCGAGTCCGACTCGAACTTGGCCAAATGATTTTTGTCGCTTTGGTGTTGCTAAGGCATCTTGTTGTTATCTATATCTTCTATACTAAAGTAGTAAAAAAATCATGTCTGTACATTGAATATTTTCACGAAATTTTTAAATGAAATTGGTTATATTGGTACTGTACTGAGACCAAAACAGCAATTATTAGAATTTTTGTCTGTCTGTCTGTTCCGTTTTAACTCGAGAACCACTCAACGGATTTGGATGCGTTTTTTTAATTATAATTTTAGTGACCCTGGTCAACACATAGGCTATAAGTGATGTTCATAAAATAACGCCCAAGCCGGAAACGGGGAATAGATTGAATAAACGCTTTTATAACTCGAGAACCGCTGAACAGATTTGGATGTGGTTTTTTTATTATCATTGTAGTAACCGTATTCAACACATAAACTTTAAGGGGTGTTCATAAAATAACGACCAAGCCGAAAACGGGGTGAAGATTCTCTGAACGCGGGTAAAGCTGCGGGCAAAAGCTAGTTAAAAATAAAGAAATAAGAAAGTCGTGTCTGTGCATTGTTTATTCCTTCAAAATTTTAATTGGAATGGGTTATTAGTATTATCTGTCTGTCTGTTCGTATGTATGTATGTTCCGTTTTAACTCGAGAACCACTTAACTAATTTGGATGCAATGGTGATAGAACTCACCACCCATCACGCCTTGACGTAGTTATCTTCGGTTAAATGTGGGTGTACGAGTGTGAACTATGACTTTCTCTTCACATCGGAGACACGTCGTGACGATGTATTTTATTATAATTATCCAAGATATCGTATGTACTGTCCAGCTCATTTTCCTTACATTGCATTGCTCGTAAACTAGACTACAGAAAAGTACATAAACTTGAAGCACGTTCTAACATGTTTCAGCTCCGTTACGTTGCGACTTTTCTGTTTACTCGTTCAGTTTTGTTGTGATATTAAAGTTAGCCTGGAGGTCCATGCTGCTTATTTGAAGAAGCCGTAAAATGTAAGAGTGTAATAGCCCGGGCGGTAGCGTTGCATTTTAGGTTTTGATTTAACGCCGATAGATTGCCATCTTTTTCAATAGATCTAGAGTGACTAATAAGAGAGCCAAGCGTCAGCTGACGCACCTGCGATGGGTGTGGGTGTGGGAGGTTGCGAAAGAGGTAAAAAAAAAGTAAAAGTACGCCGCCTGAAACTTTTCTAACAGATAGTTGACATCATACTGAACTGAAAAAACATCGTCAGCTGCATCCTGGAGGGGGGATGATGCGTCAGCTGCTCAGATGAACTTATAAAAAAACATGTATTTAAAGTTATAGTACGCCGCATGAAATTTGCCTAGGTGATTCTTTAAATAGTCAAAAGTACAAAAATAACAATCAACTGCATGGGTAGCGGTAGAAAGAGCGTCAGCTGACGCAGTAAAGATACAGATTAAATATACTCATATCGTTTTACACTAATAGGATAAAGATACACGCACACGCAGAGGTTTCCTTGGAATTTTAAGGGGAGAGGCCCAGGTACCCCGAAGGTCGTGTTATGGGCTCAAGCAGTTCTGAAATCTATCTCCAAATATGTGTTTGAAGGGAATATGCTCTAACATTTTTTAACTTTACTGAGTCCGCTGACGGCCTTTCCACCGCTACCCGCGCAGCTGATTGTTGTTTTCGTACTTTTAATTATTTAAAGAATCACCTAGTAAAATTTTATGCGGCGTACTATCACTGTATTTTACGTGTTTTTTTACAAGTTCATGCGAGTAGCTTGCGGATCATCCCCCCTCCACGATGCAGCTGACGAATTTTTTCCAGCCCAGTATGATGTCAACTATCTGTGAGAAAAGTTTCAGCCGGCGTACTGTTACTTATTTTTTTTTACCACTTTCGCAACCTCTCACACCCACACCCACCGCTACTTGAGCAGCTGACGGTCGATTCACATATCAGTCATGTGAGGTCCACGATCGATGTCACTATCAGCCGGCTTACTACGACTTTTGTATTTGCAACGATACCTCCCGGACTATTAAGTGTAAACAAAAGCCGAACGACTGATATTGCCAGTGAAAAATAATGCCAGAATGGCCGTCCAAGACTATACTGGTATTAGTCTTGAGCAGCTAAAATAGCTTTGTTTGAGCCTTTAAAATAAAAATCACTTGTCCGGATCCAATAACATGTTCCACATGTGTTTTAAATAGTTTTTCTACCAAGTAATGGGCGGATTAAGGCATTATATCTACTTATAGTTACAGTTTATTCATTTACTAACGTACTTATTCATTGCAATATGTAGGTATCTATATACAATATTTTAATTTTTTACTTATGTAAGTATATATTTGGCTAGGCATTATATTTATTTATGGTCTATTCAGTTTATTTATCAACTTATTTATTAATTGCAATATGTATAATAATATTCTTATTCCAATAAGTCTTTATTTTATGCATATGTATAACTTTATTAGCCAAACTTAAACAAAGTTTTTTTTTTTTATTTTCCGTATTATATTTGTTTCATCATAAAATATTATTTTTATAAAGATATGACATGTAAAACGTATACTTTATGTACCTATCTATTTTACAAATAAACATTTTGAATCTTGAATCTTAGAGAAAAACTCTTTAAAATACATGTAAAACATGTTGAGGCGACCCCCTCCCCCGGCACACCCATAGATAGACACCAAGCTCCGCTGTAGGGGTTTCCAAATATTCGTGGAACCCTAAAACCCGTAACCAAGTCCTTAACTCCCCTAGCAAATAAACCTTACCCATTTAATATCCTTTGTATACAGCCCGCGGCTCCATAACATTATGCAGCTCCCGGCTATACAACAGTCTTCGGGGAAATATTCGCAGGACAGCGTAATTGTTTTCCGAAATGATGGAGGATTTAAAATTCATTACGTAGTGACGTCACTCGACATCTCGACCAACTATAAAGGTGAAGGCGTATCGGCCAAACTCTGTAAAGATTAATTACTCCTATATCTTACACAAAATAAATTATTAAGATTTTTACAGAAATTCGGGAGAATATAATAATTTGGCCAAGTGCGAGTCGGACTCGCGCACCAAGGGTAGCGTACCACCGCACAAAACGAGTAAGGAACCCTAAAACCATGATAAATAACAACAGTATAGATGCCATAGCAACATTATCAAGGCTTCAAAAAAAAGCCGCTAAAATTATAGCACCTGTCAAAAAATTCGTCATCCTTTGAATAAGAAACCCTAATTGTAATTATTTGTTCTTTTAATTCAGTGTATTTCTAACAATCTGACCAATTTTGAAACTTATGAAAGCTAAACAAACAACCTTGAAAAAATGACATTTTTGACCCTCTTTATTTCTCATATTTTTTATTATTATTTGTGTTGGTAAAGGCCATAATAATACGTATTTTGTGATAAATTGGCTACCTTTTACGGCTGAAGCTATAAAACCCTGTGACAGACGGACGGACAGACAGACAGGCAAACAGACAGTGGAGGCTCAGTAATTATTTTATTCAACAACGACGGATGAAAGAGAGAGATAGACGATCTTCACAAGAGTTTCCCAGATTGAACAGTGACAGGAACTGTAAAATGGATGTGCACTGTATGCTTTCCGTCAACTGTTGTAATTAATATATTCAATGTTAATAATTACTTACTCGCAAATCCTCCCGAAGTTATTCGGGGGAGAGTAAGAGAACAGCTCTCAGGCAAAACCAGGCGGCCCACCATTGCCTGGGACCGATGGATGGCGGTATATCCATCCCCAATTGCCGGGCCTTATATAAATGGGACTGGTGACGGGCAGCGGCGTCACTGGTGCAAGGGTTTCAGCACCGCGCTCACCAACCCGCCTGCCCAGCGTGTGTGAGTATGAGCATTTCTTCCAGGAGGACCGCCAAGAGTGGCGAAATCCTGGAAAGGCCTATGTCCAGCAGTGGACGAAAAAGGCTGATGGATGGATGGAATGTTAATAATTACCACACCTACTACACAGGCCATTGTGCTCTCAGAACCGATATATTTTACGTATCTACTACGTATTTACGACGACACATGAGCGTATATGGCAAGTTCTACGGCTCCAAAGCTTTTCCTCTTCGTCTTCTAGCACAGTTTAAAAATCAATACAGTTGTCCAACGAAAGCATTCGCACGGAGCGGTTTTACGGAACTTGCGAGGCACGGGGGCAAGGCCCTGAACTGCTTGATCTAGAATTGTATCTAGCTAGGTGGCTTACCTCCCGCGTCTCGCCCCGCAAGCCCTGCACAATTGCTCTGTCTGAGCGCTTAAGTTGGACAACTGTATGGATTTTTCAACTGTGGTTGTAGTTGAAGAGTATATTCGAGTATTTCTAGACTTTGTAGTTCGGCTGAGAATGTACCTAAACTTATCATGCTGTACTTGGCAAATCATATTTTTCTTAAGATGTTCAAATGTTTTTTTTTGTTTTTGAATTCAAAATAATTATTTTAGAGATTATTTTTTATAGTTACTCTTAAGACCAAATTTTTTAATTCACGGTTTCTGATATGTTTCTGATCATTTGAGTCTATAAATTGATGATGAATTTTGCAAGAATCTACGAATTTATGGGGAAAACATAGCCTTCTAGATATTTTCTTTTCTTGGCGATTCGGTGTGGCCATACCCTTAGAATGCGTGGTTGTAGCAAACAGGAAAGTCATTATTTTAACTTTTCTACATCTTTTATGAATGAAATATCGTGTCGTCCTGGAGCCGTAAATCTGCTAAAATCCGACTCGTATCAAGTTGCTACGAAAATGAGACTATTATTTTGATATGCAGAAAAAATTCAAACTTAACTAGCCACTTACGATCCATTAAACTCTATGTATCCAAAAGGTCTAATTAAGTTGGTCTTTATTACTTGCTTGTTTTTTTTCTTACACATGTGCTATAAAGCCTACTTGTGAATGGAATTTCAAGTTTCTAAGTCAACTGAAAGTAATCTATGTTTTATGGTGGTCCAATTTGCATGAAATTGATTATGTTAAAAGTCAATAACTTTTTTCCTTTGAGTTAGAAGCTTGAAGTAACACTTTTGTAAAAGGTATCAGTTTTATCTTGGTACTATATTGTGTGTACTTATTAGAATAAAGGTGGTAGAACTAATGCCGGGCTCGACTGTGGAGGTACCACCATCTTACTCGCAAATCCTCCCGAAGTTATTCGGGGGAGAGTAAGAGAACAGCTCTCAGGCAAAAAAACCAGGCGACCCACCATTGCCTGGGACCGATGGATGGCGGTATATCCATCTCCAATTGCCAGGCCTTATATAAATTAGACTGGTGACCTGGTGACGGGCAGCAGCGTCACCGATGCGAGGGTTTCAGCACCGCCCTAACCAACCCGCCTGCCCAGCGTGTTCAATGCATGTATGGGCATTTCTTCCAGGAGGACCGCCATGAGTGGCGAAATCTTAGAAAGGTCAATGTCCAACAGTGGCCGAAACATGCTGATGGATATATGGATAAATTAGAATAATACTATTAGGATATCTATGACTTGGTATCTCTCACGGGACCCAAAAAAACCGGCCAAGTGCGAGTCGGACTCGCGCACGAAGGGTTCTGTTATGATACAATTTTCCCAGCTGACTATATAAAATAAAACTGATGACCTGTTCGGTCATCAGGTTACATTGCTGTTTCTCACACTTGTATCTGGGCTTTGTCGTCAGACCGGTTTTGATCTTCCTAGCGGACACTTGTGTTTTATTTTTGTAATTGAGTTTCGGGAATAAACTTTCTTTTGGGGTAGTAAATCGTTTTTTTTAAAAAGCTACCTGTGACCCACTCCGTAATAGTGGTGTCAGAAGTGGGATCGCTGGATGAAAACTTTCTGTAAATCAAAACGTGCCAGCATCCCACATTTCGTGTTTGCAAGTGCCAAAATACTTATAAAATCGTGTCTCCGGGGTCAAAACAACCTCGTAAAACTCTACATGTGTGCGTGTGTATCTAAAGTGTGTAACTAAAGTGTGAAAAACTACCGCTGAATCTTTGAACTCTCCACTGAATCTTCTCTCGAGTCCTCCTGAGTCATCGCCGAATCACTCCAAAATCGTCTCTGCATCTCCCCTCAACTTCGAGGTTACTGCTGCGGTCTGTGTAGGCAGGCCACTCGTCAAGAATCTCACTATTGCTGATTGCCTATCACAAACTTCATCGGGTCAACTCTCCTCGCCTTTACCCTTGTCACTGGTGTGGCAAATCGCTGCTGCAACAAAACCGTCGAAGCTGCTCGACTTCTACGTGCAAGCAAACGTTTGCTTTCTAAGCCGTCGCATCCCAGTTGCTGATGAAGGTTCTTCTGACTCCCTTTTTCGCGGCCTTGTGAGTAAAACATTCTATTTGTAAAGGTTAGAGACAACCCTTCTATTTCCAAGATGACATCTCCAATTCCTACTACTAGTGACAAACAAAAGCTAACACTAACCCTTCCGACCTTGACTACTGAAGCTTTCCCTATACAAGTTTTGTGCAATTTTATAAATTCTTACAAAGGAGAAAGGGAAACGCTGCCAGCATTTTTGACAAATTGTCAAAATGCCCTAAATCTTGCGGCCGAAAATCAAAAGACGCTTTTGTTGAAATTTATAATTTCAAAGTTGGAGGGCAAAGCTCAAATAGCATGCTCTAATAAAGTCTTTGACACTTTCAATGACCTTAAGTCATTCTTGAAACAAAATTTTGGAGAAACCAAGCATTATAATCACCTCCTTTTGGATTTGCAAAATTGTAAACAACAAAGTAATGAATCAGTATCCCAATTTGCTTTGAGAATCGAAACATGTTTAACAAGCCTTCAGACTGAAATTCATAATTCTGAAAGTTTAAAAAAAGAACTGGCTGGTCGTATTGCCATGACGGAAGACTTAGCACTCTTCACTTTCACTCTAGGACTTAATCCCCGCTTAAGCACAATTGTCAGATGCAGGGAGCCGAAAAATTTGAATGCTGCCGTAAATATAGCATTGCAAGAAGAAAAGATCGAAAACTTGTACTCTCAGAACTTTCAAAATAAAAAATACTTTTCTCAGCCTTCAAATTCTTCAGGCAGATGATAAATCTAAAAAAATGCCTGAACATTCCTCGCCGAAATCAAGCGAACAATATTCGTCAAAACCATCATCAAAAACTCCAATATGTTCGTATTGTAAAAATAAGGGACACCATATCTCACAGTGCCGAAAAAGGCAATATAACAACAGTCATAAAAATAAAAATCAAACTGTTGAACAAAATAAACATGTTGAAATAAATGATGGACTTGGCGAAATTGAAGACTTACCGTGTGAACATTACAATTTACACGAATCAAACACGGATGAGGATTTAAACTAGAGGATCAGGTGTCGCCGTCGTGCCAACGACAACCTGATGCCTTAGGCACTAATATTTTTTCAGGCAAACAACCCGCTACTAAATCGTCACTGTATCGTAAACAGGGTTGTTATTCTGGATCTACTAAATCTTCACTGAATCCTAAATCAGAAGGTCAACCCAAAACTTCTAAATCGTCACTGAATCTTAATTTGGGGGGCTCTTCTAAATCACTGAATCGTTGCTCGGGCCAACCTGAAACTCCTAAATCGTCTCTGTCTCTTATTCCAGGTTGTAGCCCTGAAATTACTAGTTCTACTCTGTATCAAGATCAAGGCCATAATGGGCCGAATAACACTGAATCTTTATTTAATGAAATTCTTGACAATTTCAAGTACGAGTCGGAAGGTTATATTTTTGACGTCTTACCATCTCGTAGCCCTAAGCTTCCTTATATCGAGGTTGAAACTTCTCACACAGATAAACCCATTCGATTGCTAATTGATACCGGTAGCTCAATCTGCCTTGTAAAAAAATCTTCTTTATCCAAATTACCAGTACTTGAAAATCATATTGTCAAATTTAAAGGAATTAATGACGTAGGCTCTTATTCAGAAACCCTAGGAAAGTTTTTCCTCTACTTAAAATTAAATAACGAATATAGTTTTCCTTACTATTTTCATGTAGTAGATAACGTAAATCTAGACTACGATGGTATAGTAGGAAATGACTTCTTTGATGCCCATAGAGTATCCATCCAATATTCAAAATCACGGTTAATCATGTTAGATGACCCTAACCGGTATTTTGACATGAAAAATTCTGAGTTGATAAACGTTATCCCTCCAAGAAGTGAAATGTTTATTGAATGTAGTGTTACAAATCCTGAATTAAAAGAAGGGTTGATTCTTAATACTAATCTCAGAAAGTATCCCAATGTTTACTTTTCAAAATGCCTCGTTCGTGTTCAACCTAATAAAAAGGTTACCATTTCGGTACTAAATGCCTCTCACCAAGAAGTCAAGTTAGACGAAATCACGCTGACCCTAGAGCCAGTCTCTTATATCCTAGAAAATATTGACGTCACCAACTCACAAACTGAAGTCTCTTATTTTACGACCTCTGACTCAAACCGCGAAAATAATATTCAAAATCAGCTCAGATGCGGACATCTTAATCAAGAAGAAGAAATCATGTTACGAAATCTTTGCTCTGAGTTCACTGATATCTTTTATCTCGAAGGAGATCATCTTACTACTACTAAAACTATTCAACATGAAATCAAGACTACTTCACAAAATCCCATTCATGCAAAAACGTATCGTTTTCCCGAATTTCATAAAGAAGAAGTGGCCAAACAAATCAAATCCATGTTGGATCAAAAAATAATTCGTCCTTCCATGTCACCTTGGTCTGCCCCAATTTGGGTCGTCCCGAAAAAACAAGATGCATCTGGTAAAAAGAAATGGCGCGTCGTAATTGATTACAGAAAATTAAATGAGATAACTGTAGGTGACGCCTACCCGATTCCTAACATTACGGATATCCTAGATCAGTTAGGTCACAGCAAATATTTCACAACGCTGGATTTAGCGTCCTCTTTTCACCAAATTAATATGTCAGATGAAGATGCTCCAAAAACAGCCTTCAGTGTACCTGGTACTTTAGCAGGACACTATGAATTCACGAGAATGCCCTTCGGGTTAAAAAATGCCCCTTCTACCTTCCAAAGATTGATGAATATCGTCCTTACAGGACTTCAAGGAATACACTGTTTCACATACATGGATGACGTAGTAATTTTTGGCCATAACCTTGAAGATCATATTTCTAAACTAAAATTGGTATTTATGAAGTTACGCGAACATAACCTTAAGCTACAGCCTGATAAGAGCGAGTTTCTTCGTAAAGAAGTCCAATATCTCGGACACATCATCTCTGAACACGGTGTGAAACCTGATCCTAAAAAAGTGCATTGTGTCACTAAATTCCCGATTCCCAAGTCTCCGAAAGACATAAAATCATTTCTCGGGCTTGTAGGTTATTATCGACGCTTTATCGACCACTTCTCTCATATTTCTAAACCCCTAACAAGTCTTTTAAAAAAGGATGCAAAATTCGAGTGGTCGTCCTCGCAACAGAAAGCTTTCGATACACTTAAAGAGAAAATAACTACCGCACCTATTCTCCAGTATCCAGATTTTTCTAAACCTTTTATTCTTACTACGGATGCATCATCTCACGCAATTTCAGCGATTCTTAGTCAAGGTGAAGTTGGAAAGGACCTTCCTATCGCGTATGCTTCAAGGACACTGAATAAGGCTGAAGGCAATTATTCTGTAACGGAAAAGGAATTCCTCGCAGTTGTCTTCGGTACTAAAGTCTTTAGACCCTATTTATTCGGTTACCATTTCAAAATCATAACGGACCACAAACCATTATTATGGATTCTTACAGGCAGCGGTACTGACCATAGTTCAAAACTAGTGCGTTGGCGCCTTAAGCTCGCCGACTTCGATTATACGCCTGAATATAAAAAGGGCCGAATAAATTGCAACGCAGACGCGTTATCACGTAACCCGATCCTACCGATCGATCAAACTACTAGTCCTTCAAATCTAGAAACGTACGAAAAATACTTACAAGTCAGTCGTCAATCCACTGTTTCTTACGACACTGTTATCAAGGAAAATAACGAATCGCTGCTCAAGGCTAAGTGTAAATTAATTGTATATCCTACTTCAATAGATTTAGACGAGTCGATCCCATATTGTTCAGAAATATTACAAATATCAAAAGGTGACCCTGATATTCGACACGTTGAACGTGAACTCCTCAATAGCTATAATACATCCAATGAAAAGCATCTATTTACTCACCTTTTCTTACGAGTACATCACTATGATGAATATACTTACAAGGATATTTTTAACATGCTTCGTAATTATAGAGATATGATAGTCGTTTGGTTTCAAGAAGAAAAGGAGTTTGCAATTTCAGACTTTAAAGACCCTTTCAATAAAGTCTCATATACGAAGCTTTATAATATGCTCGCATTCCTATTTCATGGTACCGGTATAAAAATAAACATTTACCGAAACAATATCCTATACCCTACACCTGAGGAGGTCAAACGCATTCTAAAAGAAAATCATGACTCACCCTCCGCAGGTCACCCCGGAATTACTCGACTGTTTGAAAGAATTAAATCGATGTATTGGTGGAAAAATATGCGTCAAGACATCGAAGACTATGTCAAAAATTGCAAATCTTGCCAAGTCAACAAACCCTTAAGACAAACAAACCGAGCCCCTATGATTATTACCTCCACTGCCACTAGGCCGAATGAAAAACTTTTTCTTGACCTTGTCGGTCCTCTGCCCGAGACCTTGGAACATAATTATAAATTCATTCTCACTCTGCAGGATGATTTAACCAAATACTCACAAGCCTATCCTATGGTCAGTTGCTCGGCTGAAGAAACAGCCAAACGTCTCGTTCACTTTATTTCCCATGTAGGAATTCCCAAAATGATAGTTACCGACTGTGGCACAAATTTCTGTTCTGATCTCTTTATGCAGCTTGAACGTCTTTTCGGGATCAAACATATTTTCGCGTCCCCGCATCATCCCCAAACATGCGGCGCCCTTGAAAGAAGCCACTCTACTCTGAAAGAGTACCTCAGGTCTTATGTTGACGAAAATAATCAAACTTGGGATCTCTATCTAAATACTGCCATGATAGCATATAATTCAAACGTTCATTCTACAACTGGATTCTCTCCTCATGAACTTCTTTTCGGGTACAAGCCCTATATTCCACAAAGCATCGATTCTTTGGAAAATAACTCTTATTCCGATTACATACGAGCTCTCAATCATAGACTATATTATAGTCGCCAAAGGGCTCGTGAAAATATCGAAACCTCTAAAGAAAAGTCAAAAAAATATTATGACTCCCATACTAAACCTATCGCTTACAAAATAAACGATATGGTTTACCTCCGATGCCATCACAAGCAAAATAAAGCCTTGTCTCCAGTCTGGAAAGGCCCTTTTAGAATTGTAAAGCTTAACGGCAATCACTCCGCAACTTTACTGATAAATAGGAAGTACGTTCGTCATCACTTTGATGAATTAAAGTTTGCTAATTCCACAACCTAAAACTATGACTTTTAATTATATTTCAGGACAGCTATAGCGCTGTGTCAAGGCCGCTTCGTAACGCAAATTCAAGGAAGCCCCGGCCTTTACTTCGATGAACTGCAGAATCTTAAATTTACAAATGATCAATGGAATGTAGTCACATATCTCGACATTACTCATATCCAACCGCATCTGAATAAAGTTGAGTCCACATTTGAACAGCTATCTACGTTATGTAATAACATTATTTCTTCAAAAGTTCAAGTTGACTGCAGCAATAGTATAAACTCACTGAAAAGCCAACATGTAAACAATGTGAAAAAATTCTCCTCGATTTCATACCTTATTTCAACTCAACAAGCAAACCGCTCGAAGCGAGGCCTTATCAATGCAGGAGGCTCATTATTAAAAACATTGTTCGGAACTTTAGATTCAGATGACGCAGACATGTACACTAATGCTATTCATCAGGTACAGTCGGACGAAAATAAGTTAGCACATCTTATGAAAGATAACATACACGTCATTAAGTCAACTATATCTACTTTCAATAATTCTATGTCCAAGGTGAATGAAAATGAAAACCGTTTAAATATTAACCTTCAAATTATTGAGAAGTCCCTTCGAGAAATAGGCAATTCAAATGATAAATTAGAAATTAAATCGAAACTTAGTTTACTTCTTAACTCCTTAGAAAGTATCATTATATCCCTATCTTTTGATATTGATGATTTAAATAATGCAATTTTGTTCAGCAAAAATAATGTATTGCATCCAACTGTACTAAGTCCATATAAGTTATTCACAGAGTTGGATCAAAATAAGAATAACTTACCTAAACACTGCGAACTACCAGTAACTTTATCTCTTCAAAATATACATGAAATCATAGATATATCTAGTTTAGTCTGTTTCTATAATTATAATAAAATAATATTAGTTTTAAGGATACCGCTCGTCCTTCCTCAAACATACAATCTCTTCCATGTTATTCCACTTCCAGTTCCCTACGATGTCTCGAAACCCGATACCTTTGCACTGGTTGCACCGAGTAAGTCTTATATCGCTATAACTAATGATAGAATGTTTTACTCTCTATTCGATAATCTTGATAATTGTAAGTCGATAGGCAAGAAGTGTTTTGTGTGCGTGTTGGAAAGCGTATTCTCGACAATCGCTAACCCTACTTGCGAGACAGTTTTAATCAGTGAAGTGATAACGACATTACCTAGAAGTTGTGAAACGAAACTTTTACACGGCTCTATTGATATTTTTCACAAGTTAAATAATAATAGGTGGATTTTTGTTCAGTCAGAACCGGGTAAATGTCATATTACCTGCGAATCTGAACCCAATAATAATGATGAAATATTGTTTGGAACAGGAATTTTAAGTATTCCCAAAAATTGTAAGGCTTTCTTTAAAACTTTGCAATTCAGTTACAGTGAATCTATTACCACAAATATTAGTCTGTATATTTCAAATTTTACTCTGATTGATGATGACTGCTGTGAAAAGACTAAAATAAATAAAACCCTTGCTAATCTTCCTTTTGTGAAGTTAAGTAACGTAAATAATTTAAATTCATTACTTCATGCAAGTATTCAGCTGAATGACTTAGAAAAGGAACTAAACAAATTGGAAAATCCTTCACATTTAGTAAAGTACAGCACTCACTATCTTTCTGCCATTTATGTTCTTATTGGTTTAGTTTTATTATACATGTGCATTAGAATAAGAAAGCTTTTTTGTCTTAGAAACCCTAATCATTGTGTTCAAATCTATAACCAGTGTAAAAACAGAAAATCTAAACATTCAAGTTTATGTCCCGTGCAGGATGTTTCATTAGGAAACCTAGATACAGAGTCCTCGAGCCAGGACGAGGACATTAGAGTTAAGGCACAGCCAACGCCAGTGAGGCGCAATATTATTATAGAGTAATTCTAAGCTATTTTTTGTTAGCCGACTGGAAAGATCAAATCGTTGAATTTCCCATCACTTTTCCGTGATGTTCAATTCTATCCGGGGGGTTGTTATGATACAATTTTCCCAGCTGACTATATAAAATAAAACTGATGACCTGTTCGGTCATCAGGTTACATTGCTGTTTCTCACACTTGTATCTGGGCTTTGTCGTCAGACCGGTTTTGATCTTCCTAGCGGACACTTGTGTTTTATTTTTGTAATTGAGTTTCGGGAATAAACTTTCTTTTGGGGTAGTAAATCGTTTTTTTTAAAAAGCTACCTGTGACCCACTCCGTAATAGTTCCGTACCCTTATCTATAAAAACGGCAAAAAAATCATGTCTGTTGTATGGGAGTGCGCGGGTCCGACTCGCACTTGGCCGGTTTTAGTATTTGTTGTTATAGCAGCAACAGAAATACATCATCTGTCAAAACTTCATCTGTCTAACTATCACGGTTCATGAGGTACAGCCTGGTGACAGACGGACAGCGGAGCCTTAGTAATAGGGTCCCGTTGGTAACCCTTTGGCTACGGAACCCTAAAAAGGGTCATAAAAGACTATGTAAATTTCATTTTTGTCACTCTTTCCCCAAGCGAAAAAACGCAAAGTGCGAGAGGGGCGGATTTAGCGTATAAAAGATAGAAAAGTGTTTATTTTATTTTATAAAAAAAACTAAAATAGCTAGCAAAATTTCCAAAATAAAAAAAATGTATATTGTTTAAACCCATCAAATTGATATTTTTGAGTTTTGTACATGATTCCTATTCGGTAAACGAGGAGAAAAAGTGTGTTTGAAGACCTCATTTCAATAATTATAATAATAATAGTCAAAATGCATATACCAGAAATTTAATACAATTTTCTTGATTTAAACAGAAATAAATATCCTTTTTAGGGTTCCGTAGTGCGACAAGGAACCCTTATAGTTTCGCCATGTCCGTCTGTCCGTCTGTCCGCGGCTTAGGGCAGAGACTATTAATACTAGCTGTAATTTGGCATGGATATAAATAATAATCACGCTGACAAAATGGTAAAACAAAGTCTCGAAAAAAATTTTTTTTAATGGTACCTCTCATACACGTAAACTGGGGATGATTTATTTTTCTCGTCTATCCCATAGTTTGTGGTATCGTTAAATAGGCCGTTTAAAAACATTGTGGGTGTGTGAAAACCATTTTTTGATTTAGGGATCCGTTGGCGAAATATTAAGCTTTAAAGTGAAAATTTTAGTTAGAGTGGAGCGTCCCCCCCCCCCTTGCTGGCTAAACGGTTATTTATAGAAATGTGGAAAAATTCACAGAAGTAGTATATATAATGAATTTAAAAGGAAAACTATCACTGCGAAGTAGGCTTTACAGGTTTACGAGTACAGGTCGCGCCAAACTTTTGGTGCCCTAATAATGTATGGGACCAGAAGTTTGGCGCGGTCTGTATTAGTAGACCAACTTATATCTACCGGGCAACTACGGAACCCTACATTGCGCGTGGCCCGACACGCACTTGGCCGGTTTTTTTACATAGCATCTTAATAGACGGAGGGATGAACGACAAAGTGGTCTTTTAAGGGTTCATTTTTTCAAATTGATGTATGGAAAATGAAGAATAAAAGTTCCCTGTTTTTAGTATTTTATTGACAAAATCGAAAATTAAGCAGGTAGTTACGTACTCTTAAGTAAAGAGAATAGAAAACATTTCCTTTTATTACTTATACAGGTGACATTTATAATTATGCAGCCAAATTTATACCAGAGGCTTGGTAAGTGATCAGTATCACGGATCAATAACATTTTTTGCGTAATTTGAAAAAGACAAATATGACTAAACTCATACTGGAGACCCGGTAAGTGGTAAGGACCAAGTTTCAAGAACCCTGTTTGCGAAATACAAAAAAAAATTGTTCTGTCCCATTACTTGTTCAAGAACAACCATCCTCTATACTTGTTCAAGAGCAACCATGATTCAATATCATTTTTACTTCCCGTATACATTTTATTTTGCGTATTTCTCAGAAAGGGTAATTGAATCTTGGCGAGTCTCCAGTATGAATTTGATCATATAAACAAAAGTCACCTTGTATAATAATTAACCCTTTTACTGATCATTTGGGCCTCTTACTTTATATCGTAGAGTTGTCAGAGTCGTGATATCATAATTTAATTAGTAGTGAAATTATAATTACACGGATCACGGAGTTAATTTGTCAATCATCTCAATAATGTTCAAATTTCAGTAATATTATAATTTGACTAGAGACAATCAGTAAAATTATAAATTGGAGTGTTAGAACTATTTAGAGTTATTTAATTATTTTGTTAACAAAAATCCACAGCAATACAAAAAGTGTTGACATTAAAATATTAGGTATTTGTACGGCCAATAATTATACATACATACATATACTCACGCCTGTCTCAAAGAGGGGTAGGCAGAGACTACAGATCTGCTACGATCCTGACATACCTCTTTTGCTTCTTCTACATCCATCAATCTAGTCATACAAGCTAATTAAAATTATAATAAATTATTATAGTCATGAATTAATGAATGAATAGACACTTTATTGTACACACACGAAATAAAAATAAAGAATAAAAAGTAAATAATACACAGTATTTTACAAAGGCGGGCTTATTACTAGGAGCAATTTCTTCCAGCCAACCTTTGGGTGGTGAAGAAATAATTATTGATAAAATGTACAGGTGGGACAAACAAATAAATTAACCAATAAAGTGAATCTAAATAACTAAATCTACATCTTACTACATCTTCAGTCATTCTACTGAATAAGAACCCAAAACTAGGTTTTTAATATGAATGATATGCATGATTTTTTTTAAATTTACGATGATTTTCATATCTCTGTCGTCAGCTAATCGTAGAAATTAGCATAACTATCATAATTAAAGTAAAAAAAGTAAGTAGTTATTATCTTGATGAAAACCACTTGTACACTGTTTACACGAATTTACTATAACTATAGGTACTTTTAACCCAACCGGTTTCGAAATTTAATTCATTTTCACAAAAAAAATACAAATTTTATTTACAGCACGTAGGTTATGTCTTAAAATATTAAAATGAGTTGTTAAGGCCTTGAAAATGAATTAAATTTCGAAACCGGTTGGGTTAAAAGTACCTATAGTTATAGTAAATTTGTGTAAACAGTGTACAAGTGGTTTTCATCAAGATGCTTTCCATGTTTCACCAAGTGCCGACAATCGCAAGTATAAGTTATATTAAAGTAGTTATTATGTCGAAAATCTATCACCAAAAGTTAAAAGTAGGTGGAGCGACAAACGGACCGACGAGGGGCTTTTAAATTAGTACTATAGTTTTAACAGAAATACCAGTGACATGCGTTGAACTTTTTGGTGGAAAAGCAATGAGAAGGTCAAGTATGACAATAAAAATAACATGAAAAGAATAAAAAACAAAATCGAAAACAGAAATGTTTGTATGAAACCATGGCAGTGCCTACCCTGGCGACATACAAATAATGATTTTTCAAAGTGACATTTAAATTTTTTCATATTTTTTTATTGTCAGACTTTACCTTCTCATTGCATTTCCAGTAAAAAGTTCAAAGCATGCCACTGAGAAATACGATCAGTCTAGGTAGTTTTTGATATTCCGAATTGTACCTATATGCTGACTAAATAGCCATAACACGATCGAATTTTAAAAATAATATTACATAGATTCGTGGAACTGTGTACAAAGTATTTTTATTTACATTCATTTTGGAGTATTTTCGGGGCCCCTATGGTTAGTTTGATCATCTTTTACATGACTTTATTTATACCCTTTTATATTCTGTGTAAAAAACATAAACATAGCTACAGCTAGTTTTTAATCAAATAGACAAAAAATTATAAGGGGCTTCCCACCAACATCTACAGTCATATCGAATTTATCTCCGTCCAATACAACAGCATAATAAAAAATGAAAAAATGATGACATACTTATTATCTATCTTATTTTCTTATCACTTATGACTATATAAAACGAGAATTCTTATTATGCGCATACCAATATATAGGTAGTTTGTCTCTTATCAGGAACAAAAGTAAATCAAAGACATCGTAAAAAATACACTTTTACTGTTTCACTTAATTCGCTTTATTAAACTACCGGTTTCGTCTTACGGCATCATCAAGTTATAATATCTCAATAACTAAAAACTATGCAGATTGTATGTATACATATAACAGTTTTCGTCGAAGATATTACCATCTTCAATGATCATACAGATATTACCATCTTCAATGAAAACTGTTACATATATACAATCTGCATAGTTTTTAGTTATTGAGATATTATAACCCGATGATGACGTAAGGCGAAACTGGTAGTTTAATAAAGTGAGTTAAGTGAAACAGTACAAGTGTATTTTTTAAGATGTTGACGATGTTTCACCAAGTGCCGACAGTCGCAAGTATTAATCATACTAAATCAAGGAAGTGTCGTCTTTAAAATAATAAACATCCATATACAAGCAACGGATGCAGCTTTTATATGTATTTATATATTTATAACTTTCTTTAGCGATTGATGGTTATTGGTGAAAATTTTAACAATAATACCAAACGAATATTGAAACTACTTGTACACTGTTTCTTAGTCATCTATAAAATCAACGTATAAAATTTACAATGGTGTTCACCTGATGATGTCGATAAATCGATAAAACTAGTAGCGTGATCGTTCTTCACAAAAGTATATTAGTCGAACAGTGTACAAGTTTTTTTTTTTTCTATTACAAATTCTTTAGTCTAACAGATACTAGCAAAACAAACCCATATTTAAAAAAAACACTATTTTATCTCGACATGGACTTTCCTGTGGATCACGAACTCTTGAAGAAGGCTTGTAGGAACCAGGCTTAATATCAGTATCAGTTCCCATGAATTCTAAAGTATTCACGAATTATTTTTATCAAAAAAAATAGGGAGTGACTAAATAGCCTTTAGCGGCTCCCTTAGTTTTAATTTTATTCGACCGCTAAGGATAGGTTGCGACGACGAGCGAAGCGAGGAGGATCGGTTAGGTTGACATGGAAGTAGATATTAGGGAGCCGAGCGAAGCGGAGCGAAACGTTATGCAGAAAAAATCATTTTCCGAGCACTTTCCGATGACGTACGGTTCAATAATTTATAAAATTAAAGGACCGCTTCCCTTTCCGAACTCTACATTTCAAACTGAACTTTATTAGTTCGTACTAAGGAAGATATTCCAACGGCTAGATAATGACTTACGGTTCAATAATTTTAAAAAATCAAAGCGGTCCTTTAGTCACTTCCAAAAAACTATAGGTACTTCGTATAAGAGTATTTATGCAAGGGCACGAATATACCGAAAAGGTTTATAACCGCCGAAGGAATGAGAGATGACGCAAAGCACAGAATACTTAATTATATTAGTACTTCGTACAAAGTAAGATTTCGAAATGACGTAAAATTGTCTCACAGACCCCTCAATCTATTTTTATTGTACCAAGCATTCAGTTCCTCTCAACAATTATAGTCTCATATCAAATATTCTTATCTTCCCCCGCCCCGGGCCGGGGGGCGATGGTCACGTTGGTGGGGTGCTTCGGTCTTTCTGAAGGCTCCAAAGTCGACTCCTGGAATACAGGAAACAATTATTACTATACGAAAAATATATGATCTGAAAAATACCTCACAAAAACGAAAAATACCTGACATTTAGACTAAATAGTTTTTATTTATCTTATATTATCATTTATTAAATAAGGTATTTTTAGTATCGGCCAAGGACCTGGAATAAAGGAATTTATTTTTATTATTACTAGCTTTTGCCCGCGGCTCCGCCGGCGTCGGAGAGATATTTGTGGAAATAAAGAAAACAAAAGAATATGATTTTTTGAACGATTATGTGCAACGGTCACCATGTTTTATCAAAGTGCTAATAAAGACCAATCAAATAAGCCCAAACTCGAACTCTGTATGATTCCGAGTTGAGGAGATCCCGTACAATAACTACTAATTACTACCAGTAGAAAAGTAAATTCCAAAAATTTTTAAATAACGATAACTTTTTTTGGGGATTCGATTTTAATAAATTCTATTATTCTATTCCAAATTAAGCTCTGTACAGCTGTGAAAACTACATGAAAATCCATTTAGTAGTTTTAGAGATGTGCGGGAACAAACAGCCAGATAGACAGACAGACAGACCGACAGACATAAATACAGAAAACAATTCTAAAAATCATTGATTTGTGTTCTGTTACTCTTCTTTAGTCACCCCGTTTCTATTTTTATAGCTTTTCTTCAATGCACAGACAGACGCAGCGGTTTCTACTGTTTTATTATAAGTATATTGATATTATGATTGATTGATTGATGATTGATGATTATTATACTGAATTCAAAATAATATATACTCACAGGGCTGCCAATCGCGGGGAAAATCCCGGATTTGCGAGGAATTTCGGGGAATCCAGACCATTTTTTTCAGTGGGCTAAAACTATTTTATTTCGGGTAATACTTACAAAAATCTTTTGAATGGCAACACGACTCAAATGCCTGCTCAACTCTCATTTCATTTGAACACGATTTTTGAACGCATCCATTTCTACATCATTAAGGTTGTCGATTTTTTAATTTAAATAAAATAATGGAAATGTGGTTAAAAAGTGCGGCGATTGTTAATTTTTTTTATAAAACAGTGCTTTTATTTCAAATCATTAAATTAAATTATCATTTCGGGGAATGAATCAATAGAAGCGGGGAATTGACAACACTGACGCAGGGAATCGAGAAATTTTTATTGGCAGCACTGCTACTTAGGTGTCGTATAGAAGGTTGTCTGATCATACAAAAACCGGTCATGTGCGAATAGGACTCATGTTCTGAGGATTCCATGCATACCATGAAATAAAAATAAATAAATAAAATAAAACACAAACTTATTACACATTTAAGATTAATTTAACTTGACACTTACGATCTAATAAACTTTATATATCTAGCGTGCAATATCATAAGTAGTATATTAAATCTTAAATAATTAAATATGTTTAGGGTAATTGATTCACCTGTCATAATTCTGTAATAAAGGTGTGCTATAACACCTATTTTTCAACTGGAAGTGCCCCATAGATTCAATTACGATTTCACGTTACGTGGGACTGTGTGGGGTGTCGACAAATAAGTCGTTTAAAAATATTGCGGGTATGTAAAAACTATTTATCGATTCAGGGATCCGTTTGCGAAATCTTAACGTGTTTATTTTTTTTTAATATACAGGGTGTAAATGCAAAGTCAAGAATCCCTTTAGGGTATGAAAGTATACACGGTTCTGATGTCATTACGAGAAAAAAAATATATACCTTGAATTTTTTCCGGCCTCGCCATACACCTAATTGCACCCCGCAACCCGCACCCGTCATCCGAGTTGCCAGCGACCAATGAGGGTGTCCACGCGATTAGTGTATTTTGAGTAAAGAAAATCGTCTTATTATGAGGTACTGGTACTTTATTTAGAGATCCCAGTATTTAAAATAATATCTTTACCGATCATACTAACACACACTTAAAGGATTCTTGCCTTTGATTTTACAGCCGGTATAATATATATATTCTACTTACACCACAAATAGTACATTACGATACGAGAGCGATGAAACGTTTTCTGACGAGTGTGAGTTTGCGGCACGAGCCGAAGGTGAGTGCTGCAATCACACAAGTCGAGAAAAAGTTTCTCGCACGAGAGTTTTGTATAATATTTTATAGCACAAGTGCGGAAAATGCCGACTTTACGCAAGCGCAGCGTGCGTAAAGTGGTAATTTTACGCACGGTGTGCTATAAAATAAATTAAATTACTGTACGAACTTTGTGCACTGGGCGCCTTCTGGCGAAAAATAACTTCATAGTGCTTCCGTGTTACGGAGAACTCTAATATCGGAGCACTTACATTCGCAATAATATGTGCAACGTACATGTTTGTTATACATAATGTACAATGCTTTTATTGTATCGGATCCTGCCTATAGTATAAGTCCGAACCGTTGTATATTTTTGTTAGAGTCAAGTGCGGAAATGTCTGCCAGCTGAACGGTTATATTTGAATAAGTGAAATAATTCACAGCAATAGTATAACGAAGTTAAAAGGAAAACTATCACTTAATTAGCCTTTACAAGTTAAGGGGTAACGTTTCGAGCTCAGTGCAAAGTGCATAACATAAGTTTGTTTACCTTATTTTAAAATAAAATGTTTGAAATAAAATAGTTTCATCTTATTTTGCGACTATTGTTAAATAATTATCAGGGGTTTTTAGCAGAATTGCGTCATTTTATGCATTACGTTGTAAATGAATGGGTATACAAACATAAAAGCGTGCATAATGTGCATAAATGCCCATTCATTTACAACGTAATACATAAAATTACAAAATTTTGGTAGTTAAACCTAATTGACACTAAACAATGGTCGCAAAATGCCATATATCACATTTACGAGGGGTGGCTGATATAAAATCTCCTTTGTTAAAGAAAGTTTAAAAAATGTTACTGGCCACTATATTCTCGTATTCTTTGTTTATTCCTTTTTTAAAAATTATGACACTTATTTGTTTCTACGAGTTCATTTTTTTTTGTCGCGTCTTCGTTTTCATCAAGTTGCAATAAAATTAAAAATGGATAAAATTGAGTATCGCGCTGTGATTAAATTCCTCGGTAAAGAAGGGAATACGCCGACGCAGGTCTGAGAGCGCGTGTTTAAGGTGTTCGGAGATTCATGTCCTTCCGAATTTGTAATAAAGTTTTTGTCAAAGCAGTTTAAACAAAACCGTGTGAGCTTAGAAGACGATCCCCGTAGTGGAAGGCCCATTTCTGCAGTTACCGCAGATAATGTGGAAAAAGTGAAGAAACTGATCCTTGCCGATCGGCTAATTAAGCAGTGGGAAATAGCTAGAGATGTTGGCATTAGCAAGGAACGAGTTCATGAAATAATTCATGAACATTTGGGAATGTCCAAGGTGAGCGCACGTTGGGTGCCTAAAATGTTGATCCCGTTTGATTAGCAAAAGCGTGTGGAATGTTGTCAGTCATTTTTAGACTTGGTAAAGGATAAAGAGGAAGAAATTATCTTGCGAATAGTGACCTGTGATGAAACTTGGATTCGTCAGTGGGATCCCGAAAGCAAACAAGAATCGATGCAATGGAAATTTAAAGGGGAAAAACCACCAAGGAAGTTTAAGGTCCGGCTGTCAGCGGGCAAACTAATGGCAACCATTTTTTGGGATGTTGAGGGGATTCTTATGATATATTACCTGCCAAAAAACACCACGATGAATGCTGAATACTATGCGAACTTACTTGACCAGCTATGCAAAAAAATAAAAGAAGACAGGAGGGGCAAACTTAGCAAAGGCGTTTTGATTTTGCATGATAATGCACCCGCGCACACGGCCTTTAAGGCGCGGTCATCTCTGACAAAAAACGGCTTTACAGAGATCAACCACCCACCCTATAGTCCAGACCTGGCTCCCTCTGACTACTTCTTATTTAAAAATTTAAAGAAAAATTTGAGAGGGCGCAGATTTTCAACAGACGAAGAGATGAAGGACGCTGTGAATGACTATTTTGACGATCAAAATAATAATAATTATTTTATTGGTATGCTGTCACTTATTGACAAATGTCGTAAGTGCATTTCAGTTGCAGGGGACTATATTGAAAAATAAAAAATAAATCATTAATCCATGTATTTTTTTTCATAGTCAGGTAGATTACTTTTCAGCCACCCCTCGTATTTAGTACTTTTTATGCAATAGTAAGAAAGACAATCATAAGTTGTGCATTTTGCACCGAGCTCGAAACGTTCCCCCTTAACGATTACCTAATACTCGTTTAAATCAAAAAAATCAAAATCAAAATATTATTTATTTGTAAAAACATGAGTAGAAATACATACAGATGTCATTGTTAACACATAAAGTTCTTCATGTTTGCCTTACAGCGTACAAATAGAAATTACACACATTGCATGCCTTCTTAAAATAAACATATTTTAGGTACAATCTATTAATCTGGGCCCGTCTTTAGATATATAAATATATATATCGTCGCGGAATGAATGCCCGAGGGGGTGTCAGAGGTGTTCCGAATGTGAAATGCAAGTCACAGTCCACACCCGGTACACCCGCGTTTCACCAACGATTATTACGTCCCAACGTGATGGGCACAAATACACGCTTTTTAGGGCATGCAGGTTTCCTCACGATGTTTTCCTTCACCATTCAGCAAGTGGTAAGTGTGAAATACCCTGCACATAAATTCCGAAAAACTTGGTTTATGCCCGACCGGTTTTCTACCCCTGAGCTACCGCCACTTTAGATATAATTAGCCGTTAAACCGTGAATTCAATTAATACGTTCATAGTATCAAAACAAAGCCCCTTCTACCACATATTGTGACGGGCAACTACGGAACCCTACACTGCGCGTGGCCCGGCACGCACTTGTCCAGTTTTATTTATTTATTAATTATTTCATATGAGTCGAATTCTTTTCCAAGTTATTCAGCTGCCATTCTTCAGCGCTTGTCGACAATACTTGTTTACCTTTTCATGATTAAATGTTTTCTAAAGTAAGTTGGACAAAGAGGCACAAGTTTTTCAAGTAACTGATGCAGTGAAATGCGCAAGTAAGGCCTTGTCCAGATGCAGCGTTTCACACGCGCGAAACCTCATACGTAACCACTCGCGCGCAGTCGAAGGCTCCAATACAATGCGTCCACATGCTACGCGCGAATCAACGCGCGGGTTACAGACGCAGCATGTGGATGCAATGTATTGGAGCCTAGCAGTAGTTCGACTACGCGCGAGTGGTTACGTGCGAGGTCTCACGCGTGTAAAACGCTGCATCTGGACAAGGCCTAACTGACGGAGTAAACTGCACAAGGCAAACAGAGGAAACAATTTTCTAAAATAAATTAAAGACACTCTGCTGTTGACAGCTGAAAAAAACTGTGGAAAATGTTGCCTAAGAGATATTTTCACAAAGAAAAAGACAGAATGCTTAAGGCGAAGTTATCTAGTGAAATCTGTCCTGCTCCAACGCTTTCATTTCACACATGTTTATTCTACTCAGCGGGAGCTTGCCGCTCAGAAAACTCGCGGTTCCGAGGTGTTTTTATTTATTATTAAGGAATTAGACGGATGTGTTATTAAAATTACGGCTGCTTTATGTCACAATTTTCACGACGTTTATTTTAGTATAACTTTTAATTTCCAAAACTTAATACAGCTCAAATGAGATGATATTTAAATCATAGTTTAGACCTATCTTTGCGATTTAATTGGATCGAGCAAAATGTAAGTAATCGTGTATCGAACGGCCGAAATATCAAGATCAAAGAGTGAAATATGACATATATTTCAAACAAAATTTATCATCGCTATTTATCCATTTAAAATGAATTTGAAAAGTGACAAAATGGGATAACCCCCCCTTAAATTAAGTGTAGTCCTGTCAAGTCGTATCACACCGAATCGACACCATTATTTTTATGATTTTGGGCACGAAAAATCCAAAATAGATTATTATTACTATTATTATAATGTAGGTACACTTTTCAGTCACGGGCCCATAGGGACCCGATCATTTGAAAGGCATTCATGGGGCCGAAGCCAACATTGAAGAGGCCTTAGTAACATTTAATCTAAATGTGAAATGGCCGCATCCATGGAGGCCTCTCCCTCAATGTACCATTGGGATACACTAACGGACAGTCCCCCATAGTTGTCTAACTATTGCCAGGAAGGAAGCGACTTGGAGTGGGCTATGAGGGTGGGATGATAAATGGTCCGGATAACAGGGCTATGGAGTGAGATAACAGACATCCGCCTCAAAAATCTCTCACACATTTAAGTCTGTATTATTATCAAGTATAAGGTGTCGTTTATATATATAACCAAATTTATACCAGGACCAAGGTTCAATAACACTTTCTGTGAAATACTCAAAATAACATTTTGACTTCCTATCTAATTGAGTCGAGGTTATCGTTGAACTAGTATGGAGGCACAAAAAATATTTTTTGTACTTCGCAAACAGGGCCAATGAACCTTGGTCCTGACCACTCACCGAGTCTGCAATATAAATTTGGCTATATAAACGAAACTCACCTTACATTATTATTATTTAAAATACTAGCTTTTGTCCGCGGCTCCGCCCGCGTTATATTCGGTTTAACGACATGCTTTTTTCCGGGATAAAAAGTAACCTACGTGTTAAGTTGGGGTATAAGCTATATCCATTCTAAATTTCATTCAAATCCGTCTAGCTGTTTCAGCGTGAAAGAGTAACAAACATACACACACACAAACACAAACTTACGCATTTATAATATTAGTGTGAAGTGTGATGAGATAACATAGCCTTGTCTTATTTCACCACAGCGATTAAGGACAGCGCTAATTAGACACATGATGTATGAAATAACAAAGCCTTGTCTTATTCACCACAAACGATAACGACCGCGCTAATTAGACTCCTGATTTTTCAATGATATTGATCTATCCTACAGTAACCATGCATTTTTACGGGATAAAAAGTAGTCTATGTGTTAAGTTAGGATATAAGCTATACATATTCTAAATTTCATCCAAATCCGTTCAGCCGTTTCAGTGTGAAAGAGTAACAAACATACACACACACACACGCACAAACTTTCGCATTTATAGTATTAGTAGGATATGGTTGTAAATCCTATTAATACATAAGTGACATTTTTGTTTAGATGGATAGTGTGTATGATGTTGCAGAGGTCTTTAATGGTATTTAAAAAAATTAGACTAGAGTTAGATATTTTTAACTAAGTATTTGTAGTTTTGTTATAATTTAGTAATGCTTATTAATTTAAACAGGGTGGACCAAACGAATGTCCCCTGGAGAGAAAGTACTTTAAATTTTAAAGATAGCAAATTTTACTCAGAGAATCTTTGTTTAATCTTTTAAATTAAGGAAATGGGCATTCAAACAATTTAAAAAAATCACCTGCATGAACCGATATTCGAACCGGACAAATGTTTAAAAAAATACAACCTGTATTTTTAAGATACTGATCGAAACGGTCAAGCATAAAAACCAAATTCTTTTAAGTAACATAGTATCGTCATTAAAGGAAGACCACGAAATTTAACATTTTAATGACAAAACTCTATAAAGGTATCCCAAAATTCAATATTGTTAGAAGTAGGAACAAGAGGCAGAAAAAAATAAAATTCTTCGTTTTCCTGAACAACCTTTTAAAATTACATACTGATTTGATCCTGATGATTTACTGTATCGATGTGCAATTTTAAAATGTTGTTTGGGAAAATGAATAATTCGTTTTTCTCGCGTCTTTTCCGTAATTAAAACAATATTGAATTTTGAGATATTTTTAAGGGTTTTGTTACGAAAGTTTATAATTTCATGGTTTTCCTTCAATTTACGATACTATGTTACTCTGAAGAATTTGGTTCTTATGCTTGACCGTTTCGATCAGTATCTTAAAAATACAGGTTGTATTTTTTACACAGTTGTCCGGTTCGATTCCCGGTCTATGCATGTGATTTGTTTTAATTATTTGGATGCAGAATTCCTTAGTAAAATAAAGGTTCCCCTCCCGGGAGCATTCGATTGGTTCACCCTGTATAGGCATTTTAACCCAGGTCAGAAGGGTAATATGATTAGAGACTTAGTTACAGAAAATAACGAGTCTAAATCTTTTTTTTTCAAAAGACCTATAAACTTTCATGAAATGCTTATAAATTTCAAAAAAAAATGCATGGATATATAATTATAATAATTATTCGTAATTGTTTCACTACAAGTTATTGACATAGGAGTACCCTAGCCCAAGATCCGTTATAAAAGTGTTAACTTCGTTCAAACGCAAACACAACTTTATCGACTAGCAAAGAAAAACTTGACTTGAAATAGAAAAGTAATTTTATCGAGTTTTGATAGTATTTAACCATGGCTAAAAGAACCATTCTAATAGTTATGAAAGCCAACTTACTTGTTGAGATATGAATGGCTCAGTTAGCACTCGCTCCTTAGGCGAGAGTCCCGGGTTCGAAACCCGGTTCAGGGCTCCTCACATCCAGATTTACTTTTCGTTTGTGTACAGCAAAGATAAAACATTAATTTGCCAACTTACATGTTCAGAATCCACTTTGTCCATTTCAAGGAAGGGTTTCATCATTTTTTGTGCTCTCTTGTGTGCTGAAGCGGCTCGTTGTTGTAGAATCTGAAAAGTTTTTTTAATAACTAGAACTATAAAGGTGAAATAAAAAGCGTCATGTTCCGGCATACCGTCATGAGCAGCTGTATACAGGGGGAGTGGTTACAGGCAGCTGTTTAAGCATCAGTAACCCGTATTATTTATATAATTTTTCACATACGATTACGGAGAACTAATGAAAACTACCAGGAGAACTTTTTTATTAACCTTTTTAAGTACCAGTTTCATAAACTGTAGGTACTATTATTAAATTGAATTAAAGCAATTTTGCTGATACTGGGATACGTGTATATAATGTACTTATATTATTTATTTTTCTACATGTTTATAAAACAGTGGTGCCTTCACCAAAATTTAAGATTGTAGGTCTGTATGAAACATTATTTTTTTGCTATCTGTACCAGTCACTTTTGATAAAGTTGATTGTTGAGAGTGTCATCACTTAGTGGAACTTATCAATAATGCTACTACTTATTTTTCCACAAATTGTCTACTGTAATCTAAAGTGGAGACCAGAAAAAAGGTTAAAAATAATTTCGTTCCTTAACGATCGGAAACGCATCTCGGCATTCGGCCTCGCCAAAAACACTTTATCTGGGGATCAAATAAGTGATTATGAGTATAAAATACTGATAGATTCGATAGAAGTACACAAAACTAATTCAACGGGGTGAAGCCACGGGCAAAAGCTAGTATAAACATAACTACTTAAATAATTCACATAAATATAAAACGTATAGTGATGAGTGACTTAATATATTTAAAGTATAAATATTAATTAACTCAAGAAATAGTTGTCTAATTTTGTTCCTGAAGTCACTGATGTAACGACAAACTAATCCATAACCGTTTTGCTCACAGAGTGAAAGAACTTGTGTACATGCATTTGTTATGCTCACCACCTCTAACATGAAAGACCATATCGAGCTCGATAGCGCTTGATAGAGTGCTCTGTCACGCTCTGTTGGTGTACCTTAAGAGGGAGAGACAGCGGTACATTGAGCTGTCAAAGCTCGATACGGTCTACCATGCCAGGTACTCGGGAGTTCAAAGATGTGTATCTATCGGAGAGAATCAACAGCAGCCGCGCCTGCTACTAACCTGCAACCTCCTCTGTTCTGCTTCCGCCAGCTTCTCCTCGATGTCAGGCAGCGTGACGTCAGGCTGTGGAGGCTGCAACAGCCTCTGAACATGAGGCGGAGGGGACGACGGGAGCAGCTTCCGCGTCGTGTCCAGCTCCTCCAGGGGAATCTCGAAGGCTATAGCTGGGGGAAGAAGCAAGGGATCATCAGTCGAGACGAGGTTCTTTCTCGTGAATCCATGGATTTGAGAGATGGAATCTGATAGTGGAACTGGAGCCCTTGACTTTTTATGTATATTAAATTTAATACACAAATATACTCGAATAGATATATTTACTGACACGGACCCCAAACTAATATTTCATTTTTAGGGTGGCCAGCTTCAAAATTAAAAAAAACGGAACTTCATTGTCTTTCTGTTTACTTGTCAGTCTCTCAAAACCCTTTTTCTCGGGCCCCGTTAGAGATAGATATCAATTGAAATTAATATCTCTGAAGTCTATGATCCCATTGTGTTGTTTAAAAATCAGGCTTCTAACTCAACGCGAAAAAAGTTATTGCGCTTTACATAATAAATTTCAAACAAATTAGCTCACCATGAAAACCTATAGGGTAGTGGCTCGTATTGAACTTTTTGCTGGAAAAGCAATGAGAAGGTCAAGTTTGACGATAAAAATTGAAAAAAATTAAAAACCAAATTTCATTTTTTTGTATGTAACCATTAACCTATTATTTGTAGGTTAGCCTGGCGTCATACAAATAATGATTTTTCAAAGTGACATTAATTTTTTTCATATTTTTTCATTGTTAGACTTGACCTTCTCATTGCATTTCCAGCAAAAAGTTCAATGCACGCCACTGCTATGGAGTACATAAAGTTGACTAAGAATTACAATCACACATCTAGGAAAAAATTCAAAAAATTACACGTAATATTGGTATTTGATGATTGAAGAAGAAATAATGTCCAACTTAATTAGACCCTTTGGATACATAAATGGCAAGATCGTAAATGTCAAGTTAAGTTGGTAATTTAAACTGCTCGTGGTGTAAGTTTTTGTTTTAAACGGTATATAGGAAGATACTTGACGAGATTTTAGGATTCCGTACCTCATTCTGATGTCCGTCTGTCTGTCCATCTGTCCCTTTTTCTCAGGCCCCGTGAGAGATATATATAAATATATTATATTATATCGTCACGACATGAATCCCCGAAGGAGTGTCAGAGGTATTCCGGGTGTGAACTGTGAAATGCAAGTCACAGTCCACACTTGGCACACCCGCGTTTCACCGACGATTATTACGTCCCAAAGTGATGGGTGGTGAGCCCTATCGCCGTTCTTCGGGCACGAATACACGCTTTTTAGGGCATGCAAGTTTCCTCCCGTAAGAAATATTGTAACTAATACCTCCTACAGAAATCTGTAGCCCAATGTTTCTATAAAAAAATCAGGCTTCTAATTATACACGGAAAAAAGTTACTGCTGTAGGACACTTTCAGTGGACATACATATAAACTTGAAATTCTTGTCTTATCAAGTGTCTTGAATCTTGAACTCTGCTTACGAGTAGTGTTTAGGAAACAATCGAAACATTACCAATATTCAATTATTCAAGGAAATATTTAGGACGAACTTGATTAGACCCGTCAGTTACATAGAGTTGAATGGATCGTCAATGTCAAGTCATTGTATCAAGCGGTATATATGGAATCTCGAAACACGAGTCCTAAGGGTTCCGTAACCAAAGGGTAACCAACGGGACCCTATTACTAAGGCTCTGCTATCCGTTCGTCCGTTCGTCTGTCACCAGGCTGTATCTCATGAACCGTGATAGTTAGACAGTTGAAATTTTCACAGATTATGTATTTCTGTTGCCGCTATAACAACACGCGCACTACCCTGATCTTTTAGCGGCTTTTAGCAATTTAGATGCCGTGCTTGTATCTGAATCACTACTGAAGCCCTCAATACCTTCCACCATGTACAGTCTACCAGGTTTCAGCTTGATTCGAAATGACAGAACCGGTAAAGGATGGGGAGGAGTTGCAATTTATCTTCGGTCTGATATTCAGTGTACGGTTGTCAATCAGTCTCCTAGTGCATACTCCAATTCAGCTGAACATTTATTTATTGAAATTTTTCTTCAACATTCTAAAGTTCTTCTTGGCGTTTACTACAGTCCCTTCCTCAAAATTGATTACTTTAACAGCTTTGAAGCCATATTGGAAGATCTTAGCCCACCTTATAATGATGTAATTGTTTTAGGTGATTTTAATACCTGCCTCCTAAAAAATGACTCTCGCTCTAAGCAACTTTCCTCAACTGTCTATTCTCTTGACTTTCATATTCTACCTCTTTCTGCAACTTATCATAAACCTCACTGTATTCCGTCTCTTCTCGACCTCATAATAGTTTCCAATCCCCATAAAGTCGCCACTCATGGCCAACTCACTGCCCCCTTTTCGTACCATGATTTAATATATGTCTCGTACAAGATACGTCCTCCCAAATATAAACATAAATACCTCTTTCTACGTAGTTTTAAGGGAATAGAACTGGAGGCGCTTAAAAAGGATGCTTTAGCCATTGACTGGTCTCCAGTCACTGGCTCTGTAACAGCTGACTCCAAAGTTGACAACTTTAACCGAATTTTAATTGCCCTTTTCGACAAATATGCCCCTATCAAAAAGGTCAAAGTAAAACACGTGCCAGCTCCTTGGCTTACACAAGCAATTCGAGACACAATGGCTTTGCGTGATAAGGCTAAGCACAAATATAAAAAAACACCAAGTGATCACAGTTTTGAAGCATACAAAAAGTTGCGTAATCGCTGTACAAGGATGTGTAGAAATGCAAAGAGGAGCCACATTCATAATTCAATTGAAAGCCTTAATCCAAGTCAGGTTTGGAAATTCCTAAAAACACTAGGCATTGGTAAAGTTTCTAATACTCACCATGGCACTGTCGATTTAAATGCACTAAATTTGCAATTCTCTAAACCACTTGTCACTTTAGAAGACAAAATAAAAAATAAAACACTCAATTTCTTAAATAAAAAGCCCAAGCCTGATTGTGATTCCTTCATTTTCAATTGTGTAACAGAGTGTGACGTTAAGAAAGCGGTTCTGTCTATTACCTCAAAAGCTGTTGGTAATGATAATATCTGTTCCCAGATGCTATTACTTATTCTTGATTCACTGTTACCTGTAATCACTGATATCCTCAATTTCTCCTTGGTTACCTGTACATTCCCTTCGCCCTGGAAACAGGCGCTTGTTATTCCTCTTCCGAAAACTTCTAACTCCTTGAAAACTTCCCATCCTTTCCAAAGTCCAAGAAACCATCGTGCACAACCAACTTTTCTCCTATCTGATTAAAAACAATCTTCTGAATCAGTTTCAATCTGGATTTCGACCTGGTCACAGTACGGTAACCGCACTTTTAAAAGTTACTGATGATATAAGGCTAGCCATCGACAACAAGAAACTGACAATTTTGACGCTATTAGATTTTAGCAGTGCGTTTAACTGTGTTGACTTCGATGTTCTGCTAGGTATACTCCGCTCTCTTAACGTATCTCCACTTGTTACAGAATGGTTCGATACTTATCTTAGAGGTCGACTGCAGTGCATACGCTCGGACGAGGTTACCTCGGAGTGGTGTCAACTATCCGCTGGTGTTCCTCAGGGTGGCGTCCTCTCACCTATCCTATTCTCAATTTTTATTAATTCCATCTCAGAAGTACTTTCTTGCAACTACAATCTTTATGCAGACGATTTACAGCTATATCGACACTTTGTAGTATCTGAAGTTGAAACTACAATTTCTCAAATAAATGAGGATATGGGTCATGTGCAGAAGTGGGCTGAATCTTATGGGCTCTTAGTGAACCCTAAAAAATCTCAGACGATAATCATTGGTAGTAGATACATGACCAACCTCCTGAACAAATCTACCCTGACACAGGTCTCCTATAACAGTATCCCCATTGCATACGCTGAAACTGTGAAAAACCTTGGTGTCTTTTTTGACTGTAACTTATCGTAGACTGCTCACGTGAATGAAGTCAGTAGAAGAGTTTTTGCCACTTTTTACTCCCTCAAGCGTCTCCAGCGATTTCTGCCCCATAGAACAAAGGTAACTCTTGCACAAACCCTTCTATTGCCAATCATCGACTATGCGGATTTATGCTTCCTAGATGCCAATGACGAGTTGCTTAGCAAACTACAACGTCTTCAAAACCTGGGGATTCGGTTTATTTTCGGACTGCGTAAGTTTGACCATGTGTCTCATTATAGAGAGGAGCTGAAATGGCTTCCTATTCGTCAACGACGAAATTTTCACATTTTATGTTGCCTCTTTAATATCCTTAGGAGCCCTACTACCCCTCCCTATTTGCGTGAACGCTTTAACTACCTTCTTTCCAATGACAAACAGAACAGACCACACACAGTATCTCTTTTAAAAACTCCATGTCATAACACGGGTGCTTTTAGAAATTCATTCACGGTGACATCCATCAGACTCTGGAACTCCCTACCGCATACGATTCGTGACTGTCCTACGATCAGCCTATTCAAGAAGAAGCTTAAAGGGCATTATTTATAAATATTTTTCCCTTTAAAATATATATTTATTTATTATTTATGCAGGTATATATGTTGCAGTCAAAACTCTTAACCAGTCAAAAGTACTATTGACTAGCAAAATCAGTCAAAAGTACTTTTGACCGTATGCTTTAGTCAATAATACTTTTGACTAAAATAACAGTTAAAAGTACTTTTGCCCAATGGAGCTGGTTAAAAGTACTTTTGACTAAGTGATTCCGTCAAAAGTATTTTTGACTGGTTGTATCAGTCAAAACTCTTAAAAAGTTGTGGTCGATAAAAATAACGACAAACGCACATATAAACTTTTATATTACTCATTATTATTTATTCATTGCATTATGTAGGTATATATAATATTTTAATTTTTTACATATGTATATATATTTGGTTAGGCATTATATTTATTTATGGTCTATTCAGTTTATTTATTAATTGCATTATGTATAATATTCTTATTCCAATAAGTATTTATTTTATGCATGTGTATAACTTTAGTAGCCCAACTTAAATATAGTTTTTTTAAATATATTTCCCTTAAGTATCATATTTGTTTCATTATAAAATATTATTTTTATACAGATTAGATTTGACATGTAAAACGTATACTTTATGTATCTATTTTACAAATAAACATTTTGAATCTTTGAACCTTTGAATTAGTGGAGAACGTGCTAATATTAGAACAAAAATGAGTGACTACGAAAAGAAAGAACGGTTTTTGCAAAGAATTTTAGGAATAGAAGATATGAAAGATAGTCATTTCAATGTGATGACAAAAGAAAAATTTGAAAAGTTTGCAATGGATGTGGAAGACGCGAAATTTGATGAAAAGAAAACACCATTACAGTACAGTAGACTAAAACGCTTTAACATCATTAAAGTTTGTGGTATAAAAAAATTAGTTACAAACTCAGAACCTGTCAAATATTTTTAGCTGCAAAGAACGCTGCTATCGGAACAGGACAAGGTTATGCACGATGTGTATGTTCCACGGGCTGTAAAAACAATTAATGTTTATGCAAGAAAAAGGGAGTGTAATTCAAAGTGGCATAATAGTTTGAGTTGCATGAATAAATAATTCGTTATTGTAGACTTGTTTATTTAAAAAAAAAACACGTATGTTGTTTAAGATGCATAAATAAGTAAAACATATATAATTTACAAGGTTTTCATTATATAATCACGAATTATGTTTTGTTTTTTTTTATTTCAATTAAAGTTAAAAATTATTTAAGAAAAGCGATTCACGTAATATAGGTAATGTGTTTTTATAACCTGTAAATTTTTTGATTACCTATTTTAATTACTATTTTTAAGTGTATGTCTTCTTTGTATTGATTGTAATGCCAAATTTTTCGTAATAAACGATTTCACATTTGATAAATATCTTTTTTATTCACATCTAACGAGTTAATAGTGCTTTTGACTGAATCTTTATTGCAGTTAAAACTACTTTTGACGAAGAGCGTCAGTCAAAAGTACTTTTAACCGCAAATTTGCAGTCAAAAGTATTAATAACCAATAATTTACTGTCAAAACCACTTTTGACCAACCTGTTCAGTCAAAACTACTTTTGACTGATTTTGCTAGACAATAGTACTTTTGACTGGTTAAGAGTTATGACTGCAACATATACACTGTATGTATTTATGTTTATGTTTGGTATATACTAAATTCTTGTTTTAAACATATATTTATGAATACTTTTGTTATGTAGGTTTATGCCCATGTTTATATTACAGTATTTAAGTATGTTTGTTCTTTTTATATTTAAGTCATTATTAATTAATTTATTATGTAAGTATTTATTTAAAAGTTAGGTATATTTAAGGTAGTTTTAAGTTGATATTATCTCCACATTTTTATTTTTTATATCACTTGTTTCTTTATGTGTGCACATTTGATCACACACTTTTAGTTAATATTTCCTTAGCACCTAGGTTTTGCTGGCAGAAATCTCTCTCAGAGATAAGCTCGCCTATAGCACGTTTAATTTAAGACTGCTTGTACGTATAACTTTTCTGTGCAATAAAGAATATGAATATGAATAAATACTAAAACTGGCCAAGTATAACAGATATGATTTTTTGCCGTTTTTATAGATAATGGTACGGAAGCCTTCGTGCGCGAGTCCGACTCGCACTTGGCCGGTTTTTATTTTTGTTGTGTCTAGACACAGTTGTCTAAACAAACATTAATGCCCTAACAAGTGTGTATTTGGGACGGCACAACAGGACATATAAAAAAGTTCGGTGAAAAAAAATCAAAATGTTGACTGTTTCAGACATACAGCATACTTTCAGGACCACCTCTAACACTCTCACGAGGATATACGGACGTAGTTTAGCAAAATTGTTTCAAACCACGCGAAGCTAGTCTTGAGATATTGACTTTTGAAGTTTATTTGTATAGGGTGATTCTATGATTTGGGTTGGGATACTATAGTTATATCTTCGCACACATAACGGATAGCTTGGATTTTTTTTGATATATGAAAATTCGGCATCAACTGATCGCTTTGGTATACTTAACTTATTTTTGTCTGTCTTGTGGATTGGAACGTTTTTGCTGAACTACGTCCAACTTAATTGTCGTAATAAACTTCCAAACTCAATAAAAGAAGTACGAAGTATTACATCTTTTAAAAACAAATTAAAATACTTTCTTGTTAACAAAACGTACTACACAGTTAAGGAGTTTTTAACAGATACATATGTAGGTACTAATTTGGAAACATGAGCCAGATAAGTTTTAAACTCAAAATATATATAATTTTTTCAAGTTTTAGTAATTGATGTATTACGGATATTATAATATTAATATTAATTTTAATAATAATTTTTAATGTGTGACATGATGTTTAATGATTATTTCTAACATTTAATATATAAGTTTATAACGTGTGTTCCTTAAAAAACAATTTAATCTGTTATTTAAAGTTTAGTTTTCTTAACATCCTTAAAATGTTTTCTTTGATGTTTAGTACCTATTAAGTTTATATTTTGTATGCCGAATGGTAAAGCATATGGGAGATTTTTTTATGTTTAACAACCCTTTTCCTATGTCTGCACAAATAAAGATATTCTCACTCTCATTCTCGATTTACCAGGTTTTGTTTAAAATTAATAATAAACCTGAATTAATTTTCAACAAAAAACCTTTTATCATCTCAATTCCAAGAGAAAAGTTTTCTCCGGACGTTCTATTCGAGTTTTATTTCAGTTACCGGAAGTTCTGAGGAAAAAACTCAAATGAAACTAAAAAGGTTGTTGTTATCCTAAGTAAAGATACGCCCGGGAGAACTTTGAATAAATTGTACTTATCTTGGGTTCGAATAAATTATTCCACTTTACGAAGGCTTATTTTGAAATGTTTTATAGCGATATCCATCGCTTTGAATACTCTCAATATTATTAGTCCTGGTTTTGCCTGAGAGCTGTCCTCTTACTCTCCCCCGAATAACTTCGGGAGGATTTCCGAGTAAGATGGTGGTACCTCCACAGTCGAGCCCGGCATTAGCTCTACCACCTTCAAATATGTCTTGAAATATGTTCCTAGTTAATCTTTTCTAGTTTGTAATGCACTCTAATAATATTTAGACTAATCCAAAATGATGGATTTCGCTATAAAAATGTAATAATGTATTTCGCAAATGGATGTTTTACAAGTGTTTTACAAAATAACAATATTAATTATGATAAAAAAATATGCGGCATTTATCTAACGTATCTAACGTATAGTGGTTTCAGAATGTTGGCTTTGTGCTACCGATTACTTGAAAATATTGAAAAGTCAATTAAGCGCGATAGTAGGCATCCTGCTACGAAATCTTTATAAGTACCTTCAAAGGCAATCCATTTCTAAAGGTGCTTTCGATTTTTTAGCTGCGTTAACACTATCACTTTCTGACAAAAATGTATGAATCCAGTATATTAATCAAAGTCGACTACAGTCCATAAAATATAGCTTTATCCATGTCACAGCTGTCAGATATATGTGACAGCTATAACATTTGAGTATGAAAAACAGAGTAAGAAATACAAATTGCATTGCGCTGTCCTACGGTAACAAGGCTCAAGCTGTACCTACTATTTTACGGATTGTAGAACCATGCTCTATTCATGAAAGTTCATAGAAACTGGCTCATCCAAGTTAACTTTCTCCAAGCGGACTATGATCGTGTTGAATATTAAAAATTTCAGCTAAAACAGCCCAGTACTCCCACCATAACGCCAAAGCCGGAAAAACGCGGGCAGAGCCACAGGCAACAGCTAGTAATAAAATGCCTAATTCCAACTATGATAGAAATAAATTTCTATATTTTTAAACACTTGGCGATTTATCCATCGCAAGGAGATAACAAATTAAATTTATATCACTGCGGTATAGAAAATCAGAAAAGTAAATCTGGACGTGAGGAGCTCTGAACCGGGATTCGAACCCGGGACCTCTCGCTTACCGGGCGGCCTAATTCCACCCATTCCATTAGTCTTTTTCAAAAAAAGTCAAGAAACTTCGCAAAATATTTTTTCTGTTTCAAATATTTTTTTAATTAACCCTATTTTATCTCATTATTGCTAAAACAATCGCAATTTAGATCGTGGCTCGGATCCTTACAGAGCTTTAGAAACTCACGTGGTTTGGGCTTAACTGGCGTGTCAGGTAGCACCACTGTCGGCAGATCATCGTGGGCATCTTCAGGTTTGTGCCCATTTACCAATCCTTTCCCATTGGTCATTTTGTGCCCGTTGGTTGTGGCCTCTTGAGCTGGAATCACTTGGCTAGAAGAACCGCAACCCATCGCGACCTCTGGTTGGTTGGCAAGTTCACATCACAAGTTTCGATTTCACAGTACTTGGTTTTGATTGTCCCAGACTCAGGGAACAGCAGTTTTGGTTTGACTGAAAAATAAAATACATGAACATTATTATTGGATAGAGCTATTTCAAAACAATTTACTGCTCCAATTTGTGTGAGCGATATTTTCGAAACCAATTAAAAAGATACCATCACGTAATGCTCGGTACTTAGTTATGATTCACAGTCATGAAATAACGTCAAATTTCCTTGAAAATATAATATAATGGAACTTTCCGCTGAAAGTTGGTCACAATATTTATGTCAGTTCAATGACTGTCACGATGAATATTTTTATTGAGACCATTCTGAAAACAAAGTGAGTCATGGAAAATTTAAAAGTTCTTTGGGAAATAATTTGCGGTTATAAGCATAAAAATTGGGCCCCTTCTGACTGTGAATGAAACCCAAATTATTATTATTTGCTGTTATCACTGCAGTCTGACCACTTTTATTTAAGATAGGGATGAAACAAAAAACTGTTTATAAATGCTATTTTTCGAGGTATTTATGGTTCCGTACATCCAAATGATAAAACGGAACCCTTATAGGATCACAGTTGTCCGGCCGTCTGTCTATCTTTGTGTCTGTCCGTCTGTCAAGACCTTTTTTCGCGGGCTCCGTTAAGGCGAGGTTATCCAGAGAAATCTGTTCTGCTCCAACGCTTTCATTTTACACATGTTCATCCTGCTCAGCGGAAGCGAGCCAATCAGAAAACTCGCGGTTTCGAGGTGTTTTTATTTATTATTTTGGAATTAGAAGGATGTGTTTTTAATAAGACGGCCGTTTTATGTCACATTTTTCACGGCGATTATTTTAATATAAGTTTTATTGTCCAAAACTTAATCTAACTCAAATGGAATCATATTTAGATCATAGTTTAGACTATGGGAAATGCAAGTAATCGTGTTTCAACAGCCGAAATATTAAGACCAAAGAGTGAAATATGACATATATTTTTAACAAAATTTAAGCATCCCTTTTTACTGGTCTAAAATGAATTTGAAAAGAAACTAAATCGCGACAACCCCCCTTTGAAACTAATATTATTTCATATCATATTCATAGATAACGTAAATTATTACTACCACTATACTACCTACCATTAAATAAGTTTAATATTAGTGTTTCTGTTCAGTGAATAAATAATTTAATACTTCCTACAGAAGTTTACGGCCCCTTCTAGCTCAACTCGAAAAAAAGTATTAAAATTTCATAGAAATTGGCTCACCATAAAACCTCTAGAGTACTTCCTGTCGACTTAGCAACTTGACATTCGGTTCACAAGTAGGCCTTATAGCACAGGTATAGGTGTAGGAATAACTTAATAGACAACATACAAAGCATACCGTCACGACATGAATCCCCGAGGGCGTGTCAGACGTGTTACCGAGCGTGAACTGTGAAATGCAATTACAGTCCACACCCGGTACACCCGTGTTTCACTGACAATTATTACGTCCCAACGTGATGGGTGGTGAGTGAGCCCTATCGCCGTACCTATACCGTATGCTTTTTTGAGGATGCAGGTTTCCTCATGATGTTTTCCTTCACCGTTTAGCAAGTGGTAAGTATTAGGTAAGAACACAAATATTGTGCACATAAATTCCGAGAAACTAATTGGTGCATGCCCGACCGGGGATCGATCTTGGGTCTCAAGATTGAGAGGCTAGCGTTCTACCCCTGAACTACAGCCGCATGTAATTTAATAGACCCTTTGGATATATAGAGTTCAATAGATCAAATGATCGTCCAGACTGCTCGTGAAATAAGTTTGTGTTTTAAACGCTATAGTACTGGACCCTCACATCATGAGTCCTACTCGCACTTGGCCAGTTTTATCTGTATGGGTTTTTTTATTATGTGCCGTCATAGAGGCCATAGTAAGGCAACATACAACTACAGCCTCACACTTTTTACAAACCATACCAGAGGTGCAAGTATCTGATGGACCGTGATAGTTAGACAGTTGAAATTTTCACAGAATACTCCCATACAACAGACATGATTTTTTTGCCGTTTCTATAGATAATGGTACGGAACCCTTCGTGCGCGAGTCCAACTCGCACTTGGCCGGATTTTGTACTTGACCGGTTGTTTTCTCTACAAATATAATTTTATATTGAACATAAACCTGGCCAGAAATAAAACGGAAATTATAAAAAAAGATAATATTGATGAAACTCGTGACGTTCATTTAAAAAAAAGAAACAACTGAACGGAGGCAAGGGATTATTCTGTTTTGGTTAAGTATCTCAAAGAGACGAAAGGTGAAAAAATGAAAAAAAAAATTGAAAAATATGTTATTTCTGAAGTGATTCGCCTTTCATCTTTTGACTGCGGTGCTAGCGTTTTTGGGAATTTGTAATATAGGGTAATAGACATATCGAAGTAGCTAGGTCGCACTGATTGTTGTGTGGCAAAGCATTCAACTGTTTGTTGACCTCCAGCCCAGTAGACCGATGACCTGGAAGGGTCTCAGGTGTTGACTGGTGGAGAAAGGCTGAATATCAAGAGTCGTGGCGCGTTGGAACTGGTCGTTGTCTACAAGCGGATGATGTTTTGTTTTGATTATTGATATTGCAAAATTTAACGCCAAAATTGAATTGTTAACGCCTTAGTCGGGCCGCAATGTATTGTTTTGTGCTTGTTAGTAGACTATAGTATACTGGGTGAAATTCAATCAACCGACCAAATTTATACGGGAGACTCGGTTAGTGATCAGAAACAAGGTTCAATTACCCTTTTGGTGAAATTATATTAATATATTTTTGCTTCCTTACTGCTTAGACTAGGAATTGTACCTAAACTAGTCTAAGAAGTACGGGAGCAAGAAAATTTTTAATTTGGCTAAAAGTTTTACTGAACCTATTTTCTGATCACTAACCGAGTCTCCAGTATGAATTTGGTCGGTTGATTGAATTTCGTCCTATATACCGGGTGTAAATAGAGTGCGACCATTAAATGAAACCACATATTCTACCGACCCTAGTGAACCACTTTTCCTAAGAGTCATACCCGCGGACACCCTTAGTTTAGGAAATAATTGAGTTCCAAACAAAAATGCGTAAACCCTAACGCACCGCCATACGGGCGAGTTTAGAGAGAGCGTCGTCGTCCGTTTCACGGACGTCGCTTCACGGACGACGCTCTCTCTAAGTTTTTGTTTGGAACTCAATTATTTCCTAAACTAAGGGTGTCCGCGGGTATGACTCTTGGGAAAAGTGGTTCAGTAGGGTCGGTAGAATATGTGGTTAAATTTAATGGTCGCACTCTATTTACACGCGGTATATATACTGATAATAAAGTAGTAAAAAAGTCATGTCTGTACATTAAACAATTTTACGAAATTTCAATTGAACTGGGTCATTAATATTGGACTGAGAAGAAAACAATTTTTCAAAATTTTTGTATGTATGTATCTTCCCTTTTAACTCGAGAACCACTCAACAGATTTAGGTGCGTTTTTTTATTATCACTTTAGTGAGCCTGGTCAACATAAAGGCTATAAAGGTGTTCATAAAACAACGCCCAAGTCGAAAACGCGGCAGAGATGGAAAACGCGTGCGGCGCCGCGGGCGAAAGGCTACAACGTGAAATTTAAGTCATTTTGTTAAAGAAAACTGGGGACAGTACTCGTCCATATGAACAACTTTTACTATGAAGCTAACCCTGAAATCGTGAAAAAAATCTCAGCTGTTTCATAGAAAAGTTAAATACCTACTCGACCCAAATGTATTCAAATAATTCTTCAGTTCAAAATCAAGATTCTACGATATGAATGTAAAAACATATACCTATACAATATGAATGTAAAAACATATACATATATGTAATAAAATAGTCACATAAAACCAATATACACAAGTAAAACTAGACGATTCTGTTTGTTTATCAACAGTCTTCAAGGGAGCTATTCCGGAGAAACAGTCGAAGCGAGATTTCTATAACTCAAGCTAAAAATGTATGGAGTTCGACAGATAAAACGGGTTTTTACGCTCGAGAAGGCTAATTCAATAGACTCAGAATAATCCTTCAGGTTATCTTTTTCTGTGTGTTTTGACACAAACTTTCTCCTTCAATTGAATTATCGGAATTCCGTCGAAGTTATGATAATGTTTTGCGCAGTTCTAGTTTCTAGTTATTATATTATCCTTTTTTTGAATCATGTCAGTATCCAGCATGTTTAGAAAGAAATGAACTTTTTGTGATTTTTCTGAGAATAGTTTTAACATAGAAAAAGTTCCGTTAACGACTATATTTTTTTATGATTTAATTAGAAAATGTGTAGTTATCAGATTTTTCCTTAACCCGTCCGGTAAACGTGCATTTTTGCAAGTTTGCAAATTTTCCCGCCAATTTTGTTTTTGGCTATATCTCCGGAACTAGTTGTCCAATTCTAATGCAGTTTTGTTTTTCTAAAACTAGATAAAATTTGCTAAAAGAAAACATTTTTTTTTCTTTGTTCAAGTTGGGGGGGGGCTTTCTCCTTGAAAAAATCTTAGTTATATATATGAATATATGTATGTATACTATATATATATGTCTATTCAAATTTTATAATATTGTAAAAAAATATAAACAATAATAAAAAAAAATTAAAAAGAATATAACTCTATACATATATTTAAAAAAAAAGAAGATTTGGGCCTAGAATAACAATCCACAACTTTTTTTATATCATTATAATTTTTATTTTTATTTTTTTTATTGCTCATCTTAATAGCTTTCGAAAAATACCCATATCACTAGGTTTATAATATATTAACTAACAATAATAATTTTTTATTTACAATTCGGCCTAGGCGTGACGATCGTCACGACTGTGACTCTACTCATTTTGCATCAATCAGAACTGAACTCTACGACGTTTCCTTTTAGTTTAAAATAGCGCGCTCTCAGCCGTGGCTGTTACAACCACCAAGAAACACGCGCCCACAAAAATCTGCGTTTTTATTTAATGACTCTGCTTCTAGATGCAATTTTTAAAATGTTGTAAGACGAGCCGACGATGTCATTTGTTAACTTATTTTTAATATAAATTTCAAGGCTGTGTGATTTAAGAAAGGCCCTTTAACACTCGAAAACATTAAATTTAGAGGTAACTTCAACTTCAAACTTCAAGATCAGCCTATCAGCCATTAGTCTACTGTCTATATTACTTTTACTATACCGATTAACCAAGTTACACAACGTGATATGCACATTTGAAGTTGGGCATCTAGCCTTATACGGACCCTTAAACTTGTAGTATAAGCCGGTATTATACTTGACAAATTTCATAGTTCTAAGTGAACGGAAAATATCCCTTGAGAGTGTCAAATATACGTTTTTGGGGCATAAACGGCCGTATCTTTTTAGGGTTCCGTATAGTTTCCCTTATAGTTTCGCCATGTCCGTCTGTCCGCGGCTTAGCGCAGAGACTATTAGTACTAGAAAGCTGTAATTTGGCATGGATATAAATATTAATCACGCCGACAAAATGGTAAAATAAAATCTCGGAATTATTTTTTTTAAGGGTACCTCTCATACACGTAAACTGGGGATGTATTTATAGGCCGCTTAAAAACATTGTGGGTGTGTGAAAACTATTTTTCGATTTAGGGATCCGTTGGCGAAATATTAAGCTTTAAAGTGAAAATTTTAGTTAGAGTGGAGCGTCCCCCCCCCCCTGCTGGCTACACGGTTGCTTATAGAAATGTGAAAAAATTCACAGAAGTAGTATATATAATGAATTTAAAGGGAAAACTATCACAGCTAAGTGGGCTTTACAGGTTTACGAGTACAGGTCGCGCCAAGCTTTTGGCCCCCTATAATGTATGGGACCAGAAGTTTGGCGCGGTCTGTATTAGTAGACCAACTTATATCTACCGGGCAACTACGGAACCCTACATTGCGTGTGGCCCGACACGCACTTGGCCGGTTTTTTTACGTTAACTTAGAAGTTTGATTTTTTGACAGTCACAGGACTGTAAACTTGACTATATGATTTTTTAATTTCATTTCAAAACCTTTGAAATGACATACAGACGGACGGACAGACAGATGGACAACACAATGATAGGATCCGCTGTTTTCTTTTGAGGTACGGAACCCTAAAAATCACAGACAAGTGAGAATTTTTAGCTGCATACCGTATCAACTAGACTGCAATTTCAATGCGATCCTTTCATTACTTGTAGGTTATGTTAAGAAACAAACCAATTTCCAGATTTACATTGTATTTAGGAATAAGGATTTATATCTCAATACTTCTACCAGCGGCTCGCTCGTGTAAAAGTATCTTTCAATGTAACATAAAAATATGAAATAAACCGGCCAAGTGCGAGTCGAACTCGCGCACGAAGCGTTCCGTACCATTATCTATAAAAACTGCCAAAAAACCATGTCTGTTGTATGGGAGTGCGCAGTTCCGATTCTCACTGGTGACAGACGGACAGCGGAGTCTTGGTAATACCCCGTTCCCCGTTGTTACCCTTTGGGTTGGACCCCCGTTGGTTACCTTTTGAGTACGGAACCCTAATAAAAACTATTACCGATTTTGCTTCGCGGTCATTTTATCAACAGCCTTTAAAGCCTATATATGTCGACCATGTTACTACGATAATAGTAAAGCAAAGTGCTCCATAGGCATAACTAGGTCGAATCCAGGGGGCACGGAACCCCCTCATACTACTGTCCCCCCCCCCCCTAGACTACTGTCAACCCCCCCCTACCCCCTAGTCTACTGTCTGCACTCCCACCTAGACTACTACTACTGTCTGCCCCCCCCCCCCCCGCCTTAGACTATTGTCTGCCCCTCCCCCGTACACTACTGTATGCCCCCCCCTAGAAATATTTCATCAATTTTGAGGCGTTATTTTTTTTGTTTTATGATTTGTATGTGATTTCGTTGTATGTAGGGAAGTTTTTTTTTTAATGTATTATAATTTTAGAATAAATTGTATCGAGAAAGTTAATAAATATAATAATTTATCTTATTACGATCACATAATCGAGAACAGATACTTGTTGCCGGCTTCATGGGTTGGAGCAGAGGCCGCCCCCCCCAGCAACAAATCCTAGTTACGCTAATGAAGCGCTCCCTTTTCGAAATCTGTTTGACGGTGACGACGTACATACCTACGTGCAAACAATTGGACAACTGGTCTTACCACAGTGCAAAATATGGATTTTTAATTTTTTTAAACTCTAGTTTTCATATATATATTCAGTCTTTTATTTAAAAAAATTTAACTTCACACTTTCGTACAATGTACCTTTTCTGCTTCGCAAATCTGAGATACATTTTTATTTACACAGTTTTAAGGCAATTTGAGTATTGTTTTAGCATTTCAAATATTTAAACCAATCAGGGTCGCGCGTTCGCGTCCCGGCGCTTCGTTCGCGGTACTACTAGCGCAATAGATACTATATCGACTTACTGTGCTACTTCCACATGTTCTATAAGTATAAGTTGTTTCGCCCGAACAGCCTTTTTTCCGAGTGATAGTGGTTGATTTAGACGGAGTGAGGAGCTTTGATACTTTTTACATTACATCTTTATTTTGGTGATTGTCTATTTAAAAGCATTTTCGTGTATAAATTTAACTTTGAATTTATTTATTCAAATAAACTGTTGTAAGTTATACTCGTACCAACGAAAAAAAGTTACTTACCTATTTTCAGCTTCACTTTCGGACATTATTCTAAGCAATAAAGAATATGCATGTAATTTTTTTTATGCACTAATCGTTAATATATGATCAATTTAACGCTATGGATAAGAATTTACAACTAAATTATCCATATTTCATAGTTATAAAATCTAAATAAGTTTCTAATCTTCTACAGTTCAGACGGCTGCCATTTTAGCGCGCATCAAGTGACGTCACGTGATACTGCTCTTGCTTGCGGTGTATGGCGAGTGGCCGGTTTTCTTTAATTATTTTTGATTAAGACAACCTATTACAAAATATTTAAGGGTTTTATTTTACATTTATTAATATTGAACTTAATATTTTATGATGAAATGTACTCACTTTGTCACAAAAGGCAGAAGCCAATGGTGACGCGTTTTGCATTTGCGTTTCATTTCATCAAAATGTTGTATTTTTTAAATGGAAATAATTATAAAACTATAAAATAAAATAGTTTCCCATGGTCATCGTGTGTTTTTGTATTCCATCTACTAAGTAAATAGAATACAAAAAACGCAATATATTACTTATTTAAACGACATGCATATTCTCTATTGTTTTTGGCGATTTCGTTATAATATTCATATATTCTTGATTGCGGCTAGTGTGATACAGAAGATATAGAATTATATTTTATTATCTACATTATTTACGATTCGTCAAAACACGAAAAACTTAAGAGATGCCTTGAGCGAAAATGTAAATGCTGAAAATTTATCGGTGGGAAATTACACTGGCGTAATTTTAATGCAATAACTTGTCAATATTTTGAGAGCACATTTAATTTTTTCAAGGTTCTCTAATTCATAGCATAGACAAAAATGTTCATCCATGTTCATAGGAAAGATTAACTCCTGGATTTAATAACTGTGTGGCGCCTCACTGTTTTGTAAGTGACATTAGGCACCTAAGTGTGATCTTTTCTATGATAGATTGACGGATGTGATGCGTGAATGCTTGAAGTTCTGTGAGAGTGAAGCCTCAATGACCATGTCCTTAGATTTGCAATATTAGATTGTTTTAACATTTTTCTGTTTGTCGTTACTTTTCTGTCTCCCTTCTGTATCTTGTAATTCTCTTTGTGTCTGTACGGTGATTTAGATTTAATCTGTTATGCTGTGCAGTTAATGATACATAAATAAATAAATAAATTACCATACTGAAATCTAAAGTCTGTTCTGTGCTGATCTAGTATCAACACTTTTCATGAAATGCGGTCAACAATCATCACGACACCTACCCTTGATTGCCGCTACATAATGCATGGCCCCCTTCACCCCTTGCCTACTTTGCCCTCAAATTATCTTCTCACCAATATAATTTGATCTCTCATACTAGGTCGAACTACCCCGAAAGACTCTATTATTGATTGAGAGTGAAACGGTGAGGGAGACCAGCGTATGGTGGTCATCATATGCACACACTGATGGAAACCAATCGATTTTAATAATTACGAGGTTGTCTATGTTCATATGTGTGAGTGTGTTGGTAAAAGAACATTGAACCAATTTGGTGGTGTGCTGATTGCTGTCTGGAGACAAAAATTTGGGTATAAATTATTACTAACGGTTTTTAAAATTAATTGTAGGTTGTGGTAGGATTGTTTGTTGTACGTAATTGAATAGGTATGAAAATAGATGAGAATATGTCGCTTCGTAACCAAAGGAGATATTTACGATTTTTCGTTAAGTATAAGTCCAGTTTTGCATTATAGTAGTTTATGCTGTAAGTGCGGCAAAGAGCCAATAGCTTAGGAGGACGATTTAAAACACGCGCGATAAGCGAGTGTTTTAAACTTTACGAGTATGTTATTGCACATACCCACGTGTATCATGCTACGTTTTTCAATTCAAGGTGTGAGTAAATAAATGAAACGTAATTAAAAAAACAAACAAACAATAAATACTCCAAACGAACTTTAGGCGGGCATTCTTTTACTTTTTCTTTGTATGCAAGCAGCCAACTTGACACAAATACTGTGTTTTCAGTTTGATGCCTTCATAGCTCATTTCTGTCAAATCTATCTAAATCAAAAGACTGGCAACTTTCTTAAAATAAATAATAAAATAAATAAAAGTAAAGCACTAGTGTGGTAAAGTTAACTTTGACAACAGTTTTGAAGCATATAAAATAGGCCCTTACGAGCACTTGCATTAAGAAGTTATTACTACTGTTTATCTTTCTACATTATCAGGTGGCTGACCTGAGTTGTAGTGGACCGCCAATACCAACTCTAGAACTAAAGAGGTAAACTATTAATGTCGTTTTTTTGTCAATATTATTTTATTAGATTATTCGCCGGATTATCCCAATTCCTCTTGTTCTGTTTTTTTTTATACCTTTACTAAAACACAAATTAGTATTTAGTATATAGCTATAATGTGTATCGTATATACGTACATTATTGTATGCATTAATAGTACATTACGATACGAGAGCGATGAACTCGTGCCGCAAACTCACACTCGTCAGAAAACGTTTCTCGCACGAGTTTCGTATAATATTTTATAGCACAAGTGCGGAAAATACCGACTTTACGCAAGCGCAGCGTGCGTAAAGCGGTCATTTTACGCACGGTGTGCTATAAATATACTTTTAATTTAGTGGTTTACGTGTATAAATGTATTAAATACTAGCCTTTGCCCACGGCTCCGCTCGCGTTTATTAAATCTCTGCTCCGTTTTCGGCTTGGGCGTTATTTTATGAGCACCCCTTATAGCCTATATATTGACCAGGGTCACTTCAATGATAATAAAAATAAACGCATCCATATCCATTGAGTGGTTGTTGAGTTAAAACGGAACATACAATACAGTACATACATACAAACAGACAGTTTTGGCCTCAGTACAATAAAAATTAGCCATATAATTTGAAATTTCGCGAAAATATTCAGTGTACGTACAGACACGATCTTTTTACTATGTCATTATTATCGTAAACGCATCGCTGAAGTTAGTGACAATCGTCAAATTTGAACCAGCAAAACGAAATGTGAACTGATTTCTATTGAATTCAACTGAATAAACGGCATTTCAAATCAGTCGCCTTATCAAACATGAAACTTATAATACGACTAGTGAAAAAAGTGCCCGTGTGCGCAACAATGACAAAACAAATAATGACATTTAATATAGTATACCTCCTAATATAATTGAACCAATACACTTTTTAGGGACAGGTGACGATTATTTAGTAGCTTCAAAAACACCAGGGTACCTAGCATATTATACCATATCGAGCTATGACAGCTCGATATACACTGTCTGTCCCTCTCTAAGTAGATCAAAAGAGTGAGACAGAGCACTGTATCAAGCGCTATCGAGCTCGATATGGTTTGCTATGCTAGACTAGCTGGTCGGCCGCGGGGCCACTTTTTGCATAAAACAATACATTCCCTGTAGTAAAAAAAAAATACATAGTCTTTCAGACAATAAATTAAAAAAGCATGTTTATAAACATCATCAACATTTAGTAAAAAGATAACACTTGTACATCAACGGGACAGTGTTAATATTATTAATTTGATGATGTTTCAGCAAGTGCCGACAAACGCAAGTATTGGCATATCGCCACGACACATGAATCCTCAAGGGGTGTTAGAGGTGTTCCCAACTGTGAACTGTGAAGTCACAGTCCACGCTAAGTACACCCATTGTCGCCGAAAAATTGATAAGGCAGGCTTTTGAGTTGTTTTAAGATATTTATTTAGAATTTTATGTTAAAAACTTAACTAGCCAAGAAAGATGCCAAACGATGAGTAAAGTTAATTTGAATTTGCTTAGATGTCTAATTCATACATAAAGAACCTATTTACAAAATGATGGCCAGCATCGTCGACACCCATCCATCCCGCCATCCATCAGCCTGTGTTCGTCCACTGCTGGACAAAAGTCTTTCTAGAATTTCGCCACTCTTGGCGATCCTCCATCCTCGTCATTCAGCAATTGGCATTACTAGGATGTGTAGCTCATGGAGCCATCAACAAATATCTGTTCTTGAATAATTGAATTGAAAAATGATACTGATGTAATAATAATAATAATTATAAAAGCCTTCATTTTACATAACATAATACAATTTTTGACATGCACTGACATTGAAAATTAAATAAAAACAAAATAAATTACATTCGAAAATTCATGCGGAAATGCTAATAATTCATTATGTCAAATTAACAAAATTATAAATTCATAAAATAAAAAATCATTATAAGATTCAAAAAAAATTAGATTAAATGTCATTTTCAAGTTAATGACAAAATGAAATTTGCAAAAATGTCAAATTCATTTTAAGTCCTTTCAGAACATGGTAGGCCTCTCACTTATTCAGTGAGGTTTGGTCTAGGTCACCCTAGCTGACCAGGCTTGACTGGGTGACTGATATTGTGCTTTTTATAGAGCTCTTTTTAGCATTACCATGAGCAATGAAATCATTTGACATGTCGCTCCACTCAGCTCTGTCTGGGGCATACCCCTGATGTAGGTAGGTAGTAAATAATATCAAAATGCGATCTTATTATTATATTTATTAATAAAAGTTATTCCGACACTGTCTATGAAGTGGTACAATTCGTATCAGTTAGCAAAAATATAATTGATATCAGATAGGACAATTAATTGATTATCAATCAGATAGGAATACATTTTGTATCAGATAGGGAAACTGACTGAACATGTTTAATTTAATAAGAATTTAAACAAAGAGAACTATTCTGTTACATAAGGAAACTATACAGAATATGTCTATATTTATACATGTAGTAAACTAACATTTTATGATGAAATAAATATGATACGGGAAATACATAAAAAAACTATATTTAAGTTGGGCTACTAAAGTTATACACATGCATAAAATAAGGACTTATTGATAGTATTAATATACCCACATAATGCAATTATTTATATCGTTAAAAAAATCATGTTCTTTTACTTTCCTTATTTCCACAAAAATATCGTCTACGCGGGCGGGCAAAAGCTAGTGTCAATAAAGGTTTCATAAGGTTTAGTTTTTAGAAGTTGATGTTTAATAAAGTAGTGGATAGTATTAGTTAGTAGCGGTGAATTATAATTTTACTAACATTTGCCCGCGGCTCCGCCCGCGTGTTGTTCGGTTTAATGACATGCTTTTTTCCGGGGTAAAAAGTAGCCCATGTGCTAAGCTAAGGTATAACCTATATCCATTCTAAATTTCATCTAAATCCGTACAGCTATTTCAGCGTGAAACAGTAACAAACATACACAAACTTTCGCATTTATAATATATTAGTGTGATTATTTAATTAAAATGTTGTTTACATCAGTAAAATCATTGAGTGTAATCCGTCATGCGATAGTCAGATCGCTAAATACAGAATTATTTTTTATAAATATATTATTTGAATTTCTTTTAAACTGGTAGTTCATATGAAATTATTACAAATATTTAAATTTAATGATATATTTAATAAACAAAGTTAGTAAAATGCACTTTTGTTTTTTATATTTTTGAATAACACAATTATACTGATATTGTATTTACACCTTTAGACATGCTTCAAGCTATACTTCTTATTTTCTGATTTATTTTCAGAAAAACTATATATAAATAAATTAAAATAATTTATTTTTATATGATTCCTCGAAGGCATTGGGTGCATCACGTCTTCTGCGTCCCCCGGCATATCCCCCGGCTGCTGCGCCTAAAAACGAATGGTAAGTTAACTAAATATGTAAAACAGAACTAAATAAGGCTTTACGTAACTAACTATAAGAGCGCAGTCATACAGACACACCAGCATCGTTATGTTAGATTATCACTCAACATTTCTAGAAGCGAGATGAATTTTTATGTTTTCTACGCAAAATAGTTTTACTCTTGGTCATTACCGCTCGTGATTAAAAGGGTCAGTAAGAAGGGGCCAGGGGGGCACGGACCCCCCAGTGTACCGTCTGGCCCCCCAAATGTATGGCGATATTGATGTAAATTGTAAATAGATACTTTATCATTTTAAGGCGTTATTTAATAAAAATATAATAAAATAAAGTTTATTCACTGAAGTAAAAGTCTTAGGTACAGTAGTGCACTAGCTCCCACCCTAATTTTCATTGTTTTGTAGGAGCTAGGCTTGACCCGAATGAGTACACCAGGTTACAACTGAGTCTAAAAGAACAATGTAAAAAAAAAAACTTATACTTAACAAAAGTAAACACAGGATGTAAAAATAGATGCAATAATGTAATGTTTATAAAATTAATTTTGGACATGTAAGCTTTGCCTTTGGATAAGAGAGGGTGTATGTTTGTGTAAGGGTGTGTGTGAGGGTGTGTGAGGGTGTGTATAAGTGTGTGTGTGAGTTTGTGTGTGAGGGTGCGTGTGTGTGAGATGGGGTAGTTTGTGCGGTTCTATGGGATATGTGATTATATGAGAGTATTGTAGTGAGGGAGTTGTGAGATGAATGATTGTTAAAAATGAAAGTAATACTGAAGAGGAAATATCTATATAAAAATTTATCAGGATTACTGTTTTATTAATTTTTCTGTACCATCATAATCAAATTGTTTCAGCCACTCTAGTATATGTTTTTTAATTTTAAAATTACTCAACCGTTTAATGAGAACATTGTTATTGAAAAATATGTTGTAGAGTCTTGGAGCCATGTTGATGAAGTTTCTGCGGGCAAATTCACTTTTAACAAATGGTATAGGACAGCGTTCAATTCGTTTGTTAGTATCTGGTATATTTGGTATAATAGTTTGGTGGTATTTACGAAGTATCTGATAGATATACAGTTTCCGGACTGAAAGCACTTGTGATTGATCATACACTAGAGTGGTGGGATGCCGAAATGGAAGAGACATAAGCACCTTCAACACGGCTCGCTGTGCTCTTTCAATCTCAATGAGATTAGATTTTACTGCACCACCCCAAGTAGGTATGCAATAACATAGAATGCACTGGCAGAGTGCTTTGTATGTTTGCAATAGAAGCTGACGATCCGCAACTAAACGCAAGTTTTTAAATATATATATATATATAAGCTTTCTTATTCTAGAAGACGTAGCTGAGATGTGTGAACTCCAATTGAGTTTATCATCGACTTTAACCCCTAGGTACTTAGTAGATGGAGTACGTTCCAAGTGGTTACACCGACAAGTTGGAGAAATAGTGTCTACAGTACGGCTGCAAGGATATGTATGTAAGGTCAATGTTAAGTCCTTGGGGTTACATGCCTCAGTCATACTGAAACAAAGGTATTTCGTTTTTTCAGCATTCAGGGAAAGCAAACTATCTTCTAGCCACGCTGTGACTTTGCGCAGGCCCAGCTCAGCCACTTTTTTGACTTTAGCCCAAGTCCTATCATGAAAGAGTAATACTGTGTCATCTGCGAACATTATTGTGTCAGCCGTCTCAATTTTTAGTCCACAAAGCTCGTTAATGTACACCAGAAATAGTGTAGGGCCCAAAGTACTTCCCTGAGGAACACCGTAGGAGCAGTAGGCCTTATCGCCAATAAAATTGTCTATTTTGACTTGTTGCTGCCTCTTAGTCAGATAGCTTTGAAACCAGGAATAGGCCAACCCCCTGATACCAACATTCTCAAGACGCGAAAGTAAGATTGGGATAGAAACTGTGTCGAATGCCTTCTGGAGATCCAGAAAGACACCAACACATCTAGCTCCAGCATCAAGATAAGAGGTAACAAGAGATGTTAATTTAAGGACTGCATCTTCAGTTGATCGACCGTTTCTAAATCCATATTGACTTTCAGACAATAAGTTGTTGCTTTCTAGGTAATTTACTAGTCTCTTGTTGACAATTTTTTCTAGGATTTTTGAGAGCGTCGTTAAAATAGAGATAGGTCTGTAATTAGAAGGCATGTTTTTGTTGGCAGACTTATAAATAGGACAGACAATTGCTTGTTTAAATAGTTTTGGGAAAATACCTGTTGATAAGCTAAGGTTACAAATATGCAAGATAGGTATTACGAGATATGAATTAAAGGTTTTAATTATCTTTGTAGAGATATTATCCCATCCGGGAGCACTGTTAGATTTGAGCTTTAAAATAATATTTCTGACTTCTACCGGGTCAGTGGGTGTAAGCGACATTGAAAGTAATGGAGAATCAGGAGAGGTCGCTCTTTTAGCTAGATCAGCATCGCTTAAACCTAATTTACCTAAAGTAGAATTAGCGAGCTTATCTCCTATTGAAGTAAAATAATCGTTAACTTCATTCAGAGATTTTACGGGCGTGTCTTTATTATTTAATAGTTTCAAAGATGATACTTTGTTTTTGTTAATGTTACAAATTTCTTTTATGATTTTCCACGTGTCTTTGATGTTACCTTTAGATTTTTCTAGTTCCAGTTTATGGTATGTCTTTTTAGCTTCCTTTGTTATCTTGTTACATAAGTTACGGTACTGTAAGTATTCTAGTCTTAGCTGCATATTGTCAGAAGATCTCTTAGATTTTAAGCGTAAACGGTCTCTTTTTCTCATAGATCTAACCAATCCAAGTGTTATCCAGGGTTTCAGTGGCAGATTTTGTTTTGAAACCTTGACAATAATTGTTTGTTTGTTTGTATGTGATCAATATGATCTCGTTGTATGGAGAGTTATCTCTATTTATGTTATTACGATCACATAATAGAGGAAAGATACTGGTTGATGGTTTCATGAGATGGTGCCGAGGGCCAGCCCCCCAGCTACAAATTCTAGTTACGCAAATGGTGCTCGCACAAATAGCGGGAGAGTAAAAGCAGGCGAGGCGTTACTCAGCTTGTCTAGAGACTTCCGCAAAATCTACGTAAGTCGGTAACGGACGAATGACTAATACTAAGCAACTGCCTCCAACCACTTTCCCGGTACCCGGTCTCATGACATGATATGCTGTGAGTCTAATAAACGTTATTTGAATCTGAATTGAATTTGAATAATGAACATTATTTTACATTAACTACTATACCGTTTCATATACGAAGCTTATTTTATTGAGATAGGGATATCGTTTCCCGCCTTTTTATCGTTCTCTTTCTACCTTCTTGTAGCCTTATATCTGTCTCCTTCACTTACTCACCACCGGCGTTAGTTTAGTCCGCCATTTTAGAATCATTGGCATCTATTTTTCCCGCCGTGATGGACGTGTCTACTTTTCCGCAGAACACGTCCAGAAAGAAATCAGTATTAAATCAGTATCGAAATTTGTATTTGTATTTCTTTTATACTAGTAGTGAAATAATTACAAATATTTCAATTCAATGATATATTTAATAAACAAAATTAATAAAAATGCACTTTTGTTTTTATATTTTTTAATAACACAAATATATAGATATTGTAATTATAGCTTTAGACATGTTTCAAGCTAAACTTCTTATTTTCTCATTTATTTTCAGAAAAACTATTTATTTTTTATTTATTTAATTATGTACAGAAATCAACAGCGATACATAGCAGATATAAAATAAATAACAAATTACTTAATATTAAGGCCAATAAAAGATTTCAACTTTGAATAAATTATACATATACTGGCTTTTGCCCGCGGCTCTGCCCGCGTCGAAGAGATTTTCGTAGAAATAAGGAAAACAAAAGAATATGATTTTTTGAACGACAATACATGTTTTACCAAAGTGCTAATAAAGACCAATAAACTAAGCCCAAACTCGAATGGTCTGCTGTTATCAGTTGAGGAGATTCCGTACCCACCTTCCAGTCCGGTCATTAGATACTGGTCACCATGTTCTACAAAAATACTCATCAATTGCGATCAAATAAACTTAAAACTTGAGAGGTCTCCGAAAAAAAACATTTACCAGTGGATAATTGAAACCCCGACGATGGGACCAAATTCGCTCAGTTGTCAATCTGGGGGTATTTTGAGAAAAGAGAGAGAAATTATGTTTAATTACCCTCACATCACAGATAGGAAAATATCAAAACAAATAAGACTAGGGTTACTTTGGGATTGAGAATAATAACTAAAATAATAGTTTTATACAAATTTAAAAGAAACAAAGAAAACAAAAAATAATACAAATACAAAATTCAAAATAAGCTATGTTTATACAAAGTTTTTTTTAGGTTTGAATGTAGTTTTAGAGCAACGAAAAGGGTCAATGTGGGAGAAAAGTTTGTTATATTTAGAAGGTATTCTACACGAGATGGAATTTGCTGCGTAATTAGTACGTGATAATGGTGTAAATGAAGCATATTAGTGTGTCGGGTTGTGTAGTCTGGTACATTAAGGCGCAGTAATTCGGACACAAGTTGGGGACAATCAAGAACACCAGAGCAAGCATCATAGAGCAAGGCCATTTTATGCAAGGTACGCCTATCTTTTAGAGACATCAAACCATGCCGCTCGCACATGTTGTTATAATCGTTACATAAAGTTTTAGTACGGAAATTCAAGAATTTTAAATTTTTTCTATGAATATTTTCGATAGCCTGCTCGTATGTACTGGGCATTCCAAATAGGACTACAACATTCCAGCACACTTCGCACATAAGCACAGTATATTGTTTTAATGCAGGAACAGACCCTTATGACAAAGCCCAAATTTTTACAAGCTTTACTAACGATATGTTCGAAGTGTGCAGAAAATGTAAGCTGGCAGTCAAGCAATACTCCAAGATCCTTGACAAGTTTGACCTTTTTGATTTGAGAATTATTAAGAGAGTAGTTAAAATCAATGGGGTTATTCTTTCTCGTGAAACTTATGTGGACACATTTAGAAATATTCACACCAATACGATTTTTAATGTAATATTCTGACAAACGATCAAGATCTTCCTGGAGCCTGTAAAAATCACTTTGAGTCCTTATATTATGGTACACCTTTTTATCGTCTGCGTAAAGTAGAAACTTACTATTCATAAAGCACCTATCTATGTCATAAAAATATGCTACATAAAGCAGAGGCCCCAGTAAAGATCCCTGAGGTACACCCGAAGGTATTTTTATATAACCCGATCTATGACTAAAGTCGTTTGCAATAGAATCCAACAATCATGTAAACAAAACAAATTGTCACGATTACTCCGTAATCACATACATTTGACGATCAATTATGAACATAGTCTGATTTCAACGAACGCACCATTGTTTTCACATTATCTTCAACACGATTTAACTTGTATTTATAAGTTAAATTTGTTAAAACATTTGCAACGTAAAAATTTCGAAGTATTTGACAAGCTGTTATCTTAGTTTTTTACTCATCGAACTCTATAAGTCATTGAAAAGTTAGTGTTGTTCGTAATCTGAAGTTAACTTTTATTTTTAATTTAATAAATTATTTTAATTTAATATTATTTGAATACAATAAAAATTTTTTTTCAAGAGCTTAATATAATTAACCAAAACGGATTGTATCCTAAGCCATAAAAATAATGGTTAGTTTTTAAAAATTGACAGGTGGCCATTTTGTTAGAATTGTCATTCACAGTCATTCACTGTTCTGTGGGTTCGCTGTGCATTAGTGTTTTCTGTTTCCGTTTTCTGTTTCCGATTTCTACGACTTTGCATTCTCATTTTGGACTTTTGTTTTGCTTTACGATTTGGCTGGACATATTTTTCTTGGAACGACGACCTTTGCACGGCATCACGGACTTTGATATAGCATACGATTGGTATTTTTTCTCAAGGAGTAATCAGGAGGTAAGAATGATTTAGATCTATTACCTACAACGGAAATCTATTAGACGCACTTTAATATTGTATTGCCCTCGTAACTAATTATTTGAATAGATCACAATTACTGAAATGTATGTGTGTAAAATTATATTTGTTTTTAAGGTTATAATGAGCGAGCCGCAGCCAGGAACACTATGACATCACTATGGGCATAAACAATACGCTGTCAATGTCAGTCCGCCATATTTGTTTACATGATTGTTGGATTCTATTGCAAACGACTTTACTACTGCTTGATGACAATTTGATACATAAGATTTCATCCACCTCAGAAGATCTCCCCAGATGCCTAGTTCTTGCAACTTTCGCAGAAGGATGATGTGATCTACGCGGTCAAAGGTCTCGTGTCTGTTAGCCGAACAAAATCGACGCGCCGTGAGCGCGCTGACGCGTTCGCCGGCTGACATCCTCTCCACGTCCGCTTTTGCCTTCTCCTCAGCTCATTTTCGAACGAAATCCAACGATTTCAACAATTTTTTTCGATACCTTCCCACCGATATTTTTGCATGGCAATTTTTTTGGGGCTCAGATATTAATTAATCTCGCGTCAGAAAAAAAGCCAATACAGCTGAGCCCACATGAAAATTATTATTATTTTGGTACTCTTAATTAACGCTGGCAACACCCCTTACCACCACCCGATCGATTTAAAAACTTTTTTGGGTGCACAGGGAGTACAGAGCAACTGTTTGAAATAAAAATTAAAGCTGCTAAGCCCACATTTATTTTCTTTTTTTTTCCCACCCCGCTACACCCGCACCCACCGCCCGCGGCCTGCCAGCACGGAGATTATGGGAAAAGGTTGTTCAGGGAAGTAGCTATTATTATATCCTGTATTGTACACACACAGAAACTTAAACTAAGATAACAAAAAAAGTAAAAAATATGCACAAAGGCGAGCTTACCTCTTCAAGAGGTTTCTTCCAGCCAACCAGTACTGTGGTGAAAGAATACACGAAATAGGTTGGCAGCAAGCATACAAAAGGACAACAACTTATTCTATACAAATAAAATAATAAAAAGATATAAATATAATGGATATAAATGAAGAAATACAAATATATAGGGTTACATAAAAAAAATTGGCGAAACTCAAACCAGAGGTAGTGTTCATGTATAGAAACAAGACTGTGGAATTAGTTTTTGAAAATTCTAAAAGTCAATATTTAATTTTAAAGTTTTTCCAGACGAGACACACCCAACACAGCTGATTGTGTCGCCTAGACAGGAGACAACTAGCCCCCTTATCGTCTAACTTCAACATTTATCGCTATCGCTTTCAAACGTATCATGATGAGCTATAAATGGCATCACACATCATTTGAAAAGCGATTGACACGACAAGCGATAGCGATAGATGTTCACGTTAGACGATTCAGGCCGGTTGAATGAAATTCCGCTTTCAAGGACACGCTCACACCTTAATAATAACCGACTATGGACGGTCGTTATGCTAGTAGGTAGGTACCTAATTATTTCGTTTTGAAATATTATTGCCTATCACCGTAATATCATTTAATACAACACATTTTCATTTGCTTGCCCTAATTATTAACAGCAAAAAAAGTTGTTTTGATGAAGTTTAGGTGGAATTCAGGGTTTATCGTTTTGCTAAAATAACACAAAGTTCGAATAGAAATGTGTGTGCGTGCCGAACATATTGCTAGCGTTTGGCACGATAACTAAATAAGCGGAAAGTACAGTGATGAGAATCAAATTATTTACCTTTTTACAAATGCTGTTGAAAGTGCCGTCCATTGTACTGAATGCACAGGTTAGCACGTCTCAGTATGTTAGACTGCACCCTTCCAAGTGTTTCTCGATCCTGTCGCACTACGTCAAACGCACTTATTATTTTGGCTTTTAGTAGCGCCACAGTTCTCACAGAAGGAAAATTGTCTGTGTACACCAAATCTTTCACACGTCCCCACAAAAAGAAGTCCAACGGTGTAAGGTCTGGTGAACGTGGAGGCCAAGGAACCGGACCTCCATTTCCTATCCATCTCTGCCCGTACTTCTCATTGAGATAGTGGCGCACTGCTAGCGCGAAGTGAGCGGGTGCTCCATCGTGCTGATAGAAGAGACCGCCGCCACGATGTACATCTAGTGGTAACTCGTCCAGAAGGTCCCCCACATGCTCGAGCAGCTCGAGATATGTAGCACTATTCAGCCTCTCCGGGAACAGAGGCCCCACGATGTGACCGTTCACGATGCCAGCCCATACGTTCACGGAAACACGGTACTGCACATGATCCACTCGGATTGCGTGAGGGTTGTGAGGCGACCACACATGTGCGTTATGTTGGTTAAACAGTCCGACCCGCGTGAATGTGGACTCGTCAGTCCAAAAGATGTTTTGGTTGCGGTTCTGCAACAACCACTCACAAAACACAATCCGGGGCCCGTAGTCACGCTCAAGTAGTTCTTGTACCCTTGTGAAATGATATGGGTGTTGCCCGCCCTCTCGCAGCAGGTGCCAACAATAAAATTGGCTAACACCGAACTCCTTCGCTCCATCGTTAGTACTTGCTTCCGGAACATCTCAAAGAATTCGAGGACTTCATCCTCCAGGTGCCTATGACGAGGTCGGCCGCCATCGTAATTAGGGCGCCGAAAAATACCGTAATCCCGCAACCTCTGGGTTGCGCCAAGCACTGTGGCGCGAGTAGGCACGCTACCGTGAGGGTGCAGACGTTGGTACAGCTCCCGAGCAAAGTCCAGCACGAAGCCACTAGCCATGTAACACATCACCATATCAAAGTACTCCGAGTTGGTGTAGGCATACGGCATGTTGCTTTTTGTCACTTTTCACTTACGATTACAGACACACACAATATTGCGTTGATGCGTTTGCGCGGTTACTGACGGCGGCGACGGACGCGGCGGGGCCGCGGGGCGGGGGGCATCGCGGTAATTCGGCTTGTGAGGATTCCCCGCCGGGAATAGTCTGTGAAATACGTTAGTACGTGCGGCGGCAACTTGGATCCACGGACAGCGGGGGTCTTTGATAATACCGCCCGCACGTCGTCGCGGACTTTTCTTTTTGTTGTTTTCGCGCGTAATCGTTTTAGACAATATTGCTTTGTTTTATTTTAAATTTGAAGTTAGACGATAAGGGGGCTGGTTGTCTTCTGTCTAGGCAACACAATGTTTGGGTGTATCTCGTCCGGGAAAACTTAAAAATAAATATTGACTTTTAGAATTTTCAAAAACTAATTCCACAGTCTTGTTTCTATACATGAACACTACCTCTGGTTTGAGTTTCGCCAATTGTTTTTATGTAACCCTATATATTAAATAGTGATTTCTCTACTCCTCCTGTTAATCTTGAGAGTTCAGTTAAAACTTCTTCTCTCTTCGATTTATCTCAAAAAGTTCTACCATCCTGTGATCCATTTGTTTTCTGTGATGTTACAGAGTTTGATGTTAGGAAAAATATTTTATCTTTTACAACTAAGGCAGTGGGTAGTGTTGGCCTCAGTCGTGACATGATATTACCTATTGTGGATGATGTTGTTCCTATTATCACACACATTTGTAATTTCTCTTTAGCCAGCAACGTCTTCCCAACGGCTTGGAAAAAAGCTAACGTCATACCCTGCCTAAGAAGCCGAATCCCACTTCTTACTCTGACTTTCGCCCAATTTCAATTCTCCCCATTTTATCAAAATTCTTGAAAATGCCGTACATAAGCAACTCTACTCGTATCTCTTCAAAAACAATCTTCTTAGTCCGCTTCAGTCCGGCTTTCGTCCTTTTCATAGCACTGTCACTGCACTGTTGAAAGTCACTGATGACATCAGGCTAGCAATGTATAACAAACAGCTTACCGTGGTTACACTACTTGACTTCAGCAGTGCATTTAATTCCGTTGATTTTGATATTTTGCTTGGTATCCTTCGTTGTAATAATGTGTCTTCAACCGTTATCCATTGGTTTAGCTCCTACCTTCGTGGACGTCAGCAATGTGTCTTCAGTGATGAATCTTCATCAGATTGGATTGATTTAAGTGCTGGTGTTCCTCAGGGAGGGGTTCTTTCTCCCCTTCTCTTTTCAGTTTTCATCAATGAGATAACCCGCACTTTAGTCTTTAATTATCATTTATATGCTGATGATCGGCAAATCTATCGTCATTTCGATGCAGTTAGAGCTGAGAATGATGTTGGTGATGGTATAAACATAGAAAATGCTTCAGCAGCTATTAATGCCATTAATGATGATCTGACTTCAATTTTGAGGTGGGCGCAAGACTACGGTCTTCTTGTCAACCCGAAAAAATCTCAGGTTATCATCATTGGTAGTAAGCGTTTGAGAGATACCATCACCTTCGGAACTTTACCATGCGTGTTGTATAATGGTGAAATAATCCCCTTTGCTGACAAGGTAAAAAACCTTGGCGTCTTCATGGATGGCAATTTATCTTGGCAAGCGCACATCAATGAAATTAGTAGACGCATGCACTTCTCGTTCCATTCGCTTAAAAAACTCCAAAATTTTTTGCCTGTTAAAACGAAAGTCATGCTTGCACAAACTTTGTTATTGCCACTATTAGATTACGCTGACGTGTGCTTTATGGATGCCGCTGAGGAACTTGTCAACAAGTTTGAGCGTCTCCAGAATCTTGCCATACGTTTTGTCTTTGGTCTACGCAAGTATGATCATGTTACAGAGTACAGGCGCAAACTAAAGTGGCTATCAATTCGCTCTCGCAGAAATATGCAGAAATAGCATAGCGTCTTGTTTAATATTTTACATAACCCCTTTGCCCCTCCGTATCTTTGCGAACGTTTTGGTTTTCTTCCCCCTCGTGACAGGCTTCAAAGATCGTGTGACCTCAGGACCTTGCAAGTGCCTCAATGTAATAAAAAATTGTACTCTAAATCATTTACAGTACGAGCAGCTCGAATGTGGAACACACTGCCTAAGATTCTGAGAGATAGTCCGTCAATATCTTCATTTAAACGTAAATTAATATGTACTTAAATAATTTAAAATACATACTTAAATATTACTCATACGAGAGGAAGTGCTCTTTTAACCTTTTGGGTATCACTTGTGTTGTTTAGTTTATTATGTTGAACTTAAGTTGTGTAACACCAATAAAGCTTTATTCTATTCTATTCTATATACGTATTGCGTATTCCTCTTGCGTTAGTTGAATCACCAAAAATAACATTTCTATTATTCTCGTAGCTACCATGACATAATAATATTTCAATTTATTTATTTATTCAAACCTGTCAACTGGATTCAAAACACTAAATTCGTATTATCAATACAAGCGCGCTACCGACTGCGCCTCCGACCCGAGGTACTTATCCTAGACCGTTGAATTTTCTCACCATACTTGTCCATCGATTTTTTTCTACCTATTTGATCTAACCAGCTTGTAAGGCACATGCATAACGCTCACAAGGGAGTTGTGAGATTTTTTATATTCGAAAGCGCTTTCGTCGCTACAATATGTGTTGCTTTAGACTAGTTTAGACAGTTATGGAATTCACAGGTCTTATTAATTAACTAAAATTATGTTTTTATAGCAAAATCCAACAATATACATATATTATTTTGAAGTGCATGTGTTGTCGGATGCGGTACCGTTAATAGCGTCTTCCTAAAGAAGATGACAGACACGTAACTGCTAGTGGTACTGTAGTACGTTCGGAAGCGGTACTGTTGTTGAATTTCGTTGTCGCATAAAAGAGTTGGCTAACCTTTCTTGAAAGTTCAGTGTAAGATAGAAAAAAGTCTTATAAAGTCAAAGCCTTTCGATCCATTCTCTTCAATTTTTCCACGTCTACTTGAACATCGAAAATGATCGAACTTATTTCTAACAGCTAAGTGCTCGTCTTTATCGAAAGAATTTGGCTTTATAAGACCTTTTTCTATCTTACACTGAACTTTCAAGAAATCTTTCTTGAAGTTAGCCAACTCTTTTATGCGACAACGAAATTCAACAACATCTTTTTCGGCGCATTCGACCATTTTTTCTAAAGAATTTACTAGAACATCTCTTTCGAATAGTTCAGCTTCCATGATTAAAATCACTAAAAAAAGTAACAAAATTTTATTTTGTTTAAAATATGGAACTTTGAACTATACTTCTTCACTTGTATGTTAACATAAAAAATTATTCAGCTGTACTTTTCGGAAAAAACGTAATTCTTAATTATTGCTTCGAGTGTACAACTAGCCTCACACACAAGTTACATCTACAGGTAACAAACCGACCGTTGACCGATAACTGGCCGCGTATGTGATTCTACCCTTCACTTATGAACAAAATTGAAAACATTTAACTATTTTTGCAACAAATTGCTACGTAATAACAATTAATGCGTGAAATGTTTTTGTAATGTTCGTACGAACACTACAATTTGTATTATCAAACAATAATACGAAACAAAAACTAGAAACGATTCTAGAAAATGGAGGTAGGTGCACCGAGATTCTACGTCGCCGATCAAAGAAACGATCGGCAAATTTTATGAAAAGGTAAGATCGATCAAAATAATGAAAGCACAAAATACGTAAAATCACTGAAAGCCTTGGAATCCGGCTCGAAGGACCAAAATTATGTATCGAAGTACTAGTATACAATGAAATAATATCTGGGAAAATGCAACGGCGTACCTGGTTTCTCCTGGAGCTGGTTTTTGGGGTACCCCACTGCGTCGCTGACTGGTTTGTAGGCACTGGGTTCAGTAGGCAATCAGCGATTCCCGAAATTTTGGTTGATTCGTTTATTTTGATGAAAAGTACGTGATCACGCTCCGTCGGTTAGCGGTCAAGAAGTTCCTTTTTTACTGGTGTGGCCAGTAGTAAAAATAGCTGTAACAGGGGTGACCAATGCATTGTGGAAATTTGTATAAACAAAATATTAATGTATTTGCGCATATTTTGTGCTTACATTTATTATAATAAAAAATGTACCAGAACTTCAGAACAGGTACCGTTGTCGAGGTAGGCGGTTAAATGAGACAAGTGCTAGGTTCGAAGGTGGTTTATTGACTGACTCGCGAGCACGGACACACAATGAATATAAAGACATAACATATCTGTTGACACACACTACATCATGGGGGTATAATTTGAAAAAAAATATGTATGTGTAACAATATTTTTTTTTTATAAAGAAATAGTAAGCAGTGAAAACTAAAGTAAAATCTTAAAAACTAATACATTTTTTTTCTTTTTTTTTTACATCTTTTTTTTCCTTTATTGTTTTATTCTCTGAATAGCTTAGTTCTATTTTTATTCACTAACTCTAATTTTCCATTATTGTTTATTTTCACATTTGTCCCAATTTCTTCTAGTACAACAAAGGGTCCTTTATAAAGTACATCTAACTTTTTACCAGTTTCATTTTTCACTAACACTTTGTCACCTTTTTTATAACTCGCTGGATTCGCTTTCTTATCATAGTAATGCTTATTTACTAACTTACTCTCTAACAAATATTTTCTTGCATCTCTATGTGCTACTTGTAGCCTATATTTTAATTCCAACATGTAATTATCTGGATTATAACATGGATCAACATTATTTATCAAATTACTGGGTACATTACACTGTTTTCCAAAAACTAGCTCAAAAGGTGAATACTTTGTTGACGTATGTACTGTTGTGTTGAAAGTAAAGCACCAAAAAGGTAACCACTGATTCCATCTTTCATAATTTCCCTCACATTGCATTCGTAAGAAGGCAGCTAAATGTTTATGCATGTTTTCTAAAGCACCTATCGATTGATGATGATATGCAGTGGAATGGATTTTCTTTACCTGAAGTAAATTGCATACCTCTTTCATAGTTGATGAAATAAATTCTCCACCTAAATCTGTACCTATGACCTTGGGAATTCCGAATCTAAGTATGAAATTATTAACAAAAACTCTCGCTACACTCACTGTATCCTTTCGCTGTACCGGATAAGCCTCGATGTACTTAGTAAGTTCGCACTGCACAGTTAAGATGTATGTATACCCTTCTTCATCGGTCTCTAGCGGTCCAACAATGTCAAGAAACACTTTTTCGAAAGCTGAACTCGCTGTCGTTGTTATTACCATTGGTTCTTTGTTATTTAAAGAATATTTCATAGTTTGACATTTGCTACATTTTTTAACGTAGTTACTGACATCTTTTTCAAGTCCTGACCAGTAATATCGTCTCTTTAAATTATTTATCATCCTACGTATACCGGCGTGGCCACTAGTCGGTAGCAAGTGATAGTCATTCAATATTATAGTTTTTTCATCATTGTCATTTATTACTTTCATATTTCTTAAAATATTAATACGTGGTGGTCCGGACCACAAATTTCTACTTTTTATTTCTTCACATAAATTCTTTATAAATGATGTATTATCATCTGTTTTTACTATACATATCTCTTCTATATTCATATCTTTACAAAAAGAACTCAACATATTCGTAAATACGACTCGCGTGAAATACGACATATAGTCAAGGTTAATGTAAAGTATTTTTTCACTCTCAATAAATGCAAAACAGACTTTCTCTTTACTTATTTTATTCTTTTGTCTCAAGTCCTTTAATTTATATCCTTCTATAAACTTCATCTCTACTGAATCACTAGGAATTCTCAATATTTCGGAAACTCTTGGTTGCGCAAGCCTTGAATTATCCATTGAAATATTAGGAATACCATTACAAATATCATTTCTTTCCATTTCCATTTTCTTTTTCTGTGCTCTAGTCATAACTAATATTTTTCCATGTAAGTCCTTAAGTTCATCCGAAGTGATGGTCACCCTACTTAACGCATCCGCGACGACGTTATCACTTCCCTTTATGTAAACAACTTTATAATCGTATTCTTCCAATTGCAATCTGAATTTTATTAACCTGCTGGACGGGTCATTCATTCCAAATAAATAAATAAGCGGTTTATGATCCGTCATTATAGTGAACTTTTTTCCAAATAAATAAGGTTTAAAATGTTTTACACTCCAAACAATTGCCAATAACTCTTTTTGAATTGTTGGATAATTTAATTCTGCCTTATTCAATGGGCGACTAGCATAAGCTACTGGCCTTAAATCTTTGTTTAATAAACAACTTCCCACTGAAACTGATGACGCGTCGGTTTGTAATACGAACTCGTTCTCGCTCGAGAAATCAGGGTACTGTAAGATTGGAGGAGAAACCAAAGTTTGCTTTAAATATTCGAAAGCATTTTTGCATTCTTCAGACCAAATAAAATCTTGATTTTTTCTGCAAAGTTTATTTAAGGTTAAGGTAATTTTTGAAAATGATGGTATAAATTTTCTGTAATATTTACAAAATGCAACGAAACGACGTACTTCATCCGAATTTTTAGGTTCTGGATATTTTTGTAATACTTTAATTTTTTCCGGATCTGGCGATACGCCGTCTGCTGAAACTACATGGCCTAAGTATAAAAGTTCCTTTTTTAGAAATTCACATTTCTGGGGGTTAACTTTCAAATTAACTTTTCTAAGTCGTTCAAAGATATCGATTAAATTCCTATTATGGGTTTCAAAATTTCGTCCAAAAATCACGATGTCGTCCATATAAACAAATGCTTTTTCACAAGTTAGTCCTGATAATGCAATAGACATAATACGGCTGAAAGCACTAGGACTTATCTTGAGGTCCATTGGGAGTCGCTTCATTTGGTATTGTCCCGTGTTTGTTGTGAAAGCTGTAACTTTTCTACTCTCCTGATTTAAATTTGCCTGATAGTAAGATTGTTGTAAATCTAAATGACTAAACAAAATAGCACCTGATAAGGAATCAAGAATCTCTGTGATATTTGGCAAAGGAAATTTATCGTCCTCAATTATATTATTAATTTTTCTATAATCTATAACTGTTAATTATGACGTGTTTGAGAAATAAAATTAGAGTATCAAATAACTGAGTTTTAATGAGGTTTACAAGTAACAGATTTTCATTTTTTAACAAAATAGCTAGCAGAAACAGGATGCTAGTCAAATTTCGAATGGCTGACGAACGGCCCCCCGTCCCCCGCGTCTCCCTCGCATCCCCGCTGCGTTCTCGCAGCAACATCATCGGGCCCGGTGGAAGCTTCTTCCACGGAATCTTGTGTAGGTTCCAGCAAAGGACACAAGTACCTCACTCCTCTTCTGTAGGTTCCTTTAGAGGTAGAAACTTCGGCAACACGAACGACACCATCTGCTCCAGGAAATAGTTTTGTTACTCTGGCCATCTTCCAGAAAAGTGGTGCAGTAGGTTCTTTCAGCAAAACTAGTTCCCCAATTTGTAGTTGTCTATCTGGTGTCTTCCATTTTACCTTTTGTTGCAGCTCACAGATGTATTCTAGTTGCCACCTTTTCCAAAAATGCTGTCGGATAGTTTCGAGTTTCTGAAATCTGTCCAATACTTTCATATTATCAAAACACGGAGAAGGAATCGAAGTTAGTGCTCGCCCAATAAGGAAATGACCTGGGGTTAAAGGTAAAAAGTCATTAGGTGAGGAAGATAGAGGACACAGAGGACGGCTATTAAGGATGGCCTCTACTTGAGAAAATAGGGTAGCTAACTCTTCAAACGTAAGATGACTACTGCCTAAAATGCGACTAAGATGATACTTAGCTGACTTAACACCCGACTCATGGAGAGCTCCAAAATGGGGCCCAAAAGCAGGGGAAAAGTGAAACCTTATTCCTTCGCCAGTTGCAAAATTTAAAATTGAATTTGTATTTGAAGTAAGAAAAAGCCCTATGTCTTTAGAAGCAGATACAAAATTTGAACCACGGTCACAGAATACATCTAATGGCTTTCCTCTGCGGGAAATAAAACGTCGTAATGATAAAATGAATGCTTCTTTAGAAAGCTCACTAACGGCTTCCAAGTGTATGCATTTGTACCTCAAACAAACAAATACACACAAATAACATTTTGTAATTTTGCATCCTCTGCCCTTTCTGTCTGTAATATAAAACGGTCCGGCGAAATCAATCGAGACGCTTATAAAGGGGAAATCTGGGGTTATACGTTGAGAAGGTAAAGATCCCATAATAGGGGTCAATGTTTTACCTGTGATTCGTCGGCACACAACACAATTTCGCACTGTGGTACGAGCTAAATCCCTGCCTGCAATAGGCCAGACAATTTCTCTTATGTTAGAGAGCAGAAGTTGTGGCCCAGCATGCAGGAGACGTAAATGTTCTTGTTGAAAGACCAATTTAGCCAAATTGTGTTTTGAATGTATAATCATTGGATGGCATTTATTATAGGTATACGAAGAATGAATCAAACGACCTCCTACTCTTAGGATATTATTCTTGTCTAGAAACGGAGTGAAAGAGGAAAGGTAACTCTTTGAATTCAATGTTTTACCAGATTTAATGATGTCCAACTCCTTTGAAAAAGAATCTCTTTGAGACAATTTCACAAGACATTCAAACGAGTTGTTTAATTCCTCAGGTTGAAAAAGTCCCTCAGCAAGTTTCATTTTATTTTTAGTACGGCAGTTGTTTAAAAATCTTAGTAAGAGTGCAAAGGCACGTAGTAAAAAAATCAATTTTGAGTATTTGTTGAAATCAATCAATGGACTATTAGTACTTATGAAATTGACCATAAGTTCAGGTAAGTCAATACATGGAGGTGCATTTAAAGTAGGCCAAGTAGAATCATCATGACATAAGAAGGATGGACCATTCCACCACAATGGTAAGTCAATAATTTTACTAGCATCGATCCCTCGTGAAGCTAAGTCGGCAGGATTCATAGATGTAGGAACATGTCGCCAATCTTGATCGGTTGTGAGTTCTAAAATAGAGGCGACTCTATTAGCTACAAAAGTTTTGAGAGTCATAATTTCTGTTTTTAGCCAAGATAGAACTATAGTGGAGTCGGTCCAGTATATGATGCGAGGTGGTTTTAAGCGTAAAGCCTTGCACACAGCATTGGTAAGCTGAGCTCCCAAAAGAGCGCCACAAAGCTCAAGCCGAGGTATGGTGGTAGGCTTGACAGGAGCTACTCTAGCCTTGGCGCAGAGCAGTCTTGCGGAAATATCACCATTATTATTTGTGGATTTTAAAAATATGCAACTAGCATAAGCAGATTGTGAAGCGTCGACAAAGCAATGAAGTTCGGTGTAGGTTGGCGAGCTACATTGCGCATGGCGAGGAATAAAAAGAGAGTTTAAACTGGGTAAGTTATCAGTAAAGGCCCGCCATGATTTTTTTATATCAACGGGGACACATTCATCCCATTCAATTTTAGAAAGCCACAATTTTTGTAACAATATCTTAGGTTTTATTGTGATTAAACTTAGAAGACCTAACGGGTCAAAAACTTTACATGAATCGGATAAAATTGAACGTTTGGTCGGATTATCATTGTTTTGTGATGTGAAATGAATAGGAAAGTGGATGAAGTCACCTTCTGGATGCCAACCTACTCCTAAGGTATGGGTAGATGAACTAATAACCAGATTTTTTTGAGAATCTTCTGTTTGAGAATTATTCAAAATACTTGGTAAATTTGTCCGATATTTACGTAAATTAAAACACCCAGAAAGTAGAGCCTTTTCTATAGATTCTTTAATATACCTCAAATCTGCTTCAGAGTCGGACCCACACAATAAGTCATCGACGTAGAAATCTCTTTCAATTATTTCCTTAATTCTTTCATCATGACATTCGGCACCCAATTGAAAGAGACACCGTGTGCTTAAAAAACTCGCACTAGAGAATCCATATGTTACAGTATTTAGTCTTAACGTTTTGATAGGCTCATTTGAGTTCTCTCTCCAGAGGATTAATTGCAAATTCCGATCAATATCTTGGACCTCTACCTGGCGATACATTTTTTCTACATCACCTGACAAAACGTAGGTGTAGGAACGAAATCTTAGAAGAATATTAAAAATTGAATCTTGAATGGTAGGCCCAATCATTTGCAGATCATTTACAGAATAGCCTGAAGTAGAAGGGGCACTCCCATTGAATACAATTCTAGTTTTACTTGATTCACTTGTAGGTTTAAATACTGGATGATGTGGCACAAAGAAGCTTGGATCTGGGATCTGTACGTCAGACTCAGAAAGATGTCCTAAACCAGAATATTCTCGCATAAACTAAGTGTATTCGATTTTGAGATAGGGGTCCTTAAGAAAGCGCCTTTCCAAACTCAATAAACGCCTTTTGGCTAAATTATAGCTGTCACCCAAGCAATCAGGCTCAGTTACTAAAGGCAAGCGCACACAAAACCTACCTTCATTGTCACGATAAGTATTTTTCAAAAAATGTTGTTCGCATTGTGTCTCAATATCAGTGTGTTTTTTTTCCAGTGGGGGAAGCTGTTCAAGCTCCCAAAATTTGGTTAATTGTTCGTTTAAATTATTGTCTATCGTATTTTCAATGGAAACGTGATTACACTGTAAAGTTGAAGCAAATTTATTTGTATTATTAAATAAAGGTCCGGCAAGAAACCAGCCCAACTTGGATTTTCGCATTATAGGCTTGTTAGTACCTAATGAGAATTGTCCACCTTCGATTAAATCCCAAAAAACGTCACAGCCAATTAACATATCAATGGGAGCAGGTTGGTTGAATTTAGGATCGGCTAATTTTATACCAGGCGGTAAAGTAAGTTGAGATATGTCAATGCTAGTATGAGGCAACGTTCCAGATATTTGTGACAATACTAAGCATGAAAAAGTCATATTAAAATCATTGTTGCACTTTGATTGCAGTTGCACAATGCATCTTTCCGGGGCAGTGGTTAAATAGACATTCCCTACACCGATTATGTTTGTATTGGTAGGTTGTGAATTTAACTGTAGTTTATCCTTTAGGCTCTGGGTTACTAGGCTAGTTTGACTTCCGCGATCTAATAAGCAGCGAACAGTGGTGTGTTTATTAGTATTTGGGTTATAAACCTCTACTAAGGCCGTAGACAGTATAACTTGACTGCAAGTATTGGCTGACGTCATACTGAAGACAGACTGAATTTCAGATTGTGGCTCATCGGCGGAAAAGCTTGTGGTTGTATTTACAGCCGAAGGAGTCTCCCTATGCAATAGCGTATTATGTCGTCTTTTGCACTTGGAGCAGGGGCTTAGCTGACAGCGATAAGCAGAATGGCCGCTACGCAAACAGTTTAAACAAAGATTCAACCTTACGGCTTCCGAAATTCTTTCTTCAATAGGCTTAGACAGGAAAGAAGGACAATGGTATATCCAGTGACTGCCATTGCAGACGACGCACGACCAAGAAGATGTACCAGAAGAAGCACCACCAGGTGGATTTACGTGTTCATTCGCTGAAAATGCATACAAATTCATATTATTATTTGAGTTTCCATGTCTATTGCGGGAGTTGGGAATGTATTGTTTTTTATTTAAATTACTATCAGGCTTATTTTGAATTGGCTTATTTGGTTGAGCTGACTCGAGAATATTAGCACGACTCATTAAAAACTTGTAAAACTCTGAGAGCGAAGGCAAAATTGCTATGTCATGTCTATCTTTATACTCTTCCCAATGCATCATTGTAGTATCGTCGAACTTTGCTGAAACCATGTGGATTACAATTGTGTCCCACTTATCAGTAGGTTGTCCTAATGTTTTTAGAGCACGTAAGTTTTTTGTTACATAATCAACCAAATGTTTTAGGGATTGCGCTGATTCTCGAGTTATTGGAGCGATGTCAAATAATGCATTCAAATGACTTTTAATTAATTGTGATTTATCGTTAAACCTGTCGCACAAAATACTCCAAGCTTCAGCGTAGTTTTTGTCACTGATCTCCATGTTACTGATTAATTCAGCAGCTTCACCCTTTAGATATGAATTCAAATAAAGGAATTTATTAATAGGTTTGATAGAATCATCTTTATGTATGAGAGAAGTAAATGTGTCTCGAAATTCTAACCATTTTAGGTAAGAGCCATCAAAATCACAAATAATTATTTGTGGCAGCTTAGCACCTCTGCTGCTATGATTACATTGAGAATGTTGTGTTTCAACGCGAGTGTCTGGGGATCTTGCGCTCATCATTGATTCATCGAATTTATTAGACGTTTTATTTTCCAACGTTTGAGACTTTGCAAGCAAAGTATAAAAATCCTGCTCAATTTCAAACCTCAGTTCAAGTTCTGAATCTAGAGTTTCAGGTTTCAAAATTTCTATTTGGCTTTGTAAATCATCAAACCGCGTAAATAAGTCACGAAATTTCTGAGACTTTAAGGACAGTTCATTGCTTTGATCCGAAGTGAGAACATTTGATTCTAAATTCAATAATGGAATGAGATAGTTTTTAAATTTAGTGATTTGACCTTTTATGGAGCTTCTTTTTGTATTAAGATCCTTGTATTCATTGGAAGTAATTGTAGCTTCAGAAGCCGTCATTTTAAATTATAAAACTATTGAATACAAAGCAAAAAACTGTTTGATGAAATATGTATATAAATTTCTAAGCGGCGAAGGAACAAATGATAATAAAGGAAATACTTAAATTATGGCTAATGGTCCCCACTATCTGGCAATGATGAACTGCTAACTGATTGTTATCAATCAGCGTTAGCTCCACACATGCACTATCTAGACGCGTGGCGCACGCACACCAATGCAGCGCATACTGGAATGTAAACAAACGTAAACAAGTTATTTTATGTATCAATCTAAGGATTTACAGTAACGGGATTGAATGATATTGATTTCTGTAAAGTCTGAAATGGTAGAAACGTATTGGAATTTAATATTGTGGTATTTATTTAAACCTTGATTAATGTAATAAGTATTACGAAATAAGTAGATAGATTTTAGCACTTATTCAGTTAAAATCACGTATTTTGCTAAAATAAAGCTGATTAAAATATCAACTAATGATGAGGTAAGGTAAGCTTATCTATAGTGGATTTATAGATAAACTTGCCAATTTATGCTAGGGTTTTACTTGTAGGTAACTAGTTATGTAATTACCTACCTGTTTGAAAACTGAGTATATCTGAACCTTGCGGAATATACAAGAATTAGTACGTAATGTAATCTTAGTTATAACTAGACAAAATAAAGTTACGAAAAGTTGGCAAACCCACGTTATCAAGAAAGGAAAAGATAGGTTAGGTAATAATTGGGGCACTTTCCTGCTTTGCTGTAGTAATGCTGATGACGCCGAGGAAGATAGGACGACGAATGTTCCACAGAATGCTGTGACGCTGGACTGTCGTTCTGGCTGGCTAGGTAGGTGCTCCAGTAGTTTTCACACGATAAGCCTAGGCTGTGGCGCGATGTGCTGACCAACAGCGGCTTGAACCTGATGAATGATGGTGATATTGAAATACTGTCGCCTGCTAAGCCTTAGCTGCGGTTATTAATTGACCGGCGGACTTGAAGCTTTCATATTCATATTTTGATGATATAGCACGATAAGCCTATGCTGCGGTGCGAATTGCTGACCGGCGGGCTTCAATCTGATGATAATAATGAAGAATTTGAAATATATATATATATATCTGACTCCAATATAATTTCTGAAGATATAGCCTTAGCTGCGGTGTTAGGTACCGGCGGGCTTTAATATCACTTAGGTATCACTTGCACAATAAATAGTTGAAATGTAAAAAATAACCTCCACGTGTCACAACTGATATTCAATGATAGGTACTTCACCAAGTCACAATTTCACGGCAGGTACACAATTCCAGAAGAATTTCTCGCATAGTTTTCGGGCGAGATATTCCTTGATACGAGTCGCAATGATGTAGCTGGCTGGCGCGTGGGGCGGTGTGTAATGGCGGCTGGTCGTACAACGTAGTATCGCTGAACGCGCTGCAATCTTACGAGGCTCGCTGACAATCACGTCGTGGTCACCATGTTAATTATGACGTATTTGAGAAATAAAATTAGAGTATCAAATAACTGAGTTTTAATGAGGTTTACAAGTAACAGATTTTCATTTTTTAACAAAATAGCTAGCAGAAACAGGATGCTAGTCAAATTTCGAATGGCCGACGAACGGCCCCCCGTCCCCCGCGTCTCCCTCGCATCCCCGCTGCGTTCTCGCAGCAACAATAACTAACCTCCATTTTTTATCACCATTCGACTTTTTTGGTACTAAAAGTACAGGGCTGTTCCAATCACTATTTTTTTCTTCAATGATATCCTCATCTAACATTTTGTCTATCTGTCGCTTAATCTCTGGCTGTAAAGAATGTGGTAATCGATAAGGTTTCGTATAGACAGGTTTTGTATTTGGATTAATGTTGATAGTCTGTTCCATAATGGATGTGGTACCTAGCTTGTCACCATCTAAATAAAAAATATCTTCATACTTTACACAAATACACTCTATTAGTTTTCTTTCATTTGGAGGTAAATGATCTAATTTTAAAGTTTCTAACAATTTCTTAACTCTATGCACCGATTTATTGGTTTTGGCAAAACTACAAATATCATAATCTTCTGTTGAAAGTAATTCCGGTTCAAAAAGTAATAATTTGTGCTCTTTTTCGCTGGTATTCAAAATCCGTACTGGTATCCTACTATCTTTATTAGGTTTCACTAGACTTCCTGCTAAAAATATATTGTCACATATTTGTTTCGAAACCAAAATGTAGTCATTGTCTAACTTTATAGAAGAGTTTATTTTTAGATAATGAATTGATTCGCTTCTAGCTGGTAAAGATAAATAAATTTTACTGTCATGACTTCTCCTTATCTGTACTTGCGTTTCCAATTGCAAACCTGCTTCACTTCTTTGTAAAGTAAGCAAATTTGTTTCCAAGTTTATATTTGCACAATGGTTTCTCAAGAAATCTAATCCGATGATGCCGTCAGCATGGCATGGAATATAATCCAATACATGGAACTTGTGACAAAACAATACGTTGTTATTATGTTTCAGACGTATTAATGCAGTGTTGTTAGAGCAAATTCGACCTCCGATACCTTTTATAGAAGTGTTATTTTCATGTAATGTTACGTCCCTGGGAACTTTATTCCTTAACAAAGTACTTAAAGTAGCTCCGGTATCGAGAAGAAAAATACATTCCTGTTTTCCTATGCTGAAAATTACATAATCTAATCCGTCACATGTTAATATTTTATGGACGAAAAAATTCTGACAAATCCTTTTTCTGCTGTTCCGGTACTTGTACCGACGAGTTCAAAGAGGGGGTGGTAGCCGTCATGTATATGTTATGATTCCTACCTCTTAAATCGCCTCTAAATCCGCGATTTCCACGATATCCACCACGCCATCCTCGTTGACCTCTGAACTCAAACTGTGAACGATTTCTTCCCCTATTATTGTTGTAATAATTTTGGTTGCTACCTTGTGCGTGAAAATTATTCCTGCCATTATCATTACGCCTATAATAATTTTGATCACGAAAATATCGATTTCCTCGGAATTTATGATAGAACCTACCTCTCATATTCATCAACGTTCCATCGCTGGCTGGTTGTGAAGTTTCCTCGTCAACTGCCGCCTGGATTGCCTCTCGTAGCTCTGGGTAATTTCTAGCTGCTATAATTGTACTCAAACGCCTATTGCGTAGCCCATCTGAAAATTTCTTTATAGCTAGGCTTTCATTTATAGGTTTTAATACATCACATGCCTTTTGATTGTTCCCTGCCTGTGTTATTGTTAGATTTGTGAATAAATCTTTGATCTTTTTCCCGAAGTCACCAATCGTCATATCGTTCTGTTTAATCGTATTTAATTGCATTAATAAGGAATTTGCTGATTTCTTTGGCAAAAGAATTTTTTTTATATCCCCAATTAAAGTTTCTAAAGAGTCATATTTTTGGTTTAATTTTAATTTTGAGTTTTTATCTAACCTGGTCTTCAAAACAAAGGAAATTAATAATTTCTTATTTTTCTCATCCGTCAAAATACTATCTAGCATTTCTATCCCTTCTATACACCTTTCAATCGTCTCTTCTTTTCCATCCAAAATTGGAATTAGGGCGCTAGCCTCTTTAATGTCAAATTTTTCTGCCATTTTCTGAACTGGTTTTTGGTAACTCTTACTACAAAAAAAATTCATTTGTTCATATAAACTATCTATTTCTGTATATAAATCCTTAATAACTAAAATATCAGATTCTTTAATCTGTTCCTTATCAATTTGTTCGTTAATCAATACAGTGCAAGCAATATAATTTTCATAACAAGAATTTGCCTCGTCAAGTTTTGCAAGTAACGTCGTACTAGTTCTTCTCTCTATAATTAATTTGGTCAAATTATCTTTTAAATTTTTGAACTTACTTAATATTAACTTTAATTGTTCGGTCATTATCTGTTAACATGATAAACCTTTTCACAATTGAACTCTAATTTCACATAAAACGTTAATTACATAAGCTTTAAAGACAACTTAATTTCATTACCTTATGGAATGTCCTACAGACGTTTTCAGTACACACTTATACTATACATTTTCGGTCTTCTCCATATTTTTTATGGTCTCCCGACGACGATTTAAAGATCTCCGTATCCCGTGGTGATTTATTTCACGCCTCATCCATTGAAGATGACATTTTTGTATAATACCGCAAGTGCGACGCAGCATCCACAGCAAATACACAGCATTATTGCTCCCAAGAAAATTGTAGTCATGCCGATATGCATCTGCATCTGATCTGTTGCAGCTCCATTCGATCCACCTGGACCCGCATTCTGGGCAATTATGACCTCTTCCTTAGATTGAGGTTTCCCCATTTTAACGATAGTTCGTTGTTAGATAGTTAATAACACCTGTTCACATAATGTTAAACAAAACACACTCGTTTCGGGCAGTTCTTATCGCGTCGCTCGCGGCGCGGCGGCCGCGGCGCTTGCGCCCGTCCCACGCATTCGTCACGATGTCACGGTCGCCATGTCGAGGTAGGCGGTTAAATGAGACAAGTGCTAGGTTCGAAGGTGGTTTATTGACTGACTCGCGAGCACGGACACACAATGAATATAAAGACATAACATATCTGTTGACACACACTACACCGTGAATGAACATTTGATTTATGTTTAAACTACGAAGTTCACATCGTTCTGGTCTATTTCACTCGGCTCGCTTGGTTATTTGCATGTAAACCTAATACGCTTATCCTCGTTTTGCTCATCATCGCACTTATTTGTGACTTTTTGCTAAACGACTTTGGTAAACTTTACCCTCAATAAAAATAAAAATAAAAACAATAACTAGGTGTCAAACCCGGAACCTGGTAACTAGCATCAAATCCTGTTGCGTCAACGGTTGAATATTTGAAGCAACCAATCTAGCGAACATATTCAAGATATTCATGTGATAGTCATGTGATTTGTCGCGGCACCGTATTAGATCTTACTAGAGCCCTGCTAGCGGTAATGCATATACTTCTTGTTTTGTATAAATAAGCGTATAATCAGTGAACATTTTGAGTTCCAGAGCATTTTTTTTACTTAACAGATTTTCTCAAAATTATCTAGTCTGTAAGTCAAATAAAGTGGCGTACCTAGCGGGCGAAGCCAAGGGCGGATCCAGGATTTAGTTTTGGGGGGAGGGGGGGGCAAAAGAACCAGATAGGTTTAGATACCGGGTGTAAATAGAGTGCGACCATTAAATGAAACCACATATTCTACCGACCCTACGGAACCACTTTTCCCGAGAAGTAACGTTACGCTTATGTCAGTGTGAAAGAGGAGGACGGACGTATCACATGGAAGTCGGATTGCCACGTTTCACCCACGTGTTTTCTGTCGAGTTATTTGCAACTTGCGGTAAATTAAACGATTATTATTAATAGTGCTAGCGGTACAAACCGAAATTCAGTAAATAGCTGCAAATGGTGATAAAGGGATGAAAATGGGAACGATTTTTAGGCCATATGAATTAATTTGACCCGTAGCACGAAATAAAAAGTAGGGGTGATATATGACGTCATCTTTTTGTATGGGAAAAAAATATTTTTGCTCCAAAACCTATCTTGTGTTAGGTTGACACGTTAATAAACATTGAGCGCCGAGCGAAGCTAAGTTTAAGTTTAATAACCCGGGTAAACCTAGTTTCACTCTATCTTCTAGCATTACTCGTAACATATATATTTAATGGTAATTGAACACAATGAGTAGTGGCAGTGACTCTTCAACCATTCCTCCTCAAAAAACTACTTAAAAGGGAGGATAGACTGCAAAAAACACAGGTGACACGGTGTTTGAAAATGTTTTTAATGAAATTTAACGATCGCTCACACTTTGTTTTAATGAAAAATAAATGAAAAATAATAAATGTAAATATTTTCAAAATTGCTTTCTTGATGTTCCATATGAGGATATTACATATCATTTAAAGTATAAAATATTTTTCAAAAAAATATTCAACCGTATCGTATCTGGAGGAGCCCAAACTTGGTATGTTTTGAAAATGATTTGATTTCAAAATTATTCAAATTGATTCTTATGGCCTAAGGATCTATCGTTCCGATTTTCATGCCTTTAACACCTTTTGCAGCCATTTTGAGCGTACCACTAGCACTATAAAGCGGTGTAGTATTCATCTCTTATCACTAACTACTCTTATGGGTAGCGGTCATCAACGATCTCCCCATAGAGTTAAATAAGGACGGCTTTATCACTGTGGGTTATGCAGCAGATGATCTGGTTATCATGAAATCGGGTCTATTTAAAGGAACGCTGTGCAGCAAAATGCAGCAAGCTTTGTCGAGGCGGTGTAGTACGCGTCGGTTATATGTAAACCCACAAAAAACAAATCTAATCTTATTCACAAAGAAAACAAAAATTGCATAATATAAAACTTTCAAAATTATTTGGCTCGACGACAAACTACTGTGGGGGAGGCAGGCGTAAGATGTAACAAAGGTGGCAACTAATACTCTATAGCAATGCAGAAGAGCTGTTGGTAAGGACTAGGGACTCACTCCCAAACTCTGCAAATGGCATCGTAGCAGATTGCCATGCAGAACTACAGAGTCTATCAACAGTGTATAAGGTAAATGTATCATTGTCCAGAGCACATAGTAATGACGAAGGTAACGAACAAGCTCCCTTGCCAAACTAACAACTAGCATGAAGGTATCGACACAGGGAAATAGTGTGTCGACCATCAGCAAAAGCTATCAGGGGAGAGCTAAGGAGATACACTCTTACTGATCAGAACAGAAGGTGGGCAGCACGGACTGACTGCTGGCTATCAATACTAATGGTGCCGCAAACAAACAGCAAACTAACAAGAAAACGGCCTGATCTCCGGGATAGGGTAAGTATCATTACCGGACATTGCAATCTGAATAAACACATTTTTACTACGGGCGTGACTGACAGCCCCCTATGTCGAGGGTGCTTAGGCGAAGACGAAACGGTGGAGCCTGTGCTGCTTCACTGCCCCGCCACCGATGATATGAGACGTAAAGCAGGGATCACAACGAGCTCCATCTCCCCTTCTCTGGGCCAGATTTTGTATCGGCAAGCTAAAGCCGTTCGGCTCTATTTTAAGGAGTTGTCTTGGCTGGGCTAGCCGACCGGGGGGAAAGTGCACAATACTCACGATCACATAGAGTCAGAGCAGGGCTCATCGCCCACGCAACGAATTTAGAATTTTGATATTAATCTACCAGCTCCTTGTTTTGTTTGAACCGTCTGCCGTGCCTCCCCCTCCCCCCCCCCCCTGGAGCCGCCTTGGACGCGCCGTCCACTGGTAAAAAGCCCTTATTTGGCATTTATTAAAGCTCACATTTAAATGCTTTTATGTTGAAGTGGTTTGGCGAGGATCCGATCAAATATGCGACCGAAGGGCCAAATTCGTGTGCCCATTTATTCCAAAACACCACTTTTTTAGTCAAGATGTTTTCCAGAAGGTGTATCTTACCTTGTCCAGCGAGCATGCTGAGCACGACCTGCAAATTATCAAACATTGCTCTCAATGTATAGCACTTAAATAGCAGTTCAAACTAGACGCAACCACATTACCACACATATCAACGATAAGAATGAAATACATTTCAAACGGAAACTTTGTAAGGATTTTTTTAACGGGCACTGATTAGACCTCTAGGCAGGGTTGGCATTGTTTAAAACAAATGTTTAAAACAAGTTATTTAAACAGTGTTTAAAACACCGAGAAAAAACACCCTTGTTTAAAACACTGTTTAAAACAGATTGTTTTAGACGTGTTTAAAACACTCAAACGTGTTTAAGACACTCATATATAAAACACTGTTTTTTAGCATATTAATTATTATTTTTTCCTTATATCGAACGTGTCGTCGTTATTACTCTTTTTTTTAACGCCTCCTTTTCTATTGATCGGTGCGATTAAAATTCCTTTAATGGCGAGGGTTTCCCCAAACATAAAGACGAGAACGGGCGGTGTCGGTATGTACTTGTATTTTTAAGCATTTCTACGTTTAGTGTTTATTGGGAAAGCACTTATTATTTTTCACTCAATAAATGATTAGATTATGATAACATTTAAAAACGCTTTTTAATCAATTTTACTTATACATAATATACCAATACGATGCCCAAAAAATGTTTTAAACATGTTTAAAACATGTTTTAAACGTGTTTAAAACAGCCGCAAAAAACATCAGTAAATATTTGTTTTAAACATGTTTTTTTTATTTTGTTTTAAACAGGATGTTTTGATATTTTTAAAAATAACTGTTTCTTTCCAACCCTGGCTCTAGGCATGTTTTTGTGTCTATTATTCATAAAAACTGCATTGTTTTGCAAGCATATAATAAACAAAAAATCACTTGTACTAACCCACAATTTTTTTAATTTCCCGTCCAGTTTTATAATATTTTATTAATTAATATATACTATAGTAACTGTATGGGTATGAGAAGTATATGCCACTTGGTCTAAGGCCAAGGTATGCTGATTAAAAAATCGTTTCGAAATAATAAATTTGTTGCCTTCATTTAATTGTTTCTGTGCAAAATTAGTTTAAATTATATTAAAATCTTAACACCCAGTATACAATATCTACATGTATTATGTTTGTGATTTAATAACAACAAAACAAATTAAATGGTTGCTTCGGATTTAGTTCCCAAACGCAAAAATTATCATTGTTTTTCTTATTTAGAAACAGCTGGCAATATCAATGCTGTGCTTGAAGAGGATACGGCTAATGAACGTACCGTGCGTTTTTGGTTTAATCACTTTGAAAACATTGACTTAAGGCCTTACCCCTGGTGCACGATAATCTTACTGAGCGATTTTGAACTTCAGTATGTTGTCAGAAAGTCTACATTAGAATGCTCTTTTCGCGCGCTGGCGGCACGCAAAATCAGTGAATTTTGGAGGTTTTTCTGCATTTTACGAAAAAGTACTTGATGTAGGAGTTTTTCCATCTGACATCGGAAAATATACCATGTTTTATTGTTATAGCAGTAATTTTAGACATAAAACTCAATCCGTTGAGACATAAAACGAAATAATAACTTAAAAAGGCATCATTTTCAAAAATAAAATCTATCGAGCGAAATGTGTCCAATTGGGTAACCGACTTGACAACGGAAAGACAAAGGTCTGAAAAAAAAACGTGTCCAAGTTTTACATTGATCAGATAAGTAGTTGACTCAGCATATTAAAACAAAAACCGTTGAAAGACCCAATACAAGCCCTTAAAGAATGAACCCCGAGGAAGACCAGCCACTTATGTATAATTATCGATGAATTGAATGCGATGGTGGAAGCCAATCCGTATCAAATTACCATGGAATTAGCAGCATGGTTTGATTTTAGCATAACGACAATGATGCTTTGATACTTCGATTAAATTAATACATTTTACAACAGTTTTTTTTTTCAGTGCAAAACGGTAAGTTCATACTTTAACTCCTAATATGTAATTGATCCTGCACAACAACTATAAACTCGCTTTGAAGTTGTTATGCAGGTTAATTTATAAGTTATGCATAAATTAAAACAACTTTGCAATAAAAACAGAATTGATACTAAATTATTGTAGCGTAGTACCATAAACCCATCAACCACATTTATTTAACATATCTGCAAATGATGTTAAAGTAATAAAAATCGGAATGATAGATCTTTAGGCCATATGAATCAGGTTGAACCGTCGTACGAAAAAAAAATAGGGTGTTATTATGACGTCATCTTTATTTGTATGGGAAAAAAAATAGTTTTGTTTTGAAACCCATCGTGCGTGGTATCAAATGAAAGGGCTTTCTGAGGCCATTCTAAAAATATATCCCATCATTACATTTCATTCTCTTTTTTTTATTAAGATGGAAATCATTTTCACAATATACCAAGTTTGGGCTCCTCCAAATACGATATGGTTAAATATTTTTTTCTAAAATCCCAAAAAAGCAATTTTGAAAATGTTTACATTTAGTATTGTTTTTTAAAATTTTCATTAATACAAATAATATACGTATTACTGGTTGAAGTTTTTCAAGTTGAAATGTATAACAGGCCACAACGGATTGATTAAACTATCGCCTGACCGCTGATTTATTATCAATAACGTGTAGATAACTTTTGTGAATACGATGGAGCTGGTCTTGCTGACTGAAATTGGTGCGTTTGTTAGTTACAGCCGTTGAAACACGTGTTATTGTATAGTAAACTAAACAATAATTGGACGACTGATTCAAGCATAGAGACTGGCTAGCGAAAGCTGAACCCAGATATTTTTATAGCGGCAACCCTGCCGAAAATGTCATCATGGCGTTGGTTGTTGTTGACGTTGTCTTTGTAATTACGTTGTGTTTGAATTTGTGATAAAATTTATTATTTTCCCTCATAAATCATGACTAAAACTATGAAGAGTGCTGTTCGACAGATTTTATTTACTATGATTAGTAAATACAAACAAAAACAAGAAGAGCATATCGCTAAAATCAAGCAAAAAGAGGATTGTTTACATGTTGCAATGGAATTCATAGGTTAGTGTAACATACCCATCTTGATAATTTTATCCATTTAATTAAAATATAAAATGAACTATGTCATGTTCATATCAAAAATTACCAAGTATTTACTATGAAATACTTGAATGTGGATTAAAATTATAATATTCTACCTAACAATATACTTGGTTCGCATAAATGTATAATTTTCATTATTTTACAGAAAAGAATTTTAATACTGAAGAAGCTTGTGCAGCTTTACAAAGTCTCAAGAAAATTAAAGAATTGCATCAACAAGAGTATCCATCTCAAAATAAATATTTCCAAGAAATTGCTTCAATGACTGAAACTAGTGTATCCACATTAAAAAGAATAAACAATGAAGGCAAACTGAATAATGGAGTATTCAGCACCCCAGGTACAAAACGCCCACATAAAGCGACAATATCCAACTTGGACAGCTTTGATATTCAAGCAATCAGAAATAAAATTAATGAATATTATGTTGTTAGGAAGCAAGTGCCCACGCTTAGAAATCTCTTGATAGACTTGAGGGAAAGCATTAATTTTACAGGGTGTAGAGAAACATTACGCCAAATACTATTAGCCAATGGATTTGTATTCAAGCAAAACAAAAATGAACGTTCTGTGCTCGTTGAACGTTATGACATCGCAGCGTGGCGACATAGGTACTTACGGACCATTACTTCAAAACGACAAGAAGGGAAGAAAATAGTATATTTAGACGAGACATATATTAATCAAAATTATAAACAAAAAAAGTCATGGCAGGGACCTTCAACGAAAGGTGTTATAGATAATATCTCTTCAGGAAAACGGTTTATTATCGTTCATGCTGGATCAGAAAACGGTTTTGTACCTAATGCATTATTGGTATTCAGTACAAAATCCACTAAAGCTGATTATCATCATGACATGAATGCTTCAAATTTCAATAAATGGTTACGGGAGAAATTAATACCCAATTTGACGGAACCTAGTGTCATCGTCATGGATAATGCGAGTTATTATACAGTGCAAGTGAATAAGGCACCGAACACCAACAGTCGTAAAGCAGAAATACAAGATTAGCTACGTTGCAATCATGTTTCGTTTGAAGAAACTGAATCAAGGGATAAACTTCTGTGCTTGGTTGATAAGCACAAATCTGAGCCAATTTATGAAGCCGATCGAATCCTTAGAGAACATGGCCACAAAGTGTTAAGACTTCCCCCGTATCATTGCGACCTTAATCCTATTGAGCTTATTTGGAGTACAGGAAAACGAAAATTGGCTAGTAAAAATATAGCCAGATCCGCATCTGAAATGGAAAATTTTATAAAACACTGTTTTGACAGCATAACTTCAGAGGAATGGAAGAAGATGGTTGACCATATTATTCACATTGAAGAAAAATATACAGAAAAAGATGGAATTATGGATCAAATGGAAAGTTTTATTATAAATGTATGTGATGCAAATGATGACAATATAAGTTCAGATGAATATGAAGTTGAATATCTGGAAACAGACTTTGATTATAACGAATAATAAATTGTATATATTTTTGTCATGTTTTGTTTTAAGTACTCCCATCCTTTTATCCCAAAAAATTAAAAATAGAAAAACTATTAATTCTTATTACTAATACATATCATAGTTCCCACATTGGTTTTATGTATTTATCTTCTTTCATATATAAATACAAAGTAATTAAAGATTCGGATTATTTAATTTTCCGAATGCCAGTTCCAAAACATGAAAAGTATCAAAACTAAAATTCCTACTATACACTGTAATACCAGCATAAGATTATTTAAATTTGCCGCGCTTTGCTAGGTTCATATTTCAGTAGCCAGACTTTAGTGTGATGTACATTAACTATACGCACAGTATAAAAACTGACGTGATTCGTTGGTGCGCTTACTATATATAGCTGGTCAAAGGTGAGGAAATGTAGAAAATGCAGAGCGCCTGCAACTTTGCAATTTGCAATTTGTACCTGGAGGTGCGGGCAAAATTCTCCTTACGACAAAAACAACGCTATGCTACGTACTATTAAGGTTTATATTGTGTTACTTTGGCTATCCGCCACCACCACGCGTCCTCGCCACATCTCTTCTGCATAAGTGATCCCTAACAATAGCAGTTTGTTCAATCCGTTGTCGCCTCTGAGAAAGAAAAGACAGGGTGGCTTACTGAAAGTTATTAGCAATAACAAATACTTGCTTTGCTACAACAAAGTTGCAGGCGCTTAATTTCTCATACATTTTAATTTTATCACCTTTCACTAGCCATATCTACTAAACGCACCAACGAATCACGTCAGTTTTTATACTGTGCCTATAGTTAATGTGCATAGTATTACACTATGCTTGAATCAGTCGTCCAATCATTGCTTAGTTTACTAAACCATAATACGTGTTTCAACGGCTGTAACTAACAAACGCACCAATGTCAGTCAGCAAGACCAGCTCCATCGTATTCACAAAAGTTATCTACACGTTATTGATAATCCTGACAGGCGATAAATAAGCCAATCTGTTGTCGCCTCTGGGAATATATTATATTTAATGGTAATTGAACACAATGACACAGTTTTCGATACAGGGCGTCAAAGGTATGGAATGATTTGCCCCCTCCCATTCGAGAATGCAAAACAAAGGAAACATTTCGGATCAAATTGAAAAAATATCTATTAGAAAAACAAAAACAAAAATAACCCTAATCGAGAAAAAATTGTTGTTATATATTCTTATATATTTATTTTTTGTAGATATATATTTTTATATATTTTATTATATATACATACTTCCTGCACATTCCAATTCCTAGTTCATAAATCAACCCTTAGATATAAGCCACCTAGCATAGGTATAGTTTAAGTTTTAATTTTAGTTTCAGGGTTCAACAGAATAACAGCGCTGTGGCACTTACCGCAGCACTAAGCTGAGTTGAATCCCTTTTTATTTACCACCTTTTTCTAAATGTTAAAATCCTGCTACTTATATTTATTATGTTATACATTCTTACTCTTTGTTAATTCTAGTTATGTGTGATTTTTCATGTCTATTTTGTGTATTGTTGGAGGTATTTAAAATAAATTGCTTTTCTTTCTTTCTTTCTTTCTTTCTATGAGTAGCGCCAGTGACTCTTTATCTACACCTATACGGATCATTATTATTTTTAATTTATATTAATGACATGCCCAAGTGTACATAGCAACCAATGGACCTATTTGCAGACGATAGTACTAATAATTAAATGTAGTAATATAATTTTATATGAATATGACATAAACAATACACTAAATAACATAATTAACTGGTTGAATAATAATAAATTAATAGTTAATGTAGGTAAGACAAACATAATGCAATTTTATCAAAGATCATGTATAATTGACAATTTAAATATTAATTACAATGGACATACAATCGACGAAGTGAATGAGACCAAATTTTTTGTATTAACTATTGACAATAAACTGACATTTAACCAGCATACTGGCGGTCTATGTGTTAAGCTAAGTAAATTTGCTTACGCTCTTTATAAATTGACGCAAATTGTTGAACGTAAGCAGTTCTAGCTGCCTATCATGGATATGTCGTCTCAATTTTACGTTTTGGCACCATCTTCTGGGGGAACTGTACAGAAAAAGGGACATTGTTTAAAGCACAGAAAAGGTGTATCAGGGCCATATGTGGACTCAAAACATTTGAAAGTTGCAAGCCACACTTTAAGTCACTTAAGCTCCTCACATTACCTTGTCTTTATATTTTCGAGACATGTATTTTTGTGAAATCATCTTTTTCTCAAGGTATCTGATACTAACAAGAGAAACTTCCGAAACAAGGACAGATTGTGTATAAATAAATACAATACAAGACTTTTACACTGAAGTTTATTTGCCATGGGCCCTAAATTATTAAATAAAATTCCGAAAAATTGGAAAGATCTCAGTAATGTATTTAAATGTAAATTGTTCAATCTTCTAATTGGAAAATGTTATTTTACAGTGCAAGAATTGTATTAATGATAGATCAAGGTAATTAGTTAATTTAAGTTTTTATTGTAAGATGGATAATATACTTTTATTCATAAAAAATAAAAATAAAAAATTCACCCTATATGTAATAAAATAATCATCTGATTTAATGTTATAATTATAACATAGATATTTGTTATTTTTATATTTGACATATTTTATTAATTAAATCAAGTTATTTTATTTCCTTTGTATTGAGCCTGAGACTGATACGTGGGACGCAATATAAGTTTCCGGAATGAATATGAAAAAATACTATTAAAGGTACAAAATTAATTTATTGTTTTTCAAAATAATCTCCCTTGGCGTCTATGCACTTTTTCATTCGATCAAACCAGTTTTGAAAACTTTTGTGCCACTCCCCTGTGGTGACCTCTGAAACGTGTTTTTCATACTCCTCGACAGCCTCTTCTGGTGATGAAAATCGTTGACCGCGTAATTGGTTCTTAATTTTTGGGAACAGAAAAAAGTCACAAGGTGCCAGGTCGGGACTGTATGCAGGATGACTCATGAGTTCTACATTCTTCGTCTTCAAAAAGTCGTTTGTCTGTCTGGCCGTGTGAGAACTAGCATTGTCGTGGTGCAGGATGATACGGCGTTTACGGTTATTTTTACGGAGTTCGTCAATAACTTCCGGCAAACAAATGATCGTGTACCAGTCACTATTCACGGTACGACGATTCTCTAAAGCAACAGTAGCCACGTGTCCAGTTTTATTAAAAAAAGAAGCAATCATCCGCTTAGATGCACTTTTCACGCGCGCCACTTTGGTTGGTTTCGGCTCATCTTGAAAGACCCATACGCTCGATTGCTGCTTTGTTTTGGGATCGTAGCAATAAATCCATGTTTCGTCACCTGTTACTATGTCCCACACCAAATTTGACGCACCTTCGTCGAATCTGGTAAGCATGGCACTGCACCAAGTGACGCGGTCCTTTTTTTGAGCCTCGGTCAAGTTGTGTGGGATCCACCGCGAGCACAGCTTTTTCACACCCAAATGTTTGTGTAGGATTGATTGTATTTGACTCATGCCTATTTCTAAGGATGCGCGAATTTCATGGTAGGTCACATGCCTGTCTGTTTCAATCATACGGCGCACAGCATCGATGTTTTTGTTGGTCACAGCGGTGGACGGCCGACCATCGCGAGATTCGTCACTGAGATTGATACGACCACGCTTGAATTCTGCAAACCAGCTATAAACAGTCGTCTTGCATGGTGCTTCATTGCCAAAAGCTGTTTCAAGCCGAGCGATGCTCTGTTGAGCTGTCAAATTACACTTAAAATCGTAGAAAATCATACTACGAAAATTTTCCCGAGTTAAATCCATGTTGATGCAGACACACAATTTTTTAAATGGCGCCACAAGGTAAAAACAAAAGACAGTCAGATGAAACAAACTGCATTCTACAGCCAAAGAGTTCTATTTTCAAATGTTGCAATAAATTTTTAAATATTGTTTATGTAAGTGGCCAGTTCCGGAAACTTTTAGTGTTACCTATGTAACTGAGAAATTTGCATTTAATTTATGTAAATAAAATTTTATTACTACTTATTATCTATCTATTATCTATATTATCTACTAATATAGGTATAATATTTATGTAATTGCATGCTGTTTTAAAAGTTGAATGCACAGTAATTTTATATTCATACGCCTCTCCGCAGAATGTAAAGCACATAAATTTATCATAAGATCAAACTAAATTACTACCTACTTTCATGAATAAACACATCTTATTTTATCTTAACTACTAAAAAAAATCTAAAAAGGGAGGATGGACTGCAAAAAGCACAGGTGACACGGTTTTTAAACATCTTTTTCTTTAAAAAATAGATAAATTTTTAAAATTAAATAATGTAATTTTTCTTTAAAAATAAAAACAGTATGTTGGGTACAGTTCCATCCACAAGTCTCGTAAAATTCTGAAGTTTAACTTTGTAATTATGAAAAATAAATAAAAAATATTAAATGTAAATATTTTCAAAATTGCTTTCTTGATGTTTATATGAGGAAATTACGTATCATTTCAGGTATATTTAAAAAAAAAATATTTAACCGTATCGTATCTGGAAGAGCCCAAACTTGGTATGTTTTGAAAATAAATTTCATTTTATTTAAAACAACTGAATGAAATGTAATGATGTGATATATTTTACAATAGGCTCAAAAAGCCCTTTCATTTGAAACCACACAAATACGATAGGTTTAAAAAAACCGTATAAAAAAAATATGACGTCATACTGTTCAAATTGATTCAAATGGTCTAAAGATCTATCGTTCCGATTGGGCGTACCGCTAACACTATTCGAGAATGAATCTATTTTCGGGTCCAATACCGCACGTAAAGCGGGGAATATACACACAAAAGTTCTACACAACCAACACTAAATGGGCGTAAGTGATGCGAGGTTCGCTAAAAGTGGAACACGTAGTGCCAGAAATATTTCAGTACAGACCCCATAATGCGTGTTCCAAAATTAGCAAATTTATCACAACTTACCAAAACTACAAAAAGACTAGCGGCGAAGAACTTCATGGCGGCGGTAGAAGTGTTCTGGTTACAAAATAAGTGGTAGAGGTTTTTATTGCATAAGTTATGTACATATAATTCGATAAAACAAAAATTTAAACAGGTGTTTCTATTGTTATGTTAACTAAAAGATATTTGTATTAAATGATGTACCTAGACGGTCACTAAGTTCTGCCACAAATAAAAATTTTGATAAAACCAAAAGTACCAAACCAATTTTTATTATCAATATATCAATTTAAAGTACATTTCATGAGGATATTATTCGAAATGTCCGCCCTTATTCTCGATACCAGGCCCCACAGAAAGTATTGCAAAAAAAAGTTTTTATATATGGGAGACTGGCCATTTATAATGTTTTTGGAAATTATGATTATTTATAATTAAAAATAGGTACGTTCTAATTTTAAAATTTCCCTCTACATTTTTTGCGAGCTAATTCAAAGTATTGTGTCTCGCTGAAATATGGATCTGCGCCGGGAACATTTTAGAGCTATGATTTTATCGTTGGTATAACAAATTCAAGCGCGGCCGACCTACTTTGGGGGATGAAGAAAGAAGCGCTCGCCTTTTGACGGCTGTTACCGAATAAAACGTGCTGGCAGTGAAAAATTAAATCCAAGACAATAGGCGAATTATATATCAGGATATTGAAGATTGGATCGGGAAGCGTTCACGAGATTCTACACAGCCATCTTCACGTGAGGAGGATAATATCACGCTGGGTGCCGCACAACCTCACCGATGCTCAGAAGCAGGCCCGGGTGGAATGGTGACGTGATATGCTAAACAAATTTGAAGCAGGCTCGTCTCGGCGTGTTTACGACATTGTTACAGGTAACTACCATACTACCAAATGTTTGCCAGAAGTTTTCTCTGTTGTTAGCAACAAGCGACCAAACACGGGGCTCCGCGGGCTACTGCTCCACCACGACAATGCACCTGCGCACACCGTACTCCAAACGAGGGACTTCCTGGACAGCACGCCAGTCAAACTCCTGGGTCACCCTCCTTACAGCCCTGATCTAGCACCGTGTGACTTCTTTTTATTTCCAAAAATAAAAAATAAGCTCAAAGGAATACAATTTTCGTCGCCGGAGGATGCGCTGGCTGCGTTCGAGTAGGCTGTAAACGAGGTGTCTGCGGCGGACTGGAAAAAGTGTTTTGAAAACTGGTTTAGACGCATGAAACTTTGTATAGAGGCTGGTGGAGAGTACTTTGAAAAGATTTAAAAAAATGTACCTATAGAACATTTTTTTTTAGTTTCGCAAAACTGAGTGTCCTTAATAGAGTGTCGTTCTTAATCGCCTCGCCCAGTCATCTGTGGCAGCACGCACCATATTCATATCTATTTCAGCGAATGACGACTTTAGGGTCTCCAAATTTTTATGGGGCTTAGAACAGGCCTTCTCCCCTAAATAATGCCAAATTTTATAATCCAAAGTATTAAGGTCTGGACTGGAGGAATGCCAATCCTAGTGCTTTATGAAGTTGATTTTGTTACGCTCGAATCAAGCCTGAGTCGATCTCGCTTTCTGTGCTGGCGCAGAATCTTGCTGGAACTCGAAATTATATCCTGAAAATAGGGTATTAGGGTAAGGTCTTTCACAAGCTGACCCAAAACCGTCTCTTGATACACTTTAGCAGTAGTTTTGACCCCTTTTTCAGAAAAATGAACCTCAGTCGGCCCGTAATACGACACACCTAGCCAAATCATCACTGTGATGGATGATGGCCATATTGCACCCGTAGAACTCTTTTTGCAGCTTTCTCTGAGCTGCTACCATACACCCTATCATTCTGTTTGTTGTATTCTTCACAACAACAGGATATCACGGTGGCAGTTTTTTGCGTACCGCCGTAACAACTCCCAAGATCTCTTAAGCCTCATGACTTTTAGACGCGCATTAAGTGTCCACTTTTTTTCAATAAGCTCGTAGACCAAGATCATCATTCAAAACTTTTTTTACGGTTTGCCTACTAACACCCATATCTGAAAAGCTATCAACTTCTGTTTTCGGACAGGATTTCTTCTTATTCGCCTTGGTCGCTTTGATCACTGCTGGTGTTCTTACGGAGCGTGGCCGCCCAGTTCTTTTTCTGTCATCGAAGCTACACAGTTTATTGTACCTATCAATAGTGCGGTACATGAACCTAAGCGTTATTTTCAACCTTTCGATCAACTTGAAAATTGTACTTGGCGAGTACCCACAGCGGTACAACGCTATTACTGCTACTCGGTTCTCTTTTAACGTCCACGCCATCGTGAAAAATTACAATAAATTATTAACAAGAATACTATGGACAAAGCTAAAATAGATAATCTTGTACGTTAATACACGCTTAAAAGGTTGACACTGTCGAAGTACAAAACCCAATCTTTTAAAAGCCTTGTTAATAATTTGATCTATGTGGAGATTTAGATCCATTTTGGGATCAAGAATCACACCCAAGTCTCTTATTTTGTCTACACGATTTAAACGGCTACCTGAAAAATTATAATGATTGATAATAGCGTTTCGTTGCCTGTTTTTTTTTTGTTTTGTTTTTTTGTTCGTTGTAGTTGTGACGCAACTTTCCGAATGCTGCGCAACGCAAGCATATTCTTCTGTCAGCCTCGGCGTCGAAGTTGTTTTTATCCAGCTGTATGACTTGACCCGGATAAACATATTTTTGAACAACTTCGATGATGACATTGTCGACGGTTAGTGGCTCTTGAATGACGTGACAGTTGGACGTGGCCTTAGTCTTAACCAAATTCATCCGCAGGCCCACTCATCTCGAAAAATCGCTAAGGCCGCGCACCATTTCCTCCAGTTCGCAGCGATTCCGCTATTATCACGATGTCATCGGCAAAGCAAAGATGTGAAATGTACTCTCCGTTTACGTTTATGCCTCGTCCATTCCAGTCTAGTGTTTTAAAGACGTCCTTCAGCGCGGCGGTAAACAGTTTTGAGGAAATAACATCTCCCTGTCTCACGCCGCGCTGAAGATGTATCGGTCTTGTTTGTACACCCTGTACTTGGATGGACAACTTTGCATCGTTGCAAGGACTGCAGAACAGACCAAAATTCGATGGAGTCGAAGGCTTTATCGTAGTCCACAAACGCTCGACATAAAGGCTGATTATACTCTTGAGTTTTCTTTGCGTGTGAATGTGGTCCCCGGTGCTGCAGCCTTTTTCAAAACCCAGCCTGCTCTGGAGGTTGGAAGTCGTCGAATCGTTGGGCGAGATGTTTCGTGATAACTCTTGAGAACAGTTTGTAGGTGTGGCTCAGGAGCGCAATTGGTCTATAGTTCTTAAGTAGGAATTTGTTCCCTTTTTTGAAGAAAAAAATGACCAGGCTCCTGCTCCACTCCTTTAGCGTAGTACCTGTACGAATAACGGCATTAAAGAGGTCCTGTAGCTGTCTGAGTATAGGGTAACCTCCAGCTTTCAGGAGCTCAGTTGTGATGCCGTTCTCACCCGGTACTTTGTTGTTTTTCAGCTGTTCAAGAGCTATATTAATCTCACCCATTTCGACATCCAGGAGTTCATCGTTGTGATGGCGGGCTATAGGTGCACGTTTATCGTCTTTATCTCAAGCCCATGAAATTTCTTGATTTCAGCGAGGATTTCTAGCTTTGAGGTAACGGTTCCATTGTCAGATGTCTTCAGCTTCGTCAGATTGGTCCTTTGTAACTGCTTGGCAAAAACTTTTGAGCCTTTGTTTTGCTGGATCGCGTCTTCAACGACGCGAGTGTTATGTTGGCGCAGGTCAAAACGAATTTGCCTTTTAAGACGGCTCTATTCGCCCGAACTCTCATACTAGCACAGTTCGCTGATCATATTCTTATTTATAGGTACTTGCTTATTATTTTTTCTTTGTCAACATATCCCATACAATATCCATGACGTGAAATTAAAACATTTATCAAAATCAAATACATACAAAAGTTAAAAGCGTATAAAAGTCCTGGATTTTACACATATTTTGATGAATGTTTATGTACCGTAATGTCCCAGAAGCGATACAACAAATCAAATAACTTTAGATGACAGCACTGTAGTATTTACGACTGATAATGGACATTCCCTAGAAGTTGATATGAATAATTCATTATTATTAATAATTTAATGGCTGACATATTATAACCTACTGATTAATCTTGTTAAACGAAAACTATACATTATCGACAAAGAACTGCTCCGGATATACTTGACATTAATTATAATAATAAAAACATTGAGGACATTACAGTTACCAAAGGTAAAATTTTAGGTTTATAGTTATATTTAATCTAATTTGACATAGAAGACACAATTAGACATAATAAGTAAAAAACTAAATCAATTAGCTTATTGATATGCTTTGTACATGCTAGATAAAGAAGTTTACCAACATGCAGTTTTGATGTGAAGCATATCATAGGCTATGTCGCCTCAAAATTACGATACGGTATTATTTTCTGGAGAAATGCTACAGGTGTAGAAAAAGTTTTCAAGATACAAAGGAAATGCTTTATGAGCAATTAAAAAGTAAGGAGGGAGGGACAGTTGTAAGCAGCATTTTATAGAGCTTAATCTTCTTACAGTTTTATCTATCTATATCTACAAAATCAGACATTTATTCCCAAACTTTAGCAGTCAGAGATGTAAAGATAAAAACATGGTGGCATCATTCAAATCTCGCTCAACACTTCTAAAAGTGTATTGGGCATGGCTCCGCGTTTATTTAATAATCTACCAGACAAAATAAGACAGATAGATGATAAACATACATACAAATTACATTAAAAAAGGTTCAAGGTCAGAAAGCATACTCACTCTGAAAGAATTTCTTACCAACGGCTGATTTAGTAAGTGGACTGTGTAAGTTTGGTTTTGGAGATTATTGTCACATACATGAACAGCTTTTGTGATATACTCGTAAATTTATTAAATCCTGGAAAATGCCATTAAGGTGAAACTAGTCGGAAATATAAATATAATAATTTGTGAAACAGTACAAGTGTTTTCTTCGACCAAGTGGACTGACATTATCTTGTAGTTCATAACCATAATTATATTAAATTAAATTTATGTAGATAAATATAGAAATTTGTTTGTTTGTTTGGTAACATAAGTAATTGAGTATTTCATGTAAAAATAACACTAATTATTCTTGAATATTTTTTTATTTTATTGTAGCCCGCTAGGCGTGACGAGCATAAAAAAATAAGTTATGTATTTATTTATTCCTTAATTTAAAAATTTTACATGATTTCTCAATTTCTTATTTTTAAGTTTTCAAATATTTGTATGTTGTATGCTACTTTAGGCAGAACACATCATGAACAATCTTGTATGTAACATCTAATTTTGACCACATTTTCACAAATAAATTTTTTGAAGTTTGAAGTTTGAGAAAAGCACTATAGGTGTATGCCTCGGCGCGGCGGAAACGTGTATTGCCTGACTTGTATTATAACAGTCCCGGCCTACTAACTCACATCCTCAGGCAATACATGATTGAGCAAAGGCTCCTTTAGAATTTTGAGAAGTTATGAAAGAGAGAAAGAGCATCCGAGCTGTATAGGACAGGATGGGAATTCCTCGGAAAGATGTGGATGTAATGAAATCAGTCCGAGGGGATGAAAATGAACACTCACCTCACCCTCTGAAGACTCCTGTATATTTTGTTTTTAATCGATTTTATTTCTCTCAGCCCCAAGTCTTATCACATCCTTTTTAACTATTTTATCAATATTTTTCTGAATTTTACGTTTTTTCTTTTGAAATCTTGTCCTTGTTTTTTTTGTCTTGGGTCTTCTCTTTTTAAAATTTGTTTCATAGCCATAAATCAGTTGCTTCTTATTTTTGTACACCTGAACTGTTTGAAGGTGAGTGCAAGGAATGAGGTTTAATGGTAGGGAAATGATATGCTCCTATGCTCTGTATATTTTTTGTAAATTTGGCTAAAACATGGAATGGACTTTTGTATAGGAAAATAAATATTATTGTTTGTATTAATAACTTACTTTATGAAATAAAAAACATTAAAATTTGATTAAATTTGATAGGTTCTTATATAAATTATGGTAACTAGGGTCTGATGGTGGGACTGGAAGGTTGAAATGAGAACTCCTCAACGAACTTCAGCAGACTCTCGAGTTTGGGCTATTTGATCGGCCTTGCTTGATGAGTACTTTTGTAAAACATGGTGACCAGGGTCTGATCATGGAACTGGAAGGTTGAAATGAGTACTCCACAACGAACAACAGCAGACCTCTCGAGTTTAGACTATTTGATTGGTCTTGATGAGTACTTTTGTAAAAAATGGTGACCAGGGTCTGATGATGGGATTTTAAGGTAGAAATGAGAACTCCTCAACGAATAACACCAGACCTCTCGAGTTTGAACTATTTGATCGGTCTTGATGAGTACTTTTGTAAAACATGGTGACCAGGGTCTGATGATGGGATTTTAAGGTAGAAATGAGAACTCCTCAACGAATAACACCAGACCTCTCGAGTTTGAACTATTTGATCGGTCTTGATGAGTACTTTTTAAAACATGGTGACCAGGGTCTGATCATGGAACTGGAAGGTTGAAATGAGGACTCCACAACGAACAACAGCAGACCTCTCGAGTTTAGACTATTTGATTGGTCTTGATGAGTACTTTTGTAAAACATGGTGACCAGGGTCTGATGATGGGATTTTAAGGTAGAAATGAGAACTCCTCAACGAACTTCAGCAGACTCTCGAGTTTGGGCTATTTGATCGGCCTTGCTTGATGAGTACTTTTGTAAAACATGGTGACCAGGGTCTGATCATGGAACTGGAAGGTTGAAATGAGTACTCCACAACGAACAACAGCAGACCTCTCGAGTTTAGACTATTTGATTGGTCTTGATGAGTACTTTTGTAAAACATGGTGACCAGGGTCTGATGATGGGATTTTAAGGTAGAAATGAGAACTCCTCAACGAACTTCAGCAGACTCTCGAGTTTGGGCTATTTGATCGGCCTTGCTTGATGAGTACTTTTGTAAAACATGGTGACCAGGGTCTGATCATGTAACTGGAAGGTTGAAATGAGTACTCCACAACGAACAACAGCAGACCTCTCGAGTTTAGACTATTTGATTGGTCTTGATGAGTACTTTTGTAAAAAATGGTGACCAGGGTCTGATGATGGGATTTTAAGGTAGAAATGAGAACTCCTCAACGAATAACACCAGACCTCTCGAGTTTGAACTATTTGATCGGTCTTGATGAGTACTTTTTAAAACATGGTGACCAGGGTCTGATCATGGAACTGGAAGGTTGAAATGAGGACTCCACAACGAACAACAGCAGACCTCTCGAGTTTAGACTATTTGATTGGTCTTGATGAGTACTTTTGTAAAACATGGTGACCAGGGTCTGATGATGGGATTTTAAGGTAGAAATGAGAACTCCTCAACGAACTTCAGCAGACTCTCGAGTTTGGGCTATTTGATCGGCCTTGCTTGATGAGTACTTTTGTAAAACATGGTGACCAGGGTCTGATCATGGAACTGGAAGGTTGAAATGAGAACTCCTCAACGAATAACACCAGACCTCTCGAGTTTGAACTATTTGATCGGTCTTGATGAGTACTTTTTAAAACATGGTGACCAGGGTCTGATCATGGAACTGGAAGGTTGAAATGAGGACTCCACAACGAACAAAAGCAGACCTCTCGAGTTTAGACTATTTGATTGGTCTTGATGAGTACTTTTGTAAAACATGGTGACCAGGGTCTGATGATGGGATTTTAAGGTAGAAATGAGAACTCCTCAACGAATAACACCAGACCTCTCGAGTTTGAACTATTTGATCGGTCTTGATGAGTACTTTTTAAAACATGGTGACCAGGGTCTGATCATGGAACTGGAAGGTTGAAATGAGGACTCCACAACGAACAACAGCAGACCTCTCGAGTTTAGACTATTTGATTGGTCTTGATGAGTACTTTTGTAAAACATGGTGACCAGGGTCTGATGATGGGATTTTAAGGTAGAAATGAGAACTCCTCAACGAACTTCAGCAGACTCTCGAGTTTGGGCTATTTGATCGGCCTTGCTTGATGAGTACTTTTGTAAAACATGGTGACCAGGGTCTGATCATGGAACTGGAAGGTTGAAATGAGTACTCCACAACGAACAACAGCAGACCTCTCGAGTTTAGACTATTTGATTGGTCTTGATGAGTACTTTTGTAAAAAATGGTGACCAGGGTCTGATGATGGGATTTTAAGGTAGAAATGAGAACTCCTCAACGAATAACACCAGACCTCTCGAGTTTGAACTATTTGATCGGTCTTGATGAGTACTTTTTAAAACATGGTGACCAGGGTCTGATCATGGAACTGGAAGGTTGAAATGAGGACTCCACAACGAACAACAGCAGACCTCTCGAGTTTAGACTATTTGATTGGTTTTGATGAGTACTTTTGTAAAACATGGTGACCAGGGTCTGATGATGGGATTTTAAGGTAGAAATGAGAACTCCTCAACGAATAACACCAGACCTCTCGAGTTTGAACTATTTGATCGGTCTTGATGAGTACTTTTTAAAACATGGTGACCAGGGTCTGAACATAAGACTGGAAGGTGCTTTACACCGAAGGATAACGTTATCAATACAAGGTGAAATTTAATCTACCGACCACTTTTTTGTGGGAGGTTCAGTAGGTGATATTGGCCATATACGAGTGCTTTTAGGTGGATCATGAAGGTTTGTGCATCTGCGCCCAACTATTTATCAGGATGTTCAGTATCCGTAAGCAAACACAACTGTAAAATTACAGGTGGTTACGACACTATGATTGTGCAATAAATAAAAGCACACGAAAACAGCGTGGTTAACTTTGGCGTAAAGAATTGCGTAGTGGTGTGTGTCTGTTGCTACCACTCGTCGCTACGCTATACGCGCCGAGCAGTGTCTGTCTGTGTGCGTGACCCGCACGTGCCGCGCGCGTGCGACGAGACGGTGCTCAGGCGAGCGCCGCGCCACCCCGCGGCCGCGGGAAGCAGCGTATCCGTTAATTTGTTAACTACCTAGTTACTACCTACTACCTTAGGTTTTACGCAGCAACACAGTGACAACTTCACAATAATACTGAAATAATAAAGTGCTCGGTACGTACTGCAGTGCATACGACGAAATCATGATTTTGTACTACTATGTCACTATCACTTGATAATATTTCAATTTCATACTTTTCCATCACACTTTTTCCAGGCTTTGGACTGGCAATCTATCGTTTAAAGTTGGTAGAACTAGGATAATTGTCCGATAAACTGGCGTGTTTAAAAGGTTAATCAACTGGGTACGTACAATAATAAGTATGTACAACGAAGGAATGTCAAAAAGGTAGTATGTACAACGACCGTCCCTCAGTGAGGTACTGATTTCAGTGTTAGTTTCACTGTTTATACCACGTTATTTACACAAAAAAGTTTACGAAGTTATTTACACAAATTAAAAAGTTATTTACACAAACATTAATCAGTTATTTACAAAAGTTGCTGAAAGTGCAGTCCTCCACGTTCCACACAAACCGCGGCACGACGTAGGATGTGTGCTTGTACACGGCGGAGTTGCTCGTGATCGTCACGCACCACATCAAACGCACTAATAATCTTAGCGCGGAGCTCCTCTTGGCTGGTGATCATATGCCCGTCATGGCCGTATACCAAGTCCTTCACTCAGCCCCATAGATAGAAATCTAGGGGCGTCAGGTCCGGTGATCGTGGCGGCCATGCCACGGGCCCCCCACGACCAATCCAGCGCGGAGTCCCAAGATGAGGGTCTTCATACGTGCGATCGAGGTATTCGCGTACTTGGCGGTGGTAGTGCGCAAGTGCACCATCATGTTGGAAGTAAAAGTTCCCGATGTCACGAAGCGGCACGTCCTCCAACATACCATCCACATCCTGCAGCAGCTGAAGATAGGTGTCGCCGTTGAGACGGGGAAGGAACACGGGTCCAAGTACGCGAGTACCAAGCACGCCAGCCCAAACGTTTAGAGCAAAACGCCGTTGGAAGTGGTCAGGCCTCACTGTTTTGGGATTTCCAACAGTCCAGTAATGCTGGTTGTGGATGTTGTACAACCCAATTCTCGTAAACGTGGACTCGTCGGTCCACAAGATGTTGCGTGTGGTGTCATTCAATAACCACTGACAAAATTGGACTCGTGGCTCGTAGTCTCTTGCCTCCAACTCCTGCACCCGAAGAAAATGGTAGGGGTGCAGTCCTTCATCTCTTAGGAGTCTCCAAGCAAAGTATTGACTAACTCCAACCACACCAGCGGCATCGCGAGTGCTGGCCTCAGGGTTAGCATTGATGAAGTCAAGAACCTCTTCTTCGAAAATGGGTGCAAGGTGAGGCCTGCCTGCCCCCAGGACCGGTGGACGAAAAATCCCATGTTCTCGAAAGCGCTGCACAGCCCCGAGGATAGTGGTGCGGTGTGGCGGAGGCACGTCCGGGTGTAGCTCCGCGTATAACACTTGCGCCTGGCGAAGGCTGTTACCGCCAAAACGATAACAAACCTCCATATCCAAATACTCCCAGTCTGTGTACTGGTATGGCATATTACTTTTTTTTAAATCAATTCGCAAAATTATCAAAATCCCGATCAAGTATACACGATTTACTGACGATAAAATTATGAGCGGCCCGCGCCGCGCCACGGGCCTGTCCCCCGCTCCCCGCCCGCCCCCCTTTTCCCTTTTTGATTTCCTTGCGTTCCGTTTTTGTAACGATACTCAGTAAAGCGCTCGTTATAATAATAAAAATTGTAAATAAAACTGACAATAATTTAGGCAACTTGTTATTGTGAAGGTGTCCCTTCTGAAACAATCGAGCAAGTTGAAAGTGAAAATGCATCTTACTACGGTAAATGTGCTCGAGTACGGATAGAACCTTGAACATTGTTAGATACTGTATTTAATTAATAACTTGTGTACTAGTAAAATTGTTCCCACAAAGCCTTACATACTCAGGAACAGCTAATTTTACAGTTGAGCCGGAGAGGCTAAAAAATACGAGTAGTTAACAGAAAACTATCGGTAGCATAGATTATTTTTATATAAAATTGTGTTTACAACTCAGTTCTATGAACCGTCCCAAGGTTTTAGACAATGACACCTATTCTCGTGTAGCAAATATTAGATTTAGAGCTGCCATAACCCAAAACTTTTCACTGCAAAATAGGCTTTAACGCAGATAGATAAAAGTTAAATGAGCTTGTATTATTTTTGGTTTTTCAACTCTAAATTTAAGGTTTGCTGCACGAGAATAGGTCACAATGTATGTTTAGAAAGTACCTACTAAGTCTAGTTGTTAGCCAAGGCTGTTGACTTTGAAGTTGAAGTTTGCATGGAAACGGTGGAAGAAAACATCTGAGTAAATAAACACTTCATAATAATAATGAGAAATTACTTGATAAATTTGAGTGACTTATTATAAAAAAATATCGACAGCATTGTTTTTTTTATTAATAATAAATAAATTGCATTTATAATTCATTCCCATGAACCGTCCCAAGGCTTAAAGCAATTTATGTTTAGAAATTACCTACTAAGTGTAGCCGTTAGCCAAGGCGGTTGACTTTAATAAAGTTAAAGTTTGCATGGAAACGGTAGAAAGAAACATCTGAGTAAAAAAATTACTTCAGAATAGTAATGAGAAACCACATTAACTTCTATGTACGTAATTTTAGCCTTATCTGAGTGACTTATTATAAAAAATTCTCGGCAGCATAGTTTTTTTTTTATTAATAATGAATAAATTGCGTTTAAAATTCATTCTTATGAACCATCCCAAGGTTTTAGATAATTTCTGTTAAGAAAGTACCTACTTAAGCCTAGCCGTTAGCCAGGGCCGTTGACTTTACAGTTGAAGTTTGCATGGAAACGGTAGAAGGAAACATCTGAGTAAAAAAATTACTTCAGAATAGTAATAAGAAACCATATTAACTTCTATGTACGTAATTTAGCCTCATCTGAGTGACTTATTATAAAAAATTCTCGGCAGCATAGTTTTTTTTATTAATAATGAATAAATTGCGTTTAAAATTCATTCTTATGAACCATCCCAAGGTTTTAGATAATTTCTGTTAAGAAAGTACCTACTTAAGCCTAGCCGTTAGCCAGGGCCGTTGACTTTACAGTTGAAGTTTGCATGGAAACGGTAGAAGGAAACATCTGAGTAAAAAAATTACTTCAGAATAGTAATAAGAAACCATATTAACTTCTATGTACGTAATTTAGCCTCATCTGAGTGACTTATTATAAAAAATTCTCGGCAGCATAGTTTTTTTTATTAATAATGAATAAATTGCGTTTAAAATTCATTCTTATGAACCATCCCAAGGTTTTAGATAATTTCTGTTAAGAAAGTACCTACTTAAGTCTAGCCGTTAACCAGGGCTGTTGACTTTACAGTTGAAGTCTGCATGGAAACGGTAGAAGGAAACATCTGAGTAAAAAAATTACTTCAGAATAGTAATTAGAATCTACATTAACTTCTATGTACGTAATTTTAGCCTTCTCTGAGTGACTTATTATAAAAATTTCCGGCAGCATAGTTTTTTTTATTAATAATGAATAAATTGCGTTTAAAATTCATTCTTATGAACCATCCCAAGGTTTTAGATAATTTCTGTTAAGAAAGTACCTACTTAAGCCTAGCCGTTAGCCAGGGCCGTTGACTTTACAGTTGAAGTTTGCATGGAAACGGTAGAAGGAAACATCTGAGTAAAAAAATTACTTCAGAATAGTAATAAGAAACCACATTTACTTCTATGTACGTAATTTTAGCCTTATCTGAGTGACTTATTATAAAAAATTCTCGGCAGCATAGTTTTTTTTATTAATAATGAATAAATTGCGTTTAAAATTCATTCTTATGAACCATCCCAAGGTTTTAGATAATTTCTGTTAAGAAAGTACCTACTTAAGTCTAGCCGTTAGCCAGGGCTGTTGACTTTACAGTTGAAGTCTGCATGGAAACGGTAGAAGGAAACATCTGAGTAAAAAAATTACTTCGGAATAGTAATTAGAAACCACATTAACTTCTATGTACGTAAAATTGACGTTATCTTAGTGACTTATCATAAAAAATTATCAACGTCATTGTTTTTTTTAATAATAATACCTACTAAGTCTAGCCGTATGTCAGGGCTCTGGATTTAACCGTTGAAGGTTGTATGGAAACGGTAGAAAGTAAAGTCTGAGTAAAAAAATAATTTCAATAAATCAATCAGAAACTCCATTTAAATCCCAGGTAAGTACGTAGTTTTAGCCTTATTAGTGTGACTTATTGTAAGAAACTCTCGGTAACATTGATTTTTTTCTCATTTTATGGGCTAGCGTGATGGATCACGAGTTCTCTATTGCCATATTCGCCATACTTTGGGCAGTAATGAGGGAACTCAAAACACGCAGACCGGACACAAATGTGCCCCTGTAGAATATGAACCGTGAACTCCAATTAGTATCCAGACTTTTAACTGCTACAAAACAGAGGCGAAAAACAAAAGTTTAATTTAGTTAGTTTTTTATAAATTCACCAAAGGTGGTTGAAATTCACTATTTATTTTAAAAGCCGAACATAATAATACTCAAAGCACTGACTAATGCACCGGAGGGTCTAGCACGCTCCGTCGATAGATCTTTGCATCATACTTTCTCTCTCCCACATTGACAAATGCGGTATGCGTTAGAGGGCAAGTAGCATAGATAGTAGGTGCCGTATCTCTGCCCCGTGCTAGCGATACAGATGTATGCAAAAAGTGTGTAAGACGGAATACAATGCAACCATTTTTCGCCAGAGGTAGGGGGCGAGGGGTAACAAAGGTGTCCGCCAGTGTTTATGTTTGTTAGTTCATTTAATTTATCAGTTTCCGTTAGTCAGTTGTGACGTTTGTTTGCCAACAAATCGCCGCTCGGTCGCAACTCGCAATCCGTAATTTTTTTTTATTTGTTCGTTGAGTTTGTGTTGTGTCTTAGCGTCTGTTCCTTCGATTTAAATCTTTAAAATCGCTGATTTGTGTAGTGAAACTTATGTTGTGGTTGTAGTCTGAGTTTGTGCAAATTTGTTAAATGGGGTGATGGACTGATGGAGAAAGAGAATCAATAGGTAAGTACTTACTTTTGTTTTGGTAAGTTTACTAAACCGGTTTGTTTATAATCTCTACTTGGGTGAATTCGCTACTGCCGTAGAGTCATACTGTAAGTTTGTGGACTGTCCAAACTCAAGCTTATTATGTTCACACACACTTGCAGTTGTTTTCGAAAATGAATGTTTTATCAAACCAGCTACAGCAAGAAGTGGTAGGTAGTTACCGGTTACACAAACGCTAAGATGAGTGAGATAGATAAGCAGCCGTGTAGAAAGAACATAACTTGAGTAGAGTACGAAAAAGACTTCGCCGTGGGTCTTCTTTGGTGGCGAGAGCACTATCCTGTAATTTTGTCGAACCACCTACGACGACGATAGCTCGTTGCGAACCACGAAATAACCACGTAATCTATCATTGTGTGAGTGAAGATTCAATCAAGCAGCTACTGTTGTATGTGTGTGGGTATCTTCTTTACGCTCGCAGACATAAACACGCGTCTCGGCCCTGTTTTGCGCGTACATGTGTGCGTTTTTAGCTGAGATTATAGGAGCGCTTCATGCAATATAGTGATTATTTTAATTCATCTCTCCCTATCTTATATTTCAGCAAACGTGCTTCAGACTTTTCAATAAGGTTCTCTGTGGTTGACTACACCTTGCATAAAAAATTGGTCGGTTGATTTAATTTCACCCTATATATCGCGTGCTGTAACCACAGCAAGATATCGGGTCAATAGGTTTATGATATGATAGCTGTTGCCCGCTGCTTCGCCCACGTTTATTAGTTTTTGGGTAGTTAGTCCTATCGAATCTGTTCATATTTATTGGACCAATAATTTTATGGTACATATTTGAATTTTGGTTCTCATGAAAATGATTTTGTATGTTTGACCCTATCTATTAGAAGTATTTGATTTAGCAGATATTGAATTAAAAAATTGTAAATAACATAAACATGCAAGATCAGCGAAATTGGGGAAACTTTAATAACATTTTATGAAATTATATGGTTTTGATAATAGCACTTGTTGACTATTCAATTCAATTCAATTCATCTTTCGACATTATCATGTACTTAGATACGTCAATTCATTTTATACAATAAATATTTAATGTTATCTTGTAACTTAAATAATAACATTTAATAATAATAATAATAATTAAAACATTCAGATAAATCTTATAAATAAAACGGATTACTTTTAAGTAACAGTGTCAAATTAATTCTACATCACAAATGAAAATATTCTTATCAGCCAAAGCCTCGTTAATTGTTTAATAGGTCTTATCAATAAGTTGCTTCCTAATTGTATTGCAAAATGACTCGTGTTTCAAAGCACATATTTCCTTCGGAATCTGATTAAATAATTTTATACCTCGACACAAGTAGATTTTAGTCAATTTAGCCAATCTACGACTGGGAAGAGCCAACTTTTCCCTATTTCTGGTGTTGTGGCTGTGGATATCTCCCATTATGGTCAAAGTAGACAATTTATTTTTAACGTAAAGAATACAAATCAAATCAAATCAAATCAAAATATTTATTTTTGCAAAATAGATACATTAAGTATACTTTCTACAAGTCAAAGTTAATTTACACAATATAATATGTCTTTAGAATATAAAAAAAATATATAATAAAAATACACTGATATATGTACTCTCCTATCATTGTCATGACACCTATTTTGCTAAATTCTTCTCTGCAGGAATCTCGGGACTTAAGACTTAACTCGACTCGCATCAGCAGCCGTCCCCCAAAAAACTACACCGTATGTCATAATTTAGTGAAAGTATGCAAAATAGACACACCTAGCCGCCTTTATTCCGCTCAATTCTTTTATCTTCTTTATTGCATATGTAGCAGAACTAAGTTTTTTCGTGAGAGCTTCTATTTGAGGGGCCCATGTTAGTTTAGCATCTAGATAAACACCTAGAAATTTTACCGTATTGGCGGTAGCAACATTCAGTTTATCAAGAACATCTTGTACTGGTTCTGGAATTTGATTAAATCTTGGCCTAAGAGCAAAACGGATAACATTTATTTTATCAACATTTAATAACATGTTATTTACAGAGGACCATTCCTTCATACTCGTGATCACTATTTCTATTTTATTTAAAATATTTTTATCATTTTGGTCTTTGATTATCAAACTTGTGTCATCCGCAAACGTAACAATGTCAATGTGATCTTCAGTAATGGCTGCCGAAATGTCATTAATATATATAAGGAATAATAATGGCCCTAAAATAGAGCCCTGTGGGACTCCAAGCTTTATTTCTTTTTGGTCTGATCTGTATCCATTAAGTTCAGTCACTTGCTGCCTGTTTGTTAGATAGGATTTAAAAATTTCTAGCTCACTGTCTCGAATACCATAGTGTTCCAATTTAGCTAAAAGGATATCGTGGGAAACACAATCAAATGCTTTAGATAGGTCACAGAAAACCCCATAAGTCTTCTGTGACCCATCCAGTGCCAAAAGAACATCCTGCACAAGAGCCATAATAGCATGTTTTGTAGACTTTGACTTTTGTAAACCAAACTGTCTTTTGTTAAAAAGTTCATTTTCTACCATAAAGTTAGTTAATTCATCCGCGATGTACTTTTCAAAAATCTTACTGTAAGACGGAAGAAAACATACAGGTCGATACCTGTTAGGATCCGTGGTTGGACCCTGTTTGTGGATTGGTACTACCTTGGCAACTTTCATTTCATTAGGAAAATATTTTGTCTTGTTTGTCATTGATTACTTCCTGGAGGGGTAAAGCAATTTCTGTATCCAGTTTTTTTTTAGCAATTTTGGTCTTATATACCAGTAATCATAAGAAGCCTTAGGTTTTATATTCTTAATAATTTTAATTATTTGCTGCATATTCATATGTTTTAGTTTAAGTGTAACAGATTGTCGAGGTATGTAATTACTAAGGAGAGCCATAGAATGGTCTAAAGATGATTTTAAGTCCTTAGTGATGTTGTTCGCAATTTGTACAAAAAAATCATTTAAGTAATTACTAATTTCCATTGGATCTGTCAAAAGTCTACTATTGGTGTCATATAATTTTTCGCATGTATTTATATCTCTACTATTTTTTCCAGTTTCCTCCATTATTATTTGCCAAACACATTTAATTTTATTATCAGCATTACTAATTCTACGAGTTTTGCTGTATTTTTATACATAAGTTCTAAGTCCAGGATCATCATTTTGCTTAAGCAGTGCGTATAAAGTAAATACATTTTCTCTGGAAATTTTTATACCTAAATGGGCACTCCCATTTATTAAATTCTTTTGTTGCTTTGGGTACTGCCGTCACTAATGGAATCTGTTCATTTAAATGCCTCATAAATTTATCAAAAAATGATCTGTAAGTCATAACATTATCTGTTTTATATAAGTCTGAGTGAAGGGCTTCTTTTAAGTTATAAATTCTCAATTCCGTAGCTTTTCTATATTATCTAACAGAAGGTTTGATCAGTTCTAGTTCTATTTCAAAATCTGCCAACTGTGCGGAATGGTCAGATTTTATGCCATTAATAACTCTCGAATTAAAAACATTTACTATATCTGTAAAAATATTATCAATGCACGTTTTACTTTTGGGAGTTATTCTAGTGTACTCGTGTATTTTTTGCTTTAGAAGAAAGCTATCTAGAATATTAGATATGACATTTCTTGGGATTTGATCAATCACAAAAGTAGTGCTAAAATCGCCACACAGGACGATCATTTTACTATTGTTACTCGTAACCTTTTGTAGGCATTCTTCCAGACTATCTTTGAAAGACTTTAAATAAGAATCAGGTGATCTATAAACTACTAAAATAATAGTAGATTCAAGTTCTATACAACTAACTTCAAATATTTGTTCAATCGACATGTTTTTAATGTCATCTCTACCTTTACATTTAATACAATTTTTGACCAGAATAAGGGATCCACCACCTGCCATATTACGTCTACAGTAGCCATTCATAATATTATAGCCTTCAATGTTAAGTACATGTAATTCTGCCTAATTAAACCATGACTCAGTTATACACATCACATCAATATTTTCAGCTGCTAGGTATAAACTCAACAAGTGAAGTTTACTTGACAGTGTTTGTATATTTTGATGGCAAATTGTTTTAATTTTTTTTTTACTTGTCAGCTGGTTTTTGCTTCGTTTTGCTCTATATGAAAATTCTGTCGGAAAGACTTATTTTTTAATGCATCGGCATAAGTCCGACTTATATCACTGGGTGTCGATAATAACGAAACATTGGTTTTACTCATATCTCTGGGCTTTGTTCTAGAACATTGATTTAGCTTTATAATTGTTGGGTAGGCTTTATAGTAGAGTACCCTATCTAATAAAAGTCTACAAAACGAAGTCTTGTTTCTTACATTCAAATTACTGATTACATTTGTATCGAAAAAATCAATGTAACTATCATTGATGGTAATATTGTAATCATCAAGTTCAATTTATGTATTTTACTATTTATTATATTATTTTTATTTGAAATGAATTTGTATGGCAAATCACATAAAACTAATTTAGTAGAGAGCATTGCACACCGGCGTTGCAGTTCTGTTAGTCTTTTCCTTAAAATGCTATCACACGCGTAGTAGTTGTAGGAACTCCTTATGACTATGCACGACACTTCAGTGCGAGGTTCAAAAAAATGTTTCTACTGCACTGAAAAGCTCATTTAGATTCGCTCCTGGAGTACAGTTGTTTACTGCTGATGTGCTGTAATCATTCTTGTTCCATAATAGTTGATTTACGATTTGACCATATCCTATACCAATTTCGTTACTAAATATAATAATTTTGCTGTCACATCTATCCTTACAAGATGTCATGTGGTCCAAAGCTAAAATATTGTTCATGTCATTTACTGTAGTATTTAAGTCCTTTTCATCTTCCAAACCAGGTTGAGATTGTTTTTGCATCATTTTGGTTAATGATTTCGATGTAATTTTTTCAATGTTCAGCTCATATTGGTCCTTTTCATTCTCTTTTGATTCATTTTTGTCGCTTATTTGATTATTTTTAATATTGTGTAAGTTGGTCTGGGTTTTGTTATTTTCTACGTACATGTTTTTTAATTTATCTGTCATCAAAGCATGTGCCATTTTAAGTTCTGTATAGTTTTTTACGAATTTTTCCATAATTTCTTCAAGTTTTAAATTAAGGGATTGAGAGCTATTTAAGTCCATGCTATATTGGTCTTTGTAAAGCAGTTAATACATTGTTAGTAATCTTTAGGTCTTTGCGACTGGCCAAACATTTTATTTTCCAGGTTTGTGCGCTCTTTTATTTTGTTTTTAACAGTTTTTTTATTGCCTGATATTCCTTAAGCAATTTTTTTAACGTTTCAATGTCTGTATCTCTCTCGGTTAGTTTAGACTAAGTAATAATCAGTTCTTCTCTGTGTGAGTCATATATCGTATTTATTGATGATAATTCTTGTTTTAAATGTAATATAATATTTTGTAGATCATACAGGTCATATTCTTGAGCCGGTAAGCTTTTGTCATTATTATAACAGTTACAACTCGATAATGCATCCCTTAGTTTGTCTCTCTCGCTTGATATTTTGTCAAATTCACTATGTAAATTAGCGAGCTCTTGTTTCAATTGCACATTTTTGTTTAACTGTACCTTAAAGTCAATTTCATATTGTTGTTGTTCACACAGGAGAGTTTTATTTAATTCTTGAGACTTATCTAGGTCTTCATGTAGTACTTGTAGGATATTATTACCTGAAGTTGGTTTCGTCTTCTTTCTAGCTAAGACGACTTTAGTGCTGTTGTTGGAGTTTCGTTCTCATGTATTCATAGCGTAGATATGTAACCCCTGTGTCTAGACGCCTGCGTTATTGCAACTATGATAATATTTTACTGCATCCAATAACAGATGGTGCTATCACAGCGTCCTCTGTGGGAAGATGTAAATGTTACTAAGCATTGAACGTCCTCTGCATAGTACTAAGCATTGAACGTCCTCTGCATAGGAAGTTTCAAGTGTCGATGAGAAGTTCAGGTGATAATAGCTAGGTGTCGCTTTTATCATTCAGCGTTCAGTTTCATGTGTTTCATGCAGGAAGCAGCACTAACTGCAACACTTTTAAGCAATGTTTACAACTTTCTTCACAAATTTTACTCAGGTTTAAGTAGAATTCATTATTGTGATATAGTTGCGGGTAGGTACACAACACACACTGTTAAATCATTTAGTAATAAATCACTTCTAAAACAGGATAATTATCACTTGTGTTGTATTGTCACTTAGTACACTTTATAATTAAAAATAATTTCCCACTAGTATTGAGACTAATTACAATGATCTCCAATTATTTGTACGGAGCTAAAAAACATGCGGCTGACCTCTAGCAGGTATATGATTATAGATCGAATGGTCAGGTATGGTCTAGGTAAAGCTAATTTGTTTTTTGACGCGTATTTCTGCCGTTTATCTTTATAATATTTATACTTGTCTGTATAAGTGCATATGTTTTTATACAAATAAAGCTGTTTCTAGTATACAGATTGCTGGTAGTGTTAACAGTTTATACTCTATAAAATATGGTCTGCAACTTTTGGGACTATGTATATTTGCAAGTATACGCAGGCATTATTTCTGGAGTACGGAAAGGTCATGTACGTCGGTACTGTTGCCCCACAATAACACTCCGTATCTCAGCCACGCGTCAGCATACGCTTAATAAGCTGACAGTGGCGTTTCATAGCTCGTGTTTGCCTTTAGTATGCTTAGTGCATATATGAATTGAGACAGCTTTGTTTTAATTTTTTGGATGTTAATTTTCTCATAAACCTAGCCTACTTAGCCGTGATAGTTTTCCTTTTAAATTCATTATATATACTACTTCTGTAAATTTTTTATTTTTCACTTTAAAGCTTAATATTTCGCCAAGGATCCCTACATCGAAAAATGATTTTCACACACCCACAATGTTTTGAACGACCTTTCAAGCTATGGGAAAAACGAGAAAAAAAAATCATCCCCAGTTTACGTACATGAGAGGTAACCATAAAAAAATATTTTTTAAGATCTTATTTTACCATTTTGTTGGCGTGATTAATATTTATATCCATGGAAAATTACAGCTTTCTAGTTCTAATACTCTCTGAGCTAAGCCGCGGACAGACGGACATGGCGAAACTATAAGGGTTCCTTGTCAGACTACGGAACCCTAAAAAGCATCGATTATCCTATCACTGATGATAACGCAAGGAACATTCGACACGCCAACAATGAGCAGATGTAAATTAATAGCCCATGGAAAATTCTGTTCAAATAATATATTCTGTATAGATCGGCTATTGTAAAATTATTCATTTATTGATTAAAGCAACAACACAACATTATTGCCGACAAGCGTTTAAAAAAACCATCATAACTCGTATACTTTACGCAATCGTCAATTGATGTTTTTTTTTGCAAAAAGATGGCATACCAAGTTACCTATTTGTATTTAAAAAAAGACCTTCGTGACGAGTCTAGAAGCAAACCATATTACTTTTAGGTAACAGGGAGTTTTAGCTAATCCAACCCCGTTGAATCCGAAAATGTTTGTCGCCATTCCAGATCCCGACCGGAAGTGAGATATTTAAGATTACAGTCAATAACCGGAAATCGACTTATTTTTGACATGGAACAAATCGTCAAATTATACGTTTTAGACGGCAATAAAAACACACAGGTAGACAAAAATAGTATTTAGTCGGAAGACGTTTTCTTTCCGGTACATAAGCCGGAATATGTGGAAAAGTGGTGGAACAGCACCGATTTGAAAAATTTCTTCATATGTGTGTTTCCTAGATCTCCAGAAACATTCATCAGCATTGACCCCTGCATTACCTCCAAAGGGGGTCAAACCCCCTTAAAATGACCCAAAAAGTAGCTGTCATCTAAAAACGTATAGTAACAGTTTGAAAAATGCCTTCCTTTAGGTAATTCCTAGACCTGCAAGAACATTTCGCCGATTCAGATCTAAAGTGGCACAAATTGAAATTTTCTAAAATTCAGTTTTTGTTATAAAACGCAATAAGATGGTGGTCCACAATGATACTGCTCTCACCCCCGTGTAAAAGCGCATCTCTGACAGAGAAATACGACTGTGTGTCTCTTTACACCTTGTGAATTTTCGCTTTACGCTTAGAATTAAACAGATGCCATTTAGTATTGTGTCAGCAGTTCTAAAGGTATGTCACGCATTTTATGTCATGACCCCAAATGTGTCTTTTTATAACTAAAAACTACTGGTTTTTTTAAGAGTGTTTCTAATCACAAAATGAATTAAATGTAAAAGTGCCATCTAATTAGAAAAAATTGCGTGTAGTTATAAGTTTCTTAAGAATTACTTCTATTTATGGTAAATTATATGAGATTGTTTGCTGAATTTACTTGATTTCTGTCTTACTATGACAAATACGTTAATTTTTTAAAAACCTAAATTGACTTAATTCAAGATAATCCTATTAAAAAACATTATTTTTCCGTGTGAAAATGGCATTACCTGGAACTTGGTTTCTTAAATCTTAGCTTTAGTAAATAATGTATATTTTTTCTAGAATACAAGTTTGTATAACAACATACAAAACTTGTATTCTTAAACAGATATACTACATTATAACAAGCCATACATTTTTTTCAATAGACTTGTAATTTGGTAATACTATTCGAGAGAAGACATAATACCATGGCTGTTTAAACTTAAATTGCGATTTCCAAAAAAACATATGAGTTATGTCGTTTTATTTTCAAGGCGGCGATTTGTCAGCATTGACCTGCGTACAGTGTGGCCATCTTAAGAGTGCACATCCGAAAAGGGGTAAAACTAGACCTAATTTTATGGACAAAAAAATTAAAATCCCATCATCAGACCCTGGTCTCCATGTTTTACCAAAGTGCTAATAAAGACCAATCAAATAAGCCCTAACTCGAAGGGTCTGCCGTTGTCCGTTGAAGAGATCCCGTATCCACCTTCCCGTCCCATCATCAGACCCTGGTCTCCATGTTTTACCAAAGTGCTAATAAAGACCAATCAAATAAGCCCAAACTCGAAGGGTCTGCCGTTGTCCGTTGAGGAGTTCCCGTACCCTACAGCCTGTCCCTGCACTAATTGCAAATTGATACACATGAAAAATATATGTTCCGCCTTGGTGATTACCCTGCTATTTCAACTGGCTTAGAAGATATCGACTGGTCCGTCCTTGACACCATGAATGTTAATGAATGCAAGCACAACTAACTGCAGCACATGTTCCCAAACGTGTCATTCAGAACCATTCTGACTACCCCCCCTGGTATTCACGATCTTAAATACATAGGTAACACTAAAAGTTTCCGGAACTGGCCACTTACATAAACAATATTTAAAAATTTATTGCAACATTTGAAAATAGAACTCTTTGGCTGTAGAATGCAGTTTGTTTCATCTGACTGTCTTTTGTTTTTACCTTGTGGCGCCATTTAAAAAATTGTGTGTCTGCATCAACATGGATTTAACTCGGGAAAATTTTCGTAGTATCATTTTCTACGATTTTAAGTGTAATTTGACAGCTCAACAGAGCATCACTCGGCTTGAAACAGCTTTTGGCAATGAAGCACCATGCAAGACGACTGTTTATAGCTGGTTTGCAGAATTCAAGCGTGGTCGTATCAATCTCAGTGACGAATCTCGCGATGGTCGGCCGTCCACCGCTGTGACCAACAAAAACATCGATGCTGTGCGCCGTATGATTGAAACAGACAGGCATGTGACCTACCATGAAATTCGCGCATCCTTAGAAATAGGCATGAGTCAAATACAATCAATCCTACACAAACATTTGGGTGTGAGAAAGCTGTGCTCGCGGTGGATCCCACACAACTTGACCGAGGCTCAAAAAACGGACCGCGTCACTTGGTGCAGTGCCATGCTTACCAGATTCAACGAAGGTGCGTCAAATTTGGTGTGGGACATAGTAACAGGTGACGAAACATGGATTTATTGCTACGATCCCAAAACAAAGCAGCAATCGAGCGTATGGGTCTTTCAAGATGAGCCGAAACCAACCAAAGTGGCGCGCGTGAAAAGTGCATCTAAGCGGATGATTGCTTCTTTTTTTAATAAAACTGGACACGTGGCTACTGTTGCTTTAGAGAATCGTCGTACCGTGAATAGTGACTGGTACACGACCATTTGTTTGCCGGCAGTTATTGACGAACTCCGTAAAAATAACCGTAAACGCCGTATCATCCTGCACCACGACAATGCTAGTTCTCACACGGCCAGACAGACAAACGACTTTTTGAAGACGAAGAATGTAGAACTCATGAGTCATCCTGCATACAGTCCCGACCTGGCACCTTGTGACTTTTTTCTGTTCCCAAAAATTAAGAACCAATTACGCGGTCAACGATTTTCATCACCAGAAGAGGCTGTCGAGGAGTATGAAAAACACGTTTCAGAGGTCACCACAGGGAGTGGCACAAAAGTTTTCAAAACTGGTTTGATCGAATGAAAAAGTGCATAGACACCAAGGGAGATTATTTTGAAAAACAATAAAATAATTTTGTACCTTTAATAGTATTTTTTCATATTCATTCCGGAAACTTATAGTGCGTCCCACGTATAACTAGAAAGGGAAAAAATTCAAATCCATAAGCGATGGAAGTTCTACAAGAACCCTAGAGACTACATAGAATTTAAAATTTTAAGATCTCGTGGTAAAAAACTTGAAAAACAAAATTATAATGCCTACATCAGATATGCAGAAGAAAACATTGAAAATCCCCAAGATTCTTTTGGACGTTTGTCAAATCCAAAAAAGATCACATTTCTATACCTAGTAAAATCACATAAGATAATAAATGCTCTGATGATGGAGAAAACATTTGCCAATTATTTTATAACTATTTTCACTCGGTCTTTGTACAGGATGACCCGAATCACACCGGTTTACTATCTAACAGCAACGCGACTAGCTCATCTGTGGATATCTCTTCTATTAATATCTCACAGAACCTAGTTCTCAAACTCTTGGAAAATTTAGACGTCAACAAAGGTGCTAGCCATGATGGGATCCACCCTTACTGGTAACGAATTAACCGACTTGGTATTACTTGGATCTCACAACTTGTTACGGTGGAAGAACTAAGTTGTGAGACTTGTTTTCTTTTACAAGTTTTGTTTTTGATGGCATACAATATTTCTAGAAGCGAGATGAATTTTTATGTTTTCTACGCAAAATAGTTTTACCCTCGGCCATTACCGCTCGTAATTGTATGTAGCGTAGTGTTTTTATCGCATAAAAAGCTTTTATATACGCTACTGTACAGCTTAAGGATAAAATTACAGCCCTTAAACGGCTATTATAAAGCTTTGATACTCTACAAAAGCTATATAAGCAGCTTGCGTGTTACTTGGGTATTCATATATAAATTGGCTAGTTAGGGTTAGAATTTCTATTTCCTTGAACTTTCTCTTCGTGACTCACGACATTTTAAGTTCTAAATAGCCCTAATGGCTTTTGTTTTGAAGAATGAAAACAGCTTCTGTGTCAGCACCTCTACCCCAAAGTAACCTCTACCCCAATACGAGATAATACTATGAAAGAGCTAAAATAAACAAGTCATTCTGTGGCTGTATCAGTTAATTGTCTAATTATTCTAACACCAAATGCAGCTGAACTAAGAAACCTAAACCTTTCAAATCAGCAGGTTTTTGCGCCACACCCTTCAAAAACGCCATAAAGGCGAAACCGGTCGGGTAGCTTATATTTTCTGGAATAGTACAAGTGATTTTCTGTTCAATAACTGTATTATTACAATTTTTTTGCTATATTTTCGGTTAATGTAATTTTTTTTCTCGTCTAATTTAGTAAACTGTATTCTATAGTCATGTTTTATGTCAATATATATCATAAATTTAAGTTTTTAGTAGTTGATGTTTTAATGAACTAGTGGAAACTCGGAGGAAAAAGTGGAACTAAGGTGGTTGGCCTCTGAATTAAAATGTTGCTTACATCATCAATGATCAGTACAATCATTGAGTGTAATCCGTCATGCGATAGTTAGTTCGCCAAATTTGTATTTTTTATCATTTGTATTTGTATTTATTTTATACTCGTAGTTTACATGACATAATTACAAATATTTCAATTTAATGATGTGAACAAAATTAATAAAAATTGACATTTGTGTTTTTATATTTTTTAATAACACAATTATACTGATATTGTAGTTATAGATTGAGACATGTTTCAAGCTATACTTCTTATTTTCTTATTTATTTCAAGAAAAACTATAATCATGATAAATTAAAATAATTTATTTTTATTTGATTCCTCGAAGGCACTGGCTGCATCACGTCTTCTGCGTCCTGCGCCTATGGAGTGACCTAAAAATTAATGATAAGTAGTTAACTAAAGATGTAAAACAGAACTAAATAAGGCTTTACGTAACGACAAGTAGTGCAGTCATACATACACACCATTGTTATGTTAGAATATCACACAATATTTCTACAGGTGAGATCTGGGGGCTCGGTAGTGCCCCCCGCCAAGACGAGCCAAAGGAAGCGGGACACTAAGTACCTTTTCTCGAAGCGTTTCGTCATATTTTCGAACCCTCATAGCTTCGGTATGAATGATACTAGAGATACCGAATTTTCAAGATAAGATGAAGTAAGCAGTCTTATTAAACACAATAAGTTTCATTTGTCTAGCTTTTATACTTTGAATTTTATTTATACCCAAAATACGTCGATTTTGACACTCAATCACTCACTCACTCCCTCACTGATGATCATCAAAACCTCTAGGGTACTTTCTGAAGTCCTAGAAAGCTGAAACTTGGTATACAGGCTAATATTAGCACACAGACAACAAATAAATTAAGAAATCTGTAGCTTTCACCTTCTAAACCCTCTTAAGGGGGGTCCGGTTCTGTATTATTAAAAAAATATATTCCCAATATCCAAAAGTCCTAGAAAGCTGAAATTTGTTATGCAGGTTAGTATTACTACATAAAAAAAATACATTAATACATCTGTAACTTTCACAATACAAACCCTCTTAATGGGAGTCCGATTATGTATTATTAAAAATATATATTGCCAACTTCAAAAAGTCCTAGAAAGCTGAAATTCGGTATGAAGGCTACGATTTTTACACAGCCAACGAAATACTAAAATATCTTTTTATTTTACCTTCCAACTCCCCACCCCATAAAAGGTTCAAGGCGGCAAAAAACAAAGCGCCAAAATTCTTGGGCCTGACAAACAATTCGACACCCTCTTGAGTAAGGAACCCTAATAATACCTTGAACGTGGTATTTTTCCTGTAATCTTTACATGAAACATAATTAATAATCACCTATTACGATGGCTTTTTATATATTTTTCGGTCTTCTAGTTTCGGAAATAAGGGATAGAAGGGGATATTATAACGTTAAAAACTAACTTTTTTGAGGATTTTTTATGGAGACGACTCTTGGGTATCAATTTAATTTTAATTTTATTATTTGCCGTGTTAGAGGCCGTACAGTTAGGTATTCTGTCAAATTAGTAATCCAGTAACTATCAGTGGCTATCTACAACGCTTGAAACTGTAGACCCCGTGACAGACGGACACACAACGGAGGCTTAGTAATTAGGTCCCGTTTGGCACACTTCTGCAACCTTAATTAGTTATCTGTGATCCAAGGGGTGAGGGGATGGAAGGATATCAAACGCGTCTCTCGCGCTTAGCGTCGCCTCACAATGCCACGTCACTGCCGTCGCAGTCTTGATCTATCGCTTATTGCAAATAATAAGCCAACAATAAAAAGAGGCAAAGATAGAAAGTGGGCTATAAAAAGTCATAGCTGAGGTGCGCGAAATGAAGCCTGAAAAAATAAAAAGGTAGAGCATCGTACAAAAAGAAATGAAATCCCATCAAAAACATTTCGTGTAAACTTGGCCGCCAAGACTCAGAAGCTCATAATGCAAGCCCTTAACTCTACAAGGCCTAACTCTACAAACCCTAACTCTACGAACCCTACATCTTGATCAAAAAGTATGGCTTGGCCGTTTCATGGAACTATATTATAATTATGTAATATATTACAAGTCCATGGGAGTGTCTGTTTGATGGCCGCAAAACGGCCAAGCCATACTTTTTGACCAAGATGTAGGGTTTTTAGAGTTAGGCCTTGTAGAGTTAAGGGCTTAGCTCTTGATGAGGTCTGGTAACTTTTTAACCGTGAAAGCATTATGAGCTTCTGAGTCTTGGCGGCCATGATTGCATTGTATTAGTGCCAATTAAGCTGTGATATCGAATGTGCCAGTTTCTATCAAAGGAAAACTATGTTTACAAAGATAACAACAGCGGTTGACTTGAGTTAAATTAATTGAAATAAATTCATCCTAAACACAGTGTTACAATAAATGAAATGCAAAAGGAAACTCAATAACACTGTCACATGTGAAAATCTAATATATTTTGCTTTAACTCAGTGAAAGAATTGTTAAAAAGTTAAAAACAGTGCAAGTGTTTATCTCATTAGCCCAAAGTCCATAATCAATCCGTAATCTCAAATTGGCGTAGTGGTTGAAGAAGATCGATTTTTGCTATATTACACCACACAGCCACTAGGACCAGGTTCGATCCCCACCAACCTCCAACTTTTGTTAGAAGAATGGATTTTCTAAATAATATTACTTTCCGTAAAAAAGTACACAGTCAATCGGAAAGTGATGAAATTAAAAATAGCTTAAAAATTAAGGAAATTTTATTTTATTATTTACATTTTAGTTTAATTTACCAGTCTTTTTTTATGCATTACTTTGTTGATAGTAAGATCGTAAGTAACTTATCACGTCACTGGAGTCATAGCTTAAAAATATGTTTTTACACTGTGCTGGAGTAGTGGTTTGAGGCTAAAAAGGAGCACGCGGGGGCCAGGCGGCGCGATACGTGGGGTATATAACTCAAGCGGTAAACAGGAGCACGCGGGGGCCAGGCGGCGAGATACGTGGGGTATATAACTCAAGCGGTAAACAGGAGCACGCGGGGGCCAGGCGGCGCGATACGTGGGGTATATAACTCAAGCGGTAAACAGGAGCACGCGGGGGCCAGGCGGCGAGATACGTGGGGTATATAACTCAAGCGGTAAACAGGAGCACGCGGGGGCCAGGCGGCGCGATACGTGGGGTATATAACTCAAGCGGTAAACAGGAGCACGCGGGGGCCAGGCGGCGAGATACGTGGGGTATATAACTCAAGCGGTAAACAGGAGCACGCGGGGGCCAGGCGGCGCGATACGTGGGGTATATAACTCAAGCGGTAAACAGGAGCACGCGGGGGCCAGGCGGCGCGATACGTGGGGTATATAACTCAAGCGGTAAACAGGAGCACGCGGGGGCCAGGCGGCGAGATACGTGGGGTATATAACTCAAGCGGTAAACAGGAGCACGCGGGGGCCAGGCGGCGAGATACGTGGGGTATATAACTCAAGCGGTAAACAGGAGCACGCGGGGGCCAGGCGGCGCGATACGTGGGGTATATAACTCAAGCGGTAAACAGGAGCACGCGGGGGCCAGGCGGCGAGATACGTGGGGTATATAACTCAAGCGGTAAACAGGAGAACGCGGGGGCCAGGCGGCGCGATACGTGGGGTATATAACTCAAGCGGTAAACAGGAGCACGCGGGGGCCAGGCGGCGAGATACGTGGGGTATATAACTCAAGCGGTAAACAGGAGCACGCGGGGGCCAGGCGGCGCGATACGTGGGGTATATAACTCAAGCGGTAAACAGGAGCACGCGGGGGCCAGGCGGCGAGATACGTGGGGTATATAACTCAAGCGGTAAACAGGAGCACGCGGGGGCCAGGCGGCGCGATACGTGGGGTATATAACTCAAGCGGTAAACAGGAGCACGTGGGGGCCAGGCGGCGAGATACGTGGGGTATATAACTCAAGCGGTAAACAGGAGCACGCGGGGGCCAGGCGGCGCGATACGTGGGGTATATAACTCAAGCGGTAAACAGGAGCACGCGGGGGCCAGGCGGCGCGATACGTGGGGTATATAACTCAAGCGGTAAACAGGAGCACGCGGGGGCCAGGCGGCGCGATACGTGGGGTATATAACTCAAGCGGTAAACAGGAGCACGCGGGGGCCAGGCGGCGCGATACGTGGGGTATATAACTCAAGCGGTAAACAGGAGAATGCGGGGGCCAGGCGGCGCGATACGTGGGGTATATAACTCAAGCGGTAAACAGGAGCACGCGGGGGCCAGGCGGCGCGATACGTGGGGTATATAACTCAAGCGGTAAACAGGAGCACGCGGGGGCCAGGCGGCGTTATACGTGGGGTATATAACTCAAGCGGTAAACAGGAGCACGCGGGGGCCAGGCGGCACGATACGTGGGGTATATAACTCAAGCGGTAAACAGGAGAATGCGGGGGCCAGGCGGCGCGATACGTGGGGTATATAACTCAAGCGGTAAACAGGAGCACGCGGGGGCCAGGCGGCGCGATACGTGGGGTATATAACTCAAGCGGTAAACAGGAGCACGCGGGGGCCAGGCGACGCGATACGTGGGGTATATAACTCAAGCGGTAAACAGGAGCACGCGGGGGCCAGGCGGCGCGATACGTGGGGTATATAACTCAAGCGGTAAACAGGAGCACGCGGGGGCCAGGCGGCGCGATACGTGGGGTATATAACTCAAGCGGTAAACAGGAGCACGCGGGGGCCAGGCGGCGCGATACGTGGGGTATATAACTGAAGCGGTAAACAGGAGCACGCGGGGGCCAGGCGGCGCGATACGTGGGGTATATAACTCAAGCGGTAAACAGGAGCACGCGGGGGCCAGGCGGCGCGATACGTGGGGTATATAACTGAAGCGGTAAACAGGAGCACGCGGGGGCCAGGCGGCGCGATACGTGGGGTATATAACTCAAGCGGTAAACAGGAGCACGCGGGGGCCAGGCGGCGCGATACGTGGGGTATATAACTCAAGCGGTAAACAGGAGCACGCGGCGGCCAGGCGGCGCGATACGTGGGGTATATAACTCAAGCGGTAAACAGGAGCACGCGGGGGCCAGGCGGCGCGATACGTGGGGTATATAACTCAAGCGGTAAACAGGAGCACGCGGGGGCCAGGCGGCGCGATACGTGGGGTATATAACTCAAGCGGTAAACAGGAGCACGCGGGGGCCAGGCGGCGCGATACGTGGGGTATATAACTCAAGCGGTAAACAGGAGCACGCGGGGGCCAGGCGGCGCGATACGTGGGGTATATAACTCAAGCGGTAAACAGGAGCACGTGGGGGCCAGGCGGCGCGATACGTGGGGTATATAACTCAAGCGGTAAACAGGAGCACGCGGGGGCCAGGCGGCGAGATACGTGGGGTATATAACTCAAGCGGTAAACAGGAGCACGCGGGGGCCAGGCGGCGAGATACGTGGGGTATATAACTCAAGCGGTAAACAGGAGCACGCGGGGGCCAGGCGGCGCGATACGTGGGGTATATAACTCAAGCGGTAAACAGGAGCACGCGGGGGCCAGGCGGCGAGATACGTGGGGTATATAACTCAAGCGGTAAACAGGAGCACGCGGGGGCCAGGCGGCGCGATACGTGGGGTATATAACTCAAGCGGTAAACAGGAGCACGCGGGGGCCAGGCGGCGCGATACGTGGGGTATATAACTCAAGCGGTAAACAGGAGCACGCGGGGGCCAGGCGGCGAGATACGTGGGGTATATAACTCAAGCGGTAAACAGGAGCACGCGGGGGCCAGGCGGCGCGATACGTGGGGTATATAACTCAAGCGGTAAACAGGAGCACGCGGGGGCCAGGCGGCGCGATACGTGGGGTATATAACTCAAGCGGTAAACAGGAGCACGCGGGGGCCAGGCGGCGCGATACGTGGGGTATATAACTTAAGCGGTAAACAGGAGCACGCGGGGGCCAGGCGTTGAGATACGTGGGGTATATAACTCATGCGGTAAACAGGAGCACGCGGGGGCCAGGCGGCGCGATACGTGGGGTATATAACTCAAGCGGTAAACAGGAGCACGCGGGGGCCAGGCGGCGAGATACGTGGGGTATATAACTCAAGCGGTAAACAGGAGCACGCGGGGGCCAGGCGGCGAGATACGTGGGGTATATAACTCAAGCGGTAAACAGGAGCACGCGGGGGCCAGGCGGCGCGATACGTGGGGTATATAACTCAAGCGGTAAACAGGAGCACGCGGGGGCCAGGCGGCGCGATACGTGGGGTATATAACTCAAGCGGTAAACAGGAGCACGCGGGGGCCAGGCGGCGCGATACGTGGGGTATATAACTTAAGCGGTAAACAGGAGCACGCGGGGGCCAGGCGTTGAGATACGTGGGGTATATAACTCAAGCGGTAAACAGGAGCACGCGGGGGCCAGGCGGCGCGATACGTGGGGTATATAACTCAAGCGGTAAACAGGAGCACGCGGGGGCCAGGCGGCGAGATACGTGGGGTATATAACTCAAGCGGTAAACAGGAGCACGCGGGGGCCAGGCGGCGCGATACGTGGGGTATATAACTCAAGCGGTAAACAGGAGCACGCGGGGGCCAGGCGGCGAGATACGTGGGGTATATAACTCAAGCGGTAAACAGGAGCACGCGGGGGCCAGGCGGCGAGATACGTGGGGTATATAACTCAAGCGGTAAACAGGAGCACGCGGGGGCCAGGCGGCGAGATACGTGGGGTATATAACTCAAGCGTTTCTGAAATATATCATAAACATAGGTTCATGATTGATTATTATATTATTAGACTGTAACGCGAATTTACTGAACTAAACACCGCCCGTGCGTCATTAGTTGTTTAACTTATAACTCATAGATGTCGCTATATCATTTTACGATGTTTTGTATAGGTGGGTTGCGGTGCGGGGCGGTAGCGAATGCTCAAGACCGTTGGCTCGGGGACCAACGTATACACTTCCTATAGAAGACGACACGTTACCGTGAGTAGCACTGTAGTACGTTCGGAAGTAGTTTCGTGAAGTTAACTGGAAGTATAGGTGGTATAGGTAACCTATAGGTTTTCGTGATGAGTTAATTTGTATGAAATTGAGTATCTAAAAGGGCAGTTTCTTTTTTTCGCGTTGAGTTAGAAACCTGCTATATAAACACCACAGTGGGGCCGTAGACTTCTGTAGTTTCAACTCGATATCTCCAATGGGGTGCGAGAAAAAGGGTTTTGACAGACGGACATAATAAGTGTTCCTTTTTATTTTCGAGCCATTGAAATCCTCGTACAGCCTGTTAAGAAACTAAGCTTCGCTTCGTGTCCCAATAGCTCGTATTATGTCACAGCTGCACTAAATATAATTGTTTAATATGTGTCTATTGCGTATCCTTTCTGCGTTAGAAGAATTGCCAAATATAAAATTTCTAGTGTACTCGTAGTTAACATGACATAATTACAAATATTTTAATTTAATAATTCGTTTGAATCTGTCAACTGGATTCGGAACACGATCTTGCCTGCTATCTATTGTATATATTATATTTTGTTTCAAGGATATATGGAGAGCGCAACAGATTTATAAACAAAGTTAATAAAAGTGCACATGTTGCTTACATTCTTTAATTTACTGACATTGTAGTTGTAAATTTAGACAAGTTTCAAGCTTTGCACTTATTACTTTCTTTCTTATTTTCAGAAATACTACAAACATGTATTAAAATTGTTTCATTTTATTAGATTCCTCGAGGACACTGGATAAACTACGTCTTCTGCGTCCACTTCCGTTTACGTAGTGACCTAAAACAAACGGTACCTGAGTTAAACTAAAGATGATAGACGAAAATAAAGGTTTTACATAAGCAACTGTACAAAAAGAACAAATACATTATCGTTATATTGGAATTTTTCTGGGGACAAAGTGAATTTTTATGCTTTTATACCGAAATCCATCGCTTTGGAATACCCTAAATATTTATTACTAGTTTTTGCCCGCGGCTCCGCTCGCGTCGAAGAGATTTTCGTGGAAATAAGGAAAACAAAATAATTTGATTTTTTGAACAACTATATGCAACGGACACCATGTTTAAGCAAAGCGCTAATAAAGATCAATCAAATAAGCCTAAACTCGAAGGGTCTGCTGTTGTCCGTTGAGGAGATCCCATTCTCATCTTCTAGTCCCATCATCAGACCCTGGTCTCCATGTTTTACCAAAGTGCTAATAAAAACCAATCAAATAAGCCCAAACTCAAAGGGTCTGCTGTTGTCCGTTGAGGAGATCCCGTACCTATCTTCCAGTCCCATCATCACACCCTGGTCACCATGTTTTACCAAAGTGCTAATAAAGACCAATCAAATAAGCCCAAACTCGAAGAGTCTGCTGTTGTCCGTTGAGGACATCCTGTACCCATCTTTCAGTCTCATCATCAGACCCTGGTCACCATGTTATAACAAAGTGGTAATAAAGACCAATCAAATAAGCCCAACTCAAAGGGTCTGCTGTTTTCCGTTGAGGAGATCCCGTACCCATCTTCCAGTCCCATCATCAGACCCTGGTCACCATGTTTTACCAAATTGCTAACAAACACCAATCAAATAAGCCCAAACTCGAAGGGTCTGCTGTTGTCCGTTGAGGAGATCCGGAACTCATCTTCCAGTCCCATCATCAGACCCTGGTTTCCATGTTTTACCAAAATGGTAATAAAGATCAATCAGATAAGCCCAAACTCGAAGGGTCTGCTGTTGTCCGTTGAGGAGATCCTGTACCCATCTTCCAGACCCATCATCAGACCCTGGTCTCCATGTTTTACCAAAGTGGTAATAAAGACCAATCAAATAAGCCCAAACTCGAAGGGTCTGCTGTTGTCCGTTGAAGAGATCCTGTACCCATCTTCCAGAACCATCATCAGACCCTGGTCACCATGTTTTACCAAAGTGCCAGGAAGTGTGTCAGGATCGTTGTATTAAAATTAAATATGGCCTATGTTACTGATCAATAGTGTAGCCTTTTACAAAAGAAACATTTTTGGAATCGGGTAACTTTTCAAAGCTTAATATTAGCAAGAGGTGTGTTAGAATCGTTGTATTAAAATTAAATATGGCCTATGTTACTCAACAATAGTGTAGCTTTTTACAAAAGAAAGATTTTTTAGAATCAGTTTAGTAGTTCCAAAGTTTACCTCAAACATACAAATAAACAAACAAACAAACAAAAAAATCTTTCCTCTTTATATAATAGTGTAGATGTACATGTAAAAGATTAGAGTGTATTACAACCTAGAAAAAATCAGTTAGAAACTTTAAAGACAAATTAGAAAAAATCCTGTGTCAGGATTCGAAATTGTTATCAAGACAGGCGCACTTTCGACTGCGCCAGCGATGTACTTATGCTAGACCGTTAAATATTTTCACCATACTTGCCCACTGTTTTTTTGTACCTATTTGATCTAACCAGCTTGTGATGCACATACTGAACGCTCACGAGGGCGTTATGTGATTTCACGCCTTGCTCTTAGGTAACAGATGGCACTGTCTTTGCTATAACGTGTGTTGCTTTAGACAATTAAGAAATTCACAGTTCTCATTAACTAAGATTATGTTTTATAGCGAAATTCATCGCTTTGGAATACACTTTTTTACACGTAATTATTTTATGCTTGGCCATTATCGCTGGTGATTTTAAGGGTCAATAAGACTTAGGATAAAACGTGTTAAGTGTTTGGTCTCAGTTATGTAAGGCTTGGACACCTGCAAAAGTAGATCAGAATCTACTTCTTTTTCTTTTTCTCGCGTTGAGTTAGAAGGCTGATTTTTAAACAGCACTATGGGGCTGTGGACTTCTAAATAAAGCACTAGTTTCAACTTGATATCTCTAACGGGGCTCGAGAAAAAGTGTTTTGTCCTTTTTTATTTTGAGATACAGAACCTTAAATACTACTAAAATAGCCATTGAAATACTCGTACGCCCTATTACGAAACTCAGCTTTGCTTCGTGTCCCAATGGCGCCCATTATGTCACAGCTCCACAGAATACTATTATATAATAAGTATATTGCGTATCCCTCTTGCGTTAGTTGAATCGCCAAATATAACATTTCCATTATTCTCGTAGTTATCATGACGTAATTACAATTATTTCAATTATTAATTAATTTAAACAGAACTCAACAGATTATATTAACAATTAATAAAATGCGCTTTTGTTGTTTAGATATTTTAATTTAATATTTGTACTGATATTGCAGTTATCAATTTAGACATTTTTCAAGCTGTATTTATTATTTTCTTACTTATTTTCAGAAACACTACAAATAGATTAATTAAAATTATTTCTTTTCAATCAATTCCTCGAGGAACTTGGGTAAAGTTTGTCCTCCGATTGACGATGCGCTTGAAGAGTGGCCTAAAAACGAATGGTACCTAAGTTAACTAAAGCTGAAAGACGACAAACAAAGGCTTAAGAAGTACAAATTTACAGATACATCATTGTTATGTAGGGATCTTGTGGAGACAAGGTGAATTTTAATGTTTCTTTTTTTTTGTTACAAAGTCTATCGTTTTGAAATACTCTAAATTGTTTTATATACATAACAAAATAGAAAAGATCGATTAAAAACAAATCAAAAGACATGAATTTGAAAAATTCCAAGGGCCAGGATTCGAACCCGTGACCTCTTGTTACCAAGACAAGCGAGCTACCGACTGCGCCTCGGAAACGAGGTACTTATCCTAGACCGTTGAATTTTCGATTCTTCTACTTATTTGATCTAAACAGCTTGTAATTGAAAAAAAATTAATAGGTGATAGATAGAGTATCCGTAATAGGCCACCTTCCACCAAAAGAAAATTATTTTGCACAGACATTTTTTTCGCCCTTCCATAGAAATTTAGTCAGCTGGTTGTTGAACTACTTTGTACTGTGAAGTGAAAAAAATATTTCATTCAACGATACTTCATTTACTCTAGAATTATTTTTACTTATTATTGTAGGACCTTATACATATGTATGTATTATTTTGAAGTTTATGCGTTAATAGCGTCGGAAGATGACACTTCATTGGTGTGTTACCTTCTTAGTATGTTCGGAAGCGATACCGTCAATTTAATTTAGATTTATGTTTAAACTACAAAGATCACGTCGTCCTTCTGCTCTATTTCACTCGGCTCCCTTATTTAGTTTCATGTATTCCTAACACGCTTATTCTCGCTTCGCTCATCATCGCACTTATTTTTCACTTTTTGCTTAACGACTTTCGTAAACTTTACTAAATTAGCATCAAATGCTGTTGCCTATAGCGCCAACAGTTGAATATTTGAAGCAACCATTGCATAGAACTTAGTCAAGATATTCATGTGATAGTCATGTGATCTGTCGCGGCACCGCATTAGATCTTACTAGAGCTCTGCTAGCTAGCGGCAATGCATATACTTCTTGTTTTGTTTTAATAAACTTATATTATTGAACATATTGAGTTTCAGAGCATTTTATTTTACTCTAGATATAATTGCTATGAACAAGAAAACAGATTTTATCTAAAATATCTAATCTGTACAAAAATTTCATATCATACCAGCCAGACGAAACGATTTAGTAACGCACTGACACCGGCAACATGAGCAAATAAAGTGGCGCACCTAGACCTAGCGGGCCAAGCGCATAGTCTCTGTCTAGGTCAGGTATGGGCAACCTTTGGGATGTCGCGGGCCAAACAATCATATGCTCTTGAATTCGCGGGCCATGCATGGGTTGATGCGTACTCGTATAGTATACGAAAACAACGACGCAATCGGTGAACCGTAGGGTTAGTTTTTACTTATTGAAATTCAAGTTTCATAATAAACTAGAAAAGTTACAATGTAATATTTTCCTCGAGCCTGATTTTCAGATGCAAGACTACTAATATTAGAATCAATTCCACTAATATACAGGCAAAGAATTTTGCTATTTTTTATAGGTCGGTCGGGTTCATGACTTGGATTTATTGATTTTCATGCATGCTTTTGTACATATTTGTTAAATTTAAGCTCTCGCTAACTCACTTCTTACTCAGATCGGCAAAGAATTTAAGCGCAGCCTGTACTTAACTCTTTCAGTAACACTGACCGCCCATAGACGTAGTTCTATTATTCTTTCTTCTTCGTCTCGTTATGTCCCTGAAAGTATTAAAGTTGCAGGAAAGCAACGAATCGCGACTTTTTGGTAAAATTTTCAGACCGATTTTAAATTGCGCCTCGCCGCGGGTCGTATTAAAAACCATTACGGGCCGGATGTGGCCCGCGGGCCGGTGGTTGCCCATATATGGTCTAGGTCGTCGAACGTCACAACGGATTGGCAACAGCAATCCACTTCGAAGTAAATCATTGAAATGTGAGCTTTAAATCGTGTTGGGTACGTCACATTTCTGAAGTGTACGACTCGTAGGCAACGCGCGGTCTATGCACCGTCTACGCGCCGAAGCCCTTATTTGGCATTATTTAAGCGCAAATTATAATTCTTTATTTTGAGGTGGTCTGACGCGGATCCGATGTAATATGCGACCGAAGGGCCAAATTCGTGCGCCAACCCCCTTTTTTGGTCAAGATGTTTTCCAGAAGGTGTATCTTACCTTGTCCAGCGAGCATGCTGAGCACGACCTGCAAATTATCAAAAATTGCTCTCAATGTACAGGACTTAAACTGCATTTAAAACTAGATGCAACCACATTACCACACATATCAACGATAAGAATGAAATACATTTCAAAGGAAGACTGATTATCAGAATTCTTCAATTTAAATAATAAAAATAGTACAGTGGTTTTTGGACACCTAAGCGACGTATGAGACACGCGGCATCTAAGACTTTCCATGTTACCCGTCACTCTACTAACTACGGTAGGAACATTATCCTTGCTCGGCTGCCTGACACTTACAACACTAAATTTAATAATATCGACATCTTTGTTGGATCTAAACTATCATATAAGCATAAAGTCGAAAATACAATTCTAAACCGCTTTGAATCTACTACCTTATATACCTTTAATTAATTACTTCCAAATCCTTTCTCCCTCCCTTTTACACACTCACACACACCCACTCTCACACTACACACACACATGCTCAACATATACTTATTTAGTTTTTGAATGGCTGAAAAACTGCTGTGATATCATTTAATATAATAAATTAGTAATTCTATTTAATTTGTAAAATCTCAATAATAATAATACTGTTGTATATAAAATAAAAATAGCTATATATAATTTTAAATTCATAATTTTTAACCTAACCTTAATCTAACTATTTTGTACTAGGAATATATTAATTGTATCACTGGTGGACAACTTTTTTTGGCTTCATTTACTGTATCTTTTATTTATAAATATATAGGTATACTGTTGTTGTTGAAACAGGCTGATGGATGGATGGATGGATGGGTCTTATTGGGTTGGGCTCAAATAACTTTCGAAATAATTGAATCTGGGCAACTTTCCGAATTTTTCCTTTGTATACACTCAATAACCTACCGTTTTATAGTCAGTGACGAAAATTGTAATCTTAGACGTGAATATATGTTATGAAATTTAGGAGTATAGGTACTTGCACGGACAAATTTATAGCTGATTAAGACAGTCATGCAATCCAGTTTTGACAATCGGCAAGCCTCAGGAACATGACTGCACTTGTTGAGTGAATTTGCCTACAGTTTACCACTGAATTCCACATTTTAATACATTGAAAATTAAAGTCATTTTTGTATACGAGTTCTTACGTGGAACTGACGCAGCAGAAACAGCTTTAAATATCAATGCTGTGTTCGAAGAGGATATGGCTAAGATATGGCTACCGTGAGGCTTTCGTAGTGGAAACTTTGACTTGAAGAATGAACCCCGAGGAAGACCAGCCACTAAGGTAAATAACGGTGAATTGAATGCGATAGCAAGAGACGATCCGTATCAAACTACCAAGAAATTAGCAGTATGGTTTTATGTAAGCATAGCCACAATATTAATAATGGTGCTCCATGATTTGACTGATCTGCAGAGAGAAGCGCGCGTTGAAGCTTGCCTCCTTATTGAACCGGCACAGAAATAAATAGATTTTGGGGCGACTTATGACGTGTGATGAAAAGTGGATTCTTTACGATAATCGCAAGCAAAGAACACAATGGCTAACTCCAGGTCAAACGCAACAAGAATGCTCTAAGGCGAAGCTTACCCATAGAATAAGGATGTTCACTGTTTGGTGGCCACTTCATGATGTAATTCCCTACAGCTTCCTCAGATTCAGTCAAGCAATAGCAGCAGATGTCTACTATACAGAACTTCGAACAATGATAGCGAAACTCGCAGCGAGACAGCCCCGACTTGTCAACCGATCTTCATAACTCTATATTGCACCATGATAAGGATAACTCAAGGCACTGCTCGAGTTAGAAATCATCCGTCATCTTCCGTACTCGCCAGACTTGGCCCCAACCTATTACCATTTTCTCCGCGATTTATAAATTTTTACACGGTAAAAATTTCGTTCCCGGGAAGCAGTACATTTTGTTGAGTCACACAGTTTGTTGAGTCCAGGTCCCCAGAATTTTACCGCAAATGCATAAATGACCTTTCCATGAGATGGCAGAAATGCTTTGACAATGAAGGTAAATACTTTGATGAAATAAATGTATTTTACCCATATTTTACCTGTAGACAATAAATTGTTTCATTTTTCAGTCCAAAACGGCAATTTCATACTTGAACGTCTAACACTATGCATTACTTTGTAATTGAACCTGCACAACAACTATAAGCTCGCTTTTATGTTGTTCATTTATAAAATAATGCATAAATTAACACAACTTTTAAGAGGGGGTTATCCCGACTTTCTCTTTTCATGTTAATTTTAAACCAATAAAAAGCGACAATTAAATTTTGCAAAAAATATTTGTCCTATTTAACTCTTTGATCTTAATATTTCGGCTATTCGATACACGATTGCTTACACTTTCCTCGATCCGATTAAATCGCAAACATAGGTCTAAAAAGCGATCTAAATATCATTTCATTTGAGCTATATTAAGTTTTGGACAATAAAACTCATACTAAAATAAACGTCGTAAAAAATGTGATACAAAACGGCCATCCATTTAACTCCAAAATAATAAATAAAAACACCTCAAAACCGTTTTCTGAGCCGCCCGCTTGTGAAAAATGAAAACGTTGGAGCAGGACAGACATTTCTGGATAATCTCGCTTTAAAGTAAAGACACTAAACTATTAGTCGCGTAGTGCCATAAACTATAGGTACATTTATTCAAAAATATGAAAAACAATCATCTGTTTTACGCACGCGTTTTTTTCGAGAATACCTCTATCCGGTCCGTATACATGGGGAAAAGTTCACACAACTACACCAAATGGGCGTAAGTGAAGCGCGATTCGTTAAAACTGCGTGACACGATTTCAGTACCCGAAAAACTGATTGCTATTATAGTTTTCTATTAGTTATAGTATGTAGGCAGTGGATGTCTTTTGTTTCTATCACGTCTCATTTTTAAGGTACACACCGATAACCGTTTTTAAACGACCTTCACATTTTTTCCATATTAGTAAATGTATTCGCTTTTGAGAAAACAGGTTTATTTCACGTTGGTATCTTTGAGATTAACTGTTACAGATTACCAAGATAAATACTTGAAAAAGTAAGTAGTCGTCACCAATGCAAAAATTCACCATACAAGTTTTGTTATGTGTGGAGTAGTGTGGACAGTGCATTGGTTTGCAAGCTGGATTTACCAAGTACTGTTGTTTTCTTTGCATGTAGGACAGCAGATCTACTGATAAGCACCATTTGATTAATGATTGGCCAAAACTAACGGAATTTCTGTAGAGGATGTCAATTATAAAATGCTTGCCCATAAGTATAAGTATGCCCCGAAGACGCCATTTTACCTCCCCTATATTTCACGTGTAGTCTGGTCTTAATGAAGAATCTTGTGAGAGCAATAGATAAAAATGGCAAAGGATTTATATATTTAAACCCATTTTTTTATTAAGTGGGTCAAAGTTAGAAGAAGGGATTTTTATTGGTCCACAAATACGCCTATTAATGAAAAACCTAAAGGACAATGATCTGAACATTTATTAAAAGCTGTGATAAAAGGTATTTTAGGTAATCACAGAGCCGGTAAACGCAAAACTCTTGCTGAACGATTTTTTAAATGCATACAAAAAGATCCGTGGCCGTATGTCACTAAAAATTCACTATCTTCATTAACATAATTCTGTTTGCCCTTCAAATCTTGGAGATCTTACTGATGAACAGGGGTAGTGGTTTCATTAGGATATGAAAAAGCTTGAGGAACGGTTTCCAGGTCGCTGGGACTCAGCTATGTCAGGAGATTACTAATGGCGTTTAAAGCGGGAAAATACTTTCCAACAACAAAGAAAAAGTCAAATATTTTTCATTTTTTGTGTACAAAATAAACTTTTTACCATATATTTTGTTATATGTATGAAATAAATAAACAGGAACAATTGAAGTGGGTACTTGATTTTTTTCAAAATTTGTAACGCTGTGAAGTGGAACACGTAGTGCCTGAAATATTTCAGTATCACAGACTTAGTTCAGTACAGACCCCATAATCCGTATTCTAAAATGCTGAGAATAGTATAAGAGCTGGGTTAAAATATATTACAGAACAAAATTAATATTTTCTGTGAGTGCCACCAACTTAGCTGTTAGGCTTTTAGATTAGCAAATTTATTACAACTTACCAAAACTACAAGAAGACTAGCGGCGAAGAACTTCATGGCGGTAGAAGTACCTAAGTTCTGGTTAGGAAATAAGTGTTCCTGATGTTTTTATGCTTAGGTTACCTATGTACATATAATTTCATGAAAGAAAAATTTAAACAGGTGTTTCTGTTTTAACTAAATGACACTCAAAATAATATATTTGTATTTAAACTAGATGTGCCCGCTGCTCCGCCCGCGTTTGGCATTATACTTGTATACGTATGTTGCAACCGGTCCAAAAAGGAAGCGGAAGTTAAGTTGGAACGTCAAGCGCGCCACGTGGTTGAGACGGCAGCGCCCCCGTCGACGTAGTAGCGTACTTCGACAGAGTCTCAGTGACCATCTATGGGGACGGCCAGCAGTATAATAGCAGCAAAGACATTGTATAGAGAACAAGACTGTGCACTACGATACGAAAAACGAGCCGAGTGAGATGGGTGTTGGCACTCGTTGGTCCCTTTCTAACACGTTAGAAACTCAACAACACTATATAAGTATATTGTATATATTATATACACTGGCAACTTGCTAGTCAAGGATACACGAGTAGCGACAGCTATCTCGCTCGGCTCGTTTTTCGCTTGAAAATGGTATTATAATAATTACAACCTTATCGCTAAGGAAATAAAATCTAGTTTAGCTGAGCAAAACTTGGACAGTGCACAGTCTTGTTATTATACGATGTCTTTAAATAGCAGTCTTTGTTCGATGGGTTGCGCCTTGGAACTGTCCTTCGTTCCGTGCTAGCTTACTGTGTCGTGTACAAAGTATAGTGGGAAGTACCTACCTAATAAAATTACTACAGTGAAATGATCTTGGTGAATGCTAATTAAAATTGTGAAGACTGGGATTGTGTTCCTCTTTACTTGATTTTCTACGCTAGCCCTACAATATCCAACGGCCAGGCTTTAAATCCGACATGTATATTTTAAAAACAACTAGGTTTAATGATTTTAATAAAAACTTAAGCTTAACTAAAAAAATAAATTGTACAGTAAGATTAAAAAAACTAAGTAATTACCAGGTGCGTCATAGGGTTTTCCAATGGCTAAGCGACTTAACTTATGAGCAAACTGAATGTATTGACTCTAAGCTGGTGAGCTGAAGGTTTAATAAAACTGTAGATGCGCTGATATGAATATAGACCTTTATTTGAGTAATTATAGAATTTTACAATAGCTTAAAATAGTGAAGTGACCACGTAATCACACATTTTGTTTCTCCAGAGGGTTATGTGTCAAAAAGTGACAGCTTTATTTTTATTGTTGGAAACGTTCCGTTTCACCATGCTCCCCGCCTTGAAGTGGTTCCACTTCAACGCAAATTGGTAAAGGACATATGGTGTTGTAAGCTCGCCGTATAGTGCCTTTGTTCGTGTGAAGTTCAGCAACCCGGTTGACACCATCTGATCCTGAAAATAAGCGGGTAACACGTCCCAACCGCCAAAGGAGAGGTTTTGTTGAAGGGTCCTTGATTAGGACCAAAATCCCAGTTCCAAAGTTCCATGATTTTGATGCCATTTGGTTTTCTTTTGTAGTTCCGTGATGTATTCCGCGGAGAAGCGCTTCCAAAAATGATTTCTCAAGACTTCTATTCTTTTGAATCTTTGTAGTTGGCTGATCTTAGTTGGTGGCACATCAGAAGTTGCGGGATCAGTTGCAAGCGGCGTCATCACTCTTCCGATCAGGAAATGTGATGGGGTTAAAGGAACGAGGTCGGAAGGGTCTGTGGATAATGGTACAAGCGGCCTTGAATTTAAAATGGACTCTATTCGACAAAGACAAGTAGCCATTTCCTCGTAAGTTAAATGGGTTAGGCCCAGAATTCTGCGGAGATGATGTTTAACGGACTTCACCGCCGATTCCCATATCCCACCGAAGTGTGGAGTGTACGCGGGAATAAATGAAACGTTAATACCGGTATCTGCAAGATCTCTCGTCATATCTTGCTCTAATAACTTGGCTAACTCATTAAAGGCGCCAACAAAGGTGGTTCCATTGTCAGAGAAGACTTGTCGTGGTTTACCTCTACGTGCGATGAACCTGCTGAAAGCCGCCAAGAAAGCCTCCTTGGTCATATCTGATACAAGCTCAAGATGCACAGCTCGAGTTGACATGCACACCAGAACACAAATGAAGCTTTTTATGACCTTACAGCCTCTGCCTTTTCTGTCTGCAATCATGACTGGCCCTGCATAGTCCACACCCGTGTCTAAGAAGGGATGGTCTAAATGAATCCGCTGTTTTGGGAGATTGCCCATTATAGGCTGAATTGTTTCTGCCCTTTGCCTGCAACAGGTTACACACAAACGTGCAGTCTTTTTTGCTAAGTTTTTTCCGTTAAGAGGCCAGTAGTTTTGTCGTATATTGGTTAAAAGTAATTGGGGTCCTGCATGAAATAAATCTTTATGAGTCTGTTCAAAGATAAGTTTGCAAAGATGAGATTTACTGCATAGCAAAATTGGATGTTTAACATTATAGTCGTAGAAAGAGTTTCTCAATCTCCCGCCTACACGAATAAGGCCCTTTGATTCCATAAAGGGTGAAAATGACAAAAGCCGATTTTTCGGCGGAAGATCTCGGCCCGCCTTGAGAATTTTATATTCCTCAGGGAATGATTCCTGCTGAGAAATGCTAAGAAGAAAATTCAAAGCGTACGATAACTCAGCCGAGGTAAGTATACCACTAGTTTTCGTGGCATTACGACTATTATGAATGAATCTGAACAGGTAAGCTACTGAGTTCAATAATTTCTTTAATTTTGAAAAATGGTTGACCAGTGTGTAAAATGCTGAATCTACTTCGGTTTTAGCGGTAGTTTCGCTTTGAACTGCAAAAACATAATGAGAATTTTGCTGATTTTTTACATCTGAATTTGGAAATGTTGGCCATTCAGTAGAATCTTCTTTCAGAAATTGAGGACCTGACCACCACATAGAGGAGGAAGCTAACTGATCGGCACTTAAACCCCTAGAGGCGAGATCTGCTGGATTAAGCTGAGAAGGTACGTAACGCCATTTATTTGTAGCGAAAGTATCCTGTATCTCCGACACTCTGTTTCTTACAAAGGGTTTAAGATCAGAGGGGGAAGAAGCTAGCCATCCTAAAACAATGGTGGAGTCACACCAAAAAATACAATCATCGATTTTTAAGGTAAGCGAATTAAGTACTTTAGAACACAGTCTTACTCCCATCAATGCACCGCAAAGTTCAAGACGTGGTATAGTCACCGTTTTGATAGGTGCCACTTTACTTTTAGAAGTGACAAGATGAACGCTTACTAATCCGTTTGCTGTTACAGAGCGTAAAAATATTGTCGTGCCTACGGCTCGTTCTGAGGCATCTGAGAAAATGTGTAATTGTATGAGTTGTGGTGTATCGCATGAAATCCACCTTGGGATTTGTATGTCATTCAGGTAAGGTAATGTGTTTTCAAAATTATACCAAGCTTTATAAATACTTTCTTTTACAGGTTCGTCCCAGGAACAGTTTTCTATCCACAGTTGCTGCATAATAAATTTGGCTTCAACAATACAAGGCACTACAAGACCAAGGGGATCGAATATTTGCGAAATTGTGGATAAAATATGACGTTTTGTTACTTTACCGCTATGATTTAGGTTTATAGAAAATGTGAAGTTATCTTCATAGCATTTCCAGTGAAGGCCTAACGTTTTTGATGATTCATAGCTAAGATTAAGTGAATCTGACACTGGGCAGTCTGCCTGAATAGCTTGTAATATTTCTTTACTGTTTGATTTCCACTTACGTAGCTCAAATTTAGCTGAATCCAGCTCTGATTTGACATTGCGACAAAGTTGAACTGTGGCTGCAATAGAATTTCCACCCGATAAGAAATCGTCGACGTAAAAGTCATGTAAGATTGCTTGCTGTGCTTGTGTATCCTCACATAATTATGGGCCAACTCTACAAGACACCTAGTTGCTAAGAATGGCGCTGATGCCGTGCCATATGTAACTGTACTAAGAGTGTATACTTTAATAGGCTCTGTGGGATTTGGTCTCCATAATATTTGTTGAAGATTGCGAAATTCTTCATTGATTTTGATTTGCCGATAGAATTTCACTATATCTGCTGTAATAACATACTTGTGCTGGCGAAACCGTAGCAAGATGGACTGCAGGTCGTCTTGTACAGTTGGCCCAACCATTTGTATGCTGTTGTAGGACTTTCCAGAAGTACTGGCTGCCGACCCGTCATACACTACTCGTAATTTTGTAGTGCTTGAATCCCTAAGTATTCCATGATGTGGGAGTGTGTATGATTGTTCTGAATGTGAAGTTATTTCTGAAATGTGCTCTAGGTTGAGGTATTCTTCCATAAACTCAACATATAGCGACTTAAACTGTAAATCTTTTTCAAACTTACGCTCGAGAGACAAAAATCGCCGTTTAGCCATGTTATAAGAGTCACCTAGTACTGTTTGCGGCTCCTTAAGCGGTATTGATACAACAAATCGACCATCGGAGTCTTTGTGTGTTGTTTCATTGAATATCTGCTCACATTTACGCTCATCTGGTGAAAGATTGTGCTTTGAAGAAATAGTGTCTAATTCCCAGAATCGTGTCAGGTCTACAGATGTGTCATTGTTGTCTGTGAATAGACACACTTCAGAATTATTATTATGTTGATGCACTGCACCTGCAATAAGCCAACCAAATTTTGTTTCGTATAGTAATGGTTTGTTTTTACCTAAACTCAATCGATTTGCTCCGATTATGCCCCAGAAGATTTCTGCTCCAAGTAGAACATCAATTGAAGATGGAACATTGAATGAAGGGTCGGCAAGACAAATTCCTGTAGGTATGTCTAATTCTTTTGTATCTATGTATGTGTTTGGTAAAGAGGATGTAATTTCCGGCAATACAAAGCAGTCAACGTTTATCGAATAGTCCCCATTTAAAGACTCTAATTTGAATGAGCAAGACTGTGAACTATTTGATACCTGATTGCTTATACCTAGCACACTAGATGTAGCATTAGTGGTATTGAACTGTAGTTTACGACAGAAGTTCTTGGTTATAAAGTTTGCGGTACTACCATTGTCCAGTAAAATTCTGGCAGTGTGCGGTTTTCCTTTGCTATCCTTGATCTTCACAAGGGCTGTAGACAGTAAAACAACACGACTATTAGAAGGCTGATTTGATTGAAGAGAAATATCTGATGATAACGCAACATTGTTTGTAGAATTTTCAGGTTCATTGTGAACATGAAGAAGAGTATTGTGTTTAGCTTTGCAATATTTGCAATGACTCAATCTACACTTTGCTTCTAAGTGACCCGGACGCAGACAGTTAAGACAAACTTTGGCGTTTACTACTTCCTTCATCCGAGCTTCTGCGGGTAGATTTCTGAAAGCTTCACAGCTGAACAAGAAGTGCTCTTTATGACAGAGTGGACAGGATAAAGAATATTTACTGCTTTGTTTACTTTGTGCTACTACAAGGCTTTTTTTTGCGTTTTGTGGTCCCGGAAATTCATTTTGACGATTTTTGTATTTACTGTTCTCTATAGTCTCTAAGAAATCTGCTCTATTATCTATAAATTTAATGAAATCTTCTAATTTAGGAAGATTTTCTAATTTATGTCTAAATTCTTCCCATTTTCTGTTAGACGTGCTATCTAATTTCATCGACATCATGTGTATCAAAAGAGTGTCCCAGTGTTCTACTGGTTGATCCATTAGAGCCAGGGATTGTAGATTCTTAGTTATTGTGTCGATAAGATATCGAAGTGATTTACTGGATTCTTTTTGAATAGACTCTACTTCAAAAAGGGCTTGTACATGATTGCTGACAAGTCTGCGTTTGTTATTAAATCTGTCGCAGAGATGGTTCCACGCTATATTGTAGTTTTCCGCAGTAAAATTTACCTTTTTGATAACTAGTTTTGCACTTCCTTGAAGTGATGCCCTAAGATAATGAAATTTTGTGATATCATCCAACTTTTTGTTTAGATGAACCATAGATTTAAATGTATCTCTATACTCAAGCCAGTCACAATACATTCCAGAAAATTTTGGCATATCGATCTGAGGTAATTTCCCAATTTGATTCGAGTGTGCACATGAACTCACCTCAGCCTCAGACACAACATCTGTAGTATTTGATTTTGAAGCCTGCTTAGCGGACCCCAGCAAATTCTCCACGAAGGCGACTATACCAAAGTAGTCTGTGTCGAACTGCTCCCGTTCTGCATAATAAGGTTCAGCATTCGCTGACAACAGTTCCATCTCCGTCTGTAACACATCATATTCTGTGTGTAAGTTAACCATTTTATCAAAGCGCAACTTAAGCTCGATGACTTGCACATCACTTAATTCTTTGTTACTACCTACTAACTTTGCAAAGTTTTTAAATTGAGTAAGTTTTGTTTTAAGTGAGCTTCTTTTTTTAGTAAGTGTACTCAGTTTGGCCTCTGCCATTATGTACAAAAGCAGAAAGTATGTGTGCAACTAAATAAGAGTCTTAAGATAACCAAACCTCACAATAGGCAAATGTGCAAATGCTATCTTGATGAATTAAGGTTTGAAATATGCAAGTAAACTCAAGCTTTTTTGTTTTAAAATGTCAATTGCAACATAAAATCCTGAGACTTATCTATGATTTTATACAATTAAGTGTGTCATCTTGCTACTTAACTTAATAATATTGAAGAATTGAAGCCATAAAGTTGATAACACCTGTATGTTACAAAGAGAAACAAAGGAATGAGTTGGACGGGAAAGAACAGATACTGAATTAGGTAAGGTTATGAAATAAGGCTAAAAAAGGAATAATGGAACAAGCTTACATTTTTTGATGACTGTCAAGATACTATGCCTGCTATTTCTGACGATGATCTGTGCCTGTCTTGGCTTTTTTGAAAATTTTTGTTGAATATGTTAGGTTATCCGAGCCTCTTGTAATGAAAATTGTAAATTTCATAAAAACATCTGCTTTGATTGACGAAATACGGTGATTTTCAACGACGTGAATCAACAACAATGGTAAGAGCAGTACAGGAACTCCAGTGTTCAATGAAGATTTTGAATTATACGAAGACAAGCGCTTTGTTTGCTGAAGATCAGAACTCTGCGATGATGATAATTCACAATGACAACAAGGAGGGGCTTCACAGGGACACTGGAACACGCTTCATGGTGTTGTCTACCTCACTACCTCGTACTGAAGTTGTTCAGGTTGGTATTCAGCTTTGTTCTTTCTTGATAATCTTCCTCAAATACGGCCTTTTTGCGAAGGACCATGTATTGACTCTAAGCTGGTGAGATGAAGGTTTAATAAAACTGTAGATGCGCTGATATGAATATAGACCTTTATTTGAGTAATTATAGAATTTTACAATTTGAGAATTTTATATTCCTCAGGGAATGATTCCTGCTGAGAAATGCTAAGAAGAAAATTCAAAGCGTACGATAACTCAGCCGAGGTAAGTATACCACTAGTTTTCGTGGCATTACGACTATTATGAATGAATCTGAACAGGTAAGCTACTGAGTTCAATAATTTCTTTAATTTTGAAAAATGGTTGACCATTGTGTAAAATGCTGAATCTACTTCGGTTTTAGCGGTAGTTTCGCTTTGAACTACAACACCATATGTCCTTTACCAATTTGCGTTGAAGCGGAACCACTTCAAGGCGGGGAGCATGGTGAAACGAAACGTTTCCAACAATAAAAATAAAGCTGTCACTTTTTGACACATAACCTTTTTTTTGTTTTTTTTTTTTTTTTTTTTTATGAATATAGACCTTTATTTGAGTAATTATAGAATTTTACAATAGCTTAAAATAGTGAAGTGACCACGTAATCACACATTTTGTTTCTCCAGAGGGTTATGTGTCAAAAAGTGACAGCTTTATTTTTATTGTTGGAAACGGTCCGTTTCACCACTGAAAAACTGTTGTAGATTATTAATTGGCTTGTTAAACCAACTATTCAGACACAAATAGCCTTCACACACACGCACTCTCTTTCACTCTCACATACACTCAACCGATCTCATAATATCACTCGCAACACACTCAATACCCACCCACACCTCTCACATACAGTATAAGTACAACCTCTTTTAACTTTGTTTAGACTAATAATATTATAAGTTATATTCTAACATTTACAAACACTACTACCAATGAATGTAACTAAACGTAAACAAACCTTATCTACTTTAAATGTTGTAAATTTTAGCTTTGCTCTTTTATTTATCTTTTTAATTTAAAATAACAAAAGATAATTTCACAGTTATTATTACAATTAATAATTATGTACTACTGGTCTTAAATCATGTATAGCTATAATACTAACCCTTAGTTAAAAAAAAAAACTTTTGTACCTTTTGGCTAGATAATATATTTAAAAACTGAAATTATGGGAATGTACTGACTCCTAGCTTACAGTTTATACTTTTATAGGAGTTGGGTACTCATTGTTTTGTGTAAATGTATTATGGTCAATAAATATATTTTATGTTTATGTTTTTATGTTAACTATAGTCCAGGGAAAAAAACATCAATACATACTAATCACTCTAATCAGTCTCATTATTCTTTAAGTTACTATAATGAATAAGGCAGTTCAAAACAATAATTAAAACGGGTTGGGTGTTACAAGCGGACGCCAGAATTTTATTATGAAATTAGTGTCTTTTCGAGGTTCAGCGCTAACATTTTGATTACCCCAGATGCATTTTTAATTATTTATAATTAAAATTAAATTTACGCAATATTCATAAAATGAAACGCAATTATGTATACTGTGTCAGTTATTAAACTGAAAAATACATTCAAAATATCTGAAAAGAAACGTAACGCAAAGACGTTGACGCCGTTTTGTTGTCTTTAATTGCTCTCGTATCTCGTAGTTTTGTGAATGATGCAAGTTGAGTGATATGAGTGTAATGTCGTCGGCAGATCGTAGAATTAGGCAGCTTGTAAAGTATAAAAGCGAAAATCTTTCACTAAAAGTTAAAAATAGGTGCAACGACGAGCGGAGCGAGAAGGGCGTGTTAGGTTGCTCATGATCATAAATTTAGTTTTAACAGAAATAGGATATGCCCAGGCAGATCAATATTCCTAAGTTTACGACGACATATATACGAGGGGTGGCTGAAAAGTAATCTACCTGACTATGAAAGAAAATACATGGATTAATAATTTATTTTTTATTTTTCAATATAGTCCCCTGCAACTGAAATGCACTTACGACATTTGTCAATAAGTGACAGCATACCATTAAAATAATAATTATTATTTTGTTCGTCAAAATAGTCATTCACAGCGTCCTTCATCTCTTCGTCTGTTGAAAATCTGCGCCCTCTCAAATTTTTCTTTAAATTTTTAAATAAGAAGTAGTCAGAGGGAGCCAGGTCTGGACTAAAGGGTGGGTGGTTGATCTCTGTAAAGCCGTTTTTTGTCAGAGATGACCGCGCCTTAAAGGCCGTGTGCGCGGGTGCATTATCATGCAAAATCAAAACGCCTTTGCTAAGTTTGCCCCTCCTGTCTTCTTTTATTTTTTTGCGTAGCTGGTCAAGTAAGTTCGCATAGTATTCAGCATTCATCGTGGTGTTTTTTGGCAGGTAATCTATCATAAGAATCCCCTCAACATCCCAAAAAATGGTTGCCATTAGTTTGCCCGCTGACAGCCGGACCTTAAACTTCCTTGGTGGTTTTTCCCCTTTAAATTTCCATTGCATCGATTCTTGTTTGCTTTCGGGATCCCACTGACGAATCCAAGTTTCATCACAGGTCACTATTCGCAAGATAGTTTCTTCCTCTTTATCCTTTACCAAGTCTAAAAATGACTGACAACATTCCACACGCCTTTGCTTATCAAACGGGGTCAACATTTTAGGCACCCAACGTGCGCTCACCTTGGACATTCCCAAATGTTCATGAATTATTTCATGAACTCGTTCCTTGCTAATGCCAACATCTCTAGCTATTTCCCACTGCTTAATTCGCCGATCGGCAAGGATCAGTTTCTTCACTTTTTCCACATTATCTGCGGTAACTGCAGAAATGGGCCTTCCACTACGGGGATCGTCTTCTAAGCTCACACGGCCTTGTTTAAACTGCTTTGACCAAAACTTTATTACAAATTCGGAAGGACATGAATCTCCGAACACCTTAAACATGCGCTCTCGGATCTGCGTCGGCGTATTCCCTTCTTTACCGAGGAATTTAATCACAGCGCGATACTCAATTTTATCCATTTTTAATTTTATTGCAACTTGATAAAAACGAAGACGCGCCAAAAAAAATTGAACTCGTAGAAACAAATAAGTGTCATAATTTTTAAAAAAGGAATAAACAAAGAATACGAGAATATAGTGGCCAGTAACATTTTTTAAACTTTCTTTAACAAAGGAGATTTTATATCAGCCACCCCTCGTAGTAGATATAAAAAGGCGCCCAAAAAGCCGAAGCCGCGATCCCGATTATGTTTTTGGGAGCTAAAATGTGAGGTTATGATTTTACAAAAAAGATAATAACTTAAAAACAATACTCAAACTCCCACCCCCCTCCCTAACTCTCAACGGAGGCATCCGCCTGTAAAATTTTAACCATTGAAACATCTGAACTGTCTGCAAAACAAAAATATAGTCTCTTATCATCTAATTGCAACTAATATTTTCAGTATTTTTTAAATTCGATATTTTAAACAGTATTTTTCATCTTATTATCTTATAATCCTGCCTGTTACAGCACATTGATCACATTGGGTTGGTGTGTTTTACTTTAGCATCTGTGTTGAGTTCTTTGATTTAAATTATGATATGAACTTATGACGTAAAACTTCATCAGTCTGGTCATCCAATAGTCACTGTGGTGAAGCTTTCCAAATCCTTTCAATTGTTTCTTAAATTGTTTAAAAATATTAAGTACGTATCAATATGTATGTAACAGGACAGCTCTCAAACAGGTACAACCAGGTGGCCCACCATTGCCTAGGACCGATATTGATGGCGGTTTATCCATCCCCAATTGCTGGGCCTTATATAAAACATAGTTACTCGTATGACAGGCAGCGGCGTCACTGGTGTAAGGATTTTTTTCAATGTAAACCTTTGCCTGCGGCCGCACTCGCTAAAAGTTGTTTAATCTTTGAGTATGTAGTATCGACAGATTTCAGTTTGGCAGTTATTTTATGAACACTACGTGTATAGTCTCTTTGCCAATGATATAGTCATACTGGCGGAAACGCTACAGGAAATGAAGGAAATGAAATCCTTCAGGTAGTAAACAGTTTTGGGAAGATAACGTCTCCTTGTTTCACGCCGCACTGGAGGTGTTGTTTGTATACTCTGTACTTGTAAAGACATCGTAACGGAATCATACAGATATTACAGCATTTCTACGTAACGCCAGTCAACTTGGCATCGCTGCAAGTATTGTACAGAAAATGTTTCGATGGAGTCGAAAGGTTTCTTTTAGTTAACAAACGGTAGACATAAGGGGTGATTATACTCCTGAGTTTTCTGTATAATCTGCCTTAGCGTGTAAATATGGTTATGCTGTAGATTTCGAAAACCAGCCTGCTTTGGAGGTTGGAAGTCGTCGAATCGTTGCGCGAGATGATTCGTGATAATTCTTGAGAACAACTTGTAGGTGTGGGTGGTTCAGGAGCGCAATTGGTCTATAGTTCTGTAGGATTTTGTCCACTTTTTTGAAGAACAACATGACCAGGCCCTGGGTCCACTCTTTTGGCATGAACCCGGTACGAATTACGGCAAAAAAGATATATAGATATATATACTATGAGTATAGCCGAACCTCTAGCATTCCGAAGTTCGGTTGTTATTGTGATGCCGTCTTCGTCCGGTGTCTTTTTGTTTTTCAGCTGTTCAAGAGCTATCGTAATCTCACCCATTTTGACATCCGGGAGTTCATCAGTGTCAGTGTGATGGTGGATTAGAGGTACACGTTTGGTCGTCCTCATTGCGAGCATTTGGCTTAGGACGTGTGAACAATATGTGAGCTTGTGACAGACAGACAGACAGACAGCAGAGGCTTAGCAATAGGATCCTGTTTGATACCCTTAGAGTACGAGACCCAATAAAAAACTAAAAGCTGCGTTAAATTGTATTATTTATTTATTACACTTTATGTACATTTACACGAAAACATGAAGAAGGATATTAAAAATATTTTATAGAGTACAAAGGCGGCACACTTATTGCTAACAGCAATATCTTCTAGGCAACCTTTGGGTGAAATATTAGATAAGGAATAAAACATAAAAAGGGAGCGTGCAAACGAAAAAAGAGAGAATGGTAATAAAGTAAAATACGTGAGTAGATAACATAAGTGATTCCTACCGCTATAATAAACTGATACATAAACATACTCGGTTGACTGGAAGAAATTTCTTTAAGGAATAAGTCCGCCCTTGCCTTCTGTTTTTCTGTATTCTGTGTTTTTATTTTAATTTTCTGTGCAATACATTCATTCATTCATTCATACACAAAAGAAATTATATAGAATAAACTTACTTATATAAATACATAAATATACGCAGACATCGCATATCAATGATAATTTTGGATAAGATATAACATGAATAGACATTGGATGAGTCAGGGGTGTAGTTCATTATAGTATTTTAGTTTAATTTTAAATGTGTTTAAAGTACGACAGTTTTTGACGGATTCAGGTAGACGATTTCATAGTCGAGTAGCATGCACAGAAAAGGAGTCGGAGTAAAAACCAGTTCTATGTGTGGGTACAGATAAATTTTTTTGGTTGACAGGACGTTGCAACCGGCCTCCATCAGAAAAGAAACTAAAACGTTCCCGTAGATAAAAGGGTGCAGAAGCACTGTTAAGAACAGTGAAGAGAAGAGAAAGGACATGAATATTTCTACGAAAACGAATAGGGAGCCATTTTAGTTGTGTGCGAAATTGAAAGACGTGGTCATATTTACGAAGGCTGAAGATGAAACGTATGCACAAGTTCTGAAGGCGCTTAAGCTTGTTAACAAGCTCTTCAATGAGGTCTAGGAAGCAAGAGTCAGCATAATCAAGAATTGGAAGAAGGAAAGATTGTGCTAACATAATTTTGGTTTGTATGGGCAGGAAGTTTTGCAAGCGTCTGAGTGAGGGAAATGTTCCAAACATCTTCCTACTAAGAGATTCGATATGAGGTGCCCATGACAGAGTTTTATCAAATAAAATACCCAAATTCTTAACTGTTTCAGTGAATGGAATGACAGTATTATCAAATATTATGTTGTTTGTGACACTAATATTGACTTTAGCAAGCATTCTTGAGCTTCCGATTATTGTATCCTGAGATTTACTAGGATTAACAAGGAGTCCAAAAGCCTTCGCCCACTTGGATATTACTAGTAGATCCCTGTTCATTGCGCAAATGGCTTCATTTAAAGATTCTACATGCGTGCCAGTATACATTTGCAAATCATCAGCGTAGAAGTGGTAGAGAGAAGATAATTGTTTGGAGAGAATGTTAATAAAAATTGAAAATAACAAAAGACATAAAACGCCACCTTGCGGAACGCCAGCTGTTAGAGAGCACCAGCTAAAACAGGTATCACTAACACTTATACACTGTTGGCGACCGCGAAGATAAGATTCAAACCAGGAAATAACAGCTGTAGAAATGTTCAAAGTACGTAATGCCCCAAGAAGAAGATCAAAGTCAACTGAGTTGAAAGCATTACTAAAGTCAAGCAATGTAAGAACTGTGAGATTTTGATTGTCCATATTGAAACGGATATCATCAGTGACTTTGACTAGGGCAGTTACTGTACTATGACCTGGACGAAATCCAGACTGAAGTGGATTTAAAAGATTGTTGCGAGAAAGAAACTCAGATAACTGAAGATGGACAATTTTTTCAAGGACTTTGGATAGAAGAGGAAGTATAGAAATAGGTCTGAAGTTTTTGAAGTCCGTTGGGTTACTGGTTTTGGGAAGAGGGATAACATAAGCTCGTTTCCAAATGGAAGTGAAAGTGCTGCTCACCAAGGAGTCATTTATTAGTTGTGTGAGAGATGGAAGCAGCACATCCAGGATGGGAATTATCATTTCCAGACCTATGCCATCGCAACCAACTGACTTCGAGGAAATGGAAAGGATGCACTTTTTTACATACTCAGCTGTGAATTTGTGAAAGAAGAAGGGCTCGTGCTCAAGGGTAGGCAAGTTGTTGAGATAAGTGAGAGAAGTAGCTTTGGTGATCAAGTCTACTGAAGTAGGCGGAGTTGTAAAGTAGCTGTTAAGACCATCAAGATCAAGCGAATTAGGAGAAGTGTCAGAGGACTTGCCTACACAAAGAGTCTTAAGAAATTTCCAAACATTTGTGTTGTTACATTTATCGATAGTAGAGTGAATGTGGCGCTTTTGAGCATCTCTACACACCCTGTTGCATCTATTTCTGTACTCTTTAAAGAGTCGGAAATTTTCATCAGATGGGTTTTTTTGGTAATGCATGCTAGCGTGATCTCGCAATGTCTGGAGCCTTTTAATTTTTGGAGTAAGCCATGGAGCAGGTGGGTGTTTTACCGTAACAGGTCTAAGCGGAGCATGTGTATCAAATAGTCCAACTACTATTTTATTAAAAGCCTCCAATTTGTCATCAAGGTCACAGATATCGTTCAATGAAGCCCAGTTGATGCTATTTGCATCACTTAACAAAGACTCCCTGTCCATCGCACCGTAATTACGAAGCATAAGAAAGATATACTAAATGGTGATAGGAGAAGCCAGCTGCAGTAAACTGACCATGTGATGCCACACGATCAGTAGACGACGTTATAATTAAATGAAGGAGAGATGGTGTGCAGTGGGGTTGAAAATGAGAAGCACTGAGCGGCAAAATATTTAAATTTAATGAATTGATAAGAGACTGCAGCTTACGTGCACGAATATCTTGCTTTATTAGATAAATAGCTACTCCGCCACCCCCAGCACCCGTGCGATCATTACGAATGAGAATTGTTAAGAATAAGGAAATAAGTAGTTCCTATAAAAGGACGTTGGCGCTAGTGTTGCGCGACTTGTGCTCTCTCTCTTCCTGTACGCCATGGTGTGGTGTGTGTCATATATCGTGTGCACAATATAATTACGTTGTATCTCAGATTGTGTTTCTTTCCACCGGTTCCCAATAAATCTCAACAGGTTATGGACCAGTATACGCGAGTGCATAAAAGAGAATAGTAATTTCGAAGAATTTGGACAGTTTTTCTGTGTCGACGGTGCGGCGTCGGTACACGTGCATTTCGTTAGCGCGGTACATCGGCAGCAAGCAAGATGGAGTTCGGCTCCTTGAACCTCGCCAAACGATTTGGTGGTGAAGGTTATCGACAATGGAAGTTCCAGATTCGGTGCGCATTGGGAGCAAAAGGCCTGTGTGACCATATAACCTCAAAAGGCCCGACGGCTAGCGATGATTTGACAAAAGTCAAAGAGAGGCAAAGCTGGGAAAAAGAAGACGCTAAGGCCATTTACATCATAAGTTCCAGCATGGAAATTTCACAAATAACGCTCATAGAAACTTGTTCGACTGCTAAAGAAATGATCGACAAGTTAGATTCTATCTATGAATTAAAAAGCGAAAATTCCAAGATGATTTTGCATGGAAAATTTCACAATGTCAAAATGGCGGAAGGTGAAAGAATGGCCGAGTTTATAGCTAGAGTTGAGAATATTGCTAAGGAATTAAGCGATGCACACGAAAAACTCAGCGAAATGAGCGTAGTAACCAAAATATTAGGGTCATTGCCCGATAGATACAGAATGTTACGTCAAGCATGGCTCTCGTTAGATTCTTCTAAGCAAACGTTATCTAACTTGACAGCTCGACTCCTGGATGAAGAAAGCACATTTAAAACTGAAGACGCTGAGGTGGCTTTGGCTGCTACAAAGAGCGTCGAGTCCAAAAGAAATGGGGGCGCAGGCAGCAGTAGTACAGTTAACTCAAAGAAGCGGCAAACATTCAAGTGTTTCAAGTGTCACAGACGTGGTCATTTTGCCCGAGATTGTCGAAGCCCTGCAGCTGGGAGCAGTTCGAATAAACAGTCAGCATTTACTGTGGACATGCCCGAGGCGAATGCAGTGGACAGTGATGACTCTTGTTGGATTCTTGACAGTGGTGCATCGGCAAATATGACATTTCGCCGTGATTATTTAAGCGATTTCAAGCCTTCAGTGAACTGTGTGCGTTTGGGAGACAAAAGTGAACTAACAGTTATGGGTTCGGGTACAGTGAACATTAAAAAGTTTTTAAATGGACAGTGGTACAGTTCAACAATCAATGAGGTGCTGTATGTGCCTAGTTTGAAGCGTAACTTATTTTCAGAAGGTGTTGTGACATCAAAAGGGTTCAGTGTAATGAAAAACAAGGACTTTGCTGTTTTGAAAGACAGTAACGGAAGTGTTGTTGGCTCGGGAATAAAGCAGTCAAACAACCTGTATAAATTGTTGTTCAAAACCATGTTGACAACAAATAGAAGTGACTGTGAAGTGAACAGTGCTACAGTTACCCTAAAACAGTGGCATGAAAGGCTTGGCCATGTGTGTGTCAAGACCTTACATGAAATGATTCGGAATGGACATTTGCCTAAGGTCGATGATCTCAGTGACTTTTTCTGCGAAGCATGTGTACTTGGCAAACAACATAGAGTGCCATTCAGAAAAGCTTCTGCTAGGAAGGACAAAGTGTATAGTGACCTTTGTGGGCCAATGCCTATAGAATCAGTTGGTGGAGCAAGATATTTCATAACATTTATTGATGGTGCCACTGGTTTTATACATATTGAGCTTTTAAAACTAAAAAGTGAAGCACTGGAAGCATTTAAGAGGTATGTGCAACTAGTACAGAACAAATTTAATAGAAGAGTAACAATTTTACATAGTGACAATGGTAAAGAATACCAGAATGAGCAGTTCAAGAAGTTTGCAGCAGAAAAGGGGATAGAACTTGAATACACAGCCCCGTTTAACCCGGAACAGAATGGCAGAAGTGAACGAGCAAATAGAACCATTATGGAGGGAGCTCGCTCAATGTTGTATGCCAGAGAGCTACCATTATACTTATGGGCAGAGGCTGTTCAGACTTCGGTTTATTTGATAAATAGGAGATCAAACGATGAGAAAACTCCATTTGAGTTGTGGACAAACATGAAACCTGATCTGTCACATGTGAGAACATTTGGATGTACTGCTTATGTGCATGTTCCAAAGGAAAATAGAAACAAGCTAGACAAGAAAAGCAGGAAACTCATTCTAGTTGGATATGACAGAAATTCAGATAATTACAGATTGTTTGATCCATTGACTAAAAAGGTGACTGTGTCGCGGGATGTAATTTTTATTGAAAAACAGATGACTGTCGGTGAGACTACAGACGAAGCAACAGAGTATGTTTTAGACATTGATGATAAAGAATCGTCATATGATTATGAAGAATCATCATACGACTATGAAGCTTTTGAAGGATTTTATCAGGAGATGATAAAGAAAATTACCACAGAAAGCAAAGAAGCAACTGAGACAGAAAATAGAGATTCAACTGTCAGCTTGCAAGAAGAAATAGCTGATCCTTCAAATAAGGAAAGTGACAAACCAAGATACAACTTGAGATCTAGAGAAAAGGTTGAAGAAGCAAACCTTATAGAGCTCTTTGAACCTGAGACCTATGAAGAGGCCATGAAATGTAAAGGAAAAGAGAAATGGGTTCAAGCGATAAAAGAAGAGCTAGAATCACACAGAGAATGTAATACTTGGGAGCTAGTTGAACTACCTAGTAATAAAACAACAGTTGGTAGCAAATGGGTCTTTAAAGTTAAAGAAAATCCAAACGGATCACCGAAGTATAAAGCGCGCTTGTGTGCAAAGGGGTATTCACAGCAAAAAGGCATAGATTACCAAGAAACATTTGCTCCCACTGTTCGTTATGATACAATTAGAGTTTTGTTGTCACTTGCAGCATGTAACAAACTGAAGATGGTACAGTTTGATGTAAAGACTGCTTTTCTCTACGGTGACTTATCTGAGGAAGTTTATATGGATCCACCTCAGGGTATGCAAACTCATGGTCTTGTATGCAAATTAATTAAATCTTTATATGGACTTAAACAGTCTTCTCGATGCTGGTATAGTCGTTTTAATACATTTTTAAAGGCCCATGGTTTTGTAAACTCGGAAGGTGATAAATGTTTGTATATTTGCAATGATGATGTCGAACCAATATACTTACTGTTGTATGTAGACGATGGTCTTATTTTGTGTAGAAGTCAGGACAAATTAGATGGATTTGTTGAAATATTAAAGAAAGAATTTCAGATTACTACAATGAAACCAAAAGACTTTGTAGGTATTGAGATAAAAATACTAGATAATGGTTGTATTTTTATTACACAAGAGAAATATGTAGCTAAAATTATTAAAAGGTTCAATATAGAAAATACTAAGAAATGTAGTATTCCAGCTGATCCAAATATTAAGTTGAATAATAATAATAATGGTGAGTGTAAAATGCCATATCGTGAGGCGGTTGGATCACTCATGTTTGCTGCCATAGGAACTAGACCAGACATTTATTCTGCTGATATCTTTACCAAAGCTTTACCTAGAGTTCAATTTGATATGTTAAAAGAAAAGATAGGTATTGTTGCTTTTTAAAGAGTTTATTTAAGTTAAGATGAGTAGAATACAGTTTTGGTGGGAGATACTTATTTGGTGGGAGTGTTAAGAATAAGGAAATAAGTAGTTCCTATAAAAGGACGTTGGCGCTAGTGTTGCGCGACTTGTGCTCTCTCTCTTCCTGTACGCCATGGTGTGGTGTGTGTCATATATCGTGTGCACAATATAATTACGTTGTATCTCAGATTGTGTTTCTTTCCACCGGTTCCCAATAAATCTCAACAAGAATAAAGCCAGGAAGAGAAACAAGGGTAGAAGGGAGAGAGGGTTTGAGAAGGGATTCAGATACTAGGACCGCGTGAATGTTTGGGTTATTCTCAAACGAAGACAAAAGATCAGAGTAATGAGCATGGAGACTTTGTGCATTAATATGGACAACATTGAAGTTTTTTGCCAACGGCGAAAGAGTAGAAAAAAGTTGGTCATGGAGAGACGTAGCTACCGTATTATCCGTGTCACTGAAGAACTCATCTGAACTACCCGAACAAGAAAAAAAGTCATCGTCAAAACTATTCATTAAATAAAATAAATATATAAATAATTAGTAATATGAATACGATTAATATATAGGTATATAAGTACTTAAGATAAAAACTATTATTTTACCCGCCGGTTGCACAGAGACAGTACAAAAGTAGGTATAATTATTAAACATTAAACAATAGTAGACAAAACACAACATTACATTGCCGTCCAAAACATTTACGTACACCACATTTCAGATACTAGGTATACGTACGTACACACTAACAGCAAAGAAGAACAGATTGTTAAAAAAATTTATAAAAAAAATAATGAACTCTTACCGTAAACATGGTATCGTCAAAGCATGCAACTTTAATTGGGGTTGTAACTTCATATCAACATTGATGAACACAAAATCACCATTTATCATGATATTTCTATGATAATTAAGCAAACTGGTACATAACTATTCAAAAATAAAAAGAAAATGGGTGTAGAAAGTTCTCATATAAATGTATAAAATTGCAAAGTGCGACTAACGCAAATACGTTGTACTATTTATGAGACGGATGGAACACATCCTAAATTGACGTTTGGTTTGACACTGACTAAATACAATACATTTGACATTTAGAAAATTTCAGACAAAGCAAAATTTAAAATTTTTGCCTACCTACTGAGTTGAAAACAAATCACAAAACAAAGAAACAGTATGTACTCGTGAAACAAATGACTGCAGGAATAACTCATTTCTTCGTTTTCGTCTTACTCAAGTCCCGTTTGGATCGCAGACTGGTTGATGAAGCAACGGGAGGCATCGTAGGCTTTATATCTACCTCTGTTGGCGGTAGCCAAACTACTATAAAAAAGTACGTAAAAGTTGTACTACTAAAAATATTAAAAACCGTAGTACATCTTAACAATTACACGATTTAACAAAAAATGTGTAAGAACCAAATTTGTTTGCCTTTACAAAAGGAGTAAAATAAACTTTAAAAAATTAAAAACGGACCACTGAATCCCAAGATAGATTTTAACAAATAATCTACCAATTTGGCGGCCATTTTTAAATATGGCGACCAAGTGACCAAGATCTGAGCCACTTAACCAATTTCTTATATACTCCTATAGGTATTTAACAAAGGCCTGCACACGAGACATGAGCTATTTAGCGCCTAGAGTATAGTGTTAAAGTGTTAGTCTTAGTTATATTTTGTATGTATGTTAGTCTGCAAGGTATTTATATATGGGCATTTGTCATCGTATATCTGTATACACAGACAAGATAGCCAAGAGACGGTTATCAAACAATATCACGCGTACAAATAATTCTGTCAACTAGCCGAGGTATGAGGAAACGCCCTACCAAGATCATTCCATCTTACTAACAGCCCCACAAACTTTTCTGTTCCGGTGACAAAGACTGGTACATTATTAATATAGAAGCCATTTTTGTTTGGCCTACCGGAACAGATTATGTATGTTAGGATGACCATGCACTTGGATGGCCAAATCTGAAACTATATGAAAAAGCAAAAAAAAAGAATATGTACCTTTATGTCGAATCGAGATGTGGAGCCACCAACCGACAACGATTATTTTGGAAAGAATTACGAATCGGATCTGTCATCGAATGAATTTCCGAATGAAAATGTTATTATTTCTTTACTTACACTTTGTTAACATTACCAACAGACGGCGCTATACGTCAATAGTTAGTCTATGGAATTTGTCAAGATTTCTGTGGTGATATTTTATATTGTTCTGTAAAGTTGGCTAGACTGATTGAGTCACCCAATCAGATTTGAAAGATTTTATGTTAAAGACCGGCATCCCAACCGCCCGTTGTGAAAAGTAGGCTTATTACGCTACGCACTCATTCACAGGCCACGCACGCACACATAGATAACTACAGCATTGGTACCACGCAGTGCCAAGAAGCGAGTTCCTCACCAGGGGACTGAAACATAGAACAAGACGTGAACAAGACTTTTAATGTACGGAAAGTGGCGAGCTCTGTATATTGTGCAACAGACTATTTACTTACATAAAAGTTCATAAAAGATACACTAGATGGCCAATTTAGGATCGCTACATTGGGAAAAAAGTTTCATTCTACGCATATTCTATTTATTAATAAATAACTACTATAAATAAATGGATTTATTATAACCAAAGTAAGGAAGTAAATTTATTATTTTGCATTAGAACTATTGTTGTTTTGTATAATTTTTTATTTCGTCCTAAATCTAGGCATTCAATAATTTTATTTGATAGAAAAGTACATTGAAAGGAACGTCGTCTTTCAGTTAATTTTCTAAATTATTTTCCAAGTGTGATAATTAAAATGAAGAGAAAATATTGTATTTTTGGTTGCAGTGAATTAGGTAAGTCACAAGAATTAATGAACTATTTTATTAGTAAATGATTAAGTTGTGGTTTTGCGTGAGTCTCGGTGCTACTTCATCATTTGCATACCAATTATTCTTACTAATTATTTATCAGATTGGATTTCGCCCAGTTAATTGCAAACTTGAATATGTATTATATGTTTGCAGGTGCTTACATGCATCGATTCCCTCACCCCGAGAGACGGCCTGAGCAGTTCAAGGCTTGGTTGGCGATTCTTGGAAACAAGATAACAGAACGTGATCCCTTGAAAATTTATAATAATAAGTAGATCTGCGACTACCACTTCAAGCCCGAACACAAAGTGATGAATCATCGATTATCGAATTGTGCAGTTCCATGTCTTCATTTGAGCGGTAGGTCCATGTTTATCACAATTTAAAGTGTACGCCAGAGAAGTACAGTTCACATCCGTATTCTAATTCAGATCGTTGAGGCGGTGTCCTGAATGATGAAAACGTGAGATAAGGATAAAACAGCAGTGCTTGTTAGTACCTATATGTTGTAAAACAAGCCACTCCTTGATATACTGTGTATGTTCATACCTGTATCCACTGAGAATTTCTGCCTTTCTTATGGTTCCTTATCCAAAGGGCAAAAGAGAGTGCTATTAATGTCACTCTGCTGTCTGTCCGTCCATCCCTATGTCAAGGGTCTCTAGCTTACAGAGGTATAAGTTAGATTTGGACTAAGTTCATCAATACAAACAGTAATCATAAATTTATCCTTTACAGGTATCTTCATAAACTGACAGAAGAGCATGTTAACCCGGAGAACATAAAGAAAATGCGGGTAAAGATGGCAGCCCAAGTTTTCAGCCATAGCGTGGCCGTTGCGACTGAGCATTTAACTGCTAGAAAAAATTTGCCAGAAGAATGCCGTCAACTCATTCCGGTGGTGCTTTTGTTAGATAAGCTGTTTGATAGCTTAAATGCAGGTATTTTTAATATAATAAATGTAAAAGTTTATAGAGGTGGTGTCACGAAAAACACTTTACATCACAAATTGTGGCAGGATGGCATACAATTTTAAAAAAATGTTAAATTTATTGTAAAAAAAAAAGTTGGCAATAAAATACGTTTAGCTGATACATCTGCCCCATCTCTAAAATCTGGTGATTGCTTAAACATAAGCCTTACAAAAATGGGGTTTTATCATAAAATATTTTCTTATTTATGTTAAATTTTTACTTTGTAAAAAAAATAGGCGGTTAAAATTGTATGTTAAAAGTAGTTCAAACGCATTAATAAAGTACTATTGATTCTTTAATCGTGTTTCATTTATATTGATTATATGTTTCCAAACAGTTTAAATAACGCCTGAACTTAGTACATAATTCAACATTGAAAATATTTCCTTATTAAACTAGCATACTACCATAATTAAAATTAGCAAAAAAGTACATATTTAATAATAAAAGTACCTAGTATGTGTTTTAATAACGTGCTCAGAAAATTAAACCACATGCTCTGCTGATTATACTGAACCATTTCCATACAAAAACTTTTGAAACAACACTAAAAAAATATTTATTTCCCCAACAAATTTTTAATAACTTACTGATAATTTTATATGGGGAAGTAATTTCTTTTTGTTGTTTGTATGTTTTTGTATGGAAGTGGTTCAGTATAATCAGTAGAGCATGTGGTTTAATTTTCTGAGCACGTCAACAACCGGTGTACCTACATATAGCGATATATATATAGGTATGTATAGCAGATTTAGTTCCGCCCTCTCAGAGACAGGAGGCGCTACTTATCATATGTTCTCATTTTTTACGCGAGTTGGCTCTCTTTTCCTGTATAGGAACGGTTACTTCAGGAACGGTTACTATACTCTTTGTTCCTCACCACGATAACATCTCGATAATTAAGTATTATACTATTAAATGTAATATTATTAAATAATAATTTACTGACGACCCGTAATGTGTAGTTAATAATATCTGTATTCTGCGCCGAGGGTTGATTCGATTCCCGGTTGGGCAGATTTGTAATCTATTATGAATTTAAATATCCGTCGCTTTATAATTTGGTTTCTTAATGATTTTTAACCGACTTCAAAAAAATATGAGGTTCTTAATTCGACAGGTGTGTAAATAATAATCGTGACGTATTCATTTTTTTATTATATATAAAGATAGAAGACGGTTACTGACTGACTGATTGAAGTGGTTGTTTGGATGGAAGGAGCCGTTTGACATAAAAGTTGTCAATGAAAAAGTTGTAGATGACTATTATCTGACTTAGGATAAAATCTGACATTTGACTTTTTTGCTGACAGCGCAAAGTGACCCCTTTTGTATGGGAAATTGTTTTTCCTGTCTTACCGAGCTGACGAGAGGGAAGGTCGAGCCAGCGTGGTCATCCATGTCAAAAACGTTAACTTTTTTAACATCTTTGACATTTCTTTTGACATTTTCGCTAAATCCTGTCCCGTTTGAGCTACTTCTACTAGGTGAAATTAAATCAACCGACCAAATTCATACTGGAGACTCGGTTAGTCATCAGGAACAAGGTTTAATGACCATCAAGGTGAAATTCGAAAAAAAAATTTTTTTTACCCGTAGAACCTGCACTAGGAATTGTACTTAAACTAGTCCAACCAGTACGGGAGCAAAAAAAAAATATTTTTTGAAATTGGCCAAAAGGATTACTGAACCTAGTTCTTGATCACTAACCGAGTCTCTAGTATGAATTTGGTCGGTTGATTAAATTTCACCCTATATAGGAAAAAAGTTGTGCGTAGTTCTGGACAGTGAAATATTTTCTGCCTGTCAAAAATATTGACTTAAACAGTTTTGACATTAATTTGACATTTTTAGTTTATCCTGTTCCCGTTGAGATATTTGGACAAGCTGTTCCAAAGATACAGCAATTTCAAAAAAACTGTCAAATAAATGTCAAAGCTGTCAAATGTCAATTTTTTTGTCATCCGGTAGCCCTTGTCAAGTCATTTACTATAGTGAAAACTCGGAAGCTCTAGCTCCAACTGTTCCCAAGATATAGCCATGTGCCCATTGTGACCCAAATTTGACCAAAATAACCCTTTTTTTTGCATACTCGGGCAGATCTCGTCAATCCCTTTTCAAAAAATATCACAAACAGGGATCTAGCTTCAACCGTTCTGTAGATATGGGCCGAAAAAGATTTGACACTTGAAAAAAAAGACAATTTTTTTGGACCCCTGGGGTCCAAGTTTGAGGGTTCCAACACTAACCGTTTCGGAGATATGGCCAAAACAAATTTTTTTTTAAAGGTTGAAAAACTTTTTTTTGGACACCCGGATAAACAAGATAAACCTTCGCGGAGATATGGACAAAAAAAAATCTTTTTTTTTGGTACCTACACTTAGGTCTTGAAATCTTATATTCAACCCAAGTAGGAAAACGGGAACAGGATTTAGCCAAAATATCAAAGATTTTTCGATGGATACTCCTCGCTGGCTCGACCGATAGACAGTAGGAGGTTTTTTTACCGTTCAAATATCTCAACGGGAACAGGATTTAGCGAAACTGTCAAAAAGTTATGGATATATGAATATAATTTGCAATATTCCGCTAAACAATTCTTGTCGTGCTATTCAAAATGCAGACTCGTGCAAAGCCCGCCCGCCCGCATAATAACATGCAACAAGCAAGCAACTTATCTTGATAAGTTTTCTTGCCTGTTATTTAAGATTTCTTTGCTTTTATGCTCGTATTGCTTGCTTGTTGCATGTTTTTATGCGGGCGGGCGGGCGGTGCACGAGTCTGCATTTTGAATAGCACGACAAGAATTGTTTAGTGGAATATTGCAAATTATATTCATATATCCATAACTTAGTGATGGACCTCCGCAAGGTAACGCCTATTTCAATACTCCTCGCTGGCTCGAGCTTTCGGTCTCGCCCGCTTTGATAGACAGTAGGTTTTTTTCCGTTCAAATATCTCAACGGGAACCAGATTTAGCGAAAATGTCAAAGAACTGTCAAAAGGTTTTTCCTTGGATAGACGGTAGGGGGTTTTTTTACGTTCGAATATCTCAACGGGAACGGATTTAAAGGAAATGTCAAAAAAAATGTCCAAGTCAAAGTCAAAGTTTATTCCATGGATTCACCTCGCTGGTTCAACCTGCGGTTTTGCAAGCTCGGATAAAAAAAAATCCCTTACAAAATCCCATACAAACAACGACTTCACTTTGGGCCCTCCAAAGCCATGTCAAATGTTAAAAAATGACAAATGCGAAATTTAGTCCGATTGGCTTGAAACTCGGTTTCTGCACGGTTTTTAGGTTGGAACGTTTCTGTGATGCGCAACCTGAAAACCGCGCAGAAACCGAGTTTCAGGGCGATCGGTTGATATTTCGTGATTGATAGGACATTTGGGCTGTTAAGTATCAAAATCTGTCATCGGTCGGAAAGTGTCGGCAATACCCTTCATTCGAGTCTAAACACGGATAGGCTACGACCAGCCGTTCCGGAGATATGATATAAAGAATTCTAAATGACATCACATCACATCAGTTGCACCTAAATGACTTGACCTGTCGCCAATATAACCCACATATATGAACCACTCGCTCGTCTTGCTCAATTTGAGAAAAAAAAATGTTGAAAACTTTTTTCTAACGCTGGGGTCCGAATATGAACGGTCTAAGACTAACCGTTCCGGAGATATCTCCGCCAAAGCAAATTTTTTTTGGACTTCAGACGAAATACCTTGAAAATTTTTTTTGGAACACTGTGTTTCAAATGTTCGGATTCCGAATTTTTTTTGGAGGTAAAAGTCGCATACTCGACCCACAATACAGCTAGAATTTTTTCCCGTCCAAATATCTTAACGGGAACATAATCTACCGAAAATGTAAAGAACTGCTAAGTGGTTGAAGCCATTCAATAAAACCAAAGCGAAAGATAAATTGTCACCATGGTACCACTGCAGTAAGTTTTTGTGTGTGAACACGGGCCGAGATCGCGAAATTATCTTGTCGAAGAGACGCAACCTCCCACCTTGACAGCTCGTCGACGACTGAATGCATGCTGGAGCTTTGCAAACGCGATCTTATAGGAACAATTTGAGATGCGTGCGTCCATAGGATTTTGTATGAAAGATTCGTGCGGGAAATTGTGGTATATTTGGTAACGTATTGCGCAAAAACTATGAATCGAAACGAAACAATTTTTATATGAGTTCTTCATTGATGTGTTGTTATGAATCTGAAATATATTTTGTCGTTGTTTTGTCTTTAATTTAATCCCAATACCCGTACGACCGCAACGCTATTCGAGAGATTTTCTTGAAATTCCTGTTTTTTTCTGAAGTTGCTATACATTACAGCCGCGATTATTTTTTGAGACCTGTACTTCGTCTCTTAAGGTAGCAAGTGGTATTTATTTTGTTTATAAATTTAAATTTTTACTATCTTAAAAAGCTGTACCGCCGAACCCTGTTTTCCCAATATTGGAACTCTGACCCTTAAGTTGCTAACTGTAACTTATTCGTTTTGATTGGTGGAAACGCGAGCGCTTAACGACAGCAACGACTTAAAAAAAAATACTATAAAAATTCTTATGAGAAATCCAAAAATTATTTGTTTGGTCAGATGTGTCTGTCTACTTTATTGGAACACTTAAACTAATACGCAGTTCTTGATTTTAAAATGGAATTTTCCATTGGCTTGTAATTAATGTCTGTTTGTAGTTAGCTTATCGAATGTTTCTTGCGTCATCACCACAAAATATGTGACAAAAATGTAAATAATTATTTGTACAAAAGCAAACTTCTTATAGCAAACCTATTATTGAGAAACCGTTACATCTGTTTCACAATAACAAGTCATATCTCTTCAGCACGATATCATTTTGAAATGATTATTGGCCTGAATGAATTAAAACTTTGACGACTAAAATAGTAGTGTAAGAAACTGGTACATATAGAGGTTATTAAAAGACGAGTGTGAGTTTAATAAACGAGTCGCAGGCGAGTTTTTTAAAAGTATCACACGAGTCTTTTGATACCTAGTTATATATATAAGATCCTACAATTCAAAGTGAAAAAAAAAACAACAGATGATAGAGTATCCCTAATAGAGCACATTCCACCGAAAATAAATTTTTTGCGCGTATTTTTTTTGCACCTTTCCGTAGAAATATTTTCAGCTGATTGAGCCACTTTGTACTGGGAAGTGAAAAAATTATTTGAGCAAAACATTTTTTCTTCTTTTGGAATTTGATCAGTTCACGACACGATAGATAATGTATAACCCTAGAATTATTTTCACTTATTATTGTGGGACCTTATGTATAGTTTCATACACTACTTTATCTAAACTCATGCCTACTAACCTGTTTTTATAATCTTGTTAAATTTGTTAATTATATGAAAATATCAATATTTTATTGTGTAATAAAATAGAGACTATAATAACACATATTTTGTGGAAATTTCAACTGTCTACCTATTACGTCTGAAGTTGTAGACCCCTGTGACAGACAGACAGACAGACAGCGGAGGCTTGGTAATAGTTCGGGACGTTCGCGCAAGCTTTTGTCAGTATCTATATACGAGTATAGTCACAAGTCTACGATTAGCCATAAACAGATAAGAAGCAAACTATGGTGCTTCCGACTAAAGCTACCCGCGCCCGCGCCTTAAAACTTGACATCCTTGGCTCCTCCCTGAGTCGAGCCGTGCTCTTCCCTGAGTCGAGCCGTGCTCTTCCCTGAGTCGAGCCGTGCTCTTCCCTGAGTCGAGCCGTGCTCTTCCCTGAGTCGAGCCGTGCTCTTCCCTGAGTCGAGCCGTGCTCTTCCCTGAGTCGAGCCGCGCTCCTCCGGAGTAGAGCCGCGGACACCACCGGACTGACAATCAACCCAAGGACATGCTCATAGCCATGGGCATCGGTAGAAGCTTCAGTAAGGGGGCACCCGCCCCGAAACTGAGTCCCCACGCCCCAGAAAGGGGTCTGTGAGATGACCATGAATGTATGTTGTAGTGTGTGGACGCCTATTGTTTTTTTTCTTTCAAATGGCAACAATATTGAATTTGTGTGGTATTGATTGGTTGATAAAGCGTCCGAGTAGGATGTTTTTTATGGTTAGGAGAAAATATAAAAACAGAATTTTCGGAAAATAAAACTCTTTTTCACCCGGGATTTGGAGCCCAACAGTGAAGTAGTGTTTCTGCGAGCCGGGTCAATGGCCATTTTGTTGGCCACGCTTCTTTCTTTTGGAATTGTAATCTGAGATATTCGGTAAGTCTGCCACCCTTGAGGATTTTATTACCTCGGGTTTTTGAAAGGATTTGGCGATACGATATTCTTTCAGATAATTCGGGAGAAAGAACCACTTCAAGCACGCCGGGATTGTGATTTTTTGCTGGTGGTTAAGAGAAGCCAACTGATTTGGTAAGTAATTATAGATATTTTTGAAGGGGACTTGTTAAAGCATTTTCTGCAGGAAAGTGTTTGTAGATGATGATCTGGTTAAAATCTTATATCGTGAAAGCATCAAAGGGGGTTGTGAAGGGGAGGAGGAAGTGGGGGGGGGGGGTGGTTGCACTCTACCTTAAACACACTGCCAACCTTAGAAAATGACAAGTTTTTTAGATATGATTTTTATTTCGACGATTATAACCTCTCTTTTTGTATTTTTTTTGACATCTAGTACCTCAGTAAGGGAGTGGGGGGAGATGAAGTCCCCCCACTTACCGCCTTGTCCAGGAAATGTATAGTTTTATAGTTTTTACGTTTTTTATTTTTTCGTAATGTCATAACCTCACTTTCTCTAATATTTCACTGGATTAAAAAACCAGACACTTCTGCGTCTGCTTCGGCGCTACGGGAAGTGCAGCCCCTTCACCCTTGCGTAACAAACTGCAGGAACCCATGCTCGTCCTTCCTCCGCGCCTCCAGCTTTTTATATACACTCTAAGGGCGGCTTGCACCACAATCTTAAATCTCGATTTTATCGCTAAATCAGGTTTACGATCTGTCAGTCAATACATTTCTGTCAAATTAAACTCAGCTTAAGTCCTAAATCTAGATTTAAATATTGGTGCAAGTCGGCCTAGGAGTAGTAGCCACAAGACTGTGTAGAGTCAGGGTGCGCTGATTCGGTTTTAGAGCTTCTAGTAACCTACCAGTACAGAGTCGCACTTTGCCCTACATAAGTTTTCTGGGTCGTTCATTTCTTTAACTTGAATAAAAACAAAGTAGTTTCATAAATATCGTTTCGTTTTACCCATTATTACCTATTCTGACAGATGTTACTTAACCAAAACTAAACAAAATGTCGATATCACGTTTCGTTTCATAACGAAATTTAATATTTTCAAAAGTAAAAAAAAATTTAGGAAAAAAATTGTGCAGGGTATTCGACCTGGACCCCAAGAAACCCCCCACATTCATATTTTTCTCAAAATCTGCTGTCACGTTATAAAATCCAACCCGATTATCCTCCTTGTTAAACCTCATGTTATAAAAGATGTTTGACGCGTGTTTTTCAGGATTTCTTTTGGTTTGCCGCGGAGGATTCAAAGATTCAAAATGTTTATTTCTAAAATAGATACATAACGTATAGGTTTTACATGTCAAATCTAATCTGTATAAGCGTGAAAAGGAACCGTGAGAATCTTTTGTTTGGAGCAACGACCTTAATGTGTTTGGACGGTCCCGTAGTCAAGGTCACTCGGACAAGGGCGGGTGCGGTTTCATGTGCTCAGTAAAAGAACTAGGTGTTGATTAAGGTCTCGTGAAGATGCTTCTGTTAATGCCCACATGACTCCTTTATATAAGTACTGTAAGAAGGAACGTCCCCATCCTGTTTCGAGTTCCTTCCCAAGAGACTAAATTATAACAAAGGTGTTTTCTCCCACATTCCAGGTTTGTTGTTTTGTCTATCAATCAAATCAAATCAAATCAAAATATTTATTTTGTAAGGTAGATACATAAAGTATACTTTCTACAAGTCAAAGTTAATGTTAATCTTTACAATAAATATCTTTAGAATAAAAAAATAATATGTAGATACTAATAAGGGAAATACATACAAAAAATATTTAGGTTGGGCTACAAAAAATAATTTATACACATACATAAAATAGAGAAATCTAGGAATAAAAATATTATATGTAAATGATGCAACGAACAAAGAAGTTAGTAAATAAATACGGGAAACACATCCAAAAAATATTAAGGTTGGGCTACTAAAATGTAATAAAGTTATAAACCTGCATAAAGTAAAGAAATATAGGAATAAAAATATTATACCTATATATACATAATGCCTAACCATCCGCACCATTCGATTAGTATTGCTAAGAAGAAGGGCAAGAAACTTAGCAAACATGATTTTTTTCATTTGTAACATAACCTTAATCTATACAATTTTCTTATACCTACTTAAGTAAAGGCAAATATAAAACCATTGGAATTATGTCCAAGAAAGAAAAAAATATATATTGATCTTAGTCAATCCGTCTTACATTGTCTATTACCTTTTACAGCAACGTCAGTTTACATATTAGTTAACTATAAAGGGCTTAAGATTAGCCTTTAGAGGAATCAAACATTTCGTATTAAAATTTGCTAATTATGACTCACAATTTTGATAAAGATTATTATTATTTATTACACCATGCTTCATTATCGTCCAGATAATCATTGATTTTATAATAAGCTTTTTTAAGTAGTCCCTGTTTAATGAATAATTTAAACTTATTTTCAGGCAAAGTAAGGACCTCCTTTGGAAGTTTATTGTAAAATCTTATACCATGTCCTACAAAAGAGGTACCTACCTTGGCAAGTCTGAATTTTGGAAAAGCTAGTTTATGTTTGTTTCTGGTTTCAACAGAGTGGTCCACACCAAGCCTCGGGAGACTATCAATATATTTTCTGACATATCTAATAACTTGATAAATAAATTCACATGGGACCGTAAATATATTAATTTCCTTAAACTTTTCTCTTAATGAATCTCGATACCTCATGTTATAAATAGACCGAATAGAATCTACTTGTACAAGTTTCTTCTTTGTACAACTTGATAGAAAGCCTCTATCAATGTCCGGGTGATGGTGATTCCGTTGTGCGCGTTGCTGAATCTTCGTGACCTCGAGCGAGTCTTTCTCCACGTGGGTCTAGGAGCCAAGAAATCTGATGGCTACTTCTTGGCCAGCAACAACGTTTGGAGAAGTTTATGAGAAGGTCGGAAAAGAAGGATTCTTCCTGGAGTTAATTGGGATATGTTTTTTTAGGTAGATAGATTATTCAGGATATCAATTCAAAACGAGCTTTGGGCAGATTTAAATATTATTTAGCTTAAAGTTTTATTTAATAAGTATATATAAGGAACATTCAAGAATTTATTACCATAATTTTGAGCCGTACGTGACAAGGCAATAAGATTTGTAAAATTTAAAGGAATGTGTGTACCTACAAAATCTCAAATTATTTCTTAATAAATTGTTAATGAACCAATTTACTAGTTTAATTCGGGGATTTTCCTAGACAAAGAGGACAACTCATTTGTGACTTTTCTTCTCAGCGGGGTTCACGACGAAAATGTTTCACCACAACTGGTTCCCCAACAGGATTTGATACTGGAAAATATACAATATGATTAACTTATGGTTGTATTGTATAACTGTAAGTAGGTAGACCATTAATCAGTTTCTAAACTAGGCACCTTATGGATGGAGATATTGATAATGTTTTAAGTCTTGACTAAATATCTACTTGAGATAATATCGCTGTCGTGACGCGGTTCGAGTTCTTTTATATTCTAACAAAATTAAATGCTTAGCACCTTTTCCTCGACGTTGGTGAAATCGGGAGCATTTGATGAAGGCCCACCCCCAGTTCCGTACATATAATATCTGGTCTTTGCTGAGAGGATTTCTTCTTGGTCAACATCATTAAAATTTTGCCGCACGCTCTCTGTTTTGAGATTGCATTGTGTTGAAACTCAGGTACCTAATTTAAAGTTTAAATTAAAATAAATTTAACCACGTTGTCAAAATCCAAAAACCTCAAAATTATAGAATGGCGCTTGCTTGACAGGAAATTAATACATTAGTCTATCCTGTTCCTATGCTTGTGTATGCAATGTATTTGTTTCACATCTCTGGGTTGCGTTCAGTTTGATCGCCCACCGACACCCGTCGATCATGACATCTCTTTTGGACGCGTTGAATTTGTATATGCTATCCTGCTGCAGAGCGAGCGATCAAATTGAACCTTAGACCATATAACACGGGACTAGGCAAGCGCACTTATCCCCCTCTGTCGAAATACAAGAACAATTTGTCCTCAACTTTGATTTTTATTTATTGTAATAGTATGTTATAGTTATTCTTCTCCAAAGGTCGTTAAATTGAGCTATCGTTCCTCCGACATTGCTACGAGAAAAATAACATTGACTGTGACTGAACACATCATGAAACTCCTTAAAGAAAAGCCCAGGTCAGGCTGGTCCCAAAATTGACTGTGCATCACGCGATGCCAAAATGAGGGTAACAAATGTTACACAAGTTTTCAGCAGTAACGTCGCTGTAACAATGGGCTACATGACAGGTTAGATACAATTATAATGATAACAATTTAGCTTCATCCATCCATCCATCAGCCCGTGTTCATCTACTGCTGGACATAGGCCTTTCCCAAGTTTCGCGACTCATAGTGGTCTCCATCCTCCTCATCGAGCCGCCACCCACAACATCCTTCAGATCGTCGGTCTGTTTAGCTGTTTAGATTTTATTAAATGTTTTTTTCTTAAATTTCAGAGAAAGGAATGCTGCTGAAAGAAAGCACAGAAACTGCTGATGTGTTGAGCCTGTTTGACTCAGTGAACGGGAGTTTTAGTAAAACTGAAAACGGGAAAATATATAGAGCTGCTGTAAAACCTACATCGCCTCATCATAAGCTATGGTGGCAAAGTCTTCCTGTCTTGCAATCAATGCAATTTGAAAATAAAGCTGGGTAGAAACCATAAAAAGTTTTCAGAATATCAGCAAATACATGTACATGTGTGTGCGAAACTTCCATCAGGACTCCTTAGAGAACATCATTCATGCTCACGGCTACAGCAAGATAAATCCGACCCCTGCAGGATTTGCGGCAGCCTACAAGACTCTATGAACAATATGATGTCACTACACTCAGTAGGTGCAAATTGTAAAATTGTGAATATTTTATTTGAGTTATAAGGTTGTTTTATAATTTTATTAAAAATATAAAGTTATTTAATCTAAAAATCCATTTTATTTATAGCAACTGTGCCACAGGCGGGCGTAGTGGTAGTCGATACCTAGCTGGCTATAGGTATGTCGTTGAACATTTTAGTTACACACCATGGCTACCAGATGGCGTCACTTTCCTTACAAACACAAATTCGGTCGGAGAGAGCTATCTATTTCCAGTATTATATTGTAATCTTTGGTTTTACTCATGCTTAGCTGAAAAAAAATCGTCAGCTGCATCGTGGAGGGGGGACGGTGCGTCAGCTACTCGCATGAACTTGTAAAAAAACATGTGAAATAAAGTGATAGTACGCCGCATGAAATTTTACTAGGTGATTCTTTAAAGACATAATTAAAAGTACGAAAACAACAATCAGCTGCATGGGTAGCGGTGGAAAGACCGTTAGTTGACGCAGTAAAGATACAGATTAAATATACTAATCCCGTTTTACACTAATACGATAAAAAAAACACGCACACGCAGATGTTTCTTTGGAATTTTAGGGGGAGAGGCCCAGGTAGCCCGAAGGTCGTATTATGGGCTCAAGCAGTTCCGGAATCTATCTAAAAATATGCGTTTAAAGGGAAAATGCTCCTATATATTTTAAATTTACTGCGTCAGCTGACGGCCTATTCCCGCGCAGCTGATTGTTGTTTTCGTACTTTTAAGTATTTAAAAAATCACCCAGTAAAACTTCATGCTGCGTACTACCACTTTATTTTACGTGTTTTTTTACAAGTTCATATGAGAAGTTAACACGTCATCCTCTCTCCACGATGCAGCTGACGATTTTTTTCAGCTCAGTATGATGTCAACTATCTGTGAGAAAAGTTTCAGCCGGCGTACTATTACTTTTTTTACCACTATCGCAGCCTCTCACACCCAAACCCACCGACCGCTACTTGAGTAGCTGACGGTTGATTCACGTATCAGTCATGTGAGATCTACGATCGAAGTCAATATGACTTTTGTATTTGCAACGGTACCTCACGGACTATCTGAGTTCGGACATGAGAATGATCTTTAAAGGATTCCGTTTTTCCTTTTAGGGTACGGAATCCTTATTAATAAAGTCAATAGTTTTTTTTGTTATTTATCAACTTAACCCGTGATCACCATATTATGATCCATAAGACAAACTGAGAAATCATAGGCAATTTGTGCTCCAAATAGTTCAAATACTATCCGACATATTATTCTGTAGCGGCAAACTTCGGACCTCTCTTATAACTACCAGTACTCGATTCTTAAAAATCATACTGAACTTTGGACAGCTAAGGATATATTCAAATTATAAAAAACTACAACCTAGCTGGTTTCATAGATTCTTCGGCGTTATTCAAAGATCTTTGATGCCTTTTGCGGCCAACCTCCTCAGCGTAACCTGAAAACCAAACAAAACATAAACATGTACACTGCTCATGCACAACACCCACACATAACATAAAAGAACTACACTAAACATCCACACATCACTCAATAATACTCCCTCAACACTTACTAACATACTTGTAACAAATTATAGTGTTATCTTAATTAGTGTTTATATAGATATTTAGTCCTTATATCTACTCGTATAATTACAACAACAAGCAGGTACGTACTGCCTTGTTCATTATTTATAGCTTAGCGTAAGGGGGCATTGAGGTACACGTCTATCGTACAAGTTTTTAACTAAACTTAGCTTAGGCATCAATTGTCAATTTAAATTGATTTTATAAGTGTTTATTATTTTGAGAAAAATGGTTTGTACCTAACTTTTCTTTAGTTCAATAAACGATTTTTACTATTTTCATGTGGGTACACTTTTCAGTCACGGGCCAATAAGGGCCCGGTCATTTGAAAGGCATTCATAGGGCCGAAGCCAACATTGAGGAGGCCCTATTACCATTTAATCTAAATGTGAGATGGCTGCATCCATGGAGGCCTCTCCCTCAATGTACCATTGGGACACACTAACGGACAGTCCCCTATAGGTGCCAAACTATTGCCAGGTAGGAAGCGACTTGGAGTGGGCTATGAGGATGGGATGATGATGGGATAACAGGGCTAGAAGAGATATTATATCATTTCAGGATAAGGATACTCACCCAGGCCACCCATGAAGATTTATATACAATTACGAAAAACACACGAACTGGCATAGATCATTACGATAGCACAAATAAGGTGACTTTCGTTTATGCAGCCAAATTTACACTGAAGACTCGGTAAGTAGTCAGAACCATGTTTGTGAAATACGAAAGATTTTTTTTGGACCTGTATACTTGTTCAAGAACAACCTCGACTCAATTAGAAGGTACTTATATGAAGTTTACATTTTTATTGCTTATTTCACAGAATTGAATTGAATTTGAACATACATTAAGAAACAATCATATAGCTATGTACAATAATGGATGATGGAATAATTGCATTTCTATGTTTTCGATGGTTGGCAACCAGTTGGAAACTGAGTCAACGTATCTAGGCGCTGATCTCTAATACGGAACTGCGTTTTCAGTTTCTATAAACGAAAATCCTAAAAAGCCGTTCAAATGCGAATAGCACTCGCTTCCTGAGGGTTTCGTCCCATTTTCTTAAATAAGTTAATAGATAAAATAACAAACTTATTAGTACCCACAAAATGTATGAAACAAAACTGCAAGATTAAGTTGGTTGAGTATTCGGGTACGTTACCCTAAACCTATATAGGGTGAAATTAAATCAACCGACCAAATTCATACTGGAGACTCGGTTGATTATCAAGAATTAGGTTCAGTAATCTTTTGGCCAATTTCGAAAAATACATTATTTTGCTCCCTTACTGGTTGGACTAGTTTAAGTACAATTCATAGTGCAGGCACTAAAGGGAAAAAAAATTCTTGATGACTAACCGAGTCTCCAGTATGAATTTGGTCGGTTGGAATACAGTACTTATATGGCACACCATAACACACAGAAAATTCCAAATTCCAAACTACAATTTTTGAGATAGACCCCATACCAAAAATGGTCTAAAACTGACAGCTTTGATGGCCCTCGATTTCCCTAGTTTGGAGATAAATAAGTAAAAAAACATTTATATACTCAATTTAATGAGTTCTAGACTAATCTAGACACTCCACAAGCAGGGAAAAGAAAAAAAAAACTTTATACTATGTACTTTTTCCTGAAAAAATATTTAATTTAATGTTTAATGTTTTAAATGTTTTGGGTCAATATTTTACACAACATATCCAAATATCAAGATCTGCAACTCATTCTGTCTGCAAGCTAGAGACCCGTGACATACTCGGACGGACAGACAGCAGAGCTCCGTCTTGCCCTTTGGGGGCGGAAAAAGGGAAACAGTGGATTAAAATGGCTACTTGTGCAGTTAACTGGTATGAAAAATTTGTAGCAAATGCAACTTCAAAACGAATGCATTTCACTGCACGGCCAAAATATTCAATACAAAGATTTATACAAAATCCTCATCATTGAGCTTACATAAACTAAATGTTGTTATACCGGCTGTAAAAGCAAAGTCAAGAATCCTTTAAGGGTGTGTTAGTATAAAAGTACCAGTACCTCATAATAAGACGATTTTCTTTACTCAAAATACACTAATCGCGTGGACACCCTCACTGGTCGCTGGCCACTCGGGTGAGGGGTGCGGGTTGCGGGGTGCAATTAGGTGTGTGGGCAGGCCGGTGAGCTTCGTAGCCATAGCTCAGAAAAATGATGGAATTTTTGGTGAAAATTCAAGGTATATATTTTTTTCTCGTAATTATATCAGAATCGTGTATACTTTCATACCCTAAAGGGATGACTTTGCATTTACATCCTGTATAAAAACTTGCGCACCTCGTTGATGTCTTTCAATCTGTCTTTTACTTGCGTTCTGTATTATTTTCCTTTCGCTTATTTTGATCAGTCGTATAACGATAGAGGTGCGACTTTATAAACCACTTATTAATCGATACTCATTGATAAAAGTAAATAGATAATTAAAGGCAGCTCCGGACCTGAAAGGGGGGGGGGAATGGCGAAGCCCTTGCCCCGAGTGGCAACTTCTGGGGGCGCCAAATTCAACTGTGGAACACTATCGTTTTTTTTAAGAAATAAATAACAACTAAATGCCACCTATTCTCGTGTAGCAAATTAGATTTAGAGCTGCCATAACCTAGAACTTTTCATTGCAAAATAGGCTTAAACGCAGATGGATAAAAGTTAAATGAGCTTGTTGTATTTTAGGTTTTTCATCTCTAAATCTAATATTTGCTACACGAGAATAGGTGTCAATGTCAACTCAAATAATTCACAGTACTGGCACAGCTACTTTGTGACAACAGACAACGTCGGTTTTGCAGAGCGAAAAGCTATCCATCCATCCATCCATCAGCCCGTGTTCGTCCACTGCTGGAGATAGGCCTTTCCCAAATTTCGCCACTCATGTCGGTCTTCCGTCTTCCTCATCCAGCCGCCCCCCGCATCGTCCTTCAGGTCGTCGGTCCAGCGGCCACGAGGTTGGCCTACACGCTTTGCTATGCGTGGTCTCCATTCTAAAGCCTTTCGGCCCCAACGGCCATCATGTCGGCGACAAATATGGCGAAAAGCTATATTATGCTATATTTGATAGAGTGCTGTAACAAAATAAGGTATGGCCCCGTTGTCAAGACTTACCCTTCCACATTTACTTATTTATTTATATATTTCTTTATTTAAATATTTATTTATATCGTCTAGATAGTTATTGTATAAAAATTTAGCCCACGTTGTGAATTAAATAAGAGAAAATAAAATCAAATTATGAATAAATCGTAATCCGAGAAGGATACGACGCATGCGCACGATAAATAATTAAACGAAATAAATGTCGGTAACGAGATAATTGGCATGCAATTTGCTGAATAAACAGCGGTTTCAGGAGCAACAAGTTTTCAGCATCCCTCGAGGCTCAAATATTATTTAAATAATGTAATGGCAAACCCCCCCCGAAGTTATTCGGGGGAGAGTAAGAGAACAGCTCTCAGGCAAAACCAGGCGGCCCACTATTGCCTGGGACCGATGGATCCATCCCTGATTGCCGGGCCTTATATAAAACAGACTGGTGATGGGCAGCGCCGTCACTGGTGCGAAGGTTTCGGCAACGCGCTCACCAACCCGCCTGGCCAGCGTGTGTGAGTATGGGCATTTCTTCTAGGAGGACCGCCACGAGTGGCGAAATCCTGGAAAGGCCTATGTCCAGCAGTGGACGAAACAGGCTGATGGATGGATGGAATGGCGTGTAAACAAACATAATAATTTAATAATTATTTTTATATGTATGTGAAGTGTAATATTAAGTTAATAATTTAAAAAACACAGATATTGGCTTTTAATTTATAGTAAATTGTGTTTTTTTTATAAAAGCAAAGAAATCAATTTTCAATCAATTTCAATTCAATTTTCAAGAAATCAAATAGAATCAATTTTCTTTCTGTCAGTAGATGTCAGTGTTTTTTGATTGTCTATGTTTTCCATTCGCCTGATGACGACTCCACTGAGGGGTCGAAATGTAGCGCATTTTACTGTAAAATAAAATAATGAAAAACATCCTTTATACATACGTATACAGGTTCTGAAGGAGATTATATTATTTTAGCTCTCCCGCGTCTGGCGGTAACACCTACTTAGCTCGATTTAGATATACGATCTGTGGAAATTACAGAATTTAGCAAAGGAGGAGCCAGCTAAAGTCAACATTCTTTTTTCTTCCCTTCATTTAGTTTCTTTTCATAGAGGTCTTTCTTTTTCATACAGCTGTTGGTATTTCGACGGGGTTTTAACGGAAAATTTCCACATTACTGTTCTAAAACTAGTGTTTTTTTTAAATAATTTAAATCTTTTGTGAAGATACAAAAATACAAATACAAAAATCTTTATTGATCATTCAAAACGGTTTACATAGCTGGGTTGGAGGCTCCTTTTAAGTACCTAAATACTTGTATTAGGAGACCCCGCTCTTCCACACAGTTTTTTAGTTTTTATATAAAGTTAACAATGACAAATAAAGATACAATGACAAGTGAAGATACAATGCAATTCAATTAAAGTAACTTAACTTATTCTATTATTTTGTAGTGAGTGTGAGGGTGCGTGTGTGTGTGGGTGTGTGAATGTGTGTGTGCGTGTGTGAGAGGGTGTGTGTGTTTGTGTGAATATTAGATTATTTATATGTATACAAATAATAATAAAACGATAATTATTTAACTATAAATATATATATATATATATACTCTTTTTTATATATAAATACTTTTTTATTTTTTTTATACAAATTCAAATTTGATTGATAAATACCTAACTCACCATTCCACTTGTACATATCAGAAGCTTTTCTACCTCCTCATAATTTAATGTTTTAATCCACTCCGTTACAGTACTTTTACAAGTAAATGTGTTCATAGAGTATATATCTATTTTTTTATTTAGGGAATTGTATAAGTACGTAGATAATTTATTATATTGGTAACAGGCAAAACTAGTCTTAACATTATCGGTAAAAGCCACTATGTCCTTTCTCCTTTTATTATTTATAGTAGGATCATAAGCGAGAGATCTATGTCTTTTAACTAATGTGTGAACAACATACAACTTCCTGATTGTCAACAAATCGCAACATTCATAAAGATCTTTAGTGGGAAATCTGAAAGGTTTAAAATACATCACTTTTAGTAATGAACGTTGGGCTGGAAGATGGTGTATGTGTATCTAGTTTTAACTAGTTAAAACGCAGACAAGTCAATGTTTTTTCGGTGGCTGGGACTGTACAGGTACGTTTGACTTCTTAGAGATCCTTTTCATCTCTTGCATAAAATATTTTTGTTAGTTGAGTATAGCAATCCATTTCTTTTTTGAAAAAGTGAATTTCCAATTGTTATTAGTGAGATTTTAGTTTTTCAGGTGAATTAGAGGTCAAGCATAAAGTGCACTGATTATAACATTTATTATACTTTTAAGCAATAAAATTACAATAAATAATAAAGAGATACAAGTAATGTGTATAGCGTATACTCGTAATTATCCACATAAAAAATACCTAGTCTGTAAGAAGATTCAATACCATACCTGAGGAAATTTAGTACCGGCGTCCCGCCGGCCAACATTTTGAGCAAAGAAGCGGCGTAGTGGGGAAAGTGCATAAGCTCTATCTACCTCAAAGTAAAGCCGGAGATGTGAGCTTTAAATCGTGTTACGCACGTGACATTTCTGAAGTATAAAACGCGTGGACATCGCGCGGTCTACGCACTGTCTACTATCCACGAATCAAAATAATCACGTACGTAGCACGATTTAAAACTTACGTTTCAATGTTTTACTTTGATGTAGTTTGTGCCGAGTCGAAGCCTTCATTCGCAGTTTAGTTCCATTGCCGGTCAGTAGTTCCATTACGCATATTGGGTGCTACGAATGGAACTACTGCGAATACCAAAATTAGATAGACCTCTTGACGAACCAAAGGGCAAAATTCAAGCATCAATTTTCTCCCAATATGTCGCTTTTTTACTCAAGCTACTCGTAGTACTGAAAGCGGTATCTTACTTTGTCCAGCGAGCACGCCGAGTACAACCTGCAAATTATCAAAACTCGATTTCAATGTCCAACAGTCCAAGAGCATTTAAAACTAGGTGCAACCATAGACAAATATTGTTCATCCATGGGGCAACCACGCATATCGACGAATTGAATGAACAACTTTACTTTAAACTAATTTCACTGATTAGAAACATATTTTGTGTCACACAAACTAGTAGGCTATATTATTTTGCAAGAATGTGTATGTTCGTTTGTCTGTCTGTAGGTTCCATTTCCATTTGGAATGGAGATAGTTTGAGATCCTGGAAAGCACATAGGATACAAAGTTTGTTCAATAAATAACGCTCAGGCCGAAAACGGGGCAAAGATTGAAAAAACGATCTTAATTCGGGAACCACTTAACGGATTTGGATGTGTTTTTTGTTTTATTATCACCCTGACAAAAGATGGGCTATAAGGGATGTTCATAAAATAACGCCCAACCCGGAAACGGGGAAAGGATTGAATAAACGCTATTATAACTCGAGAACTACTGAACGGATTTGGATACGGTTTTTTTTATAATCGTAGCAACCCTGGTCAAAACATAGGCTATAAGGGATATTCATAACATAACGCCCAAGCCGGAAACGGGGAAAATATTGAATAAACGCTTTTATAACTCGAGAACCGCTGAACGGATTTGGATGCGGTTTTTTTTTCATTATCATCGTAGTAACCGTGTTCAACACATAGACTATAAAACATATAACACTTAGAAACAGAAGCTCATAATGCTTTCAAGGTTAAAAAGTTATCAGATCTCATGTATAGCAAAGCCCTAAACTATACAAGGCCTAACTCACCCTCCATCTTCGTCAAAAAGTATGGCTTAGCCGTTTCATGGAACAATTGCATGACATAATGTAAAATAGTCCATGGGAGTGTCTATTTAACGGCCGCGAAACGGCTAAGCCATACTTTTTGACGAAGATGTAGGGCTTGTACCTTAGAGTTTGATATGTATGCATGTAGGTAGTACAACCATGTGTCACAATTGTATACGTAGGTAGATCAGAAATTTATAACCGCCAATTGGCAAGTACAAGCTTTGAGTGAAATACGCGTCTTTTATTTATTCTCCATATAAATCACTGGATGACGAGGATAGTTCTTTAAAAGTGCAAGATTAACAGTTTTCCATTATGTCTATCGGAAAAATTCGGGAGTTTGACATGGAGAGTGGAAACTGGAAGTCATACTGTGAACGGCTGGAGATGTACTTCAAAGCCAACGAAGTGAAGGAGGACATTCAACTCGCTACATTAGTGTCCGTTGTGGGTGACGAGTGCTACGAGCTTATGGTGACCCTTACAAGCCCTAAGAAGCCCTCGGAGTATTCGTACGCTGCGTTAGTGACTCTGGTGGGTAATCATGTGAGCCCGAAACCATCCATCATGGCCGAGCGTTACAGCTTCCGACTAAGACGACAAGGTTGTAACGAAGATATTAAGCAATATGTGACCGTTTTGAAGAAGCTGGCGCGTACGTGTGATTTTGATACCGCGTTAATGGACAATCTTAGAGATCAATTCGTGTGCGGAGTAAGTGGTGACGTCATACGACAACGTCTTTTTGCTGAGGAAAACCTAACGTTTTCCAAGGCGGTGGCTTTAGCACAATCTTTGGAGGCAGCAGAACGTGATGCATCGATGATGCAAATCAACTCCGGAGTAAGAAATATGCAACTGAGTGCAATTACACCGAGAACGGGGCGTGGAAGCGGAGCTTCGGACATAAACCTCATCACGGGGCGTGGAATCCGCGGCAGGGATACGGGCCGCTTAACAGGTACGAGCGGCGGGCGGTCGGCGGTGGCGCTTAGCAACAACAAACCTCACTCGGGAGCCGTGCCGCGCAGTTATGTCGGACGGAGATGCGATGCGTGCGGTGCGACTACGCACATTACTGCACAGTGCAGATTTACAAACTACACGTGCAGTTCATGCAAAATGCAAGGGCATCTACGGCGAGTATGCCCAAATATGGCATCGGGTAAAAGGGCGGCAAAAAGCAACTCTGGCGCCTATTTTGTGACAGGGGAAGATGGCGGCAACGACTGTAATTCTGAGGACGAAGCTATTTATAAAATGGATTTAAATCAATATAAACCGGTGAGTTTACCTATTTCCATTAATGGGAAGGAAATTATTATGGAGTTGGACACCGGGGCGGCTTGTTCTTTTGTTAGTAAAAAGACATATGAAAGATATTTTAGTGACATAAAATTAAAGCCTTCCAGTGCAATATTTAAATTTTATGATGGGACCAAAATAAACCCGTTAGGCATGTTATCGCCAATAGTGTCCTATGGTAATAATAATAAGGAATTGGATTTATATGTGCTAGATAAAGGTGAAACGAGTTTGTTAGGACGGCAGTGGCTAGCCGAATTAGAAATAAACATTCCAGTTTTACGGTACGATAAGTTAAGCAACTGTTCTCATGTTTATTCTGTATGTGACAAAACTGATGTGCCTGACAATTTGCATGTACTACTCGACAGGTATAAAGAAGTGTTTGATGGTGGTCTCGGGCGGTATACGGGGGGTACAGCGACGCTGCGAGTGCGTCCAGACGCGGTGCCCGTCTTCCGTCGTGCCCGGCCTTTACCGTTCGCGTTAAAGGAGCGCGTTGATGCGGAGATTGACGCCATGTTAAAGAGCGGGATCATCGAACCTGTGGACTGCTCAGACTGGGCTACGCCGTTGGTTCCGGTAAATAAAAAAGATGGAGGGTTACGGGTGTGTGCGGATTTCAAAGTCACCTTGAATCCAGTGTTGATGGTTGATAGATATCCCTTACCGAGGGTAGAAGAATTGTTTGCAAATCTAAATAATGGGGTTAAGTTCACAAAGATAGATTTAGCACAAGCATATAACCAGGTGTGTCTTTCTGAGGAGAGTAAAATGTACACTGTCATCAACACTCATCGGGGTCTATTCAAATATAATAGATTAGTCTATGGGCTTGCTTCTAGTAGTAGAATTTCCAGTAGAATAAGCGATTCCATAGTAAAATACATTCCAAATTCACAGACCTTTCTGGATGATATTTTGATTACTGGGAAAGACCAGGCATCCCATCTTAAAGCTCTGGAGGCAGTTTTAGATAGGTTGAAAACACTGGGTTTAAAAATAAAAAAATCCAAGTGTACATTTTTTGCTGATGAGGTATCTTATTTAGGGTATATTATATCAAAAGACGGTATTGAGCCGGATCCCAGTAAAGTAACAGCAATTACGAAAATGCCCCGACCAAGCAATGTTAGGGAATTGAGATCGTTTTTAGGAATGGTAAATTTTTATTCAAAGTTTATTAGTAAAGCTAGTGAAACACTAACCCCATTACACGCACTATTAAAAAAGAATGCAAGTTGGAGATGGACGAAAGAGTGTGAGATAGCGTTTCGTAGAATAAAAGAGCTCTTGTCAGGTAGTGAGGTTCTGGCTCATTATGACGCCAACAGGGAATTAACTCTGACTTGTGATGCAAGTTCCCATGGGATTGGCGGGTTAATAACGCAACCGGACAAGGACGGGCGAGAGCGACCTATCGCCTATGTATCACGGAAATTAAATGCTGCGGAGTTGAATTATTCACAAATAGACAAAGAAGCTTTAGCGATAATATTTTGTACGCGTAAATTTCACCAGTATCTGTTTGGCCGAAAATTTCATTTGAAAACAGACCATAAACCGTTGGTTAGTATTTTTGGACCAAAGAATGAGGTTCCTAGTATGACATCGAGTAGGATGCAAAGATGGGCAATAATTTTAATGAGGTATGATTTTGATATCCAGTACATAAATACATCTAGCAACTGCGCTGACGTATTATCGCGTTTACCAGTAGGTGAGACGAAGGAGGATGAATTACCAGAGCAATCATACTTGCACTTCGCGTCCAATGCGTTATTAATAGACAATAACGAAGTTCGATTGATGACAATGAGAGATAGATTACTAGGCAGGGTGGTTAACTACATTAGTGATGGATGGCCGGATGTAGTGGAGGAAAGGGATTTACGACCGTATTTTAATAGGCGACAGGAACTTTATGTAGAGCTGGGGTGTGTCATGTGGGGGTATACAGTTGTAGTTCCAGAATCCTGTAGAGATAAAATTTTAACGGAACTTCACGAACCTCACATGGGCATTGTGAAGACCAAAGCTATGGCTAGAAGTTATATTTGGTGGCCGGGGCTTGATGAAGATATAGAGAAACACGGGAAAGCATGCGAGACGTGTATGGCAGTAGCTCCGGCACCAGTAGCAAGTCCTTCGATACCTTGGCACTGGCCTTCACGACCGCAAGAGAGAATTCATTTAGATTTTCTAGGGCCAATCGGAGGCAAAACGTATTTAATTGCGATTGACGCTCGTACCAAATGGATAGAAGTATTTTTAATGAAAGGTACTTCTGCAGAACAGGTCATATCGAAATTGAGGGAATCATGGGCCAGGTTTGGGATCGCTAAACAAGTAGTTTCTGACAACGGACCTCCTTTTTCAAGTCGAGAATTCAATAACTTTTTAGAAATAAACGGGGTGCGTCATATGTACTCGGCTCCGTACCACCCAGCATCAAACGGGGCTGCGGAAGGAGCGGTGAAGCTCATTAAAAATGTAATCAAAAGGGCGATGGTGGAAAAATTGGACACTTGGGTAGCTATTCAAAGATTTTTGATTCATTACCGAAATACTCCTCACAGTACCACAGGTGAGTCTCCAGCGAAAATGATGTTAGGTCGAGATCTGCGAGTGCGTTTAGATTTACTCAAACCTAATAGGTCAACAAAAGTGTTAAATGAGCAAAGTAAAATCGTTAACAAGAAGGGATCGGTATCTAGAGAAATGACGTTAGGTGACTCTGTAGCATACAGGGAGTACAGACCCGGGAGTAAATGGGCTAAGGGCATTGTAGTAGATAGACTAGGGGGGTCTGATTACACAGTCGCGGGAGAAGATGGTTCCATGCACCATCGACATATAGATCAAATAAAACGACGAGTCAGAAATTCATTAGTATATCCATCAACCTCAACAGACTGCGCAGAGGGCGTGACAGTTGAGGGCAGTTCACAAAATTCAGATGATTTGTCAATCAATCATCCGACTGAAGTACATACATACGTAGACCAGGGTGAGTCGGGCACGGCGTCGGATGTATTTCCACAAACAGAAAAATTACCGAGTGCGGAGACCGCGGGAGCAAAGTCTTTAATAACGGCGGAGGAAGTAGTATCAGATACCGGGGAAAATTCGAGGCCACCCATCATCAAACAAGGATATCCATCTAGAATTAGGAAACCTGTAAAACGATTCGGGTTTGATATTGATTGATTCATAATGTAGTTCATAATAAAGATATTGTTGTTATATAATCTATTTCTAGGCACTGCTTGAGCGCTGGTTTAGGTACAATAAGTTTATATAGGCCACCTGTGAACCTAAGTAAGCGACCAAGCAAGTTTTCTATGTGATAATGTAAGCTAAGATAATGCAACTGTACGATGTTGATTTTAGATGTTAAAATAATGCAAGCGTTTACTCTGCTTGAGTTTCTGTTACATTGTAAATTTGCAGATAAGACAGATGTTTAATGATGTTTAGATAAGTTCATTTACCTTTATTAATTGTTAAGGATAACATTAAATTATGTGTGAGGGTGATATGTATGCATATAGGTAGTACAACCATGTGTCACAATTGTATACGTAGGTAGATCAGAAATTTATAACTGCCAGTTGGCAAGTACAAGCTTTGAGTGAAATACGCGTCTTTTATTTATTCTCCATATAAATCAGAGTTAAGCCTTGTAGAGTTAAGGGCTTGGTTCTACATGAGATCTGATAACTTCTTAACCGTGAAAGCATTATGAGCTTCTGTGTCTTGGCGACCTTTACATGAAATGTTTTTGATGGGATTTCATTTCTTTTTGTAAGATGCTCTACTTTTTTTTTACATGCTGCATTTCTTGCGCCTCAGCTATGATTTTTTTTATAGCCCCCTTTCAATCTTTGCCTCTTTTTCTTGTTGGCCTATTATTTGCACTTAGCGATAGATCAGGGCTGCGCCGGCAGCGACGTGGCATTGTGAGGAGGCGACGATAAGCGCGCGCGACGCATTTGATATCCTGCCATCCCCTCAACCTTTGGATCACAGATAAAATTAATGAAGGTTCCAGAAGTTTGTCAAACAGGATCCCATCACTAAGCCTCTGTTGTGTGTCCGTCTGTCACAGGGGTCTACAGTTTACAGCCGTTATAGATTTTACTATAATTTATCTAACACATACATTATACAGGGTGTCTCATTTAAATCGGTCAGTATGGGAAAGTCTGAAACTATAAGGCATACGAAGATCTGTTCTTAGGAACCATGTCATCGATTTTAATAAAAATAATCACTTCGAACACCTACTAAAATAAATTAAAGAATGTGAAAACAATGCATTCTGTTCATTTGAGACATCATATTTCAGCCATTTACCGCTTAAGACCTACACAACCGATATCTAAATAGAAATGGTGTAAGTTTATTTTTTTCAAAACAACCGGGTTCGATTCCCGAGCTGAGTACAGGTTTTTTTAAAATGTATGAATGCAGTTTTTTTTGTTATTAAAATCGATGACATGGTTCCTAAGAACAGATCTTCGTATGTCTTATAGTTTCAAACTTTCTCATACTGACCGATTTAAACGAGACACTCTGTATACGTTACAGACATATGTCCAAAGCGTGTAACATGTTAAACAAATTTTACAAATTTTAGATAGTCACTGATAGTTACTTGATTACTAATTTTATAGATCACCTACCTGTTACAATGGCCTCCAACACGGCAGATAATAAAATAAAATAAAATTAATAAACAAGAGCAGCCTCCGTGCAAAAATTCTCAAAAAAAGCAAGTTTTTAACGTTTTTTTACCCTCGCCTTCCTTATCTCTGAAACTACAAGACCGAAAAATATATAAAAAGTCATGGTAATAGGTGATGGATGATTGATTATGTATTATGTAAAGATTACAGGAACAATATCGCCGCAATTTAATGTAAGTGTCCCATACCCAAGAGGGTGTCGAATCGTTTGTCAGGTGCAAGAATTTTAGCGCCTTGTTTTTTGTCACCTTGACACCTTTATAAGGTGCGGGCTGGCGGGTTGAATTAACAGATATTTTAATATTTTCGTTGGTTGTGTGCAAATCGCAGCCTTCATACCAAATTTCAAATTTCTGGGACTTTTGGAAGTTCGGAATAATTATATTTTTTTAATAATACAGAACCGCCCCCCCCCCTTAAGAGGGTTTAGAGGGTGATAGTTAAAGATTTATTAATTTATTTGTTGTTTGTGTGGTAATCTTAGCCTGCATACCAAATTTCAGCTTTCTAGTACTTCAGGAAGTACCCTAGAGGTTTTGATGATCATCAGTGAATTAATAAAATTCAAAGTATAAAAGCTAGACAAATGAAACTTATCGTGTTTAATAAAACTGCTTACTGCATCTTTTGCATTTGGTATCTCTGGTATTATCCAGACCGAAGCTATGAGGGTTCGAAAATACGACGAGACGCTTCGAGAAAGAGTACGAAGTGCCCTGCCCGCGTTTGGCTTGTCTTGGCGGGGGGCACTGCCGTGCCCCCAGATACGATAACAAAATCGTTAAATGCACCTTTCTACTAAAACACGAAATAATTTGCCAAAATTTTGTTTTCACAACTTTCCTAGCTCCTGATTAATTCTAATAGCAATGATTAAACACGTTAGTTGCTCTTGGCGTTTAATTTTTCTTGCCGGCGCTTTCAAATATTTTCTTGCAGAAAAAAGGTTCAAATAGTAAACCAACATTTTATAAACCACAGCTTAATATGTGATTACTTCTGCATTTTATGGCGTATTTAATGAGAAACGGATGATACACGTTTTTGTTTTTATGCTTTTTTAGTTAGGCGTAAAGATTTAAAATGATATATTTTGTAAGAACTAAAGGCATGGTGTCTTAAAATAAGGACCAAGGTATGTTTATGCAGAGTTCAATTTCCCAAATCGGCAGGTTGCAGCGTCTTCGACATTCTAAAATGTCGAATTTCACATTTTGACAGGGATAATCGTCTTAAAGCATTGTAATATCTAGGGCTTATAAGAAGCAAGCCATTTTTCCCGTGGCTCCATCCGCCATTGGCGTGTTCAGAAAATCTCCGCCCTAAATAACAAAATATATCTCACTACCCCGCTACTACTCTATTTATTCGAGAATGCCTCTACCTGCGGTCCCAATTCTATATTTATTTATAGTGGTGGAAGAAACACAAGCACACGAAAAGGGCGTAAGCAGAGCGTGGTTCGCGAAAGTGGGACCAGACGTAGAGCTATTCTTGAAGCAGACCCGTAGCGCTGCACGTAGCAAGTATATAGGGTGAAATTAAATTAACCGACCAAATTCATACTGGAGACTCGGTTAGTGATCAAGAACAAGGTTCAGTAATCCTTCAGGCATATTTTGAAAAAAAAAATTGTTTCCCCTTACTGTTTGGACTAGTTTGAGTCAGGCACTATGGGGCAAAAAAAAATCTTTTCGTATTTCACCTGCAGGGTTATTAAACCTTGTTCCTGATGACTAACCGAGTCTCCAGTATGAATTTGGTCGGTTGATTTAATTTCACCTACTATAAAGACAGACATATTTCAGGACAGACCTCATAATGGGTTTTGAAAAATGCTGGGATTAGAATAAAAAGTTGGGTTGAAATATATTTCACAAATCCAACAAATCCCAGTTAGGTTGACAAATATATCAATCATTACTTACCAAAACTACAAAAAGAGTAGCAGCGATGAACTTCATGGCAGTAGAGTGACGTGGTTACAATTTTAGAGCAGACTGTCAGAGCCAGGCTTTACCTAAGGTTTATATACTAGGTATCATATGGGTACCTATAATTTGTTTAGAGAGAAATTTAAACAAGTGTTTCTATTATAACATAAAGTAAATAAATAAGTATAAAAGTGTTTACTTCCCTGCAGCCAAACACTATAAAGTTCCATAGAAAAACCTTGTTATTTTATGAAATTTACTTTAATGTATTTGTCTTATGTGTTCTATGTATGCAGCGCCCCCTAGTGGAACCAAAAATGTATCTTTTACAGTGTAGTACACGACCAAATGTCTCATTAAACCATAGACAAATATTAAACTAACGATCCTAATTTCAACATCGGCACCTTCCCAGGACAGGAATCCGCCGGGAACAAATTGTTAAGTGTTTTATGTACCTAGCTGATGAGGATTTACGTACAATCATAGACATTCATCCATGGCACAGTTGAATAAATTACATGAATCATAGTTAAAGTGTCGCGGATCCGACGGTAACTTATCATTGGGGCCCCAATAACCAAAACGCTTCGTATAAGATCCCAATTTATTTTTATAAATAGTTTATCCCAATTAATAACCCAAGAACCACATCCATCCATCCATTAGCCTGTGTTCGTCCACTGCTGAACATAAGCCTTTCCCAAATTTCACCACTCTTGGCTATTCAGAATACCTACCAATCGTAAAATTGTGACTTTTTAGGGCGCTCTAAATTTAGGTGTGTGCTACTCAGAATAGGTGTCACTGCCACACTTATTTGACACCTAATACTCGAAATTTACGTTTTATAAATGTGACTATTTTATAAGAACGTATTAATTGTAATAATTTCTTTTATACATTGAATTAATGAATGACACTATTCGACGGATTCGATTGATGCTTCTTGGTGGAATAGATATATCATCTTCAATAAATTATAGCACACAAATTCTTGTACTTTATATTCCGCAAATATAACGTGGAATAAAAAGTACAAGAATTTGTGTATAAATTATTCAATGACATTAGTTTGACGGGAAAAACAATGCATTAAGTATTTTTCTTTTTAGTTAGGTACCTAAGACCTACATTTCTTCCCCAAATTCAGATCTGTACCAGAAAATTATTATAGCTGGGTTCTTCAATCTAAGAGAATAACAAACTGATACATAAACCTGACAAAATTTCGCGCCTTTGTTCGACCATGCCACAAAAATATGATTCTAAGATATTATTAAATTTTTTATGGTCCCTTCAGTTTATTTACTCCACATTTATTAGAATCACTACTGCCATCTAGCGGAAAACTCAAGAACTCTTGGAATTCAACCACGTCAGTTTTACTAGGTGACCAGTTTCTTTCAACTCCCAACGAATGTCGATTGTATCGATGAGTTTTTATGCTTTGTTGATAGATAGCGCTGGTAGTTATAAAATTAAGGATATGGAACATTTTGAATTTCTCATTATAACTTTTAAAAAATACGCGAAAATAGTAGCTACATAGGTAACACTAAAAGTTTCCGGAACTGGCCACTTACATAAACAATATTTAAAAATTTATTGCAACATTTGAAAATAGAACTCTTTGGCTGTAGAATGCAGTTTGTTTCATCTGACTGTCTTTTATTTTTACCTTGTGGCGCCATTTAAAAAATTGTGTGTCTGCATCAACATGGATTTAACTCGGGAAAATTTTCGTAGTATGGTTTTCTACGATTTTAAGTGTAATTTGACAGCTCAACAGAGCATCGCTCGGCTTGAAACAGCTTTTGGCAATGAAGCACCATGCAAGACGACTGTTTATAGCTGGTTTGCAGAATTCAAGCGTGGTCGTATCAATCTCAGTGACGAATCTCGCGATGGTCGGCCGTCCACCGCTGTGACCAACAAAAACATCGATGCTGTGCGCCGTATGATTGAAACAGACAGGCATGTGACCTACCATGAAATTTGCGCATCCTTAGAAATAGGCATGAGTCAAATACAATCAATCCTACACAAACATTTGGGTGTGAGAAAGCTGTGCTCGCGGTGGATCCCACACAACTTGACCGAGGCTCAAAAAACGGACCGCGTCACTTGGTGCAGTGCCATGCTTACCAGATTCAACGAAGGTGCGTCAAATTTGGTGTGGGACATAGTAACAGGTGACGAAACATGGATTTATTGCTACGATCCCAAAACAAAGCAGCAATCGAGCGTATGGGTCTTTCAAGATGAGCCGAAACCAACCAAAGTGGCGCGCGTGAAAAGTGCATCTAAGCGGATGATTGCTTCTTTTTTTAATAAAACTGGACACGTGGCTGCTGTTGCTTTAGAGAATCGTCGTACCGTGAATAGTGACTGGTACACGACCATTTGTTTGCCGGAAGTTATTGACGAACTCCGTAAAAATAACCGTAAACGCCGTATCATCCTGCACCACGACAATGCTAGTTCTCACACGGCCAGACAGACAAACGACTTTTTGAAGACGAAAAATGTAGAACTCATGAGTCATCCTGCATACAGTCCCGACCTGGCACCTTGAGACTTTTTTCTGTTCCCAAAAATTAAGAACCAATTACGCGGTCAACGATTTTCATCACCAGAAGAGGCTGTCGAGGAGTATGAAAAACACGTTTCAGAGGTCACCACAGGGGAGTGGCACAAAAGTTTTCAAAACTGGTTTGATCGAATGAAAAAGTGCATAGACGCCAAGGGAGATTATTTTGAAAAACAATAAATTAATTTTGTACCTTTAATAGTATTTTTTCATATTCATTCCGGAAACTTATAGTGCGTCCCACGTATTACTTCGTTACAATATTATAAATTTCTTATTTTTCCGAGCGTTAGCTTAGAGCCCAGTGACAGAGTGCACTTCATGCTTACTTTCTTGTTTGTCCCGCCCGATCCGTAGATAAAACTTGACATGATAAGGTTTTCTTTTTGTATATACCCACCTAAAAACATATATTTTATAACAAGCTACATAATGAGGAATAGTTTACATCATGTCGCTTGCGGCTCCGTCCCGTTTATTAATTCTTGGCCACGTTTTCGGCTTGGACGTTATTTTATGAACATCCCTTGACTATATACCTAATATTTATGTTGACCAGGGCCACTATGATGATAATAAAAAGACGCATCCAAACAGAACATACCTACAGACAGACAGTCAAAAATTCTAAAATTGTAGTTTTGGCTTCAATACACTACTTATTAATTATACCTAGTCCTGCCAAAAGTTCTGTCCCTCACATTAAGTCGGATATTTTTCATCCCAGACTGAATCTAGTAAAATTAATGAATGGAATTTGTTGGCTAGCTAATCAAACACTTTAAAAATATTATAGCTGCTCAAAGCAGTGAACATAAAAAATAAAAAATCATTGAAGCGTCCGAAGCAGACATCTTAAAACTCGCGACACAATTTGAGCTTTTCGCCTCATAACCTTTTCAATCATAGCCCTTACAGTTAGAATTTGTGGTAAGGCTTAAAGCTGACTATTTTTTCTTGGAGATAAGCTACTAAACATTGGAAAACAAAGGAGTTTGAAATATTTTGGGAGCCATTTTACAGCACCACCGTTATGAACAAATCACGTCAATTGGATGTCGAAGAAAAAAAAATGTTGCCTAGCGATTTTACTAATAATTTTGAGGATTTATAGCTTATAATAAACAATATTGTCATTATTTTATCCTATCATTTGCATAAAAATTCAACATTCAACTCGTTTTCTTTTCACCCATCCCAATGGAATTTTGTACACCCAAAATCAAACCGTGTTTTTACAATATACTTAGATCTGCTAATTGGAGACCCGTTAAAAAATACATTATATATTTCATAATATTATATTACAATCACTTGTTTATTGTAGTTTGAAACCTACTCGTTCCTGTGGATATAAATAGATTGACTTCTAGGGTTTTCTTTGAACCTTAGAATTATCCATAATACAAGGGACAGAACTTATGGCAGGCAGGACTAGGTCACATATTACATTTCATTTAAAATTTACAAAAAGGATTTAATATACAAACACAATTTTCTTACTATTTTATTAGATTACCTAAATACTATCTAATTCTTATTTACTTCAATACTAAAGTGACTTCGATGTTACCTACCTTATTAAACGAGTCACTAAAAACAACTCAATAAATTATAGAGGTAATAAATATTAATAGATCAATATACTTTTCAAAATAAATCCTTATAATAACACCAAGTAGGCAGCAGTTAGTTGATATGCCCAAATACGGGGCACAAACGTTGACGCGAATATCGCGAAATCTTCTCGAATGTGGCACCAAAACTATTTTTGGCATCTTCTGGTAACAAGGCAGGGGACAATAACCGACAGGGTAACGTTACTATTGATGATGTTGATACTTTGTACTCGATTAAATAGTTTTGGGTGTGGAAAGTATACCTACATAATTTATCCTTGCAATTGTCGACACGTGGTGTTTCTTGGGAACTAAATCTTAAAGTAAACACCCTTGAGATTATATTGCGAAACAATTTACAAGAGTATTTTCTTCAAGATGGGAAGTCCACCACCCATAAGCCTGCTTCATCTACTGCTGGACATAGGCCCTTGCAAGATTTATTCTTGGCGGTCCTCCTGGAAGAAATGCCCTTAATCACACACGCTGGGCAGGCGGGTTGTGAGCTCTGTGCCGAAACCCTCGCACCAATGACGCTGCTGCCCTTCCGTCACCAGTCTGTTTTATATAAGGCCCGGTAATTGGGGATAGATATAAGGTCATCAATCGGTCTCAGGCAATGGTGAGCTGGTTCTGCCTGTTTGAGAGCTGTTCTCTTACTCTTCCCCCATTTAACTTCGGGTATGTTTGCGAGTAAGATGTTGGTACCTCCAAAGTCGAGCCCGGGATCAGCTCTACCACCTTACAAGCATTAATCATCTACTAATTCATAGGATTTTTTATTTTGAATGTTTTCTTTCATTTTAAAATACCATGGATACCCTATTATTCAGCAAAATTATCATTTACGAATAAACAGTTAACCATCGGCACATTTACTCTATATGAAAGCGGCAGTCCCGCTAAGTCTCTTACAAAAAAGGCAGTATTATGTGGTCATTTTCTGAATCAAAGCTCCAATAATTGATTTTAACCAATTTTCAACCAATAGGGAAACTAATATTTTCTATATCTTTATACTTAATAATCTGGTAAAAAAGTCGTATCTGTACATTGAATATTTCTACGAATACTAAAAAAAACGGATAGGACTCACTTTTCAACTGTGCGAGGAGGCGCAGGTCGAGCTTTCGATGAGATTATGACTCATCATCAGGACTCTTCGGGAGTAAAAAAAAGCTGGACATAAACGGCTCGGCAGTGGCTGAACACGCCTTAAATTCGGATACTAGGCACTATATTCGTTTTGATAAAGCCACCGTACTGGCTAAGGAGAAATTTTTTGTTCCCCGTAAGGTGATGGAAGCAATCGAAATTGGTAGGCATCCGAATTTCAACAGAGACCGTGGTTGGCATCTGGCGCCAACTTGGCAACCTGTGCTTGACGCTTCGTATGACAAAAAAGTGCCAACAGTGGTTGAGGACATTATTAGTGCCGTCTGTGTGACTGGACCTAGTGAAACACGTGACCCGGAAGTAGTAGTGAAAACTTTATCAAATGTCCGGTCGAGTCTGGCTTCGATACCGGAAACCTCCGAACGCAGCCGAAGGGCGGAAAGGCGAGCGGCGACGACGTACGTACTCGACTGACCGCCGTGCGCAAAAGTACTCCCGAAGAGTCCTGATGATGATGAGTCATAATCTCATCGAAAGCTCGATCTGCGCCTCCTCGCTCACTTGAAAAGTGAGTCCAATCCGTTTTGAAATATTTATGATGTCAACTCACTCTAATTTTAATGAATATTTCTACGAAATTTTAAATTAACTAGGTTTACAATTTTGTGTGGGTATGTTCCGTTTTAACTAGAGAATCTCTGAAAGGATTTGGATGCGGTTTTTATAATCATTGTAATAACCCTGGTCAATATAAAGGCTGTAAGGAGTGTTGATAAAATACCCGCTAAGCCGAAAACTGTCGGTTCAACTCAAAGTCTGAAAGCGAGGCACGGGCAAAGGCAAGTCTGAACATATAATATGATTTTGTGTACGAATTAATTAGTTATCAACATTTACGATATGTTCCCTTTTTATTGTATTTAAATATCGGCGATCTGAAACATCCAAATAATCTTATATTTGGAAATAATCTTATTTAATCTCTGCCCCGTTTTTGCCTTAGCCGTTATTTAATAACACCTCTTATCGCCATAGATGTTGACCAGGGTCACTACGATGATAATTAAACAAAAACGAATCCAAATCCGTTCAGTGATTCTTGAGTTAAAACTGAACATACAGACAGCCACACAAACATTCTAAAAATGATGGGTTATAAATTAATCCATTTCCATTATTATTACAAGTGTAAATAAAATGTATGTTATGTTTTGATATATTTTTATATTATATTATTAATTGACACATTAAAAACCTTTCACTACTTTTTTATTCAATCAATCAGCCCCATCCACCCACTGTTGGGCGTTATTAGTATAAATTAAACTAGCTACGTTTAACGAAAACTAAAACACGAAAAATTTAAAAGTACACGAAATATAAACATAAACCACTTGTAAATTGGATAGGAGACGCACCAATCAACACGACGACGGCCATTTGTAACAAGTGTCAATTTTAGTTCTCGGTACGCTCGGTGAGGGCGCTTTGAATCGGCACAAAAAATAGCTGTCATTTAGTATTGCACAGCCTGCCCAGCATAATAGAGGTCGGTGAGGCACCTATACCATCAATGACTGGCGGTACCCCCCGGACCTCCGCGGAGAAAACGCCCGGGCAACATTTAGTATTGCACAGCCTGCCCAGCATAATAGAGGTCGGTGAGGCACCTATACCATCAATGACTGGCGGTACCCCCCGGACCCCCGCGGAGAAAACGCCCGGGCAACATTTAGTATTGCACAGCCTGCCCAGCATAATAGAGGTCGGTGAGGCACCTATACCATCAATGACTGGCGGTACCCCCCGGACCCCCGCGGAGAAAACGCCCGGGCAACATTTAGTATTGCACAGCCTGCCCAGCATAATAGAGGTCGGTGAGGCACCTATACCATCAATGACTGGCGGTACCCCCCGGACCCCCGCGGAGAAGACGCCCGGGCAACATTTAGTATTGCACAGCCTGCCCAGCATAATAGAGGTCGGTGAGGCACCTATACCATCAATGACTGGTGGTACCCCCCGGACCCCGCGGAGAAAACGCCCGGGCAACATTTAGTATTGCATAGCCTGCCCAGCATAATAGAGGTCGGTGAGGCACCTATACCATCAATGACTGGCGGTACCCCCCGGACCCCCGCGGAGAAGACGCCCGGGCAATGACATATAATATGCAGGCCCGTACCTTGGCCGAAGGGTCGTCGGTCCGCTCCGCTTCAACGAAGACGACCCCGACTGCTGTTTTTGTGTCCATGTCGCGACTTTGTAAGAACGAAAGAAAAATTAAATTTGCATAATATGTGATATAAAGGCGGTGAGGTACAAAAGTAGGTTCAGCACAATTCACTTTATTCGGTCATGCAAAATTTTAGAGTATACATTTATATATTATTTAAGTATCCATACATAATAGTACCTTAAAAGCTTAAAGGATTATTCTTATTTATTGTATTAAAAAAGTAACATAATTTGGACAAAGGTGTGACAAAAACCTGTGAGGGTTTATCCGCACACCCCATTCCTCTTAAATACTTAAATAAGCTACAGTTCATAAGCATAAGTCAGTAGATAAACATTTCTACATCATCTTAGGTAAAAGTAGGTAATGAAATACTCCAGTATTAAATTTCTACTACCTACCTCCAATTCAGGTGAAGTAAAATAAATACCAGTTACAAATTAAATTATTACTAGAATATCCTACCCGAACACTTGAACTTTCGGAACTTTAGACTTTAACACGTAGACTTTAATATATTTCAATATTTCTTCAATTTAAAATATCTTTAACCTCATAATAGCAGCTGAAATGCAAATAACAATTTTTTAAATAAATTATAAGGAATTTCTTTAAAGTATTTCTATATCACTCAGTATGATCAGTAAATGTAAACTATGATAGAAATAAATTTCTTTATTTTTAAGCACTTGGCGATTTATCCATAGCAAGGAGATAACAAATTTAATTTATATGATTGCGGTATAGAAAATCAGAAAAGTAAATCTGGACGTGAAAGTTTTGAACCGGGATTCAAACCGAGTTCCAATTTTCAGTTGGTAGAGCAATCGCCCGGTAAGGGCCGAGGTCGAGGTAAAGGTCCCGAGTTCGAATCCCGGTCCAGAGCTCCTCACGTCCAGATTTACTTTTCTGATTTTCTATACCGCAAAGATATAAATTTAATTAGTACGAGGTACGAGTAAATGGTTTATTAAGTGTTATCACGTCATTTACAGACGTCGAAAGTGCAACAAAGATAAATGTTTACCAGAGAATCTGAAAAACCTGCTTACGCAATACAAACAAAGATATATTTGAGGACAAAATTAGTTATACAACAATTAGAGACATCCAATTTAGGGTTCCACCATTTCGGGGACATAGATTGTGTCGCTAAATAGTTGCAGCTTTGTGTTACCGATATGGAGGCGAGAAATAGCTCGGCAAACATGAATTTGTCTAAAAAAGTACTGGTGCTAAACGATGTCTGTTTTCGTCACATGTTCGGTTTGAAGGCTTTATTACTGCGAAGTACAAAAAGAAAAAAAAAACAGTTGATATTTTACAGGATTTCTTTAAAATTATATAAATAAATGAATGAAGTGATGTGAAAAATTGATTTACGCAATATCAATGAAACACCTCGAATTATTTTGAAAAGACTGTTATTTCGTTCAAATAAACATGCTAGTTGGAGTATGCATATATGATATATACAGCCAAAGTCTGACTGAAGACTCAGTAAGTACTCGTAACAAGGTTCAATGACCCTTTTCGTGAAATTCGTAAATTATTCTTTTTGTGTACAAACGCAAGCCCAGCCCCGAGTCAATTACTATGGGACGTCAAGATTTTATTTTTCGAAATTAGCAAAGTGTTATCGATTCGTGTTACTGATCACCTACCAAGCCTTCAGTATGAGTTTGGCTGCATAAATTAAAGTCACCGTATATAATGTGTTTTGTGTTAATACCTTACTCCTTAAAGAGGTCAACCTACTTATTAGAAACTGTAACTGTAGCATCATCGCCCTCCATGTATCGATCCACAGGCAACATCAATACGGTGAATGTCAAGGGAAGCCCAACGAAAGCGAACGACGGAACCACGTGCTGGCTTCTCCAAAGACGACGCAGACGAACCATAGTTTTGGGTTCGGACCATAAAGTGAGGTCCGACGAATGAACTCCAGTTTATACCGTCCATGTTGCAGCTGATGGAAAGAGTCGGGAAGTATTTAGAAAGACTGGGAAAACATCCACCCATCCATCCTTATTGACTCGGCAGGCTATGTCGGTCACTTCGACCTCCGACGGATCTCCTCGTTTCGGATTTTATCCATCAGAGATACCGCAAGCATTAAGCATAAGAGAAAACACACATCTTTGATACAGGCATCGCAAGATCAGAGAATATAAAGTATTACAGGTACCGTGAATGTTGTAGGCCAGGGATGCTTGAACGCTTACCTGGTCAAGCGAGAAGGCTTTACCACTCATTCGACAGATTAAATACAAAATCGTCACGACATGCATCCCTTAAGTACCGTCCGAGGTATTAAGGAGTATACTGACTGACAAATTCCAGTCACATTCCACACTTGTGCACCCGTTTCACCAAAGATAATTACGTCCCAACCTATCGCCGTACTTCGGACACAATGGGCTCTTAGTTAATCCAGCTAAGACGCAAGTCATGGTTTTGGGAAGTAGAGCACTTGTTAATAAACTTGATTTAGATACCTTGCCCCCAGTTCACTTCAATGGCATACACCTGCCTTACTGTATTAATGTAAAAAATCTGGATCCTGGAGATAACAATTTCAAATATTATTTTATTATACTTACACTGCCTGTTTTATCACCTCACGCCTATCACGGAGACTACAGGTCTCTTAAGTTTGTGACACGATTGATCTACTTTTATCGACTTCGACATCCCAGCTCTTTTATCCAACTTACGGATATATTCATAATTTGAAATATTCCGCGAAACATCCTTACCACAGTGCATGAGTCTGCATTTTGAATAGCTTGGTAAGGGTTTTTAGCGAAATATTGCTAATTATTAATATAGCTTTAAATTGAAGACGGAGTTCTGCAAAGTAAAGCCTATTTCAATAAATTATATTTTCATGGCCATTACGCACCATTTCTCACTCTTCTTTTATTAATCATCTCTTAATGCCAAACCACTGATTTCTAGTTATTATATTCTAGTCACTACAATAAAATAATATTCATAAAACTTTAATAGCAACATGCGTTAGCCAGCGTCACTATAGGGACAAACACTCTGTCCACGGAATATGGCGGGAACCTTATCTGGTACTCGCTAAAGAGACCATGTTGGTCTCGTGGGCGTTTCTTTTTTGGTTCCAACACCAAGTAATTAAAACAGTAAGACCACTTGTTTCATTTTGAGGATCTGCCTGCGGAGATGAACGGGTTCATGAAACTAATAAATGGCTGCATCGACATTGATAAAAGTTTATAGGCACTCAACTCCGCACTCCTTTTTTTGTGTTCACTCGGCTTTACAACAACGCGAAAGTAATGAACTATTTTTGTTCTTTACTTTTCTTCTGCCATTTACTTGTGATTATAAAAAAGGTCAACGACAAATAATATTTTTGATTGAAAAACACTTGTACTTATCCACTTATTTATGTTATTTCCCTTACCAGTTTCGCTGTTATAGCATTATATTTATATTGGGATATTTCTATAACAGCGAAACCGGTAAGGGAAATAATATAAATAAGTGGACAAGTACAAGTGTTTTTCAATAAAAAATGTACCAAAAGTTCCACCAAGTGCCAACAATCACAAGCATCAACTCCATCGACAAATAATGTGTTTTTTATTTTAGTTTATTAATGCCATATTTTACATTATTTACTGCTCAACTTGTTTTAGTAATAAATCAGACTGGTGCAAATGAATTACACATCTCAAACCTAAATATTGCATCATTATGACCTGAAAAAATTTGTATTTAAAAAGCCAATAACGGGTCTCATCTTTTCTAAAAAGCTTTATAAAAATATCTTATAAACATAATTAATTCATCTTCTTTTGTCAAATCAAATGGATGATTTTTAAAACGGGTGGTGGTTTCGCGCCTGACTCAAGTTTCAAGTGATCTCGCTGTTTTATCACCGCCGAGTCCAAAGCTACTGCAAAAGGCAACTGCTACGTCCCGTTATCTTATATAACTCTGATGAATGAACTTAGATCCATCCCATTTGGTTTGTTTACCTTCGTATTTGGTCCCCGATTGTTTTGGTACCGATAAGGTTGCGTGATTGAAAGTGGACGACCTAAAAGTTGCGATGTCTGGTAAAGGAAGTACTACGCCACCTAATAAAGAGATCTTGTATAATAATATGGCGGTAGAGTAACCTCTTAAGGAAATTCATAGTCGGTAGGTGGTAGGAACAGAACGATACCGATTTTATAGATAGGTCAGGTACAAGAGTATAGCTAAAGAAAAGATTGATTACCTGGAGCGTGGAACCACTATTACTGGCCAATATTATGCAGCTTCAATTCCCAAGTTGAGGAATGCCATCAAAGAGAAAAGGGGAGGTAAACTTTGAAGGGGCGTGCTGTTTCATAACGACAACGCATCCGCACACAACTCGGCGGTTGCGATGGCTGCCATTCAGCAAGCCGGCTTCGAATTGGTTGACCACCCCCCTTATTCACCAGATCTGGTGCCTAGGGATTTTCATCTGTTGCGAAGGTAGGTACGAAGATGATAACGAGGTGATGGATGCCGTGGAGAGCTTTTTGCAGGAACAAGAAAAAACATTCTTTTGAAGGGGATTAAAGCCTTGGAAAAGCGCTGGACTCGGTGTGTAGAGAGACTCGGAGACTATGTAGAAAAATAAATTACTAAGTTATCAATAGTCATTTTATTCTATCTCATTCTTACTACTTTTTGATCCCTCCTCGTATGTACTCTGAACTAGCTACAGAGGTCTCTTAAAATGCTGAAATTTCCAACTGACCTTTGGTTTTAATACTATTTTGTTGTAAGGCTTTTAAGGAAAGTTTCAGCTGCCGCAATGGTACGTTTTTTGCATCTATGCTTATTGTTAACATTTTTACGTAGTGCAGAAAATCGATAAGTCGTATCGGAAAACAGTTTCCTTTATCATGTTTTTAGGGTTCCGTAGTACCTGAAAGGTAAAAGGAACCTTTATGGTGAGACTCCGTTGTCCGTCCGTCCGTCCGTCCGTATGTCACAGCCTCATAACTTTAGCACCGTTAAAGCCAAACTAAGGGTGTCCACGGGTATGACTCTTGGGAAAAGTGGTTCAGTAGGGTCGGTAGAATATGTGGTTTCATTTAATGGTAGCAATCTATTTACATTCTGTATAATGGTTTTTACTTAGTGATGTGGTGGTTTATGGTTTTTACTTAGTCAGTGAGTGGTTATCTACTTACTTTATAATATCATATTTCCCTTTATATTCAAACAGCTGTAAGTGCATTATATGGTACGTACTTTATATTCTTGTCTAAATATGCCGTCCTTTGTACGTACTGTCCAAAAATAAGATGGTCGATAGTGGCGGTTCACGCTTAGTTCTACTCTTAGTAGTTCCGCACTCTTATCCTGTATTAACTAAGTACTAGTTCAAAGTATGTTTTAATATCAACGTTAGATTATCTAGTGAGTTAAAAATATTTTCTAGTAGTTCATGAAAACCTTGAATATATAGGTCCTCTCGGAGTATTTTATTTATCCAGCCAAACTAATTCTGGCGGTTTGGTAAGTGATCAGTAACACGGATCGATAACACTTTGCTAATTTCGCAAAATAAAATCTTGACGTCCCATCGTAATTGACTCGGGGCTGGACTCGTAAAGAATAATTTACAAATTTCACAAAAAGGGTCATCGAACCTTGTTACTGAGCACTTATAGAGTCTTCTGTAAGAATTTGGCTGAATGAAAAGTCACTTTATATAAGTGTTTAAAGGTTCAAGCAGAAGTTATAAAGAAGTACGGAGGTTTCACCAATTTATTTTAAGTATAGGTATATTTTATAGGTAATACTAATAATAAAGTAGTAAAAAGTTCAAAATTTTAAATGAATATATAGATAATTAAATGATAATTAAATGCTTAGGAATTTTTGTCTGTCTGTCGGTCTGTATGTATGTTCCTTTTTAACTCGAGAACTACTCAACGGATTTGGATACGTTTTTTTTTATTATCATCGTAGTGACCCTGGTCAACGTGTATACTATGAGGGGTGTTAATAAAATAGTGCCAAAATAGCTGAAAACGAGGCAGAGATTGAACAAACGCGAGCGGAGCCGCGGACGAAAGCCTTGTTGAAAATAATTTAAGTTAAATGTCAATTGCTCACTACTCGACATTGGCAAAAAAAGGGTTCCATAATTTTAAATAAAATGGGTTATTTTATTACTGTACCGAGGGCAAAACTAAAATTTTGCAATTTATGTCTGTCGGGATGTTCCGTTTTAACTCGAGTATTAGTTCATAGACTATAAGTGGTATTAATAAAACAACCAGCAAGCCGAAAACTGTCGATAGTTAACAACATTCATTGAGAGTCACTTCTACGCGAGTGTAATTAAGAGCACTCTATTCGCCCGAACTCCTATACCAGCGCAGTTCGCTGATAATATCCTTATTTATAGGTACTTGCTTATTATTTTTCCTTTTTTAACATATCACATACAAAATCTACGACTTGAACCTAAAACATTTATCAAAATCAAATACATACAAAAGTTACGAGCGTATTGGATTTTACACATATTTTGATGAATGTTTATGTACCGTAATGTCCTAGAAGCGATACAACAGTTCAAATAATTTTAGGTTCACAGCATAGTATATTTTATAATATTTAAAAATATTTTTGTTTCATTTCGATTTTTTGGATATTTCTCCTGAAATCATAGGAAGAAAAAAAACCATTCTCGAGTTTTATCATTACATGAATTTTGTCTCGCGTTAGCTTTCCTATCACAGCGTGTTCGGTTAGTTCCGTATGAGCTCGGAAAATTAACGTTCGGGCCAACCAATTACAGTCAGTCAGTGCTCTATTATCCGAACTCGCATGTAGAATGAATAGCAAGCATAGCGACCACGTGCGCGACTGACTTCAAGCCACCGACTACAGTGCTCTTAAAAGCACATAGTGGTGGGTTATTCATCAAAAAAGAATAATGTATTTATTATTACTTTCTCAAGAGCTACCCTACAAACATTTACTCCATATGTGAAGGAAGTGTGTGTAGAGAGATGTTCCGTTGTCTCTGTGTAGTTTAACACTTCGCGAAGGAACATCTTTGTATCAAAGTTAATAATAAATTAAAGATTAATATAAATGTCAGTCATGTCGCTAGTGTTGCACTGTGCACGCGCCATGACCACGTGACTAAACCGCGATCATTTGCTATTTGATTGTTCATTTATTTTCGCTTCCGGCGCGGCACGTAGGAAGCAGGAAGCGCACAGTTAGCTTTCGCGCCTTTATTGCATAACAACCGGCGACATCTACAGGAAATATCGAACATCTTTTGGTGTGATCCAAACACGACTTGGTTTTACCTTTAAAACCCATCGCAAAAGTTTATTTTTTCAGTAGGTACTTATTATTAATTTAATTGTGTTTGTTCATCCTAAAAACGATTTGTATGAAGTGAAGATGGTTAATATTTTGTATTATGTCTTTATACACACCTTTCCCTACATATTCTTGGGTTTTAAATTCAATTTTTTTTGTACACATTTGAAATACCTACGTCTATCACATTTATCACCAAGGGTGTTTCTCAAGTGTATCTCTTTCAAAGATAAGCGAGCCTCTTTTGCATATACTTTAAGACTACTGTTCCAATTTATTTTTATTTATTTGCGCTAACGAATTTCGAATTGGACTGAATGGAATTGTGTGGCTAGTAATCCAGTCCGTAGAAGCCTTCTTTTCCTATGATGTAAGCATCTGTTCTGTGCTTACATAAGATCCTACTAGGGTGGTCTGCTGTTTTCTATGATACCTAAGCATAATTTATGTGCTTACATAAGATCCTACCAGGGTGGTCTGCCATTTTCTGTGGTATAAGCATCTGTTCTGTGCTTGCATAGGTTCCTACCAGGATAGTCTGCTGTTTTCTGTGCTGTTTTTTGTGTTGTATAAGATCATACCAGAGAGTGATGTTTTGTGACTGCTATCTTATCTGCTAACATTCCGTTAGGGATATTAGTCATTTGCGGACGAACGAAGAAAGTTCTGGGATTTTACACAAATCCAAGAAAATCTTGTAAAAATATATTTGCTTGCATTACACTTGTTTTAAATTCATGGATAATTTAATGAACTCTTTATTACACAAAAAAAGATAAGAATTCCAGGGCAGGGGCGAACTTACTTCCGTAAGAAATTTCTTACAATCAATTGTGGTAGACCTTAAATGCATTTTCATCTTAGATATTCAAGACTGCATTATAATGTTACTCGTAATAAAAACAGTTCTTTTAAACCTATAAATCTAAACAAGAATAAATTATACTTTATTTTTTACTACAAAGACATACATTTATAATAATATACATACATATAATACAAACGAACAAGAAGCTTAGTTAGACAGTCATTCTCAGGGAGTAAACATTTTGAGTCATGTATATTTAAAAGACGTCACGGAAGACTTTTGAGATTTATTATGTAATATTTGTTTTATGCTCGTTGGTTCAATTCATTAATAGGAAGGTATGTAAATTACTGTAAATTTCAATTTCAATTAAATCGAGTTCCTTTCTTTTTTTATTCTATAAGTAACAAAATATAATTTATGAGAAGTATCTAACAAGCCGTCACTCGTGAAATAAAGGATTTCTTACATTATTGACCGATTTCATTAATCTATGTATTAATAATACGATAAGTATCGTAAATTGAATACATGTCTGGCCCACATAATATGTTTGCGCAAGCGTCGCTATATGTGCTTCAGTTTTTGACTTACCCCCATATAGTCAAAACAACAACATTAAAATGTATTAGTTCTTATCTAACCAATGTCGGTTTAGGCTTAACGTGTATCGTGACCAAAACTCATGGTAGGTCTACAGTACTGCTCACAAAATTCTAAGGTATTAACGACAACATTAAAAGACATTTCTTAACATCTATTGTAGACGTGTAGACTCTACACGTTTTTAAGGTGCCTGAATTATATGCGAATTAGGCAAGAAGATTGTACATATATTTTTTGTAATTATTGAATCTTGCAAACAAATCTTTAATTAGCTTTGTCTCGTTTGTCTCGCAATTTTACCATCAATGCCCACTTGAAAAATTAAGCTCGTATAAGATCCTATGTGAAAAAAATCACCACTATAATAAATAACGGACAACGGCTCGAATCTAATACCAGGGTTAAGAAGCATCAAGTTTTCAGCGGCCAGTGTCACTCCAAGCCAATGGCGTGCATAGAACTTTTTGCTGGAAATTCAATAAGAAGATCAAGTTTGACAATAAACAAATTTGAAAAAATTTAATTGTCGCTTTGAAAAATCATTATTTGTATGACGCCAGGGTAGGCACTGCCTACCTTAGAATACCTACATGATTCCATACAATTTTTATTATATTTTTCAAATTGGTTTTTAGTTTTTTTGATGTTGTTTTATCGTCAAAATTGCCCTACTCATTTCCAGCAAAAAGTTCTATGCGCACCACTGCTCCAAACGCGCAGTGCGAGAGGAGTTGATTCAGGGCGAAAGAAAAAAAAGTAGTTTTTTATTTGTATCAAGAAAACTAAAATACCTAGCAGAGTTTCCAATTACCAAAATGTAGACATTGCTCAGACCCGTCTAATAAAACATGTTTGAGTACCGTAGATGATTTTTATATATTTTTATGATTTTGAGAAAGCGTGTGTTTGAAAACCTCATTTCAATAATTATTTCCATCGAGTGAAATATATAGAAAATGGTTCCAAAATGCTAAACTAGTAGCTTCTTATTGAAAGTATCATATAACTTGAGAATATGACAATTATTTGCGGCATCGCCTTAGATACCAAATAAACCACATTCCTAATTATTGACGATCAACTAATTCGAACACAGAACAAAATATCCTTTCAACGTGGGCGACCATCTCAATTCCGCCTAATTAGCTATCCATTCATGTTCCCACCGAAACGGTACCATTCGAATCTAGATAGAGCACGCGTCTAGTTCTTTCACACCGTATTCTCATTCGTTCCTTCATTCATTAGTCACTCATCGACCCAAGTCGGGGCTGAAGGTAGATTCAACGAGGCCTGACTTGCATTGTAGGTTTGTGAGTGGAGTCTCAAACATGACGACTTTCAAACGAGTTGACAACTTCATCTACGGAGCTCGGAGGTTAGCTTCTTAGGGTTCCGTACACGAAGGGTGCCAAACGGGACCCTATTACTAATACTGCGCTGTCTGTCTATCTGTCTGTCTATCAGTCTATCCTTCGGTCACAGGGGTCTACAAATTCAAATTTTTTGAAATTTTCATCAAATACGTATATCTATGGCCTTTATCAAGAAAAAAAAACATAGTTCCCCAAACATAGTGCCATCTGAGATGACTTGTTTGACAGCTTGTCAATAGATGGCGCTAATAGTGCTTGTTAATCTTTTTGTACAGATGTTAATTGGTGAGCTAATAGATAGCGCTAGAGTTGCTTGTAAACCTTTTTTGTACCATGCCTAATGTTTTTAGAGTTCCGTGCCCTAAATGCAGTTAAAATTTATTCTAATAACTGCAACATAATTCGGTTTATTATATGCTTGAAAAGCAGCGGTAGGTCAGTCGATAAGACTCTTGACTTTCAATTTTCAGTCTTGTGTTCGAGTGTTGCCGGTTGAGCAGGCACTAATAAGTTTTCAGAATTAATAGGTTGTATTTGTGCTCGATAAGGCTAAATCGTCGGTAAAGAAGGGTGTTACGAGTGTTCTTCAGCCCACACTCGGATTCTAACTCTGAAATCCGTTCAATTAGTCGTAACGATATGTTATGATGATAAATTAATGAGATTTTTTAAAAGCAGCCTTCTTACATCCTTTACTTTCTGCATAGTGTGAAGGCATGACGATTAAAAAATCTTCCTTAGAAAAAAATGTGGGTATTTTGCGATAAAATATCAATGACTTAGGCGCTGAAGTGGCGCCCATCGCGTCGTTGCAGATAAGTGGTTTCAAAGAAATAACAAATTTTAGTCCAAAACAGCTTGACTTCGAATAATATTTTCATATTTTTTTCTTACATACAAGAATAATTTTTTGCAATAAAGTTGTTTTCTGTACTTTTAGTAACACTATATATTTTTATATGAATTTTTAACATACCGTTTTAGAGAAATGACGTGGAAATAACCCTATCAATGGAATAATTTTAGAATTTTACACTCAACGAGTTCTAGATAATGACCCATAACAAATTAAGGTAAAAAAAAAATTGCCTCCTTTTTCATTTTATTTGTTTTGGGTCAACATTTTAATAACATATTTAAATTTCAGATCTCTATCTCATTCCGTTTGCAAGCTAGAAACCCGTGACATACAGACGGACGAACGGACAGACAGCAGAGTGACATTAACAGAGCTACGTTTTGTCCTTTGGGTGCGGATTCTTACAACAACGTCATAAATTGTTAATCTTTACTTTCGTAGACATAAATATATGTATTAAAAAAAAATTATATGAGAATAGTTACTGCAACCGTGGAAAATTTAGTCCATGTAGAGATTATTAGTTTATATTTGAAAGATTTCTTCAGTTAAAGTAAACAATAGTTGGTGAAAAAAATAATATTCCTCTTAATAAAGTAAGTAAATAGAGTAATATAGCGGTTACAGTAACAGTCTTCTTGCATGGTCAAAAGTCGCAGAAAAGCACAAAGCCCATTATAATGCTCTCTGAAATCCTGACAACATAAAAAAAATCAACATTCGGTTAAGAAATATCCGGTATATCATGAAGCCGGTCGACCTGACCTGCTTGTTGGCCATTATGGCGCGGCGGGCGTTCAGCTTAGTTTACTTTCTTCGCGGCTACGTCCGGCGGACGTGCACCGTTGTGACGACGCGTGCGCCGGCGCACTCCACGGGTTAACGACTGCGTATGTTATTTATATGAGAAATTGTGCAGCGCCCCTAGCGGCTTACTAGAGGAATCACCATTTCTCATACAAAATACTTTACGCAGACGGTAACGTGTATCGTGCGTGACCAAAACTCATGGTAGGCCTACTGAGTTCAGTCCTCGATGTCTCCCGCGCCGCCATCTTTAATGTTTAGATTTCACCGTTTTTGCGGCAAACTGACAACTGTATAAGTTACACTCGGTCGTCTCGGGTAATTGTAATTAACATAAGGATTCCCGTAATAACGCTACAGGTCTCGCCAAAATGGCGGGAGTCAGTTTTTGTTGGATGCGCGTACGCGGAATATCATAAGCTACAGGCTGCGCTGCGACACGGGGCCATTTTTCTTTATGTATTCTCAAGATGATATAGTTTTTCATTTCATTTCATGTGTATAAAATAATTTTTATGCGGCTTCTTATGCATTGCAAATCGGATTTGCAGATTTCAGTACCTCTTTTATTGAATCATTAGATTTGTATTTCTAATTTGGTTGATTTGCATTGAATGCTATGAAGTCAGCTTTTATTTTAGTAGTGGTATATTAGCAATGCAAATTACGAGTATTTCCAATTAAAATACAACATACTTATTATTTTATTCAACAATTATTACAGAAAGCTGCTTCTGTAGCAGTTTATTAACGGTGTGGCCAAACGTCTGCGGGCAGAATCGCGGTGCAGATGATATCTTCCGCCATCCGGCGGTTTTTATAACAATCCACCAATAAACTGGCTATTTTGTGCATGTGCGTTGAAATCCTACGGCGGACGTTATTGCTCAAAATCAAAACATGCAACCTCTGCCAATCAGCTGTTAATGATCAACCGCTCCAACTCGCTGCACTAGTCGTCACGGATATTTTTATTTTTCGTTACAATTTTATTTAAATTGCACTAAAGATTATATATCTAAAGCGATAAATCAAGCGAAGGTATAAAAGTTGGTCAAGTGATGGCGGCGGCTTTTATCATTCTTGTTGTGAATTTATAATTCTTCCTATGGGTTTCAGTTGCGCACGCGCAAAATGGACGGTTTTTCGGCGGATTTCTATTAATTTAAATGACATATCCGCCGGAGGGCGGCGAGAAAAAATGTCTACAATGTGATTTTTCCGACGGACGTTTAGTCTCTCTAATTTATTAAAGTGACTATTTATTTACCATTGGCCCGACTTTAAAAAGAAAAACGGTTTTAAATAATAATACGAGTACAGGCTGGATTTCGAATCGCTAAAAAATTGAAAACTAGAGATATAATGCTTGTCTGTCTATATGAACAACTTTAAAACTTGTTCGTATATAGATGAGCATAATTTTTGGTTTTCTGCATTACAGCGAATAAAACTAGAGCTAGTAACAGGGCCATATAACTGCTAGTGACATTATTTAATAATAAACTATAATAAAAACTTAATGAACAACAGAATATGTAGAATGATATGCCTTGATTATTATTCTGAATTTTAATTACAACTTTAACAGTAACTGAATAAGTACCAAAATAAAAACCAAATTAAGACTGAGATACGATTAAATCAATTAAATGTGGAAAGTCAAAACAGGTCTAATACTGAACTTGAACCGGTGTTATTTCCATGAATCCCTGATGTTCAATTAATGAAATCAAGTTATATGTAAAGAATTTTGCGGAAATAAAAGCGGTATCAAAACCATGAATATATAAAAGTATGGAGAAACGAGATATTTGCGTTTTCGTGACATGCTCTATAATGAGTTTGTATAAAGTTACTCAGCTTGTACAAAGTTACACAGCTGAACTGCATGTAAAGTACATAAACGTTATAAGCATGAATCGGAACGTTAAAGTAAAAAAGACATATTGACATCGACAATCTCAAACTAACAATACAGTTTGTCTATGCATAATGACAACTCATTGGTGAATCATAGAGTCCTCGCCACCCTCGGAGGAAATAGAACACCACTGAAGTCCGATGGAATAAGGCATTTGGGTTCATATTCCTTCGACTTCGTCGTAGTGGTGACGTGGACTCTAGCCATCGACAGTTCTCAAGATGGCAGTCAGTCATTTGTATGTTCAAAACCATTTAGTTGGATTAATTTTTCAGAAACACTTATTTTGCCCCCAGGACTTTAAAAAAAATCATGTAATTTTTTCCAAGATACAACTTTTTGCGCTTTCGTATAATGCACGTACTTTGATTTGACATTACTAACGTTTTACTACTTGACCTTTGGCATGATGATTGCCAAACTTGACCACTGAAAACTGATAGACATTCTACACACTCACTAGGTACACCTGACATAACAACAACTTGGCGGCCTGCGATTTATGATTTAGGCCACGCGCAGACTTATCTGGCGCGCACTTTAACCGTTAATGAATTAGCAATTTCGTCAGGTTCCGACACTGACAGCAGGATAGCGTATAAAATTTTCAAAGCGTGCAACAGAGATGGCATTAGATTAGAACCCGTGTTGCGACCCCTAGTTTATGAACGTAGCCCAGCAGTAATTGTCACCATAAGAAACAGTCCGTGTGTTCTTACAACTATCCTGCGACCCTCAGACAGGGTAGCGCCCGCGCCGCTTGTACCACCTCCACGTCCGTTGCCGACCAACACCCTTTGGTACATGTGATAAAGAGGTTACTATACTTCGGCTGGGTTATCAATGTATCATGGTTGTTTTGACGTAAAACGTAGGTAGTACGTGTGTGGGTTTTTATGTTGTGCGAGTACGCTTTGATTGCACTTCGGAATAGTGACATTTGAAATACATACGTTTTATGGAGAAATTGCAGTCAGAGTAGAGTTATTTTTGGTCTTTTGGCCACAGAAAAACCTTTTTTTAGGAATACATTGTATGTTAAGCATTCAGTTTTAGAGTTTGAATGATAGATACGAAGTGGGACCGCGCCTTGAAATTAAATGGCTAAAGTACAGCTTTAGTTTCGAAAAATAGGTACACTGAACAATTCCATGCAAATGTGTAAAATTAAATTATTTCTAAAAAGTACAGTTCTTACGACAAGATACTAACATTTAAATTACAAATTCGAGCGCGTACTCTCGACATCACAAATGGCAAGACATTGCTGCACGTAAGTACGCCGCGCAAGCCACCCGACTCATAACTTTTCAGTTTTTTCTCAAAAGCCATCTGCCCTTACATAGCCAGGACTCGAACCTTAGAGCACGCCACGAGCTCGTCCGATACCGGTAGTTAGCGTTTTGTTATGACACCAAATATGGATCTTTTGAATAAATCCCTGTTGACATAATAGGCATAACTTAGTAACTTCTAATCACAGTTATTAGGGTACTTGCCGTGGAGATACTAATTAAGCATAACGGCCGTGCTAGAAATTAATTTGTATTTGTACAAATTATTTAATTTTGTTCTTTTTTTTGCTAATTCTACGTATATTGATTTAAGTTAGTATTGTTAGGCCTTTAAAATTTATATACAGAATGTTTTTTGTACCTTCATAAATTACTTGGCAATTACAGTGATGTTGAATTTAGGGAAACAATTTACCATCAAATACTTGCTAAGACTTGCAAGTTTTTTTTGTACTTTTCCAAAATAATTAAATGATAGGGTATTTACATAAGTTCCTAAAATTTTAAGTGAAAAAAAAATTAAGAGATAGAGTATCGCTAATAGACCACTAAACTTTATTTTCACCATTTTATAAAAAAATTGTCAGCTGATTGAATGACTTTATATTGGAAAGTTAAAAAAGAAAAATTCTAACAAAATTTTTGGTTCTTCTTGAAATGTATTCAGTTAACAATATACAATCCACCCTAGGATTATTTTCACTTATTATTGTAGGACCTTATACATAAGGTGATTTTTTTATACAGCCTAATTTTTACTGAACCAAGCCTTCAGTGAGTGCTCAGTAACAAGGACCCTTTCTGTGAAATTCGTAAATTATTCTTTTTGTGTTCCTTACAAACGCAAGCCTAGCCCCGAGTCAATTATATGGGACGTCAAGATTTTATTTTGCGAAATTTGCAAAAACTGTTATTGATCCGTGTTACTGACCACTTACCAAGACTCCAGTATGAGTTTGGCTGCATAATTAAAAGTCAACAATAAAGTCTTCTTCGAAACTGAAAAACATGGCGACGTCCTTCAGTTTTCACTTTACATGGACGGCGCGTGCGCAGTGAGCAATAATTTTCGTGTGCGTACTTGTAAAAGGACCTTATTGTTTCTTAATATACGAGAATAAAGGTGAGTTTCGTTTGGTGAGGATCTTAATGTTTGGAGAAGTATACAATGAGCGGGGACGCCATTTTTGTAGCGGACGCGCCAAATAGGGGTGCGCCCGCGCCGGCATGCCAAGTGTGTGTAGGGTGACTGTATTTGATAAAAAATAAATTATAACAAATATTATAATCGGATTTCAGTGCAGTCGGGGGACATACAAAACAACACGGGTCCAATGCAATAGTCGCGACTGCACTGAAATTAGAATTTAATCTCTATTCCGGCAGTCGTGTTTATTAATATATAGGTATTTCATTATTTCTTTTTATTTCATACTTTTTAATAACTTTTTGTATATATTTATTATTTATAGCCAATTCCACTCAAGATGCTATAAAGATTCTAACGATACCACACACTTCGAAATCGGTTCAGGCATTAAGAAGTTATAGTGGAATTAAACTACCCACATGACCCTGAAAACAATACACTGCTATTTTGGGTTAGTCGTGTAAAAAGAAAGTACATTTTGTCAAAAATGAATTTGGTGAATATGACGTGACGTCATTATAAGCCGTACCGGGAGTCGTTACAGTCACTTGTTTAGTGTCGGTCTTTCGTCCGTTTTCGATTTACGTAGATTTTGCGAACGGCCTAGACGTAATGATTAACGCCGCGGCTGGTTTCACTCTCTCACTACCAGGGCGAGGTCCATTTAAAAGAATAACTGGTCACAATATGGTCACCCTCTGCAGATGACGTAGGTGCGAGTCATTAACAATAATGCTGCCATTATGTGACCGTACAAAATTATGTTAATTGTTATTTTAAACAAATGTATCCCTTTTAACTCCTGGCGGTAGCAGACGGTAATCGCTGGCCTCTCTATAAGTTTTCAATGAAAAAAGTCAATACATATCCGTACAAAATCCCTTTTAAAATCACCCGCAAAATCAAACTTATAATGAGCATTAGATATTTGTTTAAAGTTAAATAAATGCCATGCGATGAAAATACATCAAATACAAACTATAGGATGTAAGGAATGGTCATTATAAGTTTTCAATTTAAAAAAACAATACATATCCGTACAAAATCCATTTTAAAGTTACCCGCAATCTGCCTTCGCAGTTTTTGCGCATGTGCCAAAATTGAGGGCCAGGCTCGATCCCTGGTCGGACTAATGAATGTGCATGTATTCTTACCTAATACTCCACACTTATACGTTTGACGAGGAAACCTGCATGCCCTAAAGGAGATGTATTTGTGTTTGTGCACGAAGTGCGGCGATAGGGCTCACCCATCGCGTTGGCCTGGGACGTATAATCGTCATCGGTGAAACGCGGTTGTACCGAGTGTGGACTAACTGTCACTTGCATTTCCCAGTTCACACTCGGAAACACCTCTGACAGCCCTTCGAAGGTTTATATATACTCTCATATGCGGTTAAATAAATCGCAGTGCAGTTTACTTTAAACTTGCTATCTTAAGTACTTGTATCTATACTATGTGCAATAATAGAAATAAAAAAGTCGTGTCTGTACATCGAATATTTTCGCGAAATTTTAAATGAAATTGGTTGTTTGTACTAAACTACCATTTTTCGAATTTTTGTCTGTCTGTATGTATGTTCCGGTTTAACTCGAGAACCACTGAACGGATTTGGATACGGTTTTTTATCCTCATCGTTGAGACCCTGTTTAACACGTAGAATTAAAGGATGTTCAGAAAATAACGCCTAAGCCGAAAATAGGGCAAAGATTGAATAAACGCTTTTAACGCTGAAACCACTCAACGGATTTAGATGTGGTTTTTGTTTTATTATCATTGTAGTGACCCTGGTTAACACATGAGTCATTGTCATATTTCATAAAATAACGCAGCAAACAGAAAGATGCCTGACTCAGCAAAATGCCGCAACAGAACCATAGTTTAGAACTGTGACGCTGTTCTTCCATCAGAGGCAGCGGGTTAATGCGATGTAACTTTCGGCAATTTTTAATAAAATTTGTTCTTATAATGCGATGCAGAGTATAATATTAAGATGCATAAGTGCACAGACATATAATTATTACTAAGTAGCAGACCAAACATAAGGATTAAATAGCGTGGCAAGTTTCCATACAAAAAACAAGCTACATTTAAACGCTAATAAAAGTCTCCGTGTACGAGTTCCACTATGAAATGCTTAACAATTTTGACCGTTCATATTTTAAGTCGAAGAGACGAAACTAGTCGCTAATTGATAAAAACATAGTGGAACTCGTACACGGAGACTTTTATTAGCGTTTAAATGAAGTTCCATCAAGGAGTCACACCTTACAGTATAAATTATAAGCTACATTTAGCCTTCATGGTACGAAGAAACGTATAAAAATGGGTTTAATTGACTGGCTTATGCTTGGAACATATTTGTTAATTCCTAAGCTAATCTTTAGTATATATTTTGTTTGGAAACAAGCAATATTTTTAATTAAAAGAGCCCGAAGTTCGCTGAGCTAAAATTGCCACGCGTCGACTATATGTGTTTAGGCGTGGCTCTGGCGTAAGCACGGCAGCGATGTCAGGTAATAAAACATGGAACTTTGGAAAAGCAGATTTTATTGGTTTGTATCATGCGCTGGGCAATGTCGATTGGAGCCAACTTTTCTGTATTAACGATCCGGAAGAAGTTACGAGTTTTTTTTACGATACAATTTCCACACTTATCGATAACTACGTTCCTAGCAAAAAGCGGATGCCTGTAAACTCTCGGTATTCTTACCCGGAGTGGTACACGGCTGAAATAATTCGCGACATTAAACTGAAATCCAAACTCCACAAACGATACAAGAATAGTAAATCAAATGTAGACTATAAGGCCTTCAGCCGGTGTAGGCAGAAAGTGAAGGCGGCAACCGCGCGCGCGCACGATCTGTATCGGGATCGAATGCAGAGTCACCTAACTGATGACCCCAAATCATTTTGGTCGTATATTAAAGGTAAAAAAGGTAGTACCACCAGGCAGACACTCTTAAAAGAAGGGCGTGCATCATCAAAGACGGAGAGTGCGGTGGAGTTCGCCAAATATTTCTATTCGGTGTATAGTCCCAGGGTGGCCAAGTTGGACCCCGCGGCGGCGGATGCAGCGGGCGCGAGTGGCGCGGCACGGGTCCACGTAGACAGGTTGACGGAGGTGGATGTGCGCGGCGCGCTAGCAGGGCTGCGACCGAAGCGCTTGGCAGGGCCGGACGGCATTCCACCGTTTTTTTTCAAAGACTGTCGTGAGGTATTGGTGGCCCCGTTGTTACATGTGTTCAATACCTGTCTGCGATCTGCAACGTTTCCTGAGCGGTGGAAGCTCACTCGGGTGGTACCCGTCCCTAAAGGGCGCGGGGGTCCAAATGCTAGCGACTACCGGCCTGTAGCCGTCCTCAACGCGCCGGCAAAGGTCTTCGAGGCCGCCTTGCATCGCGCTTGGTACCCGCAGTTTAGCGCTCAGCTATCAGAGGCGCAGTACGGATTTCGACCAGCCCGCAGCACCACAGGAAACTTGCTGCACCTCATGACGATTCTTACGCCGGCAGTGGATTCGGGTGGACAAGTCGATGTCGCCTATTTTGACTTTCGAAAGGCTTTCGATACGGTCGACGGCGACATACTTCTGATGAAACTGGCCAGTGTTGGATGTACTCCGCACCTACTACAATTCTTTGCAGACTACATGCGGGGTAGACGGCAGTATGTAGATTGGGCCGGTTACAGATCCGAACCTCACTACACGAGGTCAGGTGTCAGTCAGGGCAGCAATTTGGGGCCATTACAGTTCATTCTAATGATCAACGACCTACCGGAAGTTGTGAAGAATTCGACTTGCTTACTTTTTGCCGATGACCTCAAATTGGTGCGGAAAATTAGAGATGTCTCGGACTGTCACAGGTTGCAAGAGGACATCGATAGAATAGTAATCTGGAGTCATCGCAATCGCCTGCCCTTCAATGTCGCAAAGTGTCAGGTGCTGTCGTTCAGCCGCGCGCACTCGCCACTCCACCACCAGTACCTCGTAGATGGCACCGCCTTGCTACGCGTCACGGATGTAAGGGACCTGGGGGTGCGCTTCACAGCGGACCTAATATTCCGGGAGCACATTTTGAGTGTCTGTAAAAAGGCCTATAGACAATTAGGTTTCATGCTGAGGCAAGCAAAAGCCTTTACTAACTTTGCTGCGCTACGTGCCTTGTACGAAGCCTTAGTTAAAAGTAAATTGGAATGTAACGCAGTTATCTGGAGTCCACATGAGACTAAATATAGCCTCATGTTGGAACGCATACAGAATAAATTTGTTAGATTTATGTATTTTAAATTATTTGGGGTATACCCTTTTTACCCGCTGATGTATCCGACCCTGTTCGTTCTGGGGATGGTCGGGTACAATCAGCTTGCGGTACGGCGCGAACTCACGCTGGCCACTTACATGGTACGGTTGCTGCGTGGCGCACTGTGCAACCCGGGCGTATTGAGGGCCATAGCGCTGTGCGTGCCGGACCGCTACGTGCACCGGCGACGCCGCCCGCCGTTGCTGGCCGTGCCAAGTGCGCGCACCAACCTGATGCATGAGGCACCGAGCATGCGCGCCCTTCGCGCTCTCAACCGGGTCTCAGAGACAATTGATATTTTTTATTGTTCTCTGACCGAGTTCACAATGGCTACTCTCTGTATTTTGTGTTATAATTAAGTTTTTCTGTATATTGTGTAGATTTATTATAGATTGTCTAGTAGATTAATTATTATGTAAATATTTCGTGTGTATTTTTTTTTTCTCATTGTTCCTTTTTGTTTGATATTTTTTATATGATATAATATTACTTGTAGTGTATTTAAGTTGCATTATCGTATTAGGCTAGCCTGTAAGGATGATGTACCTGTTTATATAATACTAAATAAATAAATAATAAAAATAATAATAAATATTAATGTTAGGTCTGCTACTGCTACTATATTATACGTCTGTGCAAAAGTGCTAAAAACTGAATTGTACAGTGGGCCACATTTAAAGCTACCCATTCGTAAACGATTTTAACGGCTATGACGCTGCAAAAAAAAGGAAATGCCAATAGGCAGCCTGACGTACAATACGTTTGCAAATGTTTCAAGTGAAGGAGTGACAAGTTGACGATGATGGTTAAGTTTTGATGTCTGATAGCCCTACTCGTGCACTTGTCGGTTTCTTGCCAGATATTCTGGACACGTGATGGCGGTATAGTTTTTGCATTTACCCCAAAAGGATGCATAATGCTTATTGGTTCAGTTGGAATGGGCGTTTGCTTTACCCCTTGCTGGTGTAGGCTGTTTCTTGTCATCTATTTTGAAATTGTTAAAAGCGTAGACGCTACTGCCCTAGCCGCCACATCGTGAAAATATTTATTCTTTTTGGCATCCTGTTACGACTTTTAAAAGAAGCTAGTTGAATAAATTAGAATACTATTTCTAAAACCCATTCTATGCTAAAACTTTTTCCTAGGATTTCCTGCTGAACTTAAACGCGATTGAAAATCTTTCACTCGATAGTAATAAAATTATTGATATGAGGTCTTTATACACACTTTTTCTACTCATTCAAAAAATAGTAATAGGCTTGTACACAGGGTAAGCAAAATATTCAAATAGTTATTAAGATTATCAAAAAATATTGGACACGTATTTTTTCTTTTGTTAATCAAACAAAAATGACAGAGATAAAGCGCGTCTAAGTTTGGGAGTGGAGGAAAATGACGTCACTTCTAAGTAAAATTGTACCTAGATGTGACGTCACGCGGAACTTCAGCGGGCTATATCTTCATCATTGTTTGTTTAATTGAAAAAGAAAAAATACATGTCCAAAATTTTGTGATAATCTTTCTGACGGACTAATAACATTTTTTTAGTCATCATGCCTATTGTTTAAAGACGAATTTTATCGAGTGGGTTTCAACAAAATCAAGATTTTGGATAAAGGAAATTTTGCTACCAATTTTTTTTATTCTGTATTTTATTTATTCATTTATTTTACTATTCACACAAAAATCCACAGCACTTAATAATAAAGACTAAGAATAACGGATAAGATCAACTAAACAGAGGCGAATTCTGGAGTTTTCTTATACAAAATTAAATTATAAAAAGCATGCAAACAAGAAATAAACAAGTACATAAAACTATTCATTTAAAAAGGGTTAATTTAATTTACTGTTAATTTTAAATTAAATATTCATTAGAAAGGTGCGTGGGAGTGAGTGTGAGAGTGTATGTGTAAAATGTATGTTAAATTTAGTATAGGTTCAGTAATAGTTTTATATTGTTGTTTGTGTCAAAGAATGAGAGAGTATGTAAGTATGTGCGAACAGCAAGAAGAGTATCAACTTATTTAACACAGTAGTACAAATTTTACCTGTTTTTTAAATGCTAAATGATATAACAAAAGGTAGATACGGTACGTTCTATATCGTCAATTGAAAAATGGACCTCTTTTTTAAACAAGCGCCACCGAACGACTGAGATAAAGCGACAAGCTTCGACAGTGGCGCGACCGAGACAAGCTACACAAAACAGGCCCATTGGGCCTATATTTGCAGGGCCGCGCGCGAGATGCGGAGTACCGTATCTTCCTTTTGTTTTATCTAAGATTTTCAGTACCATATTAGGACACATAAATCGTCAGTGAAACGTGAGTGTCGAAGTGTTGAGGGTTTCAGTGATAGTTCTCAGTTGCCTTCAGAGATAGAAGTCATGCTCTTGAACAGGTGTGAAATGTTTGCGATGAAACCTTATTCTGCCCTAAACATACCTTAACATAACCTCAAAATACAATAATGTTCTAAGAAGCTATTACAGGATGCCTTAACAGTGAAATTACGGAGAGAATAATCGATATAAAATTTTAATTTCTTCTTCAGTCATAAACAGACAGTTCAGTTAATTAAATTTTTAATTTATATAAAATTATTAGAGTAGTTTGCAAAATTCCCAATTACAAAATTTAAGAATTGTCAAAAGCCATTCAACACAAAAGTGAGAAAAAAAAATCTTAATAATACAATATAAAAAATACAATATGGGTTTCAAATTGTAGATATTAAAAAGCTGATTGTAAAAATATATACTTTTACAATATTTACTGGCAACGATTTCGAGCAATCTTTGAAAAACCCCAAAAAAATGCAAGTCCACCCCCCTTATTTCTGAAACTGGAGGACCAAAAAATATGAAAAAAATAACGATTATAGGTCATAGCTGGCCAACTACAGGAAAACTTAGAGAAATATAAAAAAATGTAAAATAAATAAAAAAAATATCTTATAAAACTACAATATGTTTATCAAATTGTAGATATTAAAGAGCTGATAATAAATATATATTTTTTTTTAATCTTTGAAAAACCCCTAAAAATGCATATTCCCTCCCCCCCGCCTTATTTCCGAAACGAATGAACCGAAAAATATGAAAAAAATAATGGTAATTTGGGATTACGTAAAGATTACAGTAAAAATATAGTGGGTGAGAAATTCACGATAGCAAAATCACAAAATTAAATTTTTCATCCACGACTTTTATTTCGAGTAAGGTATAAAAATATTTGAGTCTCTCTTTTGTGGTACAATCAATTCTTTTTTGGTTATCATAAACAGTTATGGGCAACATTTTAAATACCTTCTTCCTGACTGTTCCCAAAAGTGTCGAATTACGGAATCCTAGGTATGTGAGTCTGACTCGCACTTGACCGGTTTTTTTTTCTTTATGTGGTAATCGGGATGAGCTGACTGACCGAGAAGAAGGGCACAATACTCACGATCGAGAATCAATGGAGGACCATCAATCACCTACACTTCGAATTTAGAATTATGTGATCGCGACTATTCGCGACCAGTTTTCTTGAAAATAGCTCGATACATACTCTCTCATCGGTATCCGATCAACGATTTATAGAAAAAACTCCACGTAAATACTGGCCGCCCTAGATGGTCTCGGATCAATGCTGGATAGATATTGTAAATATTTTTGGTTCTAGCACGTAGAGACTACACGATTTACTGAGGGAGTTGTGCCAATCTGAACCAACCATCAAAATCCTTTACTTAACTAGCTTAAAAGCGGTGTCTGAAATTGAGCGCAAAATAAAAATTGTGTATATAATTTGATTGTTTACTTAGAATAATTATTATAAATTATGAAGAATTTTAATTGATAAAAACATCAACACATTAACTAACATAAAAAACTATACCTAAAACATACAATTAAAATTAAACCTATCTAAATTTAAAACAAATAAAAAATGCTGTCGAGGTTGTTGCTGCCGCATGGCAGGGTGCCCAAGACGCTTGCCGCGTTACCTCGCTGTATGGACAAGCTTAAGCGTTGACCAAAATAAGCTCCGGCTCTTGGGTCACCAGACACGTCGACCAAACGCGACAAAATTTGCTAGAATAATCGTCGCGCTTCTGGGCCCCATGGCTCAAACGTTTCCACGCCAAACGGCACAAACATGCAACCTTCACCGAGAACTGCATATTTGCGCCGCCTGTTGCGCTCAGCCGTCGCAGCCGCCGCGCCAGCCGCGCCGTGGCAGCGGTCGCCTGGACGTAGGACGCAGCCAAGGCGTCGACGCAGGTCGCATCCCACACCAGGGAACGACCGTTCTGCCACGGAATTAACGTCATCCCGTCGGGCCTCTTGCCATCGTCACGCGCAAGACCTTTCAGCTCCAAAATAGCCGGCACGTTGACAGTGGAAAAGGCGTCATATGACGTATGACGTCATTTATACTATTGTGTATATTATATTTCAATAATATGTAGTCTTCCAATTTTAATTTAAGTAGAATAATCAAAGAGTTTTATCCGCCTACTTAAAATTAATATACAAGTCATACAAAAATACTAATTCTTATTTAAGAAAATGGCTTATTTCAGCCTGGGTCGAATGAAATTCCCGTTGGAAAATTGATTGAATTTGAATTTTTAAGTCAATATTCCGCAAAATCCAAATTTCAGATCTGTAACCCATTCCGTCTACGAGCTAGAGACCCGTGACATACGGACGGACAGGTGGACAGACAGACAAACATCAGAGTGACATTATTATGGCTCCATTTTGCCCTTTGGAAATGGAACTCTTAAATTATAATTTTACATATACGTTTGATCTATTGGTACCTATTTTTTTATGGGTTAATGTCGATGGAATACTGAAAAAAAAAATAATTGTGTGGGTACTTATTTTTTGCAATGGCGACAATTAATGGTAAGAATGACCTTAGTCTCCCACATGAAACGACTTCTACTCACCTTTACATACTCGATATCACTCATACAATCACACCTGCATATGTAGTGACGTGTGTTTTTGTGTTCAGAACATAAGTGCGCAGGCGCAGCCGCAACACGTGATCACGTTACGCACAGGACGGCCAATCGTGAGGAATATTTCGAATAATGCCAATGGATAGAGGTGGGGTGGAGTGGAAGATATTTTATTTATTTTCAATTAATTACTGCGCTAAGATTTCCAGCATTAGGAAAGCAAAATACCAAAGAAAAAAAAACTCAAAACATGATTGCCTGGTGGTTTGCTCGATGCTTAGAGGAAGCTAAGATTACGCCGTTCAGACTGCACATATTTTTATACGGAATTCCTCTGGGTGAAATATACCCAAAGACAGTTATATCGACGCGTTCAGGATGTTTGTGCGGCTGCCCGGGTTCTACACCACAGGTGCTTCCGGTATGTTCGCGGAGGCAAGCCTTAAATACTTCTGCGCGACGACGATGCGCAGGCGCAGCGGGTCTCTACGCTGCAGGGTGTGGGCCAGCTGCGATAGTATCCCTAGAGTGCTCCCCAACCAGTTGGATGCTACATCGTGCAATCAAAGATTCACCCAGGGAACGGTACTGTTATTTCAGACTTCTACTGAAATTGTATCACATCCAGGATTCGAAGCATCTTTTTTTTATTATTACTAACTAAAATGTCTTAATAAATAATGCTTGATTACTCACAATTAACCATCTAGGTAATCTAGGATTATTTATTACTAGCTTTTGCCCGCGGCTCCGCCCGCGTCGAAGAGATTTTCGTGGAAATAAGTAAAACAAAAGAATATGATTTTTTGAACGACAATTTGCAACGGTCCAATACCAGTCGAATAAGTCCAAACTCGAAGGGTCTGCTGTTGTTCGTTGAGGAGATCCCGTACCTAGCTTCCAATCCCATCATCAGATCCTGGTCGCCATGTTTTACCAAAGTGCTAATAAATACCAATAAAATAAGCCCAAACTCGAAGGGTCTGCTGTTATCCGTTGAGGAGATCCCGTACCCACCTCCCAGTCCCGTCATTAGATCCTGGTCACCATGTATTACGAAAATTCTCATAAATACCGATCAAATAAACTTAAACTTGAGAGGTCTCCTAAAAAAACATTTACCAGTGGATGATTGAAACCCCGACGATGAGACTACTACATACGACTACGCAAGGCGCACGTACCACATGATTAACTAAAGATCTTATTGCGTGCTTAAATAATTTTTATAGTCAGTTCAGTAGTTCTAGATATTACCCATTATATGCAAACAAATAAACAAATCTTTTTTCTTTATATAATAGTGTAGAACTGTAAACAAACTTTAACGTGAGTTGATTTGAACCAGACTGCGTCAAATTCGATATTTTGACACATGCAGTGCCATCTAGTGTATTAAAATAAAAACAATTTCAACGCCAGCTTACTGAGCTGTTATCCAGGGTGGCTTCCCAGAGATGGCGTTTTGTAAGGTCTTGAAAATAAAAATATTTTAGTTATTGGTCAAGAAATATAATTTCAGCTTTAATATATTTATTATGAAAGGAAATATTTTTTCTGAAAATAAAATAAAATAAATAAAAAGTGAAAACAAATTTTACCAGTCGGGGTTTGAACCCGCGACGATCAACTACACTACGGCGGCGAACCTTCCATATGTCTCACTAAAATTCTCATTGCGCTGCTCCCTTTTGTCATAGCGTGATGTTACATAGCTTCAAACCTTCCCGAAGAAATGCTTTGTCTTTCAGTGAAAACTCCATCAAAATCCATTGAGTGGTTCTCAAGTTATAAGCGAACGAACAGACAGACGTTGTATTTTATATGTATAGAGAAGAGAAGAAGATAAATATAATTCTTATGATATGTTGCTTTTTTACATAAAAAAGAAGACACTTCAAATTCTGGAAGTAATAAAATTTCAGTGCAGCAGGGGTCTGGAATAACAGTACCGTTCCCTGGGTGGTTATGCCGAGATCTTAGACTGCTATATGTAGGTTCATACAAATGTTTGCTTGGTAAATCAAGATTTTTTTTAAATGCCGTTTTTCGATTCTTTTGACAATAGTAGGTATCAAAGAGAAGCTCTGCATTGAACTGTAAATATGTTGATGATATGGGATTCTTTCTGTATGTTCTGTTACAGCTCCAAAATATTTTTAAAATAAATGTAAGTGGTTTTCCTTAATGTCTACCCGCTGTTTATGTGTGAAAGATAATATAAATTCGAAACTGGCGATCCTACTCAAAAATACGATCTTTTCAAAATATGAATGCGAGTTTTGTCCATCTTTACCAAAGTTAACACTATGGTGAAGACTAACTATTACTAATGTAGGCACTTTATTATCTATGTAAATGGCATTTATAACTATATAAATTTATACCTATTTATTATTTTGACACTATATATAAATAAGTAATAGTAAGATGTACATTTAGTTATGTAGATTCACTTTATTGGTATTGTTTTCTTTATCAAATATTTATTTGTTTGTCCCACCTGTACATTTCATTAATAATAAAATTATTTCTTCACCACCCAAAGGTTGGCTGGAAGAAATTGCTCCTAGTAATAAGCCCGCCTTTGTACAATACTGTGTTTTCTTTACTTTTTATTATTTAATTTTATTTCGTGTGTACAATAAAGTGTCTATTAATTTATTCATTCATTCATTTTAAATACGAAACCATTTTTCCATTTCAAGGTTCCCTTTTCAAGAGAGAAAATCCGCAGGCAAAAGCAAGTTATGTATGTATATTCTAACTGAAAATCTTAGTACAGTGCGACTCCATAGCTCTCGTTGATTCGACATGTCAGAACTGAACGTTCATTATCAATCAGGCTTGCTGATTGGTTGACAATTGACCAATCACACGAGACATATCGTTAATAAAAATCGAATAATACTATGAACAAATACCAAGTCTATTATTAGAGGTTATGCCAAATATATACTACTAAGAACACAATCTGACCAAACTATTTTTATAAGCACAAGTTTCTTTGTTTCTTTTTATAACGAAAAGCAGTGGTTACTGGTAATAGAGATGTGTAATGTTTGGTTATTTATAGTTTGTAATTATTTTATAACGATGTATCGATATTTAGACATAATCCGTAGATAAAAATCATAGTCGAAGGAGAAAAGAACCGGCCAAGTGCGAGTTCCGTACCATTATCTATAAAGACAGCAAAAAAATCATGTCTGTTGTATTGGAGTGCGCGTATCCGACTTGCACTTGGCTGGTTTTAGTATTTGTTGTTATAGTGGCAACAGATGCCATATATATATACCTATATATATATATGCTTATGCATGGCTCAGCTATGGCATAATTTTGTGGGGAAATAGTACAGAATCACCATCACTACTTATACTACAAAAAAAACTTATCCGAATATTAGTAAATATAAAACAAATAGACAGCTGCAAACCATACTTCCAGAAACATCAAATCCTTACCCTTCCGTGCATTTATATATTAGAAATTTCTAAATTTGTCAGATACAATTCCGAATTATTTGTGACCCGAAAAGAAAAACCTTCAACTTCAACCTACTCTTGGCGTCATAAAAATTTACTTATGTTGCCAAACTCTAATCTTTCTTTGCATTCATCTAGTCCTTATGTAATGTCAATAAAAATATACAATAAACTACCAAAGACCTTAAAAGAAGAGTCGAATAATAAAACTTTTATTCATTTACTGAAAAAAATATTAATAAATAAATGTTATTATAGTGTTAGAGAATACTTAAATGATAATTTAAAATAGAATCTATAACAATAAATTATTACATAATAATGTCATTTGGCTGAGTGTGTGCATGTGTACATCTATATAGGTATATAAATATAGATATTTTATCGATAATTTTGTCTTCCTCTCTCCTAATTTGCTGTGCCCAACAGGGTCCACAACTTGTATGATGTGAATGTGTTGAAACATTTTGTGGAACGCAAATAAAATTATTGAGTATTGAGAAATACATCATCTGTGAAAATTTCAACTGTCTAACTATCACGGTTCATGAGATACGGCCTGGTGACAGACGGACGGACAGCGGAGTCTTAGTAATAAGGTCCTGTTGGTTACCCTTTGTTTACGGAACCCTAAAGAGGGAAAAGAGGATAATACAGACCAAGGATCAAGTTTAGTGACCATCATCAGCAGCAGTCACACGTTACCAAGACAAAAAAAACAGCACCGCCAAGAGCTAGGCTCTTAAATAAGTGATGACGCATGTAATTATCAACGCCTCTATGACCTAGTGGTTCGAACATTACGAATATTTTATTAACATGTAAATACAATAGGGGTACAAATTTATACATAAGATAAAGCAAGCTTATTAGAGATAACTACTGGTATTATGTACTAAAACCGAGATGAAGCTGTTTCATAATAATATGTAGGTTTTTACGCCTGTAAGTAAGGAGTAACAGCGCCCTCTTCCCCTTTCAGAGTGTGAGTAAGAACCATCCATCCATCCATCCATCAAGACAAAGGCCTTTCCCAAATTTCGCCACTCATTTCGGTCCTCCGTCCTCCTAATCCAGACGCCACTCACAACGTCCTTCAGGTCGTCGGTCCAGCGGGAACGAGGTCGGCCTACACTACACTTTGCTGTACGTGGTCTCCATTATAAAGACTTTCGGCCTCAACGGTCATCATTGCGGCGACAAATATGGCCTGCCCACTGCCGCTTCAACTTACTGATTCGGCAGGCTATGTCGGTTACTTTCGATCTCCGACGGATCTCCTCGTTTCGGATTCTATCCATCAGAGATACTCCAAGCTGAGCGACCTTAAATCGGTGGATCAGACCCTTTGTAAGAGACAACGTCTCAGCGCCATACGTCATCACAGGAAGGACGTACTGGTTGAACACTGCGGTATTAACGACGTAAATATGTGACGCCACTTTCTGAATGGGTCAGAACATAATTTTATAGTTTTATTTTTGATTTATTTTTTACGTATTAATATAAAAATATCCAATAAGCTTTGGATAGACCGAGGTGTAAAGGTGACTTTCGTTTATATAGCCAAATTCACACTGGAGGCTACCAAAACCAAGAGCACGGAATAAAGAAATGTAGTATGGATGCCATTTCCTAAACAAGCCGATGGGAATCGTGTTATATGGACCCTTCGCCTTCGCCACTGATACAAATACTCACGTCTGTTTCCCAGAGGGGAAGTCAGAGACTACAGATTTCCATTTGCTGCTATCCTGACACACCTCTTTCGCTTCTTCCAGATTCTAGTCGTGTAAGCTCTTCTATTCCGGGTGCTTTTAGCCTTCGTCGCCAATTTAGTCGGCATACGTCCTAGGAAGGCCAGGTGGAGCTTTTACCACTTGCAATAGTTGCAACCATATTTTTTTTTTGTCAAATTACTTTTATTCATCCTCCCTATTCATTCATTTTATTAAATATTATATTTATTAAAATTTCACTTTATTATTGTTATAAAAAGTTAATTTAATGTAATAAACAAATAATAAGCTTTTTGAATTTCAATTTATTTAAAAAAGACAAAGAAATGATAAAGTAAAACATTTAAATTACCTAGAAACAAAGTTTTAATAAAACAGTCGTTTTATTAACTATAACCATCGATCGATGACTTGAACGTTTAGTTAATTTCAACCATCGACCGATGACTTAAACGTTGTATTAACTTCAACCATCGACCGATGACTTAAACGTTGTGTTAACTTCAACCATCGACCGATTACTTAAACGTTGTGTTAACTTCAACCATCGACCGATGACTTAAACGTTGTGTTAACTTCAACCATCGACCGATGACTTGGACGTTTTAAAAATCAATATACAAAATTTGGTTTACAAGTTAAACGAAGTTAACGAACTAAAAATACTGACAATACAAACTGAAATACAAACAATAAAATTATAAATGCTTTTACGTAGTTACATAAACACTTTCAATGAAAACTAATACCTTAAAGAACTTGAGAGTTAGAAACAATATGACATTATTTTCACGACAAATTCGTTTATTTATGACTTAAACTTTTACTGCATCGAAGAAAGATCCAAAGGCGCCTTCAAGTAAAACATTGACACCTATTCTCGTGTAGCAAATATTAGATTGACAGCTGCCCTATCCTAAAACTTTTCAATGTCAGATGGACAAAAGTAAAATGAGCTTGTATTATATCAGGTTTTTCAACTCTAAATTTAAGGTTTGCTGCACGAGAATAGGTCACATTATTTCGTAAAAACTCAGTCCTGGCAATAAAATGTATTTTATTACATTATTTGGTACAAAAATATTAATGTTTTGGTTAAACACGAACAATACAATTGAGATTAATACTCTTTAATTTTTATAATTTCACAGCAATTACGCAACTTTAAGGAATTACCAAAATTTGCTTTAAAATTCAGCCTACGAGAGCTTTGCCGATGTTTTAAACTTTGATAAAAAGTTGTACTTACTATACGGGTTGACATTTTTGGGACAGATCAGATTCCTGTCTGCTTTGGCATAAAATAAGTTCTCTTTATGCAAACATCTTAATAAATATTAAACAAAAACTTAAAACTAAACATGTAATAAACAAAGAAAAAACAAAGCATCCTAATTAATATGTTGAAGGTTGTGATGGTCAGCACTAGATGGAACCTACACTTACATTTACATTTTTAATGAATTAATTTAAACTATTTTGAACACTTGTACTTGTCTATGAAATTATTATTTATAATAATCATATACAAATACAAGTGTTTAATGTCAACAAAGATGTATTCTAATAAAATAAAATAATAATATATTTGAATCATCATTTCTTCAGATTAATTTTGAATAAAATATTACCGTTTTATATAAGTTTTCCAGTTTTAAAAGTCAGCAAGTTCCCGTGGGCCACAGTGATGTCTTCTAAAAGTATGACAGGTGCCCATCAAAAAGGCACGCATAGATTTAATTCTTATGTATTTGAACAAGAAAACCGAACAGTGGTTGAAGGAACGAGTCTTTTAGTTGCTCAAACAAAAAGCCGTTACATGTTTTTGATAAATAATGAATGTCACGATAATGTAACTGTACTCAAAACAAAGAAATTGGATCAGAAGTAAATAATTCAAGTCTTGGGCACAAAAAAGTATTGTACACTTCATACAAATATTGTATTGAATTTTTTTTTATGACAAGTCAAATATGTTTTACTTCTGATTAATTTGAGTTCACGAAAAAGAAAGTAAAACATACAAATTTCTAGCTTTATTGTACTAAAAAGATGACAAAAGGACTGAGAAATAAATATGATTCACAAGTTACACTTATTCTGCTAAGGGTTGGCAAGTAAATTGGGCTTTCGCAAAAATAGTACGAAGCTTTGGTTCTAAATAATAAACTAACATGGTTGCAGTAAACCACGTCATAGTATTGAAGTACTCAGTTTACAGTTCACCGCTTGCAAGTTGTTGATTAACTGTAACAAACGAAAACATTTGATTAGATTCAAAGGTTAAGGAATACGATACAATATATATTTAAAGATATTATTCAACATTTTCGGGGATCGCAATGAAGATTTTTATCTACAGGTAGGATAACAGAAATTTGTCACACAGTCGACGGAAGAGTAGCGTCCCAGACGCTTGATAGTCGTAGTAATTCATGTATGAACGACGCAACTCTGTCGACGAAGCGGCATGGACAACGCAACTCTGTCGACGAAGCGGCATGGACAACGCAACTCTGTCGACGAAGCGGCATGGACAACGAAACTATGTCAACGATGCGGCATGGTCGACTACCATGCCGCTAGCATGTCTAGAGTTCGTGACGTTGGCGTTATTTCAACAGAGTTTTGTAGTTTAGTAAGGAGCGTGTATATAATGAAATTTCCGCGTCTATGTAGCGACACCTACGTGGGCAGTGTGACTAAAGATAACTTTGTTACAGATTGTTTACAGACAATTATAATTCAGTTATAATTCAGGATCTAGCCTTATTCCCGTCACTAAAAAAGGCGTTCTCGAACAATAAATCCTATTTCGCCTAAGAAATCTTCATATCGGAATCAATCCAACCTGTCCGAAACATCAAGTACAGGTTTTGGCCAAGTGCTGTTTCATCGAGATTCATTCATTGGTCGACAAACGATGTGGTAACGATGATGGAGAGAGAAAGAGAGATCTTTAGTAGCCAATCGTGGCTATGATCCACCCATCAGATCCACTGTTGGACATCTTTCCCAAATTTTGCCACTCTTGGCTATCCCTCCGTTCCCCTCATCTAGCCTCCACCCACAACATCCTTCAGATATTAAGACCAGCGGGCACGAGGTCAGTTCATGCTACGCTTTGCTGTGCGTGGTCTCCTTTCGGCCTCAACGGCCATCATGTAAGCGACAAAATAAGGCCTGCCCACTGGCACTTCAATTTACTGATTCGACAGGCTATGTCGGTCACATTCGATCTTCAAACTGGTTACTATAGGATCGAGGGCACACGTACTGGAGGGTCACTTCCTGGCGCCGGTGCTGAGGTCCTGCAGCTCGCTGCTGTCGTCGCTGGAGGCACTGACCGGGCCCCGGCCGGCGCTGGTGCAGGTGGAGCTGGCGGCCGCAGCCATCGCCATGTTGGCCATCGACAGCGGGATCGTGATGAACTGCGGCTGTGATGACGATGATGACGCTGGGAAACAATATGGAGTTGAACAATTAAAAATAACCTAGTACTTTTTTGGAATGTGAAGTATAAATTTGTATGAGTATTGATTTTTGAGGTATTGTACTTTTTACGTTATCTATGAAAAGGGACCTTATTTTCGGCTTTAGTTTCCAAGATATTATAACACGTTTCGTTAAATAAATGTATGTAGATTATGGAAACATCAATAAGTCCATATTGACAATAAGGTACCTTGACCCAGATAATGTCATATATTTAAAAATTGGCATAAAGTTCATTGTTTATTATTATAAATAACACATCAATAGAATAATTTACTTTTGTGATTTTTTAAATTAAATGTTTCGGGTCTAAAAATATTTAAATAATACATGGTTGGTTTTTATTTGGTATATAGGTATACTTTTTGTGTATGCAAGTAAATTTCTTAATTCACAACACACGTCATATTCTAATTACTTTTATGATTTTGATGTATCTCAATTTAAATTCGATTTATCTTGTATGGACTTTTAGGACTCCGGGATAAGCGGGGTTTTCCTCAGTTCAAGGTAAATTTAATACTAATCTTAGTGATACCGTTTCTTTTTAATTATATTTTAAGTGGGCAACGGGGAAACGCACCTTATTCTGTTGTGAGAGTGCAGAACGAACTAAATCTTTGTTCTACATATTATTATTAGAGTGCATTACAAACCAGAAAAGATAAGTGAGAAAAAAATGTAAAGACAAGAATTTGAAAAATTCCAAGGGCTAGGATTCGAACCTGCGACCTTTTGTTTCCCAGACAAGTGCGCTACTAATTCGACCGTTGAATTTTTCCACCATACTTGTCCATCGAATATTTTTGTAACTATTTGATCTTACCAGCTTGTAATGCACATACTGAACGCTCACGAGGGCGTTTTGTGATTTCACGCTTTGTTCTTAGGAACAGATGGCGCTGTCGTCGCTACAATGTGTTGCTTCAGACAGTTAAGAAATTCACAGTTCTCATTAACCAAGATTATGTTTTTATTGCAAAATCCATTGCTTTGGAATACTCTAAATATTATTATTAGAGTGCATTACAAACCAGAAAAGGTAAATTAGAAACAAATGTAAAGACAATATATATATATATAATAAATCTTTCTTTGTTGCTGAATATAATACATATTTAGAGGTAAGAGGAAGTGAGTGAGATAGACGTAGTAATCAGTCTTATCAAATTCAACGTCAGCTGGGCGAATGTCTGATACGATACCATAGTTTAAAAATCCATACAGTTGTTCAATGAAGACGTTCGCACGAAAGAGTTGTACGGGGCCTGCAGGGCGAGACGCGGAGGGTAACCCACCGAGCAACATGCAATTTTGGACCGCTTTGTCCGAACGCCTTCGTTGGGCAACTGTATGGATTTTTAATCTGTGCTGATAATTTGCAAATGCATGTAACCACTCTTCTTGTACAGCATCTCATGACGTCACTCCGGAACACGGTGAGTCGCCTGGCAGCATGGTTTCATCATGACGGTGGCGACAAGGCAAGCCACAGCAGAATCCTACTAACTATCAACTTGTGCACAAAATTGGATCCGGACTGAGGCTTTGTAAACATGTTCCGTCAACACTTACCTCCCTCTTGTCCTTGATTAGCTAGCCCCAGGATAAAACTATGCGGGTATCCCATGGCGAGGTTCCCCAGTCCAAGGTTGGAGCCGAGTCCGTCCAGCCCCAAGACCCCTGGGTGGTACAGCATCGCTCCGCCAGGGAGATCTATCTTGGGCATGATCTTGGGCAGTGACTGGCTGGCTTTACTGCTGTCTGCTTCTTGAGGGGTGGTGGATGTGGAGGCTTGGGGTTCCCTGACGAAAAACATTTAGCTAAGTATTTTATATATACGTTTTTTATTTAGCCTGCAACTTCTGGCACAGAGGTTACACGACTCTGAAAAAAATAAATAAATTAAAACTTATTAATTATACGAAAAAACAAACAGTATTCCCGCCATCATAGCAATAGCGCAGTGCACGCGGTGGCAGAGCGGGTGGAAGGACGAGCGCCGTCACAGCGACTAGCGCCGTCACAGCGACTAGCGCCGTTACAGCGACTAGCGCTTCATGTCATTGTGAGTATGAATTTAAGATGTTTGTACAAATTAAACAAGGCATGCATTTGTCACCAATTATTTGTTTTATTATTTTGGTTGTTGTTGCAATAACCATTGAGTGTATGTAGTGTATGTATTGAGTGTGAGTGTAGTACCCCTATGATGGAAGTTGCGGACCAAATCAACAGCCTGTATAAAGAGAACAGAAGATTAAAAAAGTAACTAAGTTTTAGACTAGAATGAAGGTTTCTCTTCAGATTAAGGCATCTTCAGACAAAAGCTAATGAGGTCTAGTATTGACAATTGACAACGAGATTTATTTACAAAATGATTTTTTATTCCCTTTACCCTTAATTTGGAGCCAAACGGCTTAAAATGCGCGAGGGAAATGATAAATCACGTCACGCAATGCTAATAATTTGATATGAATGTTAACAATTTGATTTTCTTCCAACTTCTAAGAGAACATAGGCTTCCAAGATAGCTTGTGTTTTAGTGATTCCAAAGTCCCACGGTCGCTGGTTCAATCCGTAGAGTCACCTTTTGCTCCGTCTACGTGCATTTGTGCCAGAATTACGACGATAAGGCTCACCACGTATCATACAGGGACGTTATAATCGTCGGCTAAACGTGGGTGTACGAGTGCGGAATGTAATTCGATATGTAAAACGATATGAACCATCATATTTTTACTGTTTTGTAAGTTTTTTTTAATGTAAAAGTTCTCTTTGATATTTTCAGTCTGATGTGTCGTAACAACAACTTGTTACTTCTTCAGAAGCTTTTATTTTTTAAATTAACCATTGAAAATCCGTACCAGTTCCGTACGTTAATAGATTTAAATGATTTGAATAAAAATTACAAATTTATCATTAACTACAAAATGTCAATTACTTTTATTTTAATATTCAATATGGCTTGTCTAACCCTTAAAAGATTCTTGCCTTTGCTTTTACACCCGGTATGGTACACTAAACACAGAAAATTCCAAATTCCTAACTAGTTTAGTTTTTGAAATAGACCCTGTAACAAAAATTATCTCAAATTAACAACTTTGATGGTCCCCCATTTCTTTATTTTTGCCCCACATGCCAAGGTAAGAAAAAAACTTTTTTTCGGCTTCCTTTTCATGTATGGGAACCGCCCTTAAATTTATTGTATTTATTTTTTAATTCAATATTTGGTTTTGGGTCAACATTTTGCATAACTTATCTAAATTTCAGATCTGTAGCTCTTTCCGTCTGCAAGCTAGAGACCCGTGACTTATGGACAAACAGGCGGACAGACAGCAGAGCGACATTAATTGGGCTCCCGTTACCCTTCGGGTACGGAATCCTAAAAAATGAGCACTTAACTTACCTATTAGAACGGTCATCTTCAGGACTCTCCCGGATCGCCCAATCCTGTTGCCGATGGCTCAGTGGTTGGTGGTTGAGCTTGTCGCTCGGGGACTCAGGTTCGCTTCCCGACTCGTCGCCGCTGTCACCTGACGATGCTGGCTCGTCCTGCAACAAGCAGATGGTAACATTTAGAGATTTCGACAAACGTTCATTTTTGATCATCGTCGCGTCGCTCTGTCACCAGGAGTCTGAATAAATGCATCGGTGCAAGACTACTGCAGGCTGTATACAAGTTTCAAAGTTGGTCAAATTAATAATAAAAATTATGATTCCGTAGTAAACTTTAAACTTTCGCGATTTTCACACATTATTAACTTTGTATTGGGGTCTTACTCGCGATAACTAACAACATACCTTAATAAATATGTGCTTGACGTTTCGACGCCTCTGTAGGCTGTCGTGGTCACAAGCAGGCTATAGTATCTTAGAACATTGTCAATAAAACCAACAACAGCGTCATCTATTGAGCTGGCTCTCAAATAAGGAATGAATTTCAATGTTTTACACAAAGGCACAATAGAGGGCGGTGTCATCGCCTGTTATAAAGTCATTGTCATTGTGGGAGGTGGCAACACTGGTCAAAAACAAAATGTCTGCCGGCTACGTGAGCGCTTGTATTCAAAGCTTGTTCCGTAGTTGTTTTAAGAAGATTTTTGTATATTTTTGTAGCATCTAGTGCAGTAATTTTATTAGAGTTGAGTTAGGACTACTCCTCTGCAAATTACAGCCAACAAACTTTAGTGAAGTGATTAGTGTTGAGTGAGAATTCTTTCTTCTTCACGAAAGATTTCCTTAAAAACTATAGTGCAGTGATTAGTGAGTAAGAAGCAACGAAAATTAAAAAAAAATGTATGAAAAAGGAACTTTGTTTTATTCCATTTTGAATCAGTTTCTGGTTATTGCAAATATACTAAACAGCTAGCCGCAGACAGAATTTTTATCTCAATGTGTCTACCAACCAGGCTATATTTTGTACGTTGAGAAAAAATTACTTCGGTTTACTTATTATCACATTTACGTCTTTAGTAAAAATGTAAACCGAAGTAAATTTTTTTTTTCGTGCTAAATATAGCGTGGTTTGTAGACACATTGAGATAAAAGTTCTGTCTGGGGCTAGCTGCTAACGATGCTATAGCAGTGTTATACTCGTATATGTACATACTTATGCGTATGTTTACACCAGACATTAGTTGAGAGCTTAGCCGCTTGGCGGCAGCACCAGCATTGCCTGTGAAGTTAGCCAAGTTTCGTATCTATTCCCGGTTTATACTCTTATCTATGGTCATAAGCTAACTGACGAGAGTAGCAGCAAAAATGTCCTTGGCGAGCCGGCGGTAGGTAGCACATTATTTTTTCTTTTTCCTACCCGCACTTTGTCTTTTGTTAATTAATTGTTTCTTTCGTCACACACGACACACAACACTAACAGTATCGCGGCAAATATTCAAAGATAAATTCCGATTTCGAATTCGGATTCCGTACATAAGGAATCGTCGCTATAGTGCTTATTTGTCCGAAGTACCAGACACATAACTTTACACTAGAGCTTTTTTATTATTATTTTGTTAATAACCTAATATTTTTCCAAACTTGCTTAAGCTTAAGCTGAAAAATTCAAAATATTACAAAGAGTACAGGCATTCACCTAAACATTTAAGTTTGTCGCTGGACATAGAACAAAAATGCAAAATTAAAACTGCGGACATTTAACAACGTTAAGTTAAGATTGAAATAAAATAAAAAAATTATAATCATTTACCTGTTGCCTTACGAGAGACAGATAACTTGCACAATTTCAAAATTACTCTTAAAAACCTATTAATAAAAAAAGCCTACTACACAATTGACGAATTCTTGAGTGATGAAGATTTTGAATAGTATCTTCCTGTCCTGTCATAAATGCTTAATATTGGATTTTTTATTTTCCATGAATGCCTGTATTGTAAAACGTTTCATGTTTACTATTTAGGAGAAGTTATTATTATTGTTTCTTTAATAAATTATGTAATGTAGTACCTAATGTAATGCATGACTTTATTTAAGATTAAAAATTTTTATGTCTACAAGACGCAACATATCCGGCTCATAATGTATGTTATATCTTCTAACTTACCTATGTTGACAAATAAATGATTTGATTTGATTTGATTGAACAAGTTGCAGCTTCGCAAATAATGTGCTAATTTGTTCTAAGAGTCAAACACAAACAACATGGCGGAACTACGTCGTGAGAATGAAGGGCTGTGATTAGCAGATTGAGCGGAGATTGAACAACTTAGCACGCATTTTAACACGTATTTTTTTGTCTGTTTGATGCGAAGCATTATTTTAATTATTTTTCTTGTCATTTACGCGATATTTTTGTAAAAATCAGGGATATACACCAGTTTATACTGGCCATCTTAATGAAGACCTAACATTTATTTCATTCCATTGTTTCTCCTTTGCGCGTTATTTTGATACTTAGATATTATGAATAACGATTCGGAGCGGACTCGTAAGTAATAAAATAACTCGGAAAAGAGTATGAATATGAAGTACCCCACTTTTTCCCCAGTTTTTCCAAAAACATCACGATAAAGGCCAGAAATATATTTAAATAAGCACTATTAGCGAATGCCGAATTGTTTGTCAAACGCTAACATTTAATTTTTGTCGCTTTATTGTTGCATCTGTATCTATATTGTTATTTTAAATAAAATTGAATTTTATATTGTTATTATCGAAACATGTGTTTTGCATGAAGCATGAATATTGATAAATTATACAAGCATCGACCTCCATTAGTCTTATTGTGCATAGTGTTCGTAAAAAGCCTATTATTTAGTATTGTAGATTATTGACATCGTATTACAAAATGTTAACAAAACGATGCACAGAAACCCTTTTAAAATAAAATAAATTAAGGAGTAATAGAACAATACATTCGGAGAAAAATTCTCGAAAAAAGATTTTACTCAGAACAGTAAAAAGGTCTGCTGAAAAAGTTTACTTCTTAGAGTGAACGGGTCCCGTAAAATAAAAAATATATTTATATTTCATAAAATATAAGGTAACTTTCGTTTATACTGCCTTATTCATACTGAAGACTCAGTAAGTGATCAGGACCAAAGTTTAATGACCCTATGTGTGAAATACGCAAAATGAAATTTACACTTCCCATACTAATTGAGTCGAGGTTGTTTTTGAGAAAGTATACAGGAACAAAAAACTACTTTACGTATTTCGAAAACAAGGTCATTGAACCTTAGTACTGACCACTTACCGAGTCTCCAGTATGAATTTAGCTATATAAACTAAAGTCACCTTACTTAAATTGCTCAATAGAACAGAATGCAGCCCTTATTCTACATGAAATTTAAATAAATTTGCCTGATATTTTCAACCACACAAAACAGCATAATTCACGAAGGGGTGCCACATATTTTTCTGAGTGTGTTCTGTCACTAAAACTTAACATTCGTACACCCTCTTTTCTCCCACGATTTCAACGCCCAAATAGATGTTGAGCCTAGAACCCGTACTTCAGGCACAAAGACATGCTTTTTAGGATTTTCAGGTGTAAATTCAAAGTGTTTTTCTTCACCGTTCAGCAAGTTTCAAAATTCTATGGATATAAATTACATGCACACAAATTTCGAACCTTCTTGTTGCCCGCTTGACCGGCAGAACTCAAACCCAAGTCTCCCGATTGAGAATCATATACCGAAAAAACAACAGCTGCCTACATTTCTAGAATATGAAGTAATAAAAAACCAAAGATGATTTCCATATTAAGGGTTCAAGATGTTTACACACGAAGCAAGCACGATCGGCCCAGCCGTTTCTGCGCTATATCGTGGACAAACAAACACCCAGATATCGCTTTAAAGGCTTTCACAGAACCCTAAAAGAGGCACTTTACCGAAAGCCCCCCATTTCACTTTAACACAACCATCTACCCTTAACAGAGCACAGGTGTTACCAAACCTAAAGCACTTGACAGCGTTTTAGCAGAGAGGGAAAAAATAATTGAGCTCCGCTAGGGTGGCAACACTTACCTACTTAGCCTTAAGTGGGCACTCATCTTTCCGTCTCGCAATACTCGTTCATCAACTGAGTTGCGGCTTACGTCAGAAGTTATACTTTACTAAGCGTAGACTTTGTCTTTTTAGGACTACGCTCATTTATTTGTATACTTGTTGTATTTTTTGTCGCTGAAAGGCCGAAACTTAGAGTTAGTCATTCTACACGAACAACTTTTACTATTATTAACTTTGTATTAGGGTCTTACTCGCGATAACTAACAACATACCTTAATAGATATGTGCTTGACGTTTCGACGCCTCTGTAGGCTGTCGTGGTCACAAGCTAACTGACGAGAGTAGCAGCAAAAATGACCTTGGTGAGCCGGCGGTAGGTAGCACATTATTTTTCTTTTTTCTACCCGCACTCCTACCCACAAAACTTTTACTATAAAGCCAACCCTGAAATCGCGAAAAAAACTGTTCAGCTGTTCGATAGATTTTTGGTTGATTTTAGATTAGCTCTACAGTAAAATTAGTTTATACATATAGACGAGAACCTATCTCCAGTTTTCGTCTTCCAAGCGTCTAATAATCCAGCCTGTACAGGGGTAAATTTTTGACACAGCCCTCATTATTACCCCTTAATTCGACGGGTAACAAAAAGCTTTGATTCTATTGGGGTCATCACCCAATAAAATCTCCTTTTAGACTTAAAATGCCAGTAAATTAAAAATATCAAAATCCTTTGAATCCTTCTTTTTAGAAGTTCAGTACCGAGGCTAGTAATAAAAGCTCCGAAAAATAAATTAAATATGAGAATTTTCCATTTATGAATGTTACTGCTTTAAATACTACACAACACATAATTTTGCATAATAAAAAAGAAACTGCCGACTATCGGTCAAAAAACGGCAACACTGCCAAAGTCCTAAACAATTAGCAAGTGAGTCAGATCGTACTTTCTTATCTAAATTGTTATACAGAGGCCTTCTTAAATAGGTATCCTGTATACTAAATCCCACTATCCCATCCCACTAATATTATAAATACGAAAGTTTGGATGTTTGGATGTATGGATGGATTGATAGATATTCGTTACTCTTTCACGCCGTAGTTACTGAACCGATTGGGCTGAAATTTTGCATAATCGTAGTTATAGACCTTGATTAGGACGTAGGCTACTTTTTATCCCATAAATCAGTTTCCATGAGTTGAAAATGTGGTTTCAAGTTTCTATAGAAAAGTGATGTGTCACCCTTTCAAGCCGTACCTATTGAACGGATTGGGCTGAAACTTTGCACAAATAAAGTTCTAGATCTAGAATAGGACAAAACTACTTTTTATCCCATAAATCTGTTCCCGTGAAAAAGCTATATAAGAGACATGCAAAATGGGAAACACAGAGGCGCATAACACACACATTTCACTAGGTATGTTTACTGTAGGTAAATATTGACAGATTTTATAGAAGTACACAAAAACTAATTCAACGCGGGTGAAGCCGCGGGCAAAAGCTAGTGAAGCAATATGGCATCGGGTGACACGAGATGACAATTTACACCAAGTTGAAAGATGGCCTTGCGAAGGAAATAAATTAGCGACAAAGGCGTGAAAATAAGAGAATACGAGACTCGATTAATGAAGAAGCAAAAGAAGTGTGTTGAGACCGCAGCAGATGGAGATAATCTGTAGTCTCTAGAAGCTCGTCGAAAACAAGCAAGATTAATTACTTATGTACTGTAGTGTAGGTAGCAATCTTAGGTCATATTATTAGATTATAGAACTCTTTGGGCTCGTTATTGGTTGGCAATCGGTAATATTTATGAACATTTGTACGTCGTATTGATAGATTTATCAAAATATTCTAAAAATGAAATGATGTCTCGTGAAAAGACAAAGAAACGAGCAGAGTTCTAGGATAGATCGATCCAGAGCTTCCCCTGGAATGTGTTCAGTGATAGGTTAATGTCTAGGATATTTAAATAAATACTGAAGAAGTGAAGAAAACCTTTGATTCAACAACCTCGATCCCTGTAGTACGATTATAGACATCTACGAGGACATACAAGTCAATTCACGATTTTCCGTTAAGAAGTAGGATGATATCTTTAAACGTCTTCTTCTTTCTTGAACCTCCTTTTTAGAACTCCTTACCCGAAGGGTGCCAAACGGGACCCTATTACTAAGTCTCCGCTGTCTGTCTGTCTGTCCGTCTGTCACAGGGGTCTACAGCTTCAACCGTAATAGGTAGAAAGTTAAAATGTTCACAAAATACGTGTTACTGACCTCTACCACGACAAATACCAAAATATTATTCCCCTGGTGTGGGACGCGACTTGTGTTGACACAGTTGCTCCGTCCCACTTACAGGTGACCTCGTCACAGGCCGGGACGGCGGCAGCGTCTGCGGAGGAGTCGAAACGGCGCAAATATGTATCCCTTGGCGTAGGATACATATTTGTGCCTTTTGGCGTTGAAACCCTCGGGCCGTGGGGGCCGGGAGCGCGGCAGCTCTACAAAGAACTGTCGTCGAGATTGGTCGACGTTTCCGGAGATCCCAGGGCTGGCGCATACCTCGGCCAAAGAATTGGCCTAGCAATTCAACGAGGTAATGCTGCCAGTATCCTGGGTACTCTTCCACGTGACGACAGCGATTTTGGCTCAATTTTTTATCTACTTTAATTAAATATTTTTCCATTGTAAGAAGATTAAAAATATTAAAAAAATAATTAAGTGGGGTCCAAGAAACCTTGACAAATTGCATTATTTTATTTCTTTTGGCTCTAATTTAAAGACGGTACATACAAGTTTTAAATTTGGTCAGATTGTAGGAAATACTCTACAGTAAGATAAAAAATAACAAAAGGTAGGGTTCCGTACGCAAACGGAGCCAATTTATTTGTAAGGCGCTACCAATTTAGCGGTTTGTTTTTGTAACCTTGATGTTGCTTTGGCATGTGTTGTATATTGTTGTTAGGGTTCCGTACCCGTATTTTAGGCTGGTACGGAACCCTTTGTGCACGAGTCCAACTAGCACTTGGCCAAATTATTACTATATTGCTTCATATCTTTCCATATCCATTCTCAATATTAAATTAATGCATGATGTCAAAGAAAAACATCATTATTTTTAGAAAAATAATTCAATCTTTCGTAATTTTTATACTAATACGCTAAGAACAAGCAAAAAAGAAACGAAATTATACTCAAAAACTCCTATTCTAAATCTTGAACCTCAAAATAATCAGTTAATGCGACGCGACGCATTGGAAATTTTGGCGACATGGATCCCCATTTTTCTCAGCAATAAAAAAACACATGTAATTGCCAATTTATATAATAGATTAAGCATTTCATTGACATCATTTTGCCCAAACTGATGTTTTGAAGAGAAACGTACTAGGTATGGCCCCCAAGATATTTAATAAATTGCCCGCTAGATTACGTGAAATAACCAACATTAAGATTTTTAAATCTACCCTTAAACTTATTCTGCACGAAAAATCTTATTATTCCATTAAAGAATATTTGGAAGTTGTTGATTTACATTAAGCGTTGTGATCGGATTCTTTAATAAAAGTGCTGGATGCTATACGATTGAAATGCATGTACGTGACTGATTGTTCCTTAATCTAATTAGGACATTTGTTTTTGTGTAATTAGTTATTGACATTTTGATTTGCTTTAGTTTAGTTTAGTATTTTAATTTTGTTTTTAAATTAATATTTGTATACCTTTTAGGCTGAACATAGCTGGATCACTTTATTACTATATTATCAATATAACCTATGTTGTACAAATAAAGACATTTGAATTTGAATTTTGAATTTGAAGATTTAGTTGATTGATTAATTTTCATAGCAGAGAAAAAAATATTTATAAAACCTCTTTTAAAACAGAGATTTCTATTTTACTGACAAACGGGACCGAATGAAGCCTCTAAGTTTTTTATTTAAATTAGTCTACAAATACACTTCAATATGGCCGATTGGATTTATTAAATTACTTATAGTTGTCATTTTAAATGAAAAATACTGTTTTGCCGCATACGACCTTACGGCATAAGCTAGTTCGTGAGCGCATATTTGTATGGAGTAAGTCCCCCTCACTCCACTCCCCTAAGGCGCCGATTTGAAATTAAAAGTTTATCAATGCCTCGCCTTAACCAAATACCCCGTACTTATCACCTATCGAAGGCACTAGTTACACCTTACGAGGGTGTAGCGGCTTAACGGCAACACCGTGTGAAGGGCCGGAGGGTGTTCCAGTAATGCCAACTCGATTTTCACCAATTTCCCACCGATATGGAGGCGAATTGATGCGGGCTTCGGGGCTGGTTGCCATGAACGGGCGGTTGACACGCTGCGGTTTGACGTGGCGTATTTTAAAAATTATTAGTTAGATCTTCTGTCTTTATTTGTTGGTGAGAAATTGTTTTCAAGGCTATATGGCTAATTATGTTTAGTTGGATACAATATTTTGTCTTCGACTTCGCCTTCTACGTCTTCGTTTGACATCGAGTTTCATTTGAGTCGAGGTTGTTCTTGAGCAAGCATAGAGGCACAAAAAAATATTTTTCGGATTTCGCAAACAGGGTCATTGAACCTTGGTCTTGACTACTTGCCGAGTCTACAGTATGAATTTGGTTATATAAGCAAAAGTTACCAAAAGATGGTACCCCAAAATCTAAAGCAGTGTGATTTTGTGGGTTTGCATGATTCGTAATTTTTCTGAAATCTTCAATTGATTGCCGCTCAATTGGAATCTCAATATTTTTTATGTCACAATTACGATAACCGGATAAAATCATTCGCGATAGACAGTTCTAACCTTCGTTCGCTGTATACCCGTGTCGCGGTTGCCTAAGTCGCGTTATGCCTAGTCCAAACGAGGTGTAGGCGTATTGTGACTTAGGTCAATTGCTTTTTAGTTCAATAGCGATAAATGCCTAGTGAGACCAAAGTATAAGTAACAAATACAAGCGGGCTGAAACGAACCACCGCCAAAACATGGTTAAACTCGGTTTATGACAGTCGCGATCGCACCGCAGTTACGTACGCACGTTGTCTCTGACGTTCCCGCGCATTTCTTAAATTATGGCATGAAATTACAGAGTATGTTGTGCATTTTATGGTTGCTTAAATACAACTTTTATAATAATAATATAGCATTATCAAATACGTAAACAGTCAGTTGGCAGCCCTAGGGCGTGTTTAAGCGCCGAGCGGCCGTAGGTATTGATTTCAAGGACACCGCCTAGTTAAACTACTGTTGTTACCTATACTGTGGTGAGACTAAGGTTCATTGCGTTTTGGTTCAAGAGCAAGATAGACCTTTGCTCGCTGTACACCAGCTTGCCTAACGCCAGTTTGTGGAAGCCATAGCGGTAGCGGTACGTACCATGACTACACCTCCAGCTGAAACTTTTATTATCGTTTCTTCTCAATTGGAACGAACCGGATATACCACTTACTAAAGATACGCACAGTAAAGAACACATCGAGCTATGGACATTGGCCTCTGTATCCATCTTATATCCTTTACTACAGAGACTAATGTCGTACTGCAATTGTATAACTTGGCGTCTTCTTTCACTTGTACATAGCTTACTTATCAAAGATATCATAGAAGTAAATGTAAATACTTTGCATGATGAAGTCAAGTTTATCCTGGATTCGATAAGAGGGCAAAACGTGCAATAAAATGTACGCCTCTTATACTAATTGACTCGGGCTTGTTCTTAAACAAATACAGGGCCACAAACAAATATTACCTTGGTCCTGACCACTTACTGAGTCTCCAATATGAATTTGCCTATACCAACCAAAGTCACCATTTAAAGTCATATATTTTTCCCACTTGGCCATTTATCAAACACTAGAAAATACGAATTAAATACGAACGCAGAAAAAAATGTGAGTTCTGTGGAGATCTGGATAGCTCAGTTGGTAGACCATCGCCTGGTAAGTGAGAGGTCCCAGGTTCAAATTCAGACTCAGAGCTATCCAAATAAATTTTCCTTTAGCGTATCTATACCACGAGTAATTATATTATCAAATTACTTATGTTTACATATGAACGTCTCTATGGCCGAGTGGTGGAGCGCTCGCCTGCTAACCAGAGGTCGTGGGTTGAAGCTGCTGGTCCATTTGTGCCCAAAGTACGGCGATAGGACTCACTGAGATGTAATAATCGTCGGTGAAAAGCGGGTGTACCCCTTGTGGTCTGTGACTTACATTTAACAGTTTACACTTGGTGACACCTCTAACACTCCGGGGATTCATGTCGTGAAGATATATATGTTTATCTTGTTACGTTTACTTGTTTACCCACAAAATTCTCAAGTGTTTGTTATATAATTTCACTGGACAAAAACTTTGGCATCTAACTTATTCTATAAGTAACTCTCAGAAAAATTAAAAATACAGTAATGTAAATAACCAATTGTACGGAACTATTTACTTTTGAAATTCCGTTTCAGCGGAAGAAGTAGGATCTACTGAATTTGCTCTCGGAAATGGGATTTTAAGGAAAACCAGCTCTTTGGAAATTTACTCGTAAATATTTAAGAGTGCGAGGCAAATTTCTCCTTTATCCCTTTCGTGATTTATCTAGAGCTTTTACTTTCTTAATTATATGAGTAATAGTATAAAATTTTCTTTATCTTTTGATAACATAGCAAACCAAGTAATAACCAGTTATCGTCCCTATATACTAACTAAGTTGTAACTATAAGAATCCAATCAAAATCTGTTCAGTATTTTACGGGGAAAGGCGAATGAATGCCCGCCTGACTTGGTCTAAAATATTGCATTATTTAGAGTACATTATAAAATAGAAAATATCAATTAGAAACAAATTTCAAGCAAGACAAATAATTCTGAAAAATTGCGGGTCAAAATTTGAATCTGCGACCTCTTGTTTACACGGCAAGTGCGCTACCAACTGCACCACCGAGGTACTCAACCTAAGCCGTTGAATTTTTCCATCATACTGTATACCTGTATTCCTTAAATTTAATCAAAATTATTATGTTTTCAAAAATGGTTGTTTTGTCCACTGCATCGTTGGTAAAACTTACAGCAATTACTATTTGGAAAAGCGTAATGTACAACCCGGTCACATTATCTCGAGACCCCGCTGGAATGCGAACCACCCGCCCCGTTCTCCTTTCACCTCCCCGCGCTCGCCGCGGCGCGTCAGTACGGCACTTTCGTTGCCGATACGCGTCGACTTGTTTTCGTGGTATATTTTTAAACATTGCATTGTTACGTTTGGACTTTTATTGTTATTTTGTTATTGCTGTTATGTTAAAATATTGTTTTTGTTGCAACTTTGGACATTTTTGTTAAGTTTGGACATTTTGGTTTAGTTTGGACATTTTTGTTACTATTTCGTTGCTTTGAAGTGGGACAGTGAAAGTTTTTTCAAATATGGGAAAAACTATTCACAGTGAAGCAAGAAATTTAATCCTGAAAGTTCTCGCTTTCTTTGAATCAGCGAAAGCTAACAAGCAATTCGTAATACCTGTAGATCAAGTTGTTAAGCGAACCTGTGCTGCAACAGGAATATCAAAATGTACTTTGATGAGAATAAAAAAGGAGGCCAAAGAATTGCGGCATGCGTCACTGCAACATGCTACACCGAGTACGAGTACTAGTCAAGGTTCTAGCAACGATACACGTGAAGAAAAATTGTCAACACCAAGTAAAAAGCGTAAGAAGTACAAAAAAAAATCGAAATTGATGATTTTGACATCTGTGCCATACGTAATATTTCACTCAATAATTTCATTTATTTTTCATCATTTTAATCATATCATTATAATAATATTACCGACATTAAATTAATTAACACAATATTTGTTTTGTTGGAAATCTTATTGTTTATAATAATATCCTACTAGAGGATGCTTGTTTTGCGCACCATATCTGAGCGCCGACGCGACGTGACGTCATCGACGCCAGGTCTCGAGATAATGTGACCAGGTTGTACCTATATGCAATACAATAACAATTTCGTCTATACAGTAATAGTTTAGTTGAGACTTTTGTGGTGTAGATGTGTGTATGTCCTTATATCGTTACAAAACAATGACAAATTAGCTTAAAGAGTAGGAATAAAAATATAATGAGTATTTTAATTAATAAGGTTCTTTTCAGGGTTTAAGTTAAGTTGAAAATAAAATTTCCCATTTTCCGCCCGAAATTCTGTTGTATAAGTTTCCTAGAAGCACTCACCTAGTTTGGGTTAAGCAGAAAAACGGAAATTGTGATTAAAAACTCATTTTTCTTTAGCTTTGATAGCCGCCTTAAAGGCTTAAGGCGACTGGGTTTAATGTTAATTCAACCCTTTCAAGTTTTATTTAACTGAAAAAGTTAAATAACTCTAAGCGGCGCGAGTAAATAATGATTTTAAAATGGTGGCTTGGAGCCTGGAGGTAACCATATATTTTAAAGTCTTAGGGCCGCTTGGATGACATCGCCTAAATACGTTTAGGAGCATCCATTTAAGACCTAAAAACCATTTAGCGTCTTGCACAACTGTATTTTAGTTGCTTATCATATTTAGCGAGCTGTCAAACTTAAATGCCCAAAAACGGCTGTTTAACTTTTTACTTAACCTAAAAGTTTCATGTTACTAAAAATAAAAGCTTTAGAAATGGATTTATTTTCTGATGATGACGGCGAAATTGTTCAATTTATGGAGCGAGACAAATATTTCGAGAGAAGTAATTTGTTTGAAAATATTCCCGAAGATAAATTTGTGATGTTTTCCACAGACATATAATTATTAGTGTTTTCGTTCATTAAATTCATTTTCAACACAAAATTTCTTACTGTATGCAAAATTCTAACCAAACTAAACACAGGGATGAGAAGAAGGAGGAAAAGTTTTCTTTTAATTTCCTTGTTGTTACATTATCCGGTTCAATTCACGCAACTTTTCTTGTCCGAAACGAAAAAACTCGCTGAACGCGTAAAACGGAACGTCGGAACTGCTTTACCGACGCACTGATTCAGATTAGTTAAGAAACTACAGTAACAATGTTGTGCAAGACGCTACTTATTCCATTTAAGCTAAATGGATGGATATTCATGGTTAGTTAAACAAAATTAGTGTTAATTTAAATCAAATGTTGTGTAAGTGGCCCTTAGTTGTGTAGGTAAACTAGATCATTATGAACACAACCAATCAAAGACTTTAGAGTCCTCTTCACTTAAATAACGTAAGAAGTTAAATAACTTGCTTTATGTAGGTATAAAGATATATTACGTAATTTACTTCATCAAAATGCTAAAACATTTATTTAGTTTTATCCGAAAGATGGTTTGTTTGTACTTTAAAAATCGCCTGCAATAATCATGATTGAAGAAATCATTCACAACAAAATCTCAAATGTATTTGTATAATTCCTGGTATCAGTGAGGTAATTAGCTAGTATCGTCAGACCCATCAGCTGGGGTTCAATTGTTAATAAATACAAACGATGATTTCGTAGTACTCGCTGCGCGCGCGCCGATACGATCCTACTTTTTATCGTTGGAGGAAAGTGGATGAGACTTTATTGACGATTACTTCCACATTAAAAATGTTTTTTTTTTACCTTCGACGAGCTGTACTTAAAACTCGTTTTATCATATTTTGAAACTCGAAAATCATTGAATAATGAAGCCTATAAAAGATGACTTTTGTTTATAGAGCCAAATTCATACTGGATTATACTAATCGACTCTATGTATATAGACTGTTCTGAAATTATTTCGCAAACAATGTCATTTAACCTTGGTCCTGCCACTTACCGAGTCTCCAGTATGAATTTGGCTATATAAACGAAAGTCACCTTATATTTATTGATATAGCAATGAGCGATAGAAACCAGAACTAAAAACGAAGATCCAGCTCTTATGTCTCGCTAATTTATGCTTTATACCTTTATATAACTTTGATCTAGCTTCATTTGTAAGATCGCGACGCATTACAATTCAGATAGTCCGTGGTTCTACAATTAAAAATAAGAATCCATCTACAACATTCAGGATTAAGTCAAGTCAAAGTAAAAAAATCAAGAGGCGATTGATATAATAAACCACTTTTCCACTGAAATTTAATCAAAAAAATTGTAACGATACACAACTATCTACTCTAGAATTATTTTCACTTTTATTATGGGGCTATATTTTACTGCTATACAAAAATCTGTCATGCACAAAATAATTATGAACAAATGCGAAGAGAGGAGACAAGAGATCTAAAAAGCTCGAAATCCAGCTAAAACAATTTTCATCGTACTTATCCACACCGTCAGCAACACAAGTTGGGCAAAGCGCGTGGGCGACTCCTTTATTCGCCCGCGGCTCTAAATAATAATAATTGCCCAACAGTCAGAGCTAACTAACTACCGTTTAGCGTAGTCGCCTTTCTTCTGTGCATCTGATAAGCCGACTATGTGTGTACTGGCAGCAGTGAAAACGGTACTTCTTAAGCACAGGAATTATTATTTAGAAACGGGAAAATTTGATGTATCAAATTTTTGTGGAAATTATTTTATTACACACAGAATTATAGTTTTATGTTTCATCTCTTGTGGATCGGTCAATATTTTTAATCGACATAAGCCGATTCTGAAGGTTTTAATTTTAGCTTTTTTGCTTACATAACCAAATTTTCTTCATTCCAAATAGTTAACAAGCTACATCAATTTGGGAAAACTTAAGTTTTGACAGCACCAAAAATAAAAGTTTAGAATCGACTTGTAAAATTTTCTCAATTTCGAAGATTGAGAAGTTACTGAAATACATTATTTAATTTATAATATAAATTTTCAGGTTACAAGTGTTTAATCGACTACCTTATTTCCTGTCGCTACTAACCCGTAAATCCCTTTTGGTAAAGTGTTTGTAATCGCTCTCTTGTTCCATTTGTGGCCCCCTCGCCAGTGGCTGTCAACTTTCCACCGATGACGTCAAAAACGAGCAAGCTACTATAGAAAACATTTCATTTAGTTAATACAGTATGATGATACGTTTCATTAAATAAATAAGGAAACAAACATAATAATGAGAACGTAAAAGATCGACCAAGTGCGAGTTGGACCCGAGGCCCGAGAGTTCCGTACCCTTCAAATGAGTAAAAACGAAACTTAAACAATTTGAACAGAAATTACAAACTTATAGTTAAATAAATTTTAATAATATAAGCGTAACCAATTTCGATCACTTTATGCGGTCGGTGTCTTACATTGATAAATATTTATAATAATATAATATTAAAAGGTAAATATAAATAATAAATAGTAATAACAAGTGGTCATGAATAATATTCAATGTAGATAGGATATAAAAATTCAATGAAGCATAATTTCAAGTTGAAGTATTATTTCAAGTTTAGGTGAGGTTTTATTGTGCTGATTTCTCCCACAGATCAGTGTGGCCTGTTCAATAAAAAATATCAAACAATACTGCACAATTAGGTTGGTTTTCATTATTTGTTCTTTAAATTCACTATATGGCACATAATCATACAGAAATTACAAAATCCTAACTAGTTAAATGTTTGAGATAGAGCCCGTAACAAAAGTGGTCTAAATTGAAAACCGACGTTTTTGATGTTAAAAAAAAGAAATTAATATTTGTCAGACAGTGACGCTCCAAGTTTCAAGGTAAAAAATAATCTTATTCATCTCCTTTTACTAGTATTGGAAAAAGTATTTAATTGTATTTTAAAATCAATATTCGGTTTCTGGTATACATTCTACTCAAAATATCCAAATTACAGGTCTGTAACATTAATTTTGAACTGTAAAAGTATACTTTATGTATCTATTTCACAAAATAACCTATTTGAATTTGTAACTCATTCCGGCTATAAGCTAGAGACCCGTGACATACGGACGGACAGGCAGTAGACATAACTAGGGCTCGGTTTCGCCCTTTTACTAGTATAACAATTACAAAAAGCCGTACCTTTTTGATTCACAAGTGTAAATCCCCAGGCAAGCACCGAGAGTATTTTATTTCCGAATATCGTATTCAAGAATATCACACACGAGATATAAATCAGTTGTGGAAACCAACGAGACAGTTCGGCGTGAAAATATCGCCATTAACCACGAAATTCAATGCTCAGCTGTTTAAGCAAAACTGGAGTACAGTTCCGTTGCGTCATTATGCGTTTAGGTACAGTTCCTTTATAACAGTGTCTCGTGATCGGTTCGGATTCTTAGATGTTCTTTATGTAAATAAACGAATGGAAAAACCTTTTTCGTAAACTTATTAAATCACTATAACAATATAAGGTGCACTGCAGACGTGGCAGATATTTTTATAGGACCTTTTATAATACTGTACAATATGACTGTGAAAAAAACACTTGACTTGCCTTTACAACCTAACTGTTATCCCTAAGTCCTAGTTAAGTTTCTTAAGTAATTCAGGTCAATTCAATTTATTATTTACTATCGTAATGCAGTGTAAGATAACGCCAAAACAAATAGAGGTGGATCTAACTTGAAAATATCTATATCTAATACAAACAAAACCTTTATGAATAATTACATTTAAGTATACAATTTCTCGTTCTAGTAAATATAATGAAATGATTATGAACGTTTTGTAAACAAATGCAAATGTAAGCAAATGTAAGAACGTGCACTAATAAATTACCCACAAAGTAAAAGGCAATCTTAAATTAGTCATATTGATGCAACACGCTATTCCGGAGCTACCAAAAAGACATTTGATGCAAAAACTTTTTTTTTATATAATTTTACGGAAATAAATAACTTTTGGAACTGAAAATTGAATGTTTTTTGGTTTGATTGGCGATTGGATTGGCGATTTACTAAAGAAGGGCCAAGCTTCGCTTTTCTTGGTCGACGAACGTGGAAGAATGGAAATCGTACAGGTTTGTAGACGATGGTGATCTATATGTTTATGCTGACTCCTGCAGGGAGACGACGTGACTGAGTAGTCAAAGTTGTTAATTTATACAAAATTTCCTAATGTAAGTTATCGATACTCCACAGCACCAGTTACAAAGACAATCGCTGTCGATTTAATCTTTCAGATCGTGTCTGATAGGCTGGAGATGCCGCGATTCAGCTGCTAATAAGCCAGATTTGTACCATTCCTTACACCGTACATCGAATGATATACCGTGCATTGTACTTGTACCTGTTGTATCATATTATACATCTTTGACCTAAATTCTGGATTCACGGATAAAATTAATCCAACCCTGAAATAGTGTTATAAATAATAATTGAAGATGCCTTCTGTAACGCAACATAAATGTCGGCGTGTAACGGCGTACTCTGCTTTCCGCTAAACACGCGATCGTAAGAAATTAATCCGCTGTTTCGCGAAATAAGCAGAAACTTTACCAGAAAGGTCTTTCAATAAAGTCAAAAATAGGTGCGACCACGACGCGGACAAGCGAAGCGACCCCGCCTGGTTGAAACAAAAAATAATGTCGTATGGATGTTTACGCTATGATTTTCGTTATTTTCACGAAAAAACTGTTTTTGCCATTATAAGACGACATAAATATGTACATCTAAGTAAAAGAAAAAATCATAATTCTAGGCAAACGTTTTCAATGTAACGTAATTTTATGGCAAACACGTATCTGTCAAAAAATCTGTATAACAAATTAATCATCTGTCAGAAAATAACACCAAAAAAACAATCATCTTTCAACGGAACTTAAAGCGAATATCTAATTTTGATATTCCCAGTAGTTCGATTCTCATAGAAATCAGCAAACGTAATGGAACTAGTGCGAACGAAGGAGAAAATAACCTTAACTATCGCTTTATTTTGTTATATTTTTAACAAAACGATTCAGCATACATATATACACACAATATTCTGTAGTTTTGTTGTGGAGTTTATAGAGTCTGTTTGCAATCAATTGTCATGATTTGGAAAAATTAAATACAAGCTTTCGGGTATAGGTACTTACTTCATCAATATACTCGTAAATTCAAACATCCAATCACAACATCTAAAAAATACTAACTATATCGTCACGACATATGAAACTTTGAAAGCCATAATCCACATTTGTTACACCCGCTTTTCACTGACTATTATAAACGTCCCAAACAATATTATAGTGTTTGTAAAAAAAGAACAATTTTCTATAACTTGAGCCTTTTAAATTTTAGAACCTACGAGTACGTATTTATTATAACGTAAATGGTACATACGTAAACTTAACTGCCGTAACGTCTCCACAATAAACCAAACGTAACAATAACAAATTATCAGAAGTTCAAACTACTAAATCTCACCAAGTTCACAGTGGCGGACTATGCTAGGGCCTTTTCAATACACAATTTGATTCTATTTACATGCAGACAATGAAGGAAGAAGAAGATTCAGTAATAAACTACGGATGTGGCAAATTCTGTTAAATAACTCTAAATCAGATGATGAGTATTTGTGGGTTTCAATCAATTGGAAACTTAAATCGAGATATATATTTTTTTACTTGTAAAAATCACGAACAAATAGGCATTTGGGGTTAGAAGTGGTTGTTCGTGTTTTAATTTGTTAATATTTTGTCCGTTGTTATCTCGTATAGAACTGGACTAATTTTAATCTGTTTGTTGCAAATGCTTTGTATCATCTCAAGGATGGTTTATGGCTAGGTATTATCGTTCCTGGTCACTAGGAGGCGCTGCAGTAGAAAAATATTAAATTTGTCTTTGAAGAGATAAGAATGGAATTCAAACAAATATTTGAAATACAAACAACAATATAACAATCTGGGTGAAAGGAACAGTCAAAATGGCGCCCAAAATGAATTTTTCTCCAGTCGGGTTGAAAATATAAATATAATTTTATTTTAGAGGTATTTTTATCAATCCCCTGTAAGCGGAAGTGGTTCTGGCCGTGCTCTATTCTAGCGTAACACAGATCAAAGTTTTCTTTATTAACGAATAAGTATGTGGAATGACAGATAACACAATATTTAAATTTGGCGACGTCCCTCCATCTCCGTTATTTTCTAAAAATGCAGATAGATTTCGCACATGTTCGGTTGTACTTATACTGGTGTGATTTTACTAACAATTTAAAGTTAATAAGAGGAGGCCGAAATGTATTGAAAAATCTGTTTTTATTTCATTAATAATTTCTTACCAATATTTAAAGAAAATCATAGATAGTACAATTTACCTTGAAATTATGATTACTTAAATATTTAATGAGTATACCAATTATTTATAGAACATTCATTTGTATGACACCAACAAAATTAATATTCACGTCACTTTAAACTATTCATAAAGTATTAACATATTAGATAGTATTCAATATGTTCATGGATCAACAATAAATTCGCACTCAAAAATCAAATTTAAAAAAGCCTTTCGTGTCACCCCATTGCCGCATCCGACCTGAATACTCATTGTCCTCAACATAACTCCCAACTGTTTCAGTGGATTCGCAGCAAACAGCTTCACAACGTGAAATATCGTTTCATTTTGTCGACTCCTGCGCACAATTTACTGCCCTTTATTGTCCTTTTCTTGCCGACTGTAATTAAACGGATTGTTCCGCGATTTGAATTGAGATATTGGCTTTTTATTTGGCATTGTGTTTTGTAGAAGTAAAATAGATTTCTACGAGTATATTAAGCAATTTCAATTTTTGCTGTTATGTTTACAAAAAATTTCAAAAAGTTATTTATTTTTGGAACAATTTACTTGCCTCAAATATTTCTTGCGTATATTCATTGATATTTAAAAACGTTTTGTGTATAAAATAGCGATTTATTTATCATTTGATTTACAGAACCCTAAAACCGTCCAAGTAATTGGCTATCAGATATAAGGCGAACAGCACACATCAGGAGTGTTAAATTCAGGTGTCTCGTCAAGCTTATCTGGCTGCAGCGGAGCTCATCGACACCTTTGTACAATGGGCTGGGTGACACCTCGGTCGCGGCTTGGGAGACTCGGGTAGTCTACAACGCCTCTGCTATGTGGGAGTCTGGAGATAGCTTTAATGTTATTAAGTTGGAAGCGATAGATCTCGTTTTTAAACGCGTTGTTGTACACTATCATGTACAACGTAATGCATTAAATAATACATATTTTTTAGAAAATCCCATTGTCGCGCAATGACATAATCTTTATTTAATACTTACTATTAAAAAAAGAGAAAAACTCTGCGTGTGGGAACGAGACCACTTGCATCCAAATTAAACGAAAACGTAATATTTTAAAGAAGAATGACAAAAGAAATTAATTATGAAAGTGGAAGACAGCTCGACCGCCTTTGCAGGAAGCATGCCGACCAGATTGGCGACATACTGCACTGGAATAGAAAAAATTGTATGACTTGATTAATAGAAATGAAAGAAGCAAAAATGGTGTGCCAGGCAGGATCATAGCGTAGAGATCTATGTTCTCTGCCAACCCTTTTCGGAGACAAGTGTGAGTATTCTACGCTGATAAATTTAAAAAAAATCTAAACTTTAGGCTTGAAGGCTTGTCAGATTGTAATTTTTTTCGAATTGCGTGTCTTGTTTTTGAAGAAAGTAACAAAGTTTTATAATGAACCATGCAGGTTTAAAATTATTAAATTCAACGAATGAAACTTTGTAGGATGTTCCAAGGAAACCTTACTCTATTTCAGGACTGAACTTTATTTACAAAACCTTGTTTGTTCATACATTTAAAAACTACCTTTTTAATCCACCATAATGTTGGGAAACCTACAGACCCGATTATTATTCGCGATTAAATAAATCGTGAGTAGCCATTTCAATATCAATATTCTAGTGACACTGCTCACTTGGAAACACTTATGAAATGCCCTACTCGGGGCATTATGTCGTGATAATATGTTAGTGTGAGTTCTGTACGACGCTTTTCTATGATTTAGGTGCAACCCTAAGTCTCGAACCAAAATAAACCCGGTTCCTTGGTCCCCAGATCTGTATCTACACGACCGTGGCAGTGAGGCGGCGTGTTCGCTGCGCGCTCGTGCTCATATACCCGCTCTACACTCCAGACAACCCGGCAGATGTGTCACCGTGTTTACATCATGCGAAAATGGGTGCTTGTTTCTGAATATTTCAGATTGAACGGTTACAGATAGCGGGAATGCGTTTTTGTTTCAGATGCTGATAAAAATTACATCTGTGAGTAGTAATATTTACTTATGTTGGAGTATGTACATATACATACAGAGATACTCTAGGTAAGTAAAGTTCCGTTTTTCATCCGTGCTGCTGAAGTAAGGCGGCAACGGCGGCGGCGTCCATTTATCCACATATTCATAATCGAAATTACTTAGTAAAATACACGTGACATGCTAATTGAAGTTTCAGCGATCTAAACTTTTTTCATTTTTATCCATGAATAAACAAAAGCTTGTTTATAAAAATGTTTTCTGAAACCTGAGCCTTGGCATAAAATATACAAAACTACCTATCCAGATATATCACCAACACACTGAAAACAAACACTATATACATACATCTACCTCTCACTACACAGTAGACAGCCATATCTCCAGATACATCCCGCCATCCTTTTGTTCAACATTAGCGAGATTGACAGCTACAAGCCCCTTGTTACAACGATGCGTATCTGCGCCCGCGCACTCCCCCTCGCCCCTCACAGGCAAGCCGTGTAAATGGGTGCATAATAAGTGCCCATACAAAATCAACTTGATACATTCCGGGCTGGTATAATGGGGATTCTTGGACATGGTCCTTTTGCTGTAGTGTCGCGGGGAGGGGTCAAAATTGTAAAAAAGGAGTTTACGAAATGTTGAAGATACTGGTTGTTGAGTAGACGGAAAAATAAAGAACATACTTAGTTGGTCTACTAACAGTTTTATATTTAGTTATCATCTATACTAATAAAAAAGTAACAATAAAATAATGAATGTCGTATCTTTACATTGAATATTTTTGTGAAATTTTAGTGAAACGGGTTGTTGGTATTGTAGTGAGTCCAAAACCATTATTTTATGTATGTACTTATGTATGTTCCGTTTTAACTCGAGAACCACGCAACGGATTTGGATGCGGTTTTTTTATTATCATCGCAGTGACGCTGGTCAACATATAGGCAACATAAAGGGGTATTCATAATATAACGTCCAAGCCGAAAACGGGGCAGAGATTGAACAAACGCGAGCGGAGCCACGGAGAAAGGCTAGCATGACACAAAATGGTAGAGTAATGGGGATGATTGACAGATAAAAATGAACAACATTAATTTTAATTTATAGAAAAAATCCTACTTATCCTTTAAATAAGATTCCAATATGAATAAACGTTACCTTGTACAATTTGCATCTGAATAAGCATTTCGCTGTAAGGTTTGCCAGTGAAACAATCCCACAATTATGACTTAGGGCTCCATTAGATATAATGTGAATAATACCCGGCCTGGGAGTCGAACCTGCGACCAACAAAGGTGTCATTACTCAGGTATAACTTTCAACTTAACTAGCTATGATAATGATGTGGTAACGAGCTTCGCCGGGTTTGGTGGCGACATGGACTCGCAAACGAGAGCACATTCGGAGCCAAAGTGCTCTATCTTGACTTTATCACAATTTTGCTGGTTCTTAGTTGCTACCTTTTTAGGGTTCCGTACCCGAATGGTGCCAAATGGGACCCTATTACTAAACCTCCGCTGTCTGTCTGTCTGTCCGTCTGTCATGGAGGTCTACAGCTTCAGCCGTAATAGGTAGACAGTTGAAATTTTTACACGATACGTACGTATTACCATGGCCTTCACCATAAATAATAAAAATTTGAAAAATGTAAAAAACAAAGGATGTCCCCTAAGAAGTCATGAAAAAATCCTATTTTTTCAAGATTATTTGTTTTAGCTCTATCTTAAAGACGGCAATACATACAAGTTTAGCATTTGGTTAGATTGTTGTACATAGTCTAAAGTAAAATAATAAATAATGAAACTTAGGAATCTTTACTCAAAGGATGCCGAATCATTTAACATTTGACAGACGCTATCATTTTAGCGGTTTTTTTGACGCCTTTATGTTGCTATGGTATCTATATTGTTGTTTTTATCATGTTTCTTACCCGTTTTATGTGGTGGTACAGAAACATTTTGCGCGCGAGTCCTACTTGCACTTGGCCAAATTATTTCGCGCTCTTCAGATTTCACGTTTCACTCTTCTGTGTTTTTTTTTTCATTCGCTGTTTGTACATATCAAAAAACCGGACAAGTGCGAGTTGGACTCGCCCACCGAGGGTTCCGTACAAATTGTAAAAGTTTTAAAAATCTACAAAAAGATTTGGTCAGGTCACCCGTACAATTATGACCGCGCATACCATTGCTCAACCTCGATGATTTTATTATGATTTAATTACAAATGTATATTTTTAAGATTTTTTCATATACATGTATGTAGTATTGGACGGTATTACTTGCCAAATTTCATAGTTCTGGGTCAACGGGAAATAACCTATAAATTTTGATCCCCTTGAGAGTGTTGAAATATACGTTTTTTGCAGCCTAAAAGGCCGTATCTTTTTTTACGTGAATTTAGAAGTTTGATTTTTTCCCAGCTTCAAGGAACTGTAGATTTGAGTTTTGAGTATTTTAATGTCAACTCGATACCTCCTCGCGACGGACAGACGGACAGACGGACAACAAAGTGATCCTATAAAGGTTCCGTTTTTTCCTATTGAGGTACGGAACCCTAAAAATAAAAAAAACTCTCCGCTCATCTCCGCATTGGTGGATTCCGACCCTAAAAAAGGTTCTTCAAACAAAACCAACAAATACTTCCCGTTCGGGCACGCCAATTAATCAATCGAAACTTTTATTTCGGTTTTTCACCCAAAAAGGTTCCTCTCCAAATAGAACACGCAATTCCCTGAACTTATTTTAACAGTGGAAAACGCATTGGTGTGTTTATTTTCCTGTGAGTAGAAACGATTGTTCATCCGCTCCCGGTCACGTGACCGTCGGGGTGGACGGGCAGGGGAGGGGGGCGGTGGACTGAAAATTCCTTTGTGGCAGTTGAAGCGGTTATTGCAAATAATCGGTGTACTATGTTTGTTTACGGGTTGCTGCAAGTTTTTTGTGCCCTTGTTTTATTTACGTTTTTTGTAACAGTTTAGGGGCTGATACTGAAAGAAACATTCTAGAATTTTGAGTATGCGATTTCTAGCTTTTGTGTATAAGATTTATTTATTTACTAGCTTTTGCCCGCGGCTCCACCCGCGTCGAATTGATTTTCGTGGAAATAAGGAAAACAAAATAGTATGATTTTTTGAACGACAATATGCAAGGGTAACCATGTTTTTACCGAAGTGCTAAAAATAAGCCTAAACTCGAAGGGTCTGCTGTTATCCGTTGAGGAGATCCCGTACCATAACTTCTGATTACTACCAGTAGAAAAGTAAATTCCAAAAATGTTTAAATGACGATAACTTTATTGTCCAAGATCCGATTTTAATGAAATAAAGCCTATGTTCTATTCCAAATTAAGTTCTGTATAGTAATATAGATATCACTCACACAAACGCATTTTTCAGGTCTCTCCTTCTGGACTGTACCTAGCTACAAGTTATAAGCAATGGATACACCTAGCGTCTCTAGGCACGTTGCTTCAGGTAAAATACCACAGGAATAAAAAAATATCTGCCACATTTGGAATTACAACAAAATGAGTTAAATTAGCATTTATCCCATTTCGCCAGCAGCCACCTAAAGCCTGAACACGGAAGGCAGTCCGCTGAGTCGACTCCGCCGGACAATGGGCGGCGAGATGAAAGCCACTTAATATGCGTGACGTCACAGCCCTAATGGCGCGTGCGCCGATTGTAGACCAATAGCGACCATTGTTGCGCGATTTATTTGTCAACCATTATAAGTCCGTTGAATTCAAAAGGTTTAGCGATTTGCATATTGGAATATCGGTCCGTTATTCAAGTTGTTAAGCGCCTTTTCTGTTTCTCACTAGAGAAACACACTAGAACTTAAGACATGTTTTCACACTCGTATGAAATACATATCTACTGTTTTGTCAACCGGTCAATAGTTTCCATCCATCTATTCGTAAAGTACTCGTATAATTTGAATATTACCTAAAAAAAATTGTAGACGCAGAATTAATTCAAAATTCTGCCCACGCAGCTTCCACACTGAATCTGAGAACCATATCATCAACAAGGATACGAGGAAGTGATCAGATCCTAGAAAAGAAAGGTACCTAACCACGGTGTCAGATCGCGCGGTATAGCTGTGAGCTGCGACGGCGCAGCGCCCGCGGCTGACACGAGCGCGTCGCCACCGACAACTGGGATTTGCGAGTTAGAGCCGACCATGTGAACGGGTTACCTGTTCGCTCTTTAGGGTTGGACTCTTTAAAATTCCTTTTTTGTTATTGGAAAATATGTCTTGATGACGATGACATCAGATTGCGAATTTGAGCCATTAACACGCCGCGCCTTTACCACTGCGAGTATGCTGTGAGTTTCGGTTACGAATTGTTGAAATCTCTCTTCTCTAAAGCAATGGTGAAGTTGAAAAGGACTCTTCCAGATAATTAAGGTAGTTTGGTTTCAATGGAAACTACTTGGAGGAGACCTTCACATAATTGTGTTTCAGGAGGAAACATATGCTGGTTGACACAGAAGGGCATTCTTATAAACAAAATGACAAAAAGATCTGGTAGTGATCTGGTAAAATTATCTTGTAAATATTTTGGGATAATATACATTGCCTATACCTTCGATCTTAGGGCCTTTTGAAGTTAAATAATATTAGTTGACGGAACTCAATACATAGGTAATACTCCATATAGAGGTGGTAGAGCTGATGCCGGGCTCGACTGTGGAGGTACCATCATCTTACTCGCAAATCCTCCCGAAGTTATTCGGGGGAGAGTAAGAGAACAGCTCTCAGGCAAAAGCAGGCGGCACACCATTGCCTGGGACCGATGAATGGCGGTATATCTATCCCCAATTGCCGGGGCTTATATAAAACAGATTGGTGACGGGCAGCGACGTCACTGGTGCAAAGGTTTCGGCACCGCGCTCACCAACCCGCCTGCCCAGCGTGTGTGAGTATGGGCATTTCTTCCACCGCCAATAATGGCAAAATCCTAGAAAGGCCTATGTCCAGCAGTGGACGAAACAGGCTGATGGATGGGTGGACTCGTCCATATGAACGACTTTTCTTTTAGCCCCATAAGCGAAATTCTATACTTCTTTTTCACTTCTTACCATACACATTAGCACGATCAATAGAATGTAGTTGACTATAATGAGGCTAATTTTGTATAGCACTCATATAAATTGTTGTTCATACTAACAAATGTAATTTAACCTCGTGTAGGAGGACTTTTGCAAAATCTTTAAATATTTTAACATTTTTTTTGTTTCTCGCAGAATCTCAATGGCGAGAAGGTAGCACAGCAGCTAAAAAACGTTTTTGTTGCAGGCACCAAAAAAATATAATACATCAAAGATTCAAAGATTCAAATTGTTCATTTGTAAAATAGAGACATAAAGTATACGTTTTACATGTCAAATCTAATCTGTATAAAAATGATATTTTATGATGAAACAAATATGATAGGGGAAATATATAAAAAAAGTTATACACATGCATAACAAGACTTATTGGAATAAGAATATTATTATACCTACATACTGCAATTAATAAATAAGTTGATAAATAAACTGAATAGACCATAAATAAATATAATGCCTAGTCGAATATATACTAAATTAAGTAAAAAAAAAAATTGTATATACATACCTACATATGCAATGAATAAATATGTTAATAGATAAATAAACTATAAATAGATATAATGCCTAAATCCGCCCATTCGATTAATCTTGCTAAGAAGAAGGGCATGAAACTTGACAAGATCATCTCTTTTTTTATCAGTATTTTTTTTCTCAATATGGCTTAATACTATTACAGTTTTTTTAACTTAAAATAATACTAAACAATATATTATAAAAGGATACAAATACAAAAGACAGAAGGAAATTGTGTAAGGAGGAAAAAATATATATATCTTAGTCTACCTATCTCATGAGGTAGTAAGTTAAAATACTAAGCAAAACATTATACATCTGTCTCATATAGTTTATCACTTTTTATAGTCAGATTATCAACTAATAAATGCTAAGTTTAAGTTATAAAATGTTCATGTCAATATGTAAAAAGAGGTCCCCTTTGGAAGTTTATTGTAAAATCTTATAATCCTACAAAAGAGGTGCCTGCTTTTGCAAGTCTAATTTTTGGAAAAGCCAGTTTATGTTTCTTCCTAGTGTCTATAAAGTGATGCTCACCGAGCCTAGGGAAAGTATCGATATTTTTTCTGATATATTTAATAACTTGGTAAATAAATTCACATGGAACTGTTAAAATATTAATTTCTTTGAATTTCTCTCTTAGTGAATCCCGATGCTTCATATTGTATATAGCATGAATTGCTCTCTTCTGCAAAACAAAGACTGCGTTTATATCCGCAGCTCTACCCCACAGCAACATACTATATGACATAATGCTGTGAAAATAACTAAAGTACACCAATCTAACAGTATCCTCATCAGTAATTTGCCTCATCCGTCTAACAGCGTATGCAGCTGAACTTGGTCTACCACAAAGGCCTTCTATGTGGGGACCCCACTGAAGACGAGAGTCTATAGTATTGCCTAAGAACTTCGTTTTGTTGACTAACTCTAGCTTGGACCCCTGCAAAGGTAGATCAGCATCTAGTTGAATTACATTTGGTAATGTGAATTTCATGCATTTTGTCTTTTTCCCATTTAAAACTAAATTATTCGCAGTAAACCAATCAAGAATCATACATAGAGTTACATTCCCATCATCAAGGATATCTTTATGTCTATTAACTTTAAAAATATGTGACGTGTCGTCTGCGAATAGCACTATCTCAGACAAGTCTTTAACTAAATAAGGAAGGTCATTTATGTACCTATATTAAGAACAATAAAGGCCCCAATATGAAGCCCTGCGGGGCACCCATTTTAACTAATGCTCCAGCTGACTTTACTCTGTTAATATCTACCTTTTGAATTCAATCCACACCGCCATGCATCCCCAAGGGGGTGTCAGAGGATTGTGAAGTGCAAGCAAGTCTACAGTCAAACACCCACGCTGGAAGGGTGATGAGTGGTGAGCTTTATTGTCGTAGTTCGGGAACAAAAAAAATATACGGACCGAACACAAATGTGCTTGCACGGGATTTGAACTCACGACATCCGAGTCAGTGGTCAAGACGTTCAACCCAGTATAGATTAGGTTAGATTTGATTAGATTAACTACAGAGGCGGTCAGTAAGCCAGTCAATCTTGAACTTTTCCACAGCGGTAACATAAGAACTTAATCTAGGGTCCAATCTAAAGTCAAGTGGGTAACAAAGAGCAATGTTTGCGCTCGACGCGATTCGTATTCGTCACGTTTGAATCGAGAATATCTCGATCGGTGCAAATTTCGAGGCGGGGCTGAACGGTACTCGAATCGTTACAGACCAACTCACTTATCTGACTAGGCGTGCATGTATATATACTTATGTCGTGAACATATTGTACCTATATAATTAGGCATAGCATAGAGTATGAAATCGAAGGTCTTTCAATAAAAGGTCAACAGTAGGAGCGAAGCGGAGCAAGGGGGAGCGTGTAGGTTTAAATGTAAACACATTTTAGGAGCCGAGCGAAGCGAGCCGACCCCTGTAACTAGGCAGATTGGTGTTCATACATCCTGAACATGAACAATTAAAGCAAATCTCCCTTGACAAAGGGTTGTCTGTAGTTTTGAACATTTTATCAGGAATCCAAGCTGCCCTAAGACAACAATCCATAGAACAGAGAGTAAGGCGATCATCCAGAAAGCGTCGATCAATCAAATGAAACGTTCGCTCGATGCCGCACGCCCGCGCCCCAGATAAATAGTTCACACCTGGACGCTACGAGGTAACTAACTGGTGCTACTTTTGACTACAACCATTTATTTATAATTTATTTACATATTCTATTGTTTTTTTAAAGATTAAAATTGACCTGTAGGAAGTGTACCTACTTTATTTTACAGATTACATTATTTGAATAAAGGTTGGTGATTAGCTGTCAGCAGCGCAGCATCGCCCAGCGCGCCTCTCCTTCTCTTATCGCCGTTGCTACAAAGATGCACAACCACGACGCTATCGTAACTTTTTTATACATAGGTAATAGCTACTAGCGCGCCATTGAGACATGGATGAAGGGCGCTCGCTCATAATCTGGTAGAATGATAACAGGCGAGGCGTTGATAAGTCTGTCCAAGGAATGCCTTGTCATGTCCCTGTCATGGACGAATAACTGATAATACGCCTGTCACCACTCTCCACTATATCCACACTTATAATCATCTATTTTTCACCTCAGATGTATTTTGGTTCAATTTGCTTGTACTTGTTTCACAGGTTTATTTCACAATATACTCCCGACCGGTGTCGGTTAATACACCATTCTCAAGGGATTTAAGGAATGGGACTACTGACACGACGAGCCATAAACAATGTACACAAATGGTCATCTGACTATTGTTTATGGCTCGTCTACTGCTCCAAAAATCTGAATGATTCGGGAAATTATATCACATTTTCTTCTGGCACTTTTTTTGTACTAAAACTGAAACGCTTTGTCCTGTAGTGTCGCCTACATACACCAGCGCAGCCCGGCACGTGGGAGCGCCCGCGCAGCCGCGAGCGACGACGCCCCACCCGCCGCTCCCCGCCCCGCTATCGTCCGCTATCTGCATACGGGATTAGCGGGCGTCGCGGAACTTTTTATCATTACCCGCGGTTCCGGGTTAGCGGCTTGTTAGCGGGTAACCTGACGGTTATAGGTTACGGTTATCTTCTTACGGCGTGGGGGAAAAAGAATATTGCGACAATGTCACTCCATGTTTTCTCCTTGATGTCGTAAAATGCGACTAAGGGATCATAAAAAGATATCCCAACAATCTGTCTCTGTAGTATTGAGGGTCACCGGATCTTGGCCCCTGCAAGGAAGACATCTGTACCTCGTTACTGCTGTTAGGCTTCACCACCCTGATGACGTCACCACTCCGCCAAGCGACTCATCGTGTGCTGGCGGGACGATATCAGTAGCCGTACCGGGTAGTGGTAACAGACAGTTGTGTAGTAACAGTCATCCGTCTCTGTTACCGACTTACACAAAAGTCTCTGGACAGAGTGATTATCGCCTCCCCTGCTTTGACTCTCCCGATTTCCGGGCGAGCGCGCCGCATCCTAGGTCTTATCAACGCTCTCCATCAGACGCGGTAAGCACAAAAAAACTTTGAAAAAGTTTGTAAAATGTACGTTGTACGAGAGTTCCATTAACATGGATGGGATATCAAAAAACATTTCAGAAGAGACCCCATACTAATTTCTAAAATTAAAAACGTAAGAAGGAAGGTACATTTTATTGCAGTCTGAAGACCATTTTATGATAATCTTTATGTAATTTGATAGAGGTATTATGTATTTTTGCGGTCAGTATGTACAAAGGTACTAAAACCTGGAGTAATTTTGAATTTGCTTATGCAAATACTGTATGGTATAGAAAAAAAAACTGATTTACTAGTTTCTAACGTTTCAGAACTTATGAAATTCTGGCCTTCGTGGTGGCTGTGGTGTTACAGTCTCACCATAACGGTTCCTTTTAGTTTCTGCTGCTACAAAATCCTAAAATTAAGAAAAATAACCATAATCAATATTCAATTTACTAAGCATTCAACGAATCATTTAATTTTTTCTCGGAGTCATATATATGGTGACATTAATTTATGCAGCCAAATTCATACTAGAGGCTTGGAAAGATCGATAACGCTTTTTGCAAATTTCGCAAAATATAATGTTGACTTCCCATGGTAAGTCCTGACTACACTTGCATTCTCTATTTGGGAATTTTTAAAAAATAATTACCAATTCCGCAATAAGGGTATACTTATCGAACCTTGAAACTTAACACTTACCGAGTCTTCAGTATGAATTTGGCTGCATAAATTAATGACACCCTGTACATCTATAATATCTATTTTGCTTTGACCCTATTTAGCGGCTAATTTTACCACAGTTTCAAACTTTGGAAATCGGTAAAATGCCAGATTTATGTTATCCTAAACTTGTAGACTGTGGTATTGTGGAATCGTTTGACCAGCATCCTTCGTGTCCCGGGCCACATTAATCCTTTGTCTATGGCGCGTTCTGTCAGTCCGATAGTCCGGCGCGTGATAGGGCGGGCGGCCTGAGGCACGTTGCTAAATCGTTCAGATGGAATTGGGTTTGAATGACTTTGTGGGAGAGACGCCTCGTATTATGCTTCTTCGGAAAGGAAATACGTAGCGACGAAAGTTCAGAAGGGATGCTACATATTGTAAAAACTTTATCACACGATTTTCTACTGATTATACCGTACGTTATAATTTGAAATTGAGAACAAAAACTGATTGCTGATCTAAATAATTTGGCCAGTTCTAACTCTCTAATATTCCCAAACTACGTATTATCTTTTTAGGGTCCCGTACCCAAAGGGTGCCAAACAGGACCCTATTACTTAGCCGCCGCTGTCTGTCTATCTTTCAGTCCATATGTCATATGGATCTACAGCTTAATAGGAAGACAGTTTTAAGATAATTCCAAATGCATTTTTTTTGTGTATGAATAAATAATGTTCATGATGATGAGTTGAAATTTTCACAGAATACGTATTACTAATAGCCTCTATCACGGCAAATAATAAAAACCAAGAAAAACTGAAACCCAATCAGGGTCTCCCTACAAAAAATCAAGAAACGGTAGCATTTTTTAACGTTATTTGTTTCAGATATTAGGTCCTATTCCGAATCAGGCTTTAATTTTAGTTTTAATGCTGTCAAAAGTAAAATTTCTCCTTTCCAAAATAATTCTTTGGTGTTAACAATGACATACCAAACCATGGACCTCGGGTCTGGTATAAAATTTACCAAAAAAGTGTCCTTAGTGAAGTGTCAAAATACTAAGAAACAAAACATTTTAATTTGAATCGTATGTCATTGCTGCACGGCTTAATTTTGATTGACGTGTGATTGACACCCGTTTTTAATTTTCAATGGTTTTGACTCTCTTTTGGTTCGGACACTTTTGAGCACAGACCCGATGTCCAAGTGGTAGTATGTCAATGGGTGTTATCAACCAAAGCTATATTACTTTGGAAAATTATAAGCTTTAGCAGTAAAACTAAAATTAAAGCCTTCAGAATAGGAACTATTGTCTTATATACGGTAATCCATGCAAGTTTCCAATTTGGTCGGATTGTTTTAAATATTTTAAAATAAAATTACAAATTAAAATCCGAAAATCATTATTGGATAAGGGTCCTATTTTGATGCCAAACAAAAATTTATCGTCTCATAAGTATTGTTCGGTTTAAAAGCGTTCGGAACGCGCAAGTATGTCTCAGATTCTATTTTACTGATATGGCAACACTAGTTGTAAAAAAGTGAAATGTCAAAGTTGTTTTTTCCGGTTTACTGTCAATGTTGCTCTCAGGGAGATATGTGTAAAAATGGGATCAACCAGTGTTGAAAGAATTATGTATTTCAAGGAAATAAACAGTGGAAAAGTGGTAAAATAACCCAATTAATGAGCATTAATTGCGAGCTAAATTGTGTGTCCGAACAGTTTCGGGAATCGGTCGCCGGTGGAAAGTGATGTGAATGGATGGATTTTCATTAACACGATTCACGGAAATCGTGGTAGAGGTCTGGGTCGAGCTAGCTCTGGGTTAAGGGGTTGAGTTTAGAGAATTCCTCCGGAAGCTGCTGGCGGGGCCAGTAGTTTGTCGAAGACCTGTGACGCGCCAGACCGACGAGAGGACAACGCTGTCTGCCCAGACACCAAGATTGAGTCTGGTGGTCTGTATCCAGCGCAGAAGTTCAAGAAGTAAGGCTGCATCCGAATGTGAGTCTTTGAACCATTTACCCTTCAGAAAGGAATTTTAGTATATAAGAACCCCCTTTGTATGGGAAGCCCCTTTCTTACAGGTTTTAACCTCCTTATAATATTCAAATGGGTCCAGCACGCGAGGTTTAAACCATATCTGTGGAGAGGGGGGCTTTTCATATACAATTGCTGGTAGCAGAAGCGCGGTTTAGTCATAATAATGACCCCGGGCAATAGGATTATAATAGTTTGTAAATTCATACAGCATAACCATTGCTAGCAAGCGAAGCGGCTTAATTATTAGTTATATAGTTGTTGAAAGCCTCGGCTTATATAAATTACAAAGTACATAGCAGGGCTAATGTGTAATGTGTAGGTTTTGGTTAGTGAATCATATTAACTAAGCGAGCGCTTAGGTATAATATTATAACAACGTACATAGGTTATGTTACAACTTGGAATTGTTAAATTTGTTTGTTTTGGAGTATGTTTAGTCTTTAACAAGTGTTTAATGTGATTACATACTTTCAGAAGCCAATTACCTTTGGATATACTGTTAGTTAGTGCTACAGTTTGGTTTATATTGTTTATTTTGAATGAAAACTTCTTGACACTTGCGATTGAGGCTTGGACATAGTTGTTTGTCAAAAGTGTAGCATAAATGTAACTAACTGGTTTATGTTGTATGGATTATATATATATAGCAGCAGAAACGGTCTGTCTGTCTGTTCATAAAGTTATGATATTGTGTTTATTTGAAAATGTTTGAGTGATATATAGCAACAGAAAAGGTCTGTCTGTTTGTTCATAAAGTTATGATATTGTGTTTGTTTGTACGCATTTGAGTATTAAAAATTGGTTTTGGTTGAACTCGCATAATTGAACAACAGGGTTGTATTGTGTATTAATGTATTGAAATTAACATACTGACTAGAGTCTAGTATATTTGGGTCTACAATATTATTGTATACGGGGACGTTTGTGATTCGTGCCAGAGTTAGTTCGGTTTTTAATTGTTGGTATTTTCTTTGATTTCCCGGTCTACAATGTCGAGGACTTCTCCGAGGAACATCTTGGCCAGCCAGCTGCGCTGGTTTGTCAGCGTTCAAGGCTTGTTGGCTCGAGCTGATCGGGGCGATGCAGTCCTGGAGCGGTACTCACAGATGGAGCATCGCCTCGAGAAAGCTGAGCAGGCGCTCATCGAGCTGTTGGACCAGGAGCTGCCACCGGAGGTAATGGCTAGCCCTAATAATGACATGGATCAAATTATGGATATTTATAATGAGGTCACACAGGTCGCCTGTCAGATTAAAAAGCGACAGTCAGGTGTTTCGAGCACACCTGATGTAAGACATGCAGCGCAAGGTACATCGTTGCACAGTAGGCTCCCTACTTTGGAGTTGGGACATTTTGATGGTACCATGGAGCTATGGGTGGCATATAAGAATATGTTCACCTCGTTGGTTGACAGTAGGCAGGATTTAACCAACGCACAAAAGATGGCATATTTGATGTCCACTTTAGAAAGTGAGGCAAAGAGCTTAGTGCAACATTTAAGAGTAGAGGACGATTCTTATAGCATAGCGTGGGAACTATTAAATAATAGATATCAGAATGTCCGTCTGTTGGCCGATGCTCATACGAGCCAATTGTTAAGTTTGCCTAGGGTAGGTAATAAGGCTCAAATTCGAACGCAGTTACTGACCCCGGTTACAGTAGCCTGTAACGCGTTAAAAATGTTAGGTTTGCCCGTGGATGAGTGGTCGTTCTTGTTGGTACACATTATTTTGAGTAAGTTACCGTCTGATACTCGTTCACGTTTCGAACGTGAGACCGCGGAAAGGGAGGACAAGGCTCTTCCTACTTTCGCTGATTTGATGAAGTTTTTAGAATTTGAGGCTAGGGCCGTGGAATCTTCATCGACTTCGGAGGTGGCGCCACCTACCGGGAGTTTCAGGGAACCTGCCGGTAATTCGGGGCGAAGGGGGCCACAGGGAGTGCAACCGCTTCGGGGACGCGTTGCTGCACGTCTGGCTGCACTGGCCGCTGTGGCTGAGAGCCCAAATTGCCACCAGTGTGGACGCCCAGGACACGCGTTATCGCAGTGCCATGATTTTGCTGCATTACCGGTAGTGGACAGACGGCGGTTAGTTAAAATTAATAGACTGTGCTATTTTTGTTTAGAGGACCACTTAGCGCGCGAGTGCTCCAGACAGCGAATGTGTAGAGAATGTGGCCGGCCACATAATGATTTAATTTGTGCGAACAGGTCTGGAGCCTACGGTCACGCCACGAGCGGGGGAGCCGCGGCGCAGTCCACCTATCAGTCACGTCCGTCGAGTGGCCCCTCTCAAGGACGAGGAGCGCACCCGTCAGAGAGTGGAGAGAGCCCTCGCGTGAGTCGTGCTCAGTTTGATAGTGGTGTGAATCGTGCGCCTGCGGTACGAGGCTATATTGCGGACCCGGGTGGGGGACCCCTCATGGGGGGGGGTTCAACGGGTCAGGGCCGCACTCAGGATATTAGGAGTGGACCCCATGCTTCCGCGACAGCGGGCCCGAGTAGGGACCCCCCGAGGGGGGGGGGGGGGGCTCCACGGGCGGGGGCCCCACTCAAGGTTGTATGAGTGGACCCCACTTTGCCGAACCAGTGCCTGCGCCCACTGTAGGACAGTATAGCAGGGCGGAGCCACAGCGATACTCTCCGCCGATACACGAGTATCCGCGGTTAGAATATCACCCGCCTTATTCGAGATATGGTAGGGCAGCGGGTTACGCACCACCTCGGATGGCATTGTGTATACGCTCACCATATATAGGGCAATGGATGCACCCTGGATTGGAGGGGCCGGGCCCCCAATAATTTGTCTGCCCCTGTACCGGTGCGGAGCCGAGGACAGTTCTTCGGCCCACCATATTAGTTAGTAGTTGGGGCCCCCCGGGGGGAGATTCAGTTAGAGTAAGGACCACTGTTGAATTTCGGGACGTGTATGCATGGTCGGATAGTCAGGTCGCGCTAGCATGGTTGCGCGCGGCTCCGCATACCTTAGAGATTTTTGTAGGAAACCGGGTTTCGCAAATTCAGAATATAGTTATTCACAATAAATTGGAGGCACGTCCCAGGTGAATGTAATCCTGCAGAGTGCGCATCTGGAGGCTGCACAGCGCCGGAGTTGGTGTCGCATCATTTATGGTGGGGGCCGGAGTGGCTTAAAGAAACAGGTTTCTTGGCCTGTCCAGCAGTTGGATAGGACACCCCAGATTTTACCCGGGTTGCGTGTGCATGCTCTAGTTCTAGGGACCAAACTAGTTCCTGATTGGACGCCGTGAGTTGGGTCACCGTGCGTTGAGACGCTGGGGCGTCGCGACGGTGGCATCGGCACGGTATGCGTCGGGTCGGAGCACGCAAGTCGCCATCCTTTGTTGTTACCCAAGGAGGGCCTTTGATGAGGCGTTTGCTGTCCGACCGACATGTTTGTAACTCACACGCGGGATGAAACGTGTTATTGGCGATTTTACAGCGAGAGTTTTGGATTTTGTCAACTTGCCGAGTAATTCGCAATGTTCTCTTCTCCAGTGTTCTTTGTTACAGGCTGCGAGCCTTGTTGATGCAGCCGCAGATAGGAGATCTGCCAGCTGATTGGATCACACAGTCGAGACCTTTTGATGGAGTGGCTACGGACGTGGGGGGACCGTTCCTCGTCCGAACGTCTAGCCTTCGCAACGCTCGGACTGTTAAGGCGTACCTGTGAGTATTCGTGTGTCTGTCCACCAAGGCCGTCCACTTGGGATTAGAGTCCTCGTTGTCCGTGGAGGCCTTCGTCGTTGCATTAGACCGATTAGTATCGCGTAGAGGTTTGCTTTTTTAGTTAGTTCAGACAACGGCACGAATTACAAGGGTACCGCAAATTACTTGAAAAGCTGTATACATTTTAGAAGATAATTGTATTTAGTTAAGTCATGGTTATTATGTGAAATCGGCCAAGACCCACCTCCGCCGCGTCATTGGGGATGTAATCTTATTGAAAGATGCGAATTTGGAATTATTTGTATTGGCGACGTGGTCGCATTATTAAATTGGTAGTTGGCGGGGATGAGACTCCTCGCGCCGCTGAGGTGTTGGTCGAAGGTTTGATTCTGTGACGAGCCTTGGCGACTCTCTCCCGGCTCCCGGTTGAGTAAGCTAGCGGTCCGATAAGGATAACAGCCCGGAGCGGGGGATTGTTCGGTTTAAAAGCGTTCGGAACGCGCAAGTATGTCTCAGATTCTATTTTACTGATATGGCAACACTAGTTGTAAAAAAGTGAAATGTCAAAGTTGTTTTTTCCGGTTTACTGTCAATGTTGCTCTCAGGGAGATATGTGTAAAAATGGGATCAACCAGTGTTGAAAGAATTATGTATTTCAAGGAAATAAACAGTGGAAAAGTGGTAAAATAACCCAATTAATGAGCATTAATTGCGAGCTAAATTGTGTGTCCGAACAGTTTCGGGAATCGGTCGCCGGTGGAAAGTGATGTGAATGGATGGATTTTCATTAACACGATTCACGGAAATCGTGGTAGAGGTCTGGGTCGAGCTAGCTCTGGGTTAGGGGTTGAGTTTAGAGAATTCCTCCGGAAGCTGCTGGCGGGGCCAGTAGTTTGTCGAAGACCTGTGACGCGCCAAACCGACGAGAGGACAACGCTGTCTGCCCAGACACCAAGATTGAGTCTGGTGGTCTGTATCCAGCGCAGAAGTTCAAGAAGTAAGGCTGCATCCGAATGTGAGTCTTTGAACCATTTACCCTTCAGAAAGGAATTTTAGTATATAAGAACCCCCTTTGTATGGGAAGCCCCTTTCTTACAGGTTTTAACCTCCTTATAATATTCAAATGGGTCCAGCACGCGAGGTTTAAACCATATCTGTGGAGAGGGGGGCTTTTCATATACAAGTATAAAATCGAATATTTTTTAAAAATAACTTTACGAGTATCTATCGTATACGTCCTATCCTTCTTAAAATTTCGGGTAATCAACATAATCAACAGAAATATTCTGTTTAAGCTCCAAAACGTCTCATTTTTAGGGTTCTGTAGTCCGTCAAGGAACCCTTATAGTTTTGCCATGTCCGTCAGTCCGTCTGTCCGCGGCTTAGCTCAGAGACTATGAGTACTAGAAAGCTGTAATTTGGCATGAGTACATAGGTAACACTAAAAGTTTCCGGAACTGGCCACTTACATAAACAATATTTAAAAATTTATTGCAACATTTGAAAATAGAACTCTTTGGCTGTAGAATGCAGTTTGTTTCATCTGACTGTCTTTTGTTTTTACCTTGTGGCGCCATTTAAAAAATCGTGTGTCTGCATCAACATGGATTTAACTCGGGAAAATTTTCGTAGTATGATTTTCTACGATTTTAAGTGTAATTTGACAGCTCAACAGAGCATCGCTCGGCTTGAAACAGCTTTTGGCAATGAAGCACCATGCAAGACGACTGTTTATAGCTGGTTTGCAGAATTCAAGCGTGGTCGTATCAATCTCAGTGACGAATCTCGCGATGGTCGGCCGTCCACCGCTGTGACCAACAAAAACATCGATGTTGTGCGCCGTATGATTGAAACAGACAGGCATGTGACCTACCATGAAATTCGCGCATCCTTAGAAATAGGCATGAGTCAAATACAATCAATCCTACACAAACATTTGGGTGTGAGAAAGCTGTGCTCGCGGGGGATCCCACACAACTCACCGAGGCTCAAAAAACGGACCGCGTCACTTGGTGCAGTGCCATGCTTACCAGATTCAACGAAGGTGCGTCAAATTTGGTGTGGGACATAGTAACAGGTGACGAAACATGGATTTATTGCTACGATCCCAAAACAAAGCAGCAATCGAGCGTATGGGTCTTTCAAGATGAGCCGAAACCAACCAAAGTGGCGCGCGTGAAAAGTGCATCTAAACGGATGATTGCTTCTTTTTTTAATAAAACTGGACACGTGGCTACTGTTGCTTTAGAGAATCGTCGTACCGTGAATAGTGACTGGTACACGACCATTTGTTTGCCGGAAGTTATTGACGAACTCCGTAAAAATAACCGTAAACGCCGTATCATCCTGCACCACGGCAATGCTAGTTCTCACACGGCCAGACAGACAAACGACTTTTTGAAGACTAAAAATGTAGAACTCATGAGTCATCCTGCATACAGTCCCGACCTGGCACCTTGTGACTTTATTCTGTTCCCAAAAATTAAGAACCAATTCCGCGGTCAACGATTTTCATCACCAGAAGAGGCTGTCGAGGAGTATGAAAAACACGTTTCAGAGGTCACCACAGGGGAGTGGCACAAAAGTTTTCAAAACTGGTTTGATCGAATGAAAAAGTGCATAGACGTCAAGGAAGATTATTTTGAAAAACAATAAATTAATTTTGTACCTTTAATAGTATTTTTTCATATTCATTCCGGAAACTTATAGTGCGTCCCACGTATAATACATATTAATCACGTCGACAAAATGGTAAAATAAAATCGCAAAAAAAAATTTTTTTACGGGTACCTCCGTTTACACGTAAATTGGGGATGAAATTTTTTTCCTTGTCTGTAGCATAGTGTTTTAGGGTTCCGTTGGCAAAATATTAAGCTTTAAAGGGCTAATTTGTTAGAGTCAAGCGTACCCCCCCCCCCCTACACAACCGGCGAAACGGTGGTTTATAGATATTGGAAAAAATTCATAGAAGTAGATATAATGAAGTTAAAAGCAAAACTATCACAGCTAATTAGGCTTTACAGGTTTACGAGTACAGGTCGCGCCAAACTTTTGGCCCTCTCCAAACACAATGTATGGGCCGTCCTTCTAAATGTATGGGACTAGAAGTTTGGCGCGATCTGTATTAGTAGACCAACTTATAAAATGTACTGGGCAACTACGGAACCCTACATTGCGCGTGGCCCGACATGCACTTGGCCGGTTTTACATAGAGTTTCCCTAAATAAATACGTTTATTTTTCTTGATATGAAGCCCGTCTCTCTCTCTCTCTCTCTCTCTCTCTCATGGCAGTCCAAAACTATTTGTAAAATGCAGTAGTAGTTTAGTAATAGGTATGCAGAATATATGTGATAGCAATAAAACGTTAAGATCCTGCATTCGAAATTGCGGTGAGAAGTTACTCCAGCCTTGAAATTCTAGGCTCTAAAATGATAATCAAGTTGGTATTTCTATGATATTGTTTAGTCTTGCACCTTGATCATCATCTGTACATAGCAAAGGGCGCGCGCACGGCACATCTGCGCACGAGTAACGAAGTGCGTCACTCTCATCTAAATGCAAATGTAGTTGCGCGTGCGCCGCGTCTGTTACAAGTACCCAGTAACCAGGTACTAACACCGCACGCTTACTAATGCAACGAAGGTTCATTACTTTGTCGAGACACTCGGTAGTGCTATACGTATTATGGCCAAACCAGAATGTAGGTGTGCAAATATTTAACAAACAACCATCCATCCATCTATCAGCCTGTGTTCATCCACCGCTGGACATAAGCCTTTCCCAAATTGCGCCACTCTTGGCTGTCATCCGTCCTCCCCATCCAGCCACCACCCGCAACATCCTTCAGATCGTCGCTCCAACAAACAACCTCTAACCATAAATGTATACATACACCATCCTTTCCGTCGTGGATATTTAAAATGGAACCGCTTTAATGCCGGCGAATGAAATAAAAACCAGCCAAGTACGAGTCGGACTCACGCACGAAGGGTTCCGTGCCATCATCTGTAATGACGGCAAAAAATCACGTTTGTTGTATGGGAGCCCCCTTTAATATTTATTTTATTTTGTTTTTACAGCCTGCTGACAGACGGACGGACAGCGGAGTCTTAGTAATGGGGTCCCGTTGGTTACGCTATCGTGTGATTGGCCGACTCATAGACACTGACGCTATTGGCCCCTTTTCCACTTACCGGCAATCCACCGGCACCGGCACCGGCAACGGCAACGGTGACGGCGACTACACGGCGAAGGTGGTAAAAATGTAAATTCATACATTGTAAATTGTAAATTAATACATTTTTACCATATTAGCCGTGCCGTCGTTGCCGGTGCCGGTGGATTGCCGGTACGTGGAGAAGAGGCCATTAGAACCGTCACTATTCTAAACTGTGTGTTGAATACAGTTTGTCGTGGGGTCATTTGTCAGCGCTAATTAGACATCTATGTTTTTTTCGTCTGCTGTTTGTTACCCATTATGGCATAGATGTAAAAAGGAGCCTTTTATTGTAATTTAATATTGTAATTAATACAAACAAGTATAAAGGTGGTAGAGCTGATGCCGGGCTCGACTGTGGAGGTACCACCATCTTACTCGCAAATCCTCCCGAAGTTATTCGGGGGAGAGTAAGAGGACAGCTCTCAGGCAAAACCAGGCGGCCCACCATTGCCTGGGACCGATGGATGGCGGTATATCCATCCCCAATTGCCGGGCCTTATATAAAACAGACTGGTGACGGGCAGCGGCGTAGGGTTTCGGCACCGCGCTCACCAACCCACCTGCCCAGCATGTGTGAGTATGGGCATTTCTTCCAGGAGGACCGCTAAGAAAGGCGAAATCCTGGAAAGGCCTATGTCCAGCAGTGGATGAAACAGGCTGATGGATGGATGGATGGAATACTGTAATAATAACTATGGACAAACAAAGTATAGGTATGTTATATACCAACGTTTGATAGATGCTTGTCTTTTTGGCTATACCACACCTGATGGAAGCTTCCTTGAGGCCTAGGATGAAGCGCGCACGTCCAGAGAGTACCTATTTTAACCATCTTTCTAATAAATCTGGCATATAAATATCCGAATGTGATATTAAAGGATATGTAAGGAGCGCGGCAGTTTAAGAAATTAATTCTCGTCAAAAAAATGTTTCCTACTTGTCAAAATGCCTTGCGAGAAATGGTAATTTTAAATATCGTCAAATGGTCAATTGTTTGTGGGTATTTTTATTTTCTAATTTTATTTTATATTAACGTAGGTTTTTATTAATTCGGCCTCCTTTGTAACTGGTCTTTGTTTTCATTGGATTATGATAGAAATAAATTTCTATATTTTGAACCATTTCGCGATTTATCCGTCGCAAGGAGAAACAAATAAAATAGAATTATATGACTTGAAAAATTATTCTTATAAAATTTGTTTATTACGAACTGATCTGAGCCTACAATCACGAAGTCACGAAGGTATAATAACAGAATAACAATTATTATATCAACAAGATGTTGGAGAAATTTCAGCGATCGCAATTTTTTGCTTATAAGTTTTTATAAAAAATATATAAACGGGCTAAAGCGGAAAATCGACTTGCTTGATATAAACCACTTACGAAATTGAATCAAGTTCAAAAACAAGACCAAACAACCTATCGGATACCAATATTCAGTACCTATCACGTAGTATCGGGGCTGGTTGCTGCTAGCGCCACACCCCCGTATGAAATAATCACAACGGCGGCACACGGAACTAACTGACCGATGAATGTTTAGGATAATGCTATTCATTAAACAAACACGTTCCTTCCTGATTTGAGTAGAGGCCAGCAGTACTCTCCACTCTGGCATCATTGGAATATACATAGATACATACATGATTTAATTATACTTAGTTTTAGATGTTAAATTCATCTTATTTCTCAGCACATGTTTACACCATTTTCTTTAAAAATTCCAATCCGCGTTATAGGATGTTGTTACGCTCAGTATTTCAGCTCCTAATATTCCTTTCCCTTTCCCACTCACGCATTATTCACTAAGCACCGAGCGAGAGAGAAGATTACGCCGTTATTTTTTATTATTTACTTTTCATTTTAAGTGATTTTTTTCTTTTATAAAATGTAATTTATAGCTATTTCTGTTTTGTTTTTAATTCTTTAATAATCTATCTTCCGAATTATTTTTAAACAGTTTGAAAGCTTAATACAGCAATTTCGGTGTAATAAAACAGCGTGATGTTAAAATGTTGAGTTGCTATTACCAAAACTAGGCATCTAAGTTATAAACACTCAATTAACATACTTAAATTGTCCCAAATTACCATCCAACCCACAGATTTCAGAAAAATAGCAAAAAAAAACTGCTTTTTAATCTAGTTGGGAAAGAAACTGATGTGTATTTTGCACGAACGTTTTAATTTTAACCGATTAAAAAAATAGAGGTCCTCTATTCGACTGTTTTGTTTTTCTATTTATTTTTTTATTTTGTTACTTCTTATCTACGTAATTTCTTAACAGATTAATTTTTTTTTTGTTTGGAAGAGTGTAACTCCAGTTGGGTTTTATTTAAGTTTGATCATGACCTGATTATGGTCTTCGTATGTATGCAGTGAAACTCCTCAATGAATGAAAAAAAGAAGTCAGCAAGAGTGTTGTTTCAATACCATATCGGTCAGTTTATAGTTATTTAAAGTCTGTTTAGTGACTGTCTGCTGTTACATTTAATACGGTTACAATATTATTGTGAAAAGTCTTTTTTTTTTTTCAAAAATTTAGACCCTATTATACTTTTAGGAAATAAGGTTACCCAAAAGTGAAAATGCAATCAAAATCCGTCCAGTAGTTGTTAATAAGTGAATCGCAAGTAAACGTACAAAAATTAATTTTTTTTTTGTTTAAGGGGCCCAAGAAATCTACTTTTGACTTTCTTCTTTTTGTCCATACTACGATTTTCTTATAAGCAATAAGTTCTAAATTTTTCAAAAATCTACAGTTAATAATTAAAAGGTGTGGATCGTACAGGCAAAGGCCCCGTATCAGGCAACTGATAATAGTTTACGAGACAGTCTAAATGGAAAACTGGAGTATATTTAGTGGGTGTTTCTGTTCCGTCCAACTAAGTAATAAACGATAAAATACACGTTACACGGATCTGCATCTATAAGGTTTCCTATAAAGTGATTAAAACAAGATGAAATAAAACGTATGAGATGATGGCAAAATATCCCATCAGTGTGTTGTGATATTATTGTTTCTTTTTTACTGCAATGAAGTAATTAGCTAATTTTTGTCTACCATAGAATTAGCCACAAGAAGTTTGTATGGCGTTGCCGTTATTTACAAGAAACTTTTGTCTTGTGTTGTCTGTAGCAGCTTTTTCTTTTTGAACATTATAATTATAATAATTTTATAATAAATAGTATCTACTCGTAGCGATGCTCATATCATAAGTACATCATCTGTTCTCTGTTACGTTTTTTTTTAAGAAGGGTAATTTGGTTTCTGTTTAATTACCTATGATATCTATGTCCGCCACTAATTCCTTTATCTGTGACTGAGTAAATAGGCGGCATAAGAAGTATCCATTTAAATAATGTACAGTTGTATCTCTGACACAACCCGCAGCTTTTTTATCCGGGGAAATTATGGCAGTTGACCAGGACTAACTAAAATGCAAACAAGACAAGAAAAAACGATTAAATATTTGATCAAAGCTATATCTATCTTCTGTTGCTAGTATGAATAGGCAACATCATTTTAAATGCAGACTAAATAGTAATATTAGTGAAATTTTAAACCTAAAAATGTCAATTGACAGTCAAAGGCGTGATGAAGCATTCACCCGATATCAATCAAGCTATTGATACACCATTAAAAATGTCCACTACGAGCGGATGTTACCTATAGTTGAATGTCATGTTTGTAGATCAATCATAATGACATTGTCACACAGCTGTCATACAGTGTCAATAGTTGACACGAAGAGTTATAATTAAAAAATATTGATCGTCACCTTCACCTTTGCTGGCGGGGTCTTGTGAACTTGCCCTAATTTAAGTTCTCAAGCATATACAGTATGGACATATACATATACTTGGACAGTAAGATACAGTATATGTTACGCTTAAACACAGAAAACGCTCATTGAGCGAAAAAACAGCTCACAACGCGTAGTGGCCACTGTAAAGTATCCACATCGCGAAATTTGTGTTATGGCTCTTATGAAAGTGCTCACGACGCGTTGTGGCAATCACAGAAAGACCAAGTAGCGAAATTCATGTCGTGACTTGACACGACTGTCATACGATCACAAAGCCATGACGCGTTCTGAGCACTGTAGAAATCGGTTCTAGCGTTTTAGTATGAGTTCCTGATGTTGATAGAGGACATGCAGCATCTAGTTTTGTATCTGTTAGTACAACAAAAACATAACCCATTTCATTTAAAATTTTGAAAATATGTACAGACTCGACTTTTTTACCACTTTATTATCAATATATACAAGTATAGATACCGAGTGCTAAAAAGACAGCACGGAAACTAGCCACAGTTAAGTTGTTCGTATGGACGTGTAAAACAGAAACACATAATTAAGCCACCAAATTGGCACGCTTCATTCCCTTTGAAAAAACTCATATTACTCATCTCTTGAAAAATACGAGCCCATCTATTAGCAACTGCAAATACTCGCGATAATTAAATCGCCAACATCTCATCTCGACTCGCACAAAACAAAAACCAATAAAAACTCGGCTCAAACAGCTCGCTAATAAACTAACGTCTAAGCTATCATTTTAACGAATGCCCAGTAAAAAGCTGAAGCGCCTACTTGATTTATAGACACGGGTTTCCCACGTGCTACCGGGAACTAAACCCGGAACCTTAGTGTCCTGGGAACCATGCGTTACGCGTGGACCTCGCGCAGCTTTTTCTAGAAACGTGTTGGGAGCTTTCAGTAGGGAGGGGACAAGCTTCGAACCACTTTTCTGTTATTTACGTCTTACTTATGCACACGCTTTGATGTGTGCATGCACGCAACTAAGTAATATGTGCACCCCCACACTTCTTATTTGAGGCGACATTAAAATGACCAGCGGTCCTATTACGTATCTTTGAATCGGTTGTCAACTATGGTTGCTATTCACCAAAAACAGATAAAAAATTAACTTCCAAAATAACCTCCAATGGGTATTGAACTATTTACGAATTGTGACGTCATTTCAAGTGCGAACGTATACCTAGATGAGCGGATATGTATGTTTTCGACGATAGGAACTCGGTTTAACAACTGATTTTACGATACAGAATCAAGGGCGGTGTGTGGCTTTTTACAGTGCCGTTATAGAAACGATAATGGTAAAATAGGATATTAATAAGCTTTTGGTTTCGGATCATTGACATGTTTCGGATTCCGGCTACTATTGCAAGATAATATTTGGGACGGCTGTCATTTGCCTCCATTCCCGCACCCTTAAGTTCACTTAAAAAGCATATAGTCAAAATGTTTTGTTGGGGAAACTATGTTAGGAGACACCTAAAATTAAACAAAAATATGTAGTTCATCAATAACCCAGTTCATTGTATTTTATTCCATATCGATTATTTTTGTTGACAATCAATAAATTTAAAAATTAAAACGTATTTTTTTTCAGAAAACACTTTGTGCCTTGTGTAAAGTACCTTGATTGCATCTAATTTAAACTTTCCCTCGTGTTGAAGGCAACTAAGTGCAAGAACAACTGAAACTTAGAAACTTTAAGAACTTGTGACGTAAGCTTAAGAACCCGCTCCGTATTTTTCGTCTGTTTGATGCCAAGCATTATTATAATTATGTAGGTATATTTCTTGTCATTGCCGCGATGATTTTGTAAAAATCAGGAACATACACCAGTCCACATTGGCCATCTAAATGAAGACCTAAAAATTATTTGATTCAATTTTTTCTCCTTTGCGCTTTATTTTGATACTTAGATGTTATGAATAACGATTCAGAGCGGGCTCGTAAGTAATAAAATAACTCGCAAAAGAGACAAAATTCAATAAAATAAATTCTAGGTCTTTATTTAGATGGCCAATATGAAGTGGTATATGTCCCTAGTTTGTCCAAGAACATCGCGATAAAGGCCAGAAATATTATACATATTGTTTTTCATCAAAGTTGTCGTCGTCGCGGACCGGGCTCTTAAGCTCACAACTTTAGGCACATCACTAGCCCGCAACATAGTAAGTATCTTAGCGGCGTGCCTCCGCATATGCAACTTTACATTGGAAGAACCTTCAAGGCATGCATTTTTCATAATGCTACTTCAGTTGACACAAAACCAACAGAAGAGCTTTATCATGTTTAACCACGAAAAAATTCAAGTTTTACCGCCCAAAACGGAATCGCAGACTTTCTGTCGAAGAGTTGTTATCTGGTTCATCTAAAGTGGCTATTTCATTTCCGAATCGGCATCCTCCAGCCCGAAATTCCAACTACAAGCCACGCGACATGACCAAAAACTTCAAACCTCTTTTTTGAGGTTCCTCGTTTAAAATTTCATCGGCAGCTCTCTCCTCAGTACTATTTTAATCACTCTTTGGAACTGCCGGTCAATCGCCTCGCTTTTATTTATAAAATAAATAACTATAAATTCTTATATTCTGAGGACACGTCCTGGAGAAGAATCCAGTACCGTCATCGACGAAAGCAATCTGCATCAACGATGCCTTAAGTAGTTCCCCTGTAGGTACCAGTTTTGTAGATGCCGCGGGAGGCAGGGTGGGTTTTGGTGTTTTTGCGCGATTGTAAAGGCCTCTCCGTATAAGGGTGGGGAAGCTCGAAGCCTCCTTGATATTCTTGGCTGGTTGCGTCAGCAAAAACTACGTTACGTCGTGCGTACGATGCGCGTACGCCGGGGATACCAGCCTAACGAAGGTTGTCAGACCCGCGGGGAGATATTAGGGTTGCCATCATTTTGTATTGTAAGGAACGTTTATTACCTATGTAGGTATATAAAAAAGCTGCAAAGGGTCTCAGGAGTATTAGAACTTTTGCAATTGCATAAAAGATGCGTACCCTAGAATTTATTTGATATTTTGTCCCCTTATTCTAAAGATTCCAAATCTTATAAGAAATATGCAAGAAAATATATAAAAAAAATATCTAGTGTTAAACTGTCACATTATCTTTTCATCGAATTCTACATAGCAAGCTATAGTTCTAGTAAATAAGTCCTCGTTCCCATCACAATATATAATAATCAGAATTCTACATACAATATATAGAATATCATGTACTCAACCACTTTGTCTTCCAGCAACAACTAAGTTGAACTATTTGGCACAGACTAGAGTAATGGTTGAGGTGAACATGTCCTTAGAGCCGTCGACTAACATTGTCCGATTTTCGTCGAAGGTAATACTTTGGCAAACTTGTCAGTAAAAACCGGGACAAATTGTTTCGATAGTCACATAAGTATCGATTCTTGACTGATCACAGAAATACTGGACGTCGATGGAGATAGTCTCAGGTCATTGCACAAAGTAGTATCTTCACTACACATGTACATTTTAAAATGTTTTTACTCATTTGAAACGCGTGTGTTCGTTGGAACGTTTTGAAACGTTTAAAGGTCTAAGCAATTCTATATTTTTAAATTTTCTTGGCTAATAGCTTCATTGTCAATTGATAGATACTCTAAATTTTTAGAATTTTTAGCAAAGCATGTAAAACTTAGTTTTTTAAATTTATTTATGTGTATACAGGTTGAAAATGAACCCCGTAGCTTTATTGAACTCTGTGAATCAGAATCACATATAAAACAAGAAACCGTAAAAAAAAAACATTTTTTTTGTTTATCAAATTTCGAAAAAATGCCCTACCTAAGCGACGTGAAATGTGACTGAAAATAGACCGTACATTTTCCCGGCGATAAATAATGCACATGGGCATAAATATAAATGTCACCTTATATATGGGGGTGCACTCAGAAAGGATATTTCGAAAAGGGGTGAAACGGGGTGTAAGCTTCCCAACGACTACGACGGGCTGTTTATATCCCAAATGCGCGCGGGCGCAGTCGTCAAGTAGTCACGGTAGTTTCGGTGATCAGTTTGGAACTACGGACATGAGTATCGATTGTTGGTAGTCGGTCCGAACGCAGGTACCATAGATATGCGGGTAGATACCATTCTCTACGGTCGATGTAGCTGACTGACGGACAGAGAATGTCAAATTTATGCGCAGGAGTCGGAGCGCGAAGGCTGAACGGGCGTTTGAAATCGTAACGAAGTACGGACATATACGATTTTGTAAGGAGTACCTAATCTAACGTACATATTTTTAATATTCACAAAAATAAAATAGTTTTGGCGGCGCTTATTGCATTATCTGTTAGGCAACCTTTGGCTGAAAAAGTAGGTCAGAAAAAACATACGCGAAACCAATTCATTGTAAAAAAAACACAACAGAAATATAATACCAAAATAAATTACATAACCTAATTAATGAGGGATCTCTAACGCTTAAACTTACACAGAAAAGAATAAATGTATATCAATGTAATATACGTGTTTTAAACACTTTTATAATAAACTCCTGAAAGTGTATAAATATATTATATTGATAATTTTAGATGTAATTTACACATGAATAAACCATAGATGAGTTAGGGGTGAAGTCGTGGGCCTTTAGTTTGAAGGTGTTTAAAGTTCGACAGAAGGAGACTAGCAAGCATTATTTGGCAAATGTTTCATTTATTCTAGCCTGAGATGGGAGATACTTGCGACGACCACACCAAGGAAGAAGATCTCAAGGATAAAAGGCATTCATAAATGTACCAAAAGAAGCAGAAGATTTGAGGAGAGAATGCACCTGGGACAATAGGATACCAAAGCTCCAAGTAATGGGGACTGGATGGCTCCAATTGGAGAGTCGACCAACCGCCTGAGCCCAGCAGGCGTCCCACCTCAACATCACCATCATCAAAATACGACAGACATTAGTTTCTCAAGTGTGAGGCGCACAAAATTCGAAATCCGTTTATGTACTTGTAATCTTTAGACCTTTGAAGGCCTACTCTTTCTATACGGGTGGTCCAAACAGATAAAAAATACATAATAGTGAAAGTGAAAGTGAAATGAATTTATTTGCCACAAAACATATACAAAAAATGGAAATATAAGCAAACATGCAAAATAAAAAATAATAAGAAAAAAATCTATCAATAAATTAATTAATAATGGAAAAAAGGAGCAAGCTCGGCAGATGCCATAGGTTGGATTCAACTTGCAGCGCCGATTTTCAGTTTGCCCCATTTTAATACATATAAAACAAAATACAATTGCAGGTAGTAAACAGATTCATGTCATGAGTGATTGTCAATAATTGTAAGGAATAGAATTATATAAAACAAATATTTTTTGTTTGATAAACACTTGTACTTGTCCACTTATTTATATTAATTTCCCTTACCGGTTTCGCTGTTAAAGCATTATCAAAGGTTTTAACAGCGAAACCGGTAAGGGAAATTTATTAATTTGAATTTTAATAATTAATAAGTGGACAAGTACAAGTGTTTATCAAACAAAAAATGTTTCAAAAGTTCCACCAAGTGCCAACAATCACGAGCATCAACTCCATAAAACAAATAATTTAAAATTCCATAAGTTAATCAAAACTGTCACATAACTTGTCACACAAAAATCAAAAATCTAAAAAGTTATACAAAATGAATTTGCACATATACAGTCTAATTAAAAAAGAAAACAAAATGGAATAAAACAATTCAAACAGCAGCCTAATAATAATAATATATAATAGGCATAATATAATCAAAAATAAATTCCATGTTTAATTTTAAAAAAGTGTCTTTACTTTGGACCAAAACGGATTATTATCGAAAGTTTCCTATGATTTACGTAAGAATTTTCTTACTACTTCCGAATGCTTGAAGCGATTATAATGATTAATTCACCATACATAAGACAATTTATAGATCTAAAAAACTATTGTTGAGAATGTTTTTTTCCGTCCATCGATCCCGTCCATTTAAAAAGCATTATTTCTTCCTATTTTGCACTATCCGGGGACGCAGCGATCGTCGTAACCGCCACTTTGTATTTCAATGTACTTTCCTTCGATTTTTGTAAGTACTGCAAACACCGAGTTGCTAATTTAGGGTCCATATGCGCCTTAATACTGAGGTCTACGAGAACTTGTAGATTCAACTAAAACGTTAAGATGTAACTAATAAAATTAATAATGAAACGCAAACTTAGTTTGGTCAAACTCAGATGACTGATTGTTTCCCAAAAACGAGTGAAACTGTGCGCGAGTCTGAGTCGCACTTGGCCAAATTACTATTATTAAAGAAGGAAGCTGCCACTTCTCGTTTTCTGGAGTGGAACACCATGTTCTATGTACTTTACATAAATCTAAGATTTTCAGAAATGTAGTTACAGAAATACCTTATTACATAGGTACAAAAAAATGTTCCCAGATTAAAAATACAGATTGTATTAACGACACGCTCAGAAAATTAAACTATAGGTACATGCTCTACTGTATATACTGACAAACCTTTATTTGATGAATTTTGCAAATACATGAAATTATTATTTCGCCTTAAAGTTTAAATAGGAAAGTGATCTGTGTATTCGCTTTGTTTCAAAAGTATTCATCAAGAAGTGGTTAGCATATGGTTTTATTTTCTGAGCAAGTCACTTAAACACCTGGTATGTCAAAATAATGCAAAAACAGATTTTGGCATGATACGATAGCACTTTTGCTAGTTTCGCAAAATAATTAATTCGGGCTGGGTTTGCGTTTGGAAAATAATTACGAATTTCACAAAAAGGTCATCGAACTTGATACTGAGCACTTACTAAGTCTTCAGTATTTGGCTGCATAAACTAATGTCGCCTTGTATTTGCGAAAGAACATTTTCAATTGTATAAATATTCACAAGGTAACTTGGATATAATTATAAGAAAATGTGTGAGTGTAATGCAATGCATGCATCAAATTAAAATGTATACAAAAGTCTTTCAATCCCCTTACTTTAAGCTATTTTTTGCGGCTTTTACATGGTTATGTGTTTGACCAGGCGGCTTCAACTCCCAATTAGTATGTGCATCGCTGCTTTAGTAAATATATAAGTATAAATGATGCAATGTTTTTACTGATTCTACAAAATGATGGCAGAAAGTTTTTTCTATAGATATTGACGCCATCCATCCATCCATCAGCCTGTTTCGTCCACTGCTGGACATAGGCCTTTCCAGGATTTCACCACTCTTGGCGGTCCCCCTGGAAGAAATGCCCATACTCACACACGCTGGGCAGGCGGGTTGGTGAGCGCGGTGCCGAAACCCTTGCACCAGTGACGCCGCTGCCCGTCACTAGTCTGTTTTAAGGCCTGGCAATTAGGGATGGATATACCGCCATCCATCGGTCCCAGGCAATGGTGGGCCGCCTGGTTTTGCCTGAGAGCTGTTCTCTTACTCTCCCCCGAATAACTTCGGGAGGATTTGCGAGTAAGATGGTGGTACCTCCACAGTCGAGCTCGGCATCAGCTCTACCACCTAAAAATAAAATAAATAAATTATTTCCGTATCTACTGATTAGCCAAAACTCACTTTTTCTCCTAAAATCAAAATAACTTATCAAATTTTTTATGATTGACACTTACTAAAATTTTAGAGATATGTGAAAAATAAAGTATATGTCTCCTAATCAACATACATGTGACACTAACTAGGAAGGCAACGGGAACTTAGCTAGCCCATACAGCCATGTCTGAGGTTTATTATCAAATACCAATGAGGTTTTATATCATATTCTCCAATACGTACATAACAATATTGCAACCCAACTAAGGAGGTTACAGTTCAACTTTATTTTCGGCCTTATTCTTATTATCTATGGCTGGCGGCGCGCGCTAGGGTGCATGCGCGTTGAACTGTTGAATTTCGGCGCCATAGTTTACGGGGAAATTTATTTATTATTTAATGTGGTTTTATGGGTGTTATTTTAGCCCAAAATTACTGACAACAGTGATGACAAATTGACTCCATCTAACATTCTGGAAATAACGACGGAAATAACGAACACTTTTAGAACAAGCTTTTACGAGAAAAATCAAAAATGGCTCACGACAAACTTTACCAAGATTATGAAAACAGGTTAGTAGGCCTGAATTTAGAAAAAGTAGTATGAAACTATATAGGAATTAAAACTTTAATACCCTTTTTATGTACCAGTTTCATAAACTACTATTATTTGTAAATATAAATCTCCTATAACAAGAAAAAACCCTGAAAACTTAACAGCACGTGAGTAAAAAAGCTTACGGGGGTAAATTTTTACCTCGGTACAAAATGCACATCATAATATTGTTTTCCTTACTTTTGAATAAAAAGTATGCATTAAATGTGTTTTAAAGCAACATGCGGAAATAGTTCATTAACAATAAAGTCTTAACAAAAAAATTACGTATTTTAATGTATTACATTTTGTTTGCATTACACTGACAAACTTAAAAGCTTGTTTACAGTTGTAATGTAATGCAGCGGAAATGTAAGGCATAAAATTGAATAAGTTTCATTTGAACAACTAACTGTTAACATGCAGTTTGCGCAAATTGCTATAAAACGCATTTATTGCAAACTTTTTAATCAAAAGTAAGGAAAACCATATTATGATGTGCATTTTGCACCGAGATCCTCCGTTACCACCTTAACAAAATCACCAATTCCAAAACATACACTTGCTTTAAAGCCGCATAATGTCTAGACTCGAACAAAAACAAAACCCCATATGACCTCAACAGGTAATGTACTACTCTAATCTGAAATTCAATCATTGCAATTAAATCGTGTCTTGGCGCGTCGGCACCCCATTGGGGCGGAAAAACTGGAATGTTGGCATAATACATGGTATTATAGGGAGGCCTTGGGACTTGAGGAGACTTACCAACTCACAAGTTGGATTTTTAGGGTCCCGTACCCGAAGGATTCCCAACTGGACCCTCTATCATGGCAAATAATATAAAAAATGTTGACCCGAGCTGGGTCCCCATACAAAAACCCTCGAAAAAGGAGATCTTTTTGACGGCAAATTTTGTATATACTAAAGATATAGATTGTAAAGATTAACTTTGACTTGTAGAAAGTACACTTTGTGTATCTATTTTACAAAATAAATATTTTGATTTGATTTGGTTAATTTTTTATTTATCATACCATTTATTTATCAACCCTTTATGCGTGAATCCGGCGACCCACAGTTGGCCAAATTATTTTACACATTGAGTTTACGATTGTCCACTTACGCTCCTAATGCAAAGCGCTGACGATACATACCATGCATCACGCATGTAGAGCGTTCGCCCACAAAGAGGAAGAGTGCAAAGCCGGCAACCTACGGATCGTTTTTTAAGCTGACACTCGTGTTTTAATCTGGGGGCACGACAGTGCCCCCCACCAAGACGAGCCAAAAGCGGGCGGGGCGCTACGTACCTTTTCTCGAAGCGTTTCGTCGTATTTTCGAACCCTCATAGCTTCGGTCTGGATAATACTAGAGATACCAAATTCTCAAGAACTGACATAATTTTATAAGTTCATGGGAGTGTCTGCCTGATGGCCGCGAAACGGCCAAGCCATACTTTTTGACGAAGATGTAGGTTTGTAGAATTAGACCTTGTAGAGTTAGGCCTTGTAGAGTTAAGGGCTTGGCTCTACATGAGATCTGATAACTTTTTAACCGTGAAAGCGTTATGAGCTTCTGTTTATAGGCGACCTTTACATGAAATGTTTTTGATGGGATAACCTTTTTATGTACCAGTTTCATGAAACACTATTATCTAACCTCATATCGTAAAATCCTCATTACTGGCATAGTGAACATTTTTTTTTCATGAACGTTTGTAAAAAATTTAATTATAATATACCTAGGTCTCCGAACAACATAATGCTATAAAAAAACTTTTTCTGAGATTACAGTACATGTGATACTAACTAGGAAGGCAAAGGGAACTTAGCCCATACAGCCATGTCTGAGGTTTAATATCAAATACCAATGAGGTTTTTATATAATGTTCTCCAATACATACAAAATAGTAACGAGGTTACAGTTCAAATTTATTTTCGGCCAGGTATTGTCTATGGCTTACTGCGCGTTGGACTCGGTCTGTCAATGGATGAACTGTTTGTTGCGCCATAGTTTTCGAGGAAATGTATTCATTACTTATAGTGGTTTTATGGGTCAAAATAATTATTTTGCCCTAAAATTACTGACAACAGGGATGGTGATAAATGATAATTGACTCCATCTGACATTCTGGAAATAACGACGGAAATTACGAACACTTTCAAAACAAGCTTTTACAAAAATAATCAAAAATGGCGGACGACAAATTTACAAAAATTATGAAAACAGGTTAGTAGGCATGAGTTTAGATAATGTAGTGTATGAAACTATACATAACTATAACCTTTTTATTTACCAGTTTCATAAACTACCATTATGGCACTACATAATAACACAGGTAATAGTTTAATGTAAATTAGGCTTTTCTAGTAAAGTTGTATTATTTTGAAGTTGTGGAGGATAATTAAGAAAGTTATGCACCAAATAACAGAACTTTAGTGAAAGAGCCAAATTGACATTACCCTATTGTCGCGTAGTGTTATAAAGTAGGTACATTTATTTATTGCTAAAAGATAGACAAAAAAAATACAGTTAATGAACAATTGTATGATAATAATGTACTAGTATGTGTTAATTGGTTAAAATGGGAGACATTTAAAAGTAAGAATATAAACAATGCTAAATTAAAGGTCGAAAGTCAATAGTTTCATAATTCAATATGAAATGTCGTCTTACTATAATCAAATGAATAAGGGGGAGTTTGTTGCGTAACTATAATTAGTGCGGACAGTTGGCACTTGGAACAGAGAACCTGGCGTGCGCCGAGTACGGCATCTAGACGTGTTAAATGATAGGGGACTGTCAAGACAACCACTCAATATGTCATAGTACCCCATGCAGCAACCTTCGATTCTCAAGAGAGCATGTTGAGATGACGCCTAAAAATAAATTATATTTTCTCAAAGTGTTCCTTTTGTGACATTATAATGTGGAGACCAGACGCAGAAAGTGGATTCCAGTAAGCTCCTGACACATGCATAAAATAAAGATTTAATGCAGCCTATACATGTGGCTGCACTGTTGTCTCAATCTAGGCTGTATAGGCTTGATTGAGACAACTATTCTAAATAATCAATTGTCAAAACAGTCATGTTAATAATAAAATGACATTTAAAAGCGATAGTTTTTATATACGGCCAGTATTTAATAACGCCCTTACGTTTACTACTCCACTTAATTCGTATCCACCGTATATCCATCGGCCTGTTTCGTCCTTAGTTGGACATAGGCCGTTCCAAGATTTCGCCACTCTTGATGGTCCTCTTATTCTTATTCTTTATTGTACACAAAACATTAATACAAAAAGTAACAGTAAAAAGGTATGTGCATATAGGTAAGCTTATCTCTAATAAGAGATTTCTTACAGCAAACCATTAAGGAAAGAGTAAAAAAAAATATATAACAAAAGAGTAATCATACACGTGTACAAAAAAAAAACAGTTATTAATAAAAATTGCCTAACATACAAAAAGTTTAAACTAAACATAAAATAATAAAATATCAATACTTACTATTACATCTATATAATACCATTAATATACATACTATATAATAAAGTACATAAATATACATATATGTAATAATTTTTAACCTGAAAGCGAGAGGCAGTGATCTTTCAGCATTTTCTTAAAAGAACTGATATTACGACAGTCGCGAATAAAATGAGGAAGAAATAAGAGATAAGATATTCAATAAATTATACACAAATTCTTGTACTTTATAAGATATTCCTCTTGTAAGAAATACCCATACTCACACGCTGGGCAGGCGGGTTGGTGAGCGTAGTACCGAAACCCACGCATCAATGACGCCGCTGCCCGTCACTAGTCTGTTTTACATAAGGGGCGGCAATTGGGGATAGAGATACAAACGGAGAATAACAACGAGGGGTTTTGGAGTAAGATTGTGGTACCTCCATAGTCGAGCCCGGCATCAGCTCTACCACCTCTAACAATTTGTATATCTAATTAGAATTTTTAATAAGGAGATGAGAATTTTCGAAGCGATAGTGACGTCATCAGCAATGAGCATTGCGCAGTGTTCCCCATTAATGCCAAAAGTAAAATAATGAAAAATTCAGTTCCCGCAACACTTTCGAGATGACAGATACATAGAATGCCAATGACACACCATATTGGATCTTTTCCTAGTCTTTATTTATTAATTCTTCCGCCTTCCGATGTAAATTTATTTTTATTAAACCACTTCTTTGATGGCAACAAAGCAATAAAAACTAATCAAAGCAAAAAGTTATAACGTGAGTTTACTCCGTCGGGGCATTAATGTAAATCTAGTAAACTGTTGGAAAAAATCTCTTAAAATTGCAAGACATGTTTTTTCTTTGTTGAAGCCAAATTTTAGTAGTATACTAACAAGAAAATCAAAAACAAAACTAACTTAGCACATAAATAATACACACATTTGACCCAACACTAGAATTTCTCCGTTCCATCTAATTTAGTTTTCAGGAAGGTGACCAGTGATAATAATGTTTTACTTTGTTTTGGTTATTTTATTTATTATTACCACAAAGAATAGTGCAGAAGGTGGGACTGGAGAATTGCAATTGTTGCGTGCAGACCATTGAGATTGTAGAAAACAACTATTATATTAAAAAAAAAAAATGGTTTGAATTTTATTTTATTCTTCTTTTGTTACGATGTAAACTTTGTTTCCATGATTTTTCAAAAATAGACAATGCCTGCACTGCTGTAAGAGTTGTTTTCCACAATGTCAATGGTGTGCACGCACACAATCGCAATCCTACAGTCTCACCTTCTGCACTGTATATATTATTAGAAGATGTACGTAGTTCCATAGAATTGTCGATGATTAGTTCACACATTAACATAAATATATGCAGGGACTAGGAGATATCTCCTTTGGGTACAGAACCCTAAAAAGAGCTTTCACTTGCATTACATAAATGACACGACACCCGTGTTTCTGGCACAGACGTATAATATAGTAGCAGACCTAACATTAATAATAAACGCATAGAGTCGACCCGTGGCCATTTTAGCTCAGTGAACTTCGGGCTCTTTCAAATATAAATATTGCTTGTTTCCAAACAAAATATATACTAAAGATTAGTTTAGGAATTAACAAATATGTTGTAAGCATAAACCAGCCAAAACAACCCATTTTTATACGTTTTTTCGTACCATGAAGCCTAAATGTAGGTTATTTTTGTATGGAAACTTGCCACGCTATTTAATCCTTATGTTTGGTCTTATACTTAGTAATAATTATATGTCTGTGGTTTCTGGGGGCACATGGTACACTAAGGTTCGTCCACTGTTGGACAGAGGTACGCCTATGTTTCAGCCTTGCCAAGTTAATCTGGATGTGTATCGTTTGATAAGTACAAAGAACTTTCCCAGAATGCACGTGCCACGCGTCTTGTGGGGCTCGCGACTTTAAAAATCTCCAGAATTTTACAGAAATTCCCTCAAAATGTGTTTTTGTCTCCGATCACCCAGCGCTATTAACTCGAAATGTCGCCGGAGCTAAAATGTCCGCTATTTTAGCATCGTATCAATATTCATGACCGGAGGAACCCTTCACACAGTGTGCCTATTCTATTCGCAACCAACAATTCGAATGGTCTGGAATACCATAACAGCACCTAATTGTCGATTTTTTTGAAAGGAATAGACTTTTTTAAGGTCATAAAAGAGTATACATTTTTTCTCCTTGAAATACAAAATATATACATGAAAATTTTCAGGAACTGAATAAATAGCTTTGATGACGTAATAGTCATGTTATTCAGGCATTACAGGAAATAGACCATTGCCCACAAGAAAAAAAAGTAATGTCAAAATCAACGTCTGTTTTTTTTATATTTTCAGTAATCCCATCTTCAGGTCTTATCCCCTAAATTTTTTTATTTTATTATTTCTTTACGTCAAGGAACTCTCCCTATTGAGCCTACACGGTATGACTATTACGTCACATTCCCATTTCTACAAACTGATTTTCAAAAAATAATTTCTTTATAAAAAATACCAGCTGAAAGTTAAAGAACAGTATGTATCTTCATGATTTAGTCTATATTTTCAGAAAAAATATACAAAAGGACAGCAATTACAACTTATGGCTGGTTCGAATTAGGACACTATTATTTTCTTTGTTAAATCCACAAAGTTTCCGTTCAATTTGTTTTCCAATTTTAATATTTTTGTATCTTACAATTTTGAATAAAATTTTATAATTTAGGTATAATGAATTTTTGTTGAAATGTAATAATAATTGGTAATTTTCTAAGGTTTTTATATAGAAATCACACAAGTTTCATAAAAAGAAACTATGTCATGCTTATCAATAGAAATAAATATGATTAACCGACTTGTTTGTCTTTATTCAAGAGCTTATAATTATACAGGTTGAAAATTAACACCCTATAGCTTTATTGAAATCTACGAGTGTGAATCAGAATCACTAATAGAAGACAAAACCGTAAAAAAAATACTTTTTTACATACTTTTGGTTCCCTAATTTTGAATGAGTGGCCAACCTACGCGACGCTATATGTGACTGACAATGACAATAGACGGTACATATTCCCGGAGGTAAATAATGCACATAGACTATGTACACATAGGTATTGGTAGACCGTCGTCGTCTCTGTCACCGGAGTATTAGTGCTTCTTTTGACGGCCGATATCTTTTTTATGGTTCCGTACACAAAGGGTAACCAACCCTATTACGCTGTCCGTCTGTCTGTCTGTCTGTCCGTCTGTCACCAGGCTGTATCTCATGAACCATGATAGTTAGACAGTTCAAAATTTCACAGATTATGTATTTCTGTTGCCGCTATAACAACAAATACTAAAACTGGCCAAGTGCAAGTCGGACCTGCGCACTCCCATACAAGAGACATGATTTATTTTTCCGTTTTTATAGATAATGCATGAACCGTGATAGTTAGGCAGTTGAAATTTTCACAGATGATGTATTTCTGTTACCGCTATAACAACAAATACTAAAACCGGCCAAGTGCGAGTCGGACCTGCGCAGTCATATACAACAGACATGATTTTTTGCCGTTTTTATAGATAATAGTACGGAACCCTTCGTGTGCGAGTCAGACTCGCACTTGGCCGGTTTTGTTTAAATATGAATCATGATAAAAGTAACAAATCGTGTATTTCTTATTTCTTACATAGAACAGTTTCCTTTGTTATAGCTCGGGGTTCGGTTTCAACCGGTATAGATGTACTTAATAAAACAACATAAAATCAATAGACGGATTTTATACGATCAGTTGTGCGATATTTTGTAATAAAAGTCGTACAAACGATAAATCGCATGCGAAACAAACCCAAACAGCCACTCAGTTCATAATTGTTAAAAAAGTCACGTGCCAACCAACAGCCATGCCAAAACGTAAACTTTCTCTCTCGAAACCCCCCCAAGTTAGGACCCCAAATGCCGTCGTACATCGAAGGAGTTTTTCACGATAATTAAAGGTTCAACGTCAGCCACGCGCCACTCCTCCAAGGCCTGCTTGCCAGAGCTACCCTTGCGCTCATCTCCTTTTATGCACCTTCGAAAACCAGGTGAAACCAAACATAAAACATCTTGCAAGCGATTTACGCCTTTAGCTCAAGACAGGAAAGACAGCTTTTGATTGCGAGACAGGTAAGGCTAAGGGCTTTTTTGCAGTTTCGCGAGGAATTATAAATATTGTCAAGCTTGACCATCGAATAGTATGCTTTAATGATAGCGCAATATTGAGTGGAATCGTTTAAATAGTTATTTTTTTAACATGTTGGCTGCTAAACAGCGTCATCAGAAGCCACGTATTTTTCCTGTGCGGCCATCCATGAGTATGGCCGATGCGACGAGAAGAACAGATTTTCCATTTTAAAAAATGTAGTCAGCGCTGCAGGAATAATTTGATTTTAAGATAGATGGTTGGAGCATTTTTTTATATGTTAAAACTGGATGTTAAAGTTAGGGTATGAAGTCAACTCGTTTTTTATCAATTACACGAAAAAATTAACTTAAAACTATATACTATATATACCATAACTTAATAATAGTACAAAATTAAAATGTAATATGTAAACTAAACTAGTTATGATAAATAAAAAATGCTGGCCAAATCACTGCGCCGTCGCTGGAAAGGATGCCCAAAAGGCTGGCGGCGTTGCCACGCTGCGCTGGATGGCCAGGGTTATTCTTTGGCCAAAATAGACCCCAGCCTTTCTGCCACTCGCTCGTTTTTGTGTTTCAAAATTGTATTATTATTGCTTCAAGGTACATGGTTTTATTTTATTTTGAGGTAAAACGCTGTAGAAAGCTCTCAATACCTACCACGATGACTATTAGACGGTTAAAAAGAAGAAAGACGACCGTGCTGATTTTATTTATTCATTTACTAAATAGCAGACCTACTAACAGTAAGAACCATATCACAAGTATCACAAGAAAGTTATTTTGTTTTGTATGGAGCGTGGCAATTATTTTAGTCAGTGATACAATAAGGTGCAGCAAACGTGTTAAGAACTCACTCCGTATTTTTCGTTTGTTTGATGCCAAGCATTATTATAATTATGTATATTTCTTGTCATTGCCGCGATGTTTTTGTAAAAATCAGGAACATACACCAGTCCATATTGGCCATCTAAATGAAGACCTAAAATTTATTTGATTCAATTGTTTCTCCTTTGCGTGTTATTTTGATACTTAGATATTATGAATATGAATTACGTCACTACCAATATTAAAACAATCATTAAATAAACAAAAAAAAAATTAATCTTAATGCCTAAGTAGAACATTAATTATTATGCTTAATAGGTATTGTTATAAAATTGGCGGGCCAACTAGCTTAGTTTAGCTTGTAACTGTTTACTTGTTTTATTAGTTTTAGACTTTAGGATACATATCTGATGTGGTAACTGTTGTGTTTGAGCACAACAATATGTCAGCTTACACCTGACCCACTGGTCGTGTAAAATAAAATATATTTAACTTTAATTAGAATTTATTAAGTTCTCATTTTAAGTGAATGTGTAAATGTTCTTATGAGAAATAAAGAATCTTAAACCCTATTAATAACGATTCAGAGCAGGCTCGTAAGTATCAAAATAGCAAGAGAGAAACAATTAAATAAAATAAATTCTAGGTCTTTATTTAGACGGCCAATATGAAGTGGTGTATGTCCCAAGTTTTTCCAAAAATAATATGATAAAAATTGTCGTCGTCGCGGACCGGGCTCTTAACGAAGTTTTTCGTTGTTTCGTTTCGGGTTCAACGAGAAAGGGGGCGCAGCGGATTCCGTACATTTCTTGACAACAATTTAAATTTAGTAGCAAAGAGACCATCATTAAGATCCTAGTGACAATCGTGACTTGAAAAATGCTAAGGGCAAATGAAATTTACTGTAGGAGGTCCCGTAGAAAACTAGTAAAGAGAAAAGGACAAGCTTTGAGAAAAGGACAAGCTTTGAGAAAATACTCAAAACTGTAATTGAAATGTGTAAAAGTTCATCAGTCTCAAAATTTATAATAATAGAAAAATATTGAAATTACTTGTACGTTGTTCCACTAGTATTTAATTAAGTATGATCACGCTACCGGTCTCATCGATTTATCGACATCTTCAGGCAAAAATAATTGACATCGAACCTGTAATTTTATAATTAACGTATATAATTGTATTTAATGTTTTTCCTTATTGTTTTCGCCTGAAGATGTCGATAAATCGATGAAACCGGTAGCGTGATCACCCTTAATTAAATACTAGAGTTTTTTGATGTTAAATAAATGTAATTAAGCAATATTATAGAAATATAATATATAAATAGCTTAAAATGTAGAATAACCCATTCAGATAGTTAAGTACCTAATAATTTATATGAGACACGTTTTGGTAAATTGCAAATACTACTAATAATATACCCAAAAATTGTAATAAGATAAAAATGTCACTAATTATATACTGAATCACTATAGTTACAATTAAATTTGTTTAAAACAATAATATTATTTTAAAATTTTAATTCAATAGTAAACAATATATTATGGAAAAGTTATCTACTAATATAAGCTGTACACAATTTAACATTAGGTACGTATTTAGTTAGTTATAAGTAAACCTTTGCTATGCCCTTGCAGGGCGCTATAATGTTTTTTTTCCACACCTGTACTACCTCTGTTAATACTATGTACTTACATTATAGCACGCAATAAATATTTTGAATCTTTGAATCTTTGAATCTAGTGGAACAACGTACAAGTAATTTCAATATTTTCTATTATTGTAAAAATGTTCCATCAAGAAGTGACAACATACACCTTCAATCGCACAAAATTTATAATTTGAATTTTAGGCTTATTTATACCGGGTGTAAATAGACTGCTACCGTTAAATGAAACCACGTATTCTACCGACCCTAGTGAATCACTTTTCCCAAGAATCACCCACGGCTATCCTTAAGTTTGGGAAATAATTGAGTTTCAAACAAAAATGCGTGAACCCTAACGCACCAACATGCGAGCGAGTTTAGAGAGAGCGTCGTCCGTGAAACAGCTGTTCCGGTGCAGCGTTCTAAAATAGACCTTCCTCCTACGAGATAAAGTCTTTGAGTTACAGTTGAATATCTTTTTCTCTGAAGATTTGTGCGGGTTTTTTTTCCAATAGTTGTTCAGTATGGTCAGTAGAGTAAGTAGTTTTATTTAATGGTCGCACTCTATTTACACCCTGTATATAAGGTCCTACAATAATAAGTGAAAATAATTCGCGCTTCTTATCCTACTATCCTACTACTCCTACTAATATTATAAACGCGAAAATTTGTGCGCGCGCGCGCGCGCGCGTGTGTGTGTGTGTGTGTGTGTGTATGTTTGTTACTCTTTCACGCTGAAACGGCTGAATGGATTTAGATGAAATTTTGAATGGATATAGCTACCCTAACTTAACACATAGGTTGCTTTTTATCCCGGAAAAAAGCATGTCGTTAAACCGAATAACACGCGGGCGGAGCCGCGGGCAAAAGCTAGTAAATAATAAAAGGTCATAATAAAGTAGCAAAAAAGTCGTGCTGTCTATTGTATATTTTTGCGAAATAGTAAATAAAATCGGTTTTAGCATTAGTAAGGCCAAAATGACTATTTTTGGATTTTTTGTCCGTCTGTATGTACATAAGTATGTATGTTCCGTTTTAACCCGGGAACCACTCCACGGATTTGGAGGCTGTTTTCTTTATTATCACCGTAGTGACGCTGGTCAACATTTAAGCTATAATATAAGGGATATTGATAAAATAACCGTCAAGCCGAAAACTGTCAATACTACTCAAAGATTGAAAGACAGTTCCACGCGAGCGAAACCAAGGAAAAAGGGTAGTTTAAATATATTTTGGACATCAAAAGGGATCTGATGTGACGACATAACATCTTAAAAGTAAGAGTATTATAAAAATAACAGACTTTAACATAACACAAAAGAAAACCCGAAAAATTGTTTTCCATTAGAAGGTTCTCTTAATTCTAACGGAACCCTAGAAATCAAGTCGTGTCCTCTCATAGATGAATTGTCGGTAATGACCAGTAATGATGTGCACAATATGGGGACACTTCATCGAGAATCCAAGATGGCGGCGGACTATTTTATAATGACCCTGACGACTGGGGACCCTCGTGATGGCGCGTCGTGATGATTTCGATACTCGACGATGATGACGCTTGTATTTGTACTGCTTGCTTGCTTGTTGTATTTGATGTTATTTTGGCGTTCAGTTAAAATATTGAACCCTTTTAGCGAATCCTTTACGTAAGTTTTAAGTTTCTACATCAATGTTATCACTATAATGACTTCGGAAGCACTATCTAAGCGAACTTCCTTTGGAGAAAAAGCTTTTGCAAATAATTATGACTTGCTTCTTAGGCTGACTGTACCCATATATATATATACCGTTATAAATAGACAACCTTCAATATTTTCATTTACGCGGTGCAGATCGTGGGTTCATCAATATCAGTTGCTGTCGATCGATATAGAGCGTTCTCAATTTTGTTCAGAATTTGGAAGTGACAATTATCAAAACTGAGATACGCTGTGTTGGAACTTAAAGCGAGGTTATCCAGAGAAATTTGTCCTGCTCCAACGCTTTCATTTTACACATGAAATCAGAAATCATAATTTTATTCAACAAATAACAGTGGTTGTTATGTAAGGTATTTCATTCATTAAATTCATTAATATAGGTATATACTTAAAACTAAGTATGTATATAATTCTATCATTAATTATTATGATAATGGTTAATGTCATAATTTGTCAATAGTCAAAAATCATAATATTCACAATACACGAAAATCCTAATAGTAGAAAATGGTTTGTAAATCTACAACTCATGGTAAATGAATTTTTGTCAATCTTTTCCGACATATATTCTGTTAAATTGTAATAGGGATGATTTTCAAAAAATGTTTTAATTTTGCTCTTAAAATCATTAAGTTGCAATCTTGCCACATCAAAAGGAAGCTTATTGTACATATCTAGCTTTATTTGCATTAGGAACTACTAACTTCTCCCTATTTCTGGTTTGGTATTTTATGTATGTCCTTTCTTTTAGGAAATTCATCTTTATTTTTATGAATTTCTCTAAGCGATTTATATATAAACAACGAAATGACAGTCATGATAGAATTTGCTTTAAAATAATTTCGAGCCGATGTAAATCTGTGTAACCTGTTAATGATTCTTATTTTTTTTTTGCCAAAAAGGACTTTTTTATTTCAGTTGCGTTTCCCCATACAGTGATGGCATAGCTTATCACCGAATGTAAATATAATAATGTAAATATATAATAATGTCCTTTGACATGTTTATCCTGCTCAGCGACAGCACCACTGCAAACAGCTACACTGCTGCACTTAGAAAACTCGCGGTTTTGATGTGTTTATTTATTATTTTGGACTTAGAGGGATCGGTTTTTATCGGATCGGCCGTTTTACATCACATTTTTACCGGCGTTTATTTTAGTATAACTTTTATTGTTCAAAACTTAATACAGCTAAAATGAAATCATATTCAGATCATAGTTTAGAACTATCTTTGCGATTTAATTGGATCGAGCGAAATAAAGGTAATCGTGTATCGAACGGCCGAAATATTAAGATCGAAGAGTGAAGGCTAAACTATACCAATACCTGTTCAAGTATAACAGCGCAAGCGCAAGCGCTGGTGCGACAGACCAACACGAAGCCTCGAACGATACAGATAAAACAAAGAATCCGGTCGGGACCGAGCCCTCGCGTGCCCAGATTCCCCTGTTCTTGCGCCTGATTACTATACAGGAGCGAGCCACAAATAAGACGGACAGACAGACCGACGGACGGACGACCACAATAACATATTTACAAGTTCTAAGGAAACTGGTCCGGTTGGACAGTTGAGGATTTATCCTCGAGGACAACTAATATTGAGGATTTGATTGAGGTGGGTTTCTTGTTCAACTTAGGGGGATAACAGAGGAACTTGGCGCGAAATGCACATCTTTTGTTCACTTTTAAATAAAAAGAATGCAATGGATGCGTTTTCGTTGGTATTCGCGAAAATTGATTCATGATAATTATGTTTTAACAAGAAAATATGTCAATGATGCATGGAGTTTTGATTGCTTTACATTAACAAACATTTAATGCAAAATTTAATGCAGTAAAAATATAAAGTAACATCATTTTCATGTTAAAATATAATATTATATTGAGCAATTTTCGCGAATACACATAAAACGTAATTATTGCATACTTTTTATTCAAAACTAAGGAAAGCAGTGTTATGATGTGCATTTTGCACCGAGATCCTCTGGTACCATAGAAGTTATAACATAGGATCGGACTACAGACTACAAAAGTAAGAAAATTACATTGTATTGTGCTACATGTACGTACATAATTATCTAGCGTTTCTTACCAAAGAGGACTTTTTGCTGAAAATTAATATTGTAATAGAAACATTACATTGTTAACAAAAACACAGTCTGCTTTTACCATGTTTGTCAGTTGTTATAGAAAAAAACTAAACATGTAAAGTGATGGCGCTTACTTTCGTATTTCATTAAGAGATATGTACATAAAATAGTGCTTTTTTCTGTTTCATGAAATTTATTCAATCAAAAGTTTTTAATCAATGTCTGGAATTCGAGGCTTGTTAAAAAAAGGTGATGTTTGGGGTTCCGTACCCAAAGGGTAACCAACGGGACCCTTTTACTAAGACTCCGCTGTCCGTCTGTGTGTCTGTCTGTCACCAGGTATCTCATAAACTGTTGAAATTTTCACAGATGATGTATAACCGTTGCCGCTATAACAACAAATACTAAAAAACAGAATAAAATAAATATTAAATGGGGCTCCCATACAACAAACGTGATTTTTTTGCCATTTTTATAGATTATGGTACGGAACCCTTCGTGCGCGAGTCCGACTCGCACTTGGCCGATTTTTTTAATTTCGGGTCCTACGTACATTTAATTTTCGTTTTTTAGGGTTCCGTACCTCAAAAGGGAAAAAACAGAACCCTTATAGGATCACTTTGTTGTCCGTCTGTCTGTCAAGATCCTTTATCTCGGGAACGCGTGGAGGTATAGAGTAATTTAATTTAATTAAAACTATATACTCAAGTCTACAGTCCCTTGAAGCTGTGAAAAAATCTAACTTCTAAGTTAACGTAAAAAAAAGATACGGCCATTGGGGCCGCAAAAAACTTATATTTCGACACTCTCAAGGGAATCAAAATTTATAGGGTATTTCCCGTTGACCTATAACTATGAAATTTGGCGAGTAATACCGTCTAATACTACAAAAATAGGAAACAATATTTAAACTCTACACTTGTAATTAAATCACAAAAAAACAATCGAGGTTAAGCAACGGTATGCGCGGTCATAATTGTGCGGGTGACCAAATCTTTTTGCAGATTTTTTAAACTTTTACTAATTTGTACGGAACCCTCGGTGCGCGAGTCTGACTCGCACTTGTCCGGTTTTTATTTTCTGTTGTGTCGGTACACGCGTCTACAACATTATGTTGACATTATCAGCCATTTTGAATTTTTCGTTTGTTTTGACAGAAATGACGACGCGTTAGGCGTGTTCTGGAGGGCTTGATGATTTTACTCGTATAATAAAAAAAATGGGTCAAAGAATCTGTACTAAATAGAATGTGTGAAAAATAAAAAGCGGTCCAACGCATTTTAAATGATGACTGTTGAATTTGGCGAGTATACTTTTAGCAAATACTCGTTTGTATATATACATGAAAAATAGTAAAAAATACTGCACTTATCTCCAATAAATTGCCGTGCAGTTTCACTAATCAATTATTTTCTAACTTTTGAATACCTTAAGATATTCGCTTTCGAAATAATGACTGAAGTTAGAAATATTTACTGATTTCATGCATCTACACCTCAAATTGACGTGATTTATTTTCGAGCAAAACACGAATGGTTAGAGAATTTGACAAGTAAAATATAACACAAATAAAATTTTCGAATTAACAATTGCGTCCGGGTGAAAATTACAATTTTCGCCTATTTTGTGCTATATGGAGACGCAGCGATCGTCGTAACAGCCACTTTGCCGTGCGCGCTAATATAAACGTTATTTCAATGCCTTTTCCGTCGATATTTGTACCGACACAAATCGAGTTGCTAGTTTAGGTCGGTTGGGATTATCATGAGCATGACTTTGAATATTTGAAAATATGCTAGCTATTTTTTTTTTATAAAAATAAACTCTGAATCCGCCTCTCCCGCACTTAGGGTTGCCATACGTCCGGAATTTTCGGGACATGTCCGGAAATTCGGTTCTTTCTCCGAAATGCGGGGGAAATCCCAAGATGTCCGGAATTTTTTGTAATCTTTTTATATATGTAAATGGAGAAAGATAAGTTACAAATAAAATAAAATAAATATTTTTAATTAAATCAACACCATTTATATAGTTGTTTTGTAATGAGTAATATTTACGTTTAAAACTCCTAGATATACCGTGCAGCATTCCTAAATCTTTTAAAATTATTTTACAAAACATTTCACACGTAACATCTTCACTTCACACAAGAAATCGACATGCCGCAAATTAGAAATTTTAGAGAAAATGTCCGGAATTTTTTCCGGATTATCTTTTTTTTGATATGGTAAGCCTACCCGCACTGCATTTTTCTCTTGGAATGACAGTGATAAAAATAAAATTGCAAATTTTCTACCTTTAAATTTGTTTTAGATAAGTTTGCTTTTTGGTTATTTTTCTTTTTAAATGTTCAGCTGTGATGTATATTCTCTACTTTATTTACCGACGGAGAAATGGATGTATTCATAAACCGGGATATCGCTGATTGGTATTTGACGAGTAAGAGGGAGTTACACGAAGCATTTGTTTCGTTTACTTTTTGCGGGACCTCTAGTTATTTTTCCGCCTCCGTGCACTCATTAACTAACTCAGTCAACTGGATTTAAACAGCACAGACAATTTCTTTGCACTGATAATTTTCGCTTTTTATTAAGCTATGAATGCTGAAGTCGATGTTTGTTGGGAGGAACTCGACACCTTAAAAAAAAACTTTTTTATGTAATTTAAACGCGGCCGTAGCTCAGGGTTAGAACGCTGGCCTCTCAATCTTTGAGATCCAGGTTCGATCCCCGGCCGGACATGCACCAATGAGTTTTTCGGAATTAATGTGCGGAGTACTTATACCACTTGCTGAACGGTGAAGGAGAACATCGTGAGGAAACCTGCATGCCCGTGTATTTGTGCCCGAAGTACGGCGATAGGGCTCACCCACCACCCATCACGTTGGGACGTAATAATCCTCGGTGAAATGCGGGTGTGCCAGTGTGGACTGTGACTTGCATTTCACAGTTCACACCCGGAACACCTCTAACACCCCCTCTGGGATTCGTGTCGTGACGATATAGGTATATATATATATTTTATATCTGTGAATTAATGAAAAATATTAAGAATAAGAATAAAAATGATTTATTACCAAAAAAAGCTTTAGAAATACACATAAATTATAATTATTAATAAGACAAAATAGAATATAAAACTTATTTAAATTAACTGAAACTATGTATATGAATGTTGCTTTATTTGGTAAAAGGAGTCAGCATATGCTGTCGGACAACGAGGTTCCGAACAGCGCTGTTTTTGCAACTACCCAACGTACCCCTTTAAGGGGTATTAATTATTTTATTAGGTATCATGAGCAAAACAAGGAAAAATCAGTAAGTCGTCAATTAATCAGTGTGCAGTATAAGATATAATGCAAACACCCTCTTTTATGTTAGGACGGAATCATCGTCGGTTAAAAGTATTATTCACATCCGAGACGTCTCTGACAACCCCTTGGGTAAACTGTCGTTATAGCTATAGTAACAATTAAATGTAATGAAAGTCGTTAGTTTTTAAATATATAAATAAATAAATAAAATTAACATCAATCAACATCATCAATCCAACGATACCCCCACTATGGGATAGACGAGAAAAAAAAATTCATCCCCAGTTTACTTGTACGAGAGGTACCCTTAAATAATTTTTTTTTCAAGATTTTATTTTACCATTTTGTTGGCGTGATTAATATTTATATCCATGCCAAACTACAGCTTTCTAGTACTAATAGTCTCTGCGCTAAGCCGCGGACAGACGGACAGACGGACATGGCGAAACTATAAGGGTTCCTTGTTGGACTACGGAACCCTAAAAATGTGCTCGCCTTTGTACAGTTTTTCTGGTATTTTGTATTGTGTAACTGTTAAATGTTTATGTGCAATAAAGAATAAAGAAGCAAAAACATTTTTTTTCTGCCTAGATTAGAATTTAAAATTGTCATCAAAAGCTTTAACTAAATAAATACCAAACCTAGGTCTAATTAAAAAGGATATGCGGTTTAATTAATTAATTATGCAAATAAACAAATTGAAACTTAGTCAAATTGAATATATTATGGCAACAAATGATTTCTCGTGATTATTTTTGAAGAATTTTAGTTGATAATAGTAATTAATTATTTACAATTTTACTCTTTTTGAGCCTTTATTTACAATATTAATAATGAAAATAACAATATATATATATATTTACAATTTTCGATTTATTTCGGCCCACGGTATGGGGCCGTCATCAGTCAAATAAAAGTTTTTACATATTGACAAATAAAAAAGTAAAAAAATATAAAAGTTAAAGTGACAACTGTTATAAATAACCAATCACTGCTCTTCTTAATTTTCATGTAATGGTTAAATGGTGGCTTTGTTTAGATAACGATGTGACGTTGTCGTTATTATTACTTGAAATTTTGAACAGTAACTTCTTAACAAATAAACAGTTGTCACTTTTACTTTTTTATTTGTCAATTAATATTTAGTTATATTTTAGCGCGTCCACAACTTGATTCCCCGTCGAGCGACGGAAATATCAATACACTCACCGAGGTCACCAAAAGTAATGGTCGCCCTGAGTAAAATAATGCAAAAAATCGGTGCACTGCACTGGGACGCTGTTAAATAGGCCGTTCATTCGATCAAAAGATGATAGAAAAGCGTAAAACTCCATATGCTTCATCATAATCGTAGAAATTGTTTCTATATAATATGATAAATTCTTAGTTTTCTTTTAATTGCAGATTTTGTCAACTGATTATACTTACCCAACAAAAGCGAAGTCAGCAATACAATTCAGAAATTTTTTATTTTTAACACAAATGATACCCCCACAAAAACCGTTTTGGTGTTTCTCCTGAATTAAATCAACAGACTTTACCAATATCTCATCTCAGGACTCCACCCCGTACCTGAAACAACGAAAAAACACAAAATAATAAATAAAATCCCTTCTAAATATGCTTTACGCTGCAATTTAAGGTTCGCACACTCAACTAAAAACTCAAAATGTGTGCTTCTAATTGATCAGTGTCAATAATGACATATTTATGTTCTCTGAACCAGGAGATGGCGATAAAAAATCATATTAATAAATTGTTATGAAGCTAGAGGCTGCATCCGTCATAACTGGCGGCGCCTGCGCCGATGTTCCAGAGTTTGAAATTGCAATAAGAATCTTGCGATATCGCATAGGTTTTAGTTGCCGACTTTTGTATAAGGAATTTCGTGAGCTATATGCGTGATTCACAGAAGAATATGACCCACTCCTTGTTCTAATAAATGTCTCGTCAAGTATGATGTAGCATTTCTAGTCAACGACAAGTTATAAAAAAACTGCATTGACAGAAACGTCGAGTTTTTTTCGCAAAAATTAAAATTAAATCTTAGCCCTGATATCTATTTCGTAATAAGGCACCTACTCCAATTTTAGTTATATAATAGTAGATTTTTTATAAGGGACGTAAGTGATCAATTGCACCCGAGATATTTAGGCGCACGGACGAGCGAGGCGAGCGAGGCGAGCGAGGGTGCTTGCTTATAGTTCGAGTATGTAATTGATCACTTACACCCGTGTGGAACACTTTTCTTTTTATCACTAATGCGATAAAATAAAAAACTTACAATAATACGTTTTTCCTTCAATGTTTTCAAAACCTTACAGTAGGTTGTCAAAAAATATTTATTTTATTCCTCTGGGAAACTTATTCAGTATGATCAGTAAATTATGTGGTTTGATTAAAAATTACCTGTCCTTTTACACCCGGTATAGTTTTAAGGGCAAATGATACATACAGACACATAGAACATCATTACATCATTACTTATTTCATTTCATACTTCATTACAATATTGAGAACTTTCTCATTGGGCAAGACGTCGTCACAGTTACTGAATAGTTTTATACTGATCCAGCATTGCCGGTATTCATCAATTTATCCATAGCTTTGCGTCGTGAATTATCTGAATTTCGACAATATCCTGCTCGAAACTCATCTCAAGTGACAAAAGAATATAACAAAATATTAGTCAGTCGGCATAATATGATCGAATCGAGTCCACTCGGGTTTCTGATGCAAAAAACTGAATATGATGCACGAGACATAGCTACGCGAATGCATCTTTTGTTTCATAACTTCTAATGGGCTGGCTCTTAAGTTGTTGGACAGCGGTGGAATTTGGAACTAAAAGAACTGAATTATTGATATTGTTATATTTATTATTTATTTTTTATCCACCACGCTTCGCTCGCGTGGAACACAATTATCAACATAGACAGTTTTCAACTTGGCGGTTATTTTATCAACAGCCCTTATAGCTTATATATATTGTCCAGGATAATAAAACTACGATAATAAAGAAAACAGCACCCAAATCCAGTGTTTCTTAAGTTAAATTGGAACAGACAGACAGACCAAAATTTGGCCTCAGTACAATACTAATACTAATAATAATAAGTAATAAGTTAATAATTTGAAATTTCGCTAAAATATTAAATGTGCAACCACGACTTTTTAACTACTTTCTAATTTTATTGGTATAGATAGATATAATAATAATGATATTACCTTTATTATTATTTGTATACCCGTCTGATGCCATAATAGAAAAACAATAAAAAAAGGTTATATAGATAGACATATAGATTGATAAAACATTTATTCTCAAAAACACAACACAAACAATAAAAAAGTAACGAAATAAAATTAATTTAACAAACTAACTTCTAAAGCTTAAACAGGTAACTAAACACTAAATACATATATTATAAAGTAAATTTATTCTGGTGGTATGTGACCAAGAGTGTGTTATGATATAAATATAAAATGTGTAAGTGTGCACATGAATGTGTGAATATTATGTATAAATAAAAACAAATAAAAATATCCTGCGTGACTAACTGATCTATTTTGTTTATGTTCATTCCGTAAACCATTCTTGAAATAGCTTTAGAACCATGATGTATTAATTTGTGTTTGGTTTTCTAGCAGTAAGTATATTTTGGATAGATGTGCGTTGGTGATCTTCTTATGAATTTATTAACCCCTGGTCTACATCAGATGGTAAGACTATAGGATAATGTTTTTCGCCGGCGGCGTTTGATAGAATATTTTTGTGTGTATTATAGGCCCTAATGTGACAGTCTGAATGTATTTTAGTCTTATTTATGCCTGGTATTCTTCGTCAGCCATTATTTTATATGGCGGAGAGAGCGCTGCCAGAATTAACAATGAAAAAGCCTACTAAAACTATTTTGAGGAAATTTTTACAGAAATATTGTGTTGGGATCTGAATGGTTTTAGATTTGATTTTTGGCAATTATTTTGACTCATACCTGGCAAATCGTTTATAAAATCTGGAAAAGTTAAGTTTTTTTTATATTTCTGTATTCACGTCATCACAGTTTGAGTCAGACGAAAAGAAACTGGAAATCTTGAACAAAGTGATGTAATTTTCTTAAGACAAAATTCTCGTTATCTAAATGAATAGAGACTGAACAAACGAATAAAATCGAATTTTTGCGAATCGAGAACTCACAAATTTAATACTTTTTATCTCGGAATACAATAAACAATTGTTAATTGTTGTCCCAGGGGCATAAGAAACCAAATGGTATGGGATTCGATTCCTCGGCGATGCACTTTTGTGATAATGTCCCCTTTATATGAGAAGTTATGATTGATGGTCAGATTTTAGAATTTGAATAGGTCTCGTGTATCGATTCAGCTACGTTTCGATTATTTATTTTTGAAGAATTGAGTTTTGATTTTTATTTACGATCATTACGGTTTTTCCTTTGCATTTTTCGGATATAGTCTAATGATTAAATTCCAAATGAAATATATTTGATGAATTTAAGCGATTAATTATGATAAAATGAATTTAAGATTTGGTTTTGCGATATTTTGTGGACATTCAAAATTTTGATTTTATCGATGTTCTGGGGGTTTTGTGTTAATTGTATTGGTATTAATTTTTTTATTGCCATTCGTATTAATATTTACATCATCGGTTTGATACAGTTTTTTGCGGACTCTTTTACATTAAAAATTATTAAACCTATACTAATAATAAACAAGTAAAGAAGTCGTGTCTGAATTGAATTTTTTGCAAAATTTTAAATGAAATATGATAATAGTATTGTACTGTAGCCAAAAATAGTTTGTCTGTCTCTATGTCTGTTTGTGTCCGTTTTAACTCGTGAGCCACTCAACGGATTTCAGTACGGTTTTTAGGGTTCCGTAGTCCGACAAAGAACCCTTATAGTTTCGCCATGTCCATCTGTCCGTCTGTCCGTCCGTCCGCGGCTTAGCTCAAAGACTATTAGTAGTAGAAAGCTGTATCGCATAAGAATACATATTAATCACGTCAACAAAACGGTAAAATAAAATCATGAAAAAAATTTTTTTAAGGTTACTTTATAAAGGTATCCTTAAACGGAGGATGAATTTTTTTCTCATCTATCCCATAGTGTTGGGTATCGTTAGATGGGTCGTTCAAAAACATTGTGGGTGTATGAAAACCATTTTTCGATTTAGGGATCCGTTGGCATAAGTGCAAATTTTCGTTAGAGTGGAGTGTAAGATAATAATGTAGAATAACACACAACACACAGTTACTACAGACAACAAGCATAAAACCAAAGCAAATCTCCGATAATGGTCGGATTAATATTGAATTAAATATGTATATATTAAATACTTAATTCATCCCTTTAATGCGTAATCAACATTTGTGTTATATTTACGCATTTTTATCCATAACGGAACTACTTGAGAATTATCAAATTTGAGAAATATTACAATAGTTTATATATAGGCTGAAATTCAATCAACCGACCACATTCATACTGGAGACTCGGTTAGTGATCAGGAACAAGGTTCAGTAATCCATTTGGCCAAATTCGAAAAATATATTTTTTTGCTCCCGTACTGGTTGGACTAGTTCAAGTACAATTCCTAGTGCAGGCATTATGGGGAAAAAAAAATTTTTTTTTGGATTTCATCTGAAGGGTAATTGATCCTTGTTCTTGATCACTAACTGAGTCTCCAGTATAAATTTGGACGGTTTTCGGTTATTCGGTTTAACGACATGCTTTTTTCCGGGATAAAAAGTTGCCTATGTGTTAAATTAGGGTATAAGCTATATCCATTCTAAATTTCATCCAAATCCGTTCAGCCGTTTCAGCGTGAAAGAGCAACAAACATACACACACACACACACACACACACACACACACACACACACACACACGCACACACACACACACACGCACACACACACACACACACACACACACACACACACACACACACACACACACGCACAAACTTTCGCATTTATAATATTAGTAGGATAGGAAGGATAGTAGGATAGGATATATCTACTTAATAAAATAACATTAAAATTGAGTGTGAGATATATTTCGGGCCCTCTCCTGGGTCCGGAATCAGTCACAATGAAGTATAGAGAAAAAATAAAAGTAAAATAAAAAAATAATAAGGTACCTACTAACCTAAATCTAACCTATTTGTGTGTAAAAAGTATGTATATGTGCTATGAAGAAACCTGCCACCAAGCTTTTATTAATGTGGGTCAGTTGATGCTCCTGAAACAGCACGTAACTGTAATTTCGTGCCCACCAAACTATTTCTATATCAGACTCAGACTGCACCAAGTAAATTCATCCTAACGTTGCTGGTTTAAGAGCCCTGTAGTCGGCGGCTTGAAGTCAGTCACGCACGGGGTCACTATGCTTGCTATTTCATTCTACATTCAACTTCGGATTATAGAGCACTGACTGACTGTTATTGGTTGGCCCGAACGTTCATTTCCCGAACTCGTACGGAACTAACCGAACAGGCTATGAGAGGCAAGCTAACGCGAGACAAAATTCATGTCTTGAAAAAAACTCGAGAATGGTTCTGGGTCTTCCTATGATTTCAGGAGAAATATCCCAAAATTCGAAATGAAACAAAAATATTTTTGAAAAGTATAAAATATACTATGCTGTAAACCTAAAATTATTTGATTTGTTGTATCGCTTCTAGGACATTACGGTACATAAACATTCATCAAAATATTGTGTAAAATCCAGGACTTTCATACGCTTGTAACTTTTGTATGTATTTGATTTTGATAAATGTTTTTGGTTCAAGTCATGGATATTGTATGGGATATGTTGAAAAAGAAAAAATAATAAGCAAGTACCTATACATAAGGATATTATCAGCTAACTGCGCTAGTATGGGAGTACACCTAATTGCACCCCGCAACCCGCACCCCTCATCCGAGTGGCCGCGACCAGGGAGGGTGTCCACGCGATTATTGTATTTTGAGTTAAGAAAATCGTCTTATTATGGGGTACTGGTACTTTATTTAGAGATCCCAGTATTAAAAAAAATATCTTTACCGATCATACTAACACACCCTTAAAGAATTCTTGCCTTTGCTTTTACACCCGGTATACTACATGCTAACAACTTTAAAGCGTGTTTATAGTTGTTGTGCAAGATTATTTACAAAGAAATGCATAAAATAATACAACCCTGCTAAAAAAGCCTAATTGATATTGAAATATTGCTGAGTAGTGCCATAATCATATTTATTTAATACTTTTTATTCGAAAAATAAGAAAAGCAATCATAAGTGGAGAAAGAGTGGCATCCTGTTAGAAATGTAAACGGAACGCAATCATCTGCTGTCTCGTTCACTTATGTGTCATCTCTTTCTTGCACTGTCAACCGCCGCCATGTTAACTTGTGTGTCACCTCTCAATAATAAAATCCCTTCTAAATAAATCAATCTTGTCTCATTATAACCAATTCATCAGGTTATGGGCACCAGCTTGCTTCCCTGTGATTAAATTAAATATATTTTTTGAATTCAGACAGATTGTCATAGTTTTCCCCCAAGTTCGTAATTCCAAGCATCATGGCCGACCCCAAGACGACCATCGAAAAACTACGTGGTGTCGACAATTACGGCACTTGGAAGTTTGTAACAAAGATGTTACTGATACATGAAGAACTCTGGGACGCTGTGGAAGAAAAGAAGGAAAAAGATGACAAAACACAGAAGAAGGCATTAGCTCGTATTTGTCTTCTTGTTCAACCATGTGTATATCCGCACATAAGAAACGCGAAGACGGCACACGAGGCCTGGAGCAACCTTGAAAATGTTTATGAAGGTAAAGGCCTGAGCAGGCGCTTGTCATTGTTACGCACGTTGTTCGGGATGAAGCTCGATTCTTTCTCAAACATAGAGTCATATCTCACGAAGGTGGCCGAGATAGGCCAACAGCTTGACGATATAGGCGCTGGCGTGGAAGACAATTTTCTAGCTATCGTAATGCTGAGCGGGCTCTCATCAGACTACGACCCACTCATCATGACTTTAGAAAATTCGACTTTGAAACTCACAACTGAGTTTGTGAGGTCAAGATTAACTCAAGAATATCAGCGGAGACAAGAAAGAGACGATGCAAGCACAGCGCTGATAGTAAGGAAACAGGCAAAGGTGTTTCGCTGCTTCAGATGTAAGAAACCGGGCCACAGCATCAAGGATTGTCCTCGCAGAGCCAAGGATGATGGTCATTCAAAGGGAAAGAGTTCAGATAAGGCCTTGTTATCTGCGTTATCTGTTGAATTATCCAGGGATGTTTGGTATGTGGACTCGGGTGCTACCAGTCACATGTGTAATGACAAAGACATGTTACACGATTTCGTGTTTGACACTCCAGTATCGGTGAGTGTTGCGAATGGTGAAAAACTGATGTCATCGGGAAGAGGAAATGTGAAAATTCCTTTACAGAACACTTTAAGAACTGTAAGTGATGTGTTATATGTACCTAAGCTAGCGACTAACTTACTTTCAGTCAGTGCAATGGCACGTAAAGGTTTTAGTGTAACATTTCAGGGAAAATTGTGTAAAGTTTGTGATGGCCATGAGGTAGTTGCAACGGCTAGATCTCAAAATGGTATTTATGTACTCAATACCAAAGGTGAAGCTTCTTTTGTTACTAAAGAGAAGTCATGTGCTGCGTCTGTGTGTGGAAGGGGGACAGATTTTGTTTTACCAACAGACCCAGTTGCAGAGGTGGCCGTGCCAGGATCTCAGGCTGCATCCAGGGAGTCGCAGGAGGTTTGGCATAGAAGGCTTGGACATCTCAATGTGCGAAGTATGCAGCTTTTAAAAGGTATGGCTACTGGCATGGATTTTGATAACTCAACTTTCAAATCATGTGTTGCTTGTATTCAAGGTAAACAAACAAAGTTACCTTTTCCAAAGAAGTCCAAGAGTAGGGCAAAAGTCTCGTTAGGGCTTGTGCACAGTGATCTTTGTGGGCCTTTTTCAAAGAATTCATTTAGTGGATCGAAATACTTTCTAACATTTATTGACGATTTCACTAGGAAAACCTATGTGTATTTTCTGAAGTCCAAAAATCAAGTTTTTGATAAATTTAAAGAGTTTAAGGCTATGGTAGAAAATCAAACAGGGAATAAGATAAAGGTATTGCGCACTGACAATGGTGGTGAATATGTAAATAAATGTTTACAGGATTTCCTAAAGAGCTGCGGGATCCGTCACCAGACCACAGTACCGCACTCACCGCAGCAAAATGGAATTGCTGAACGAGCCAACCGCACCATAGTGGAGAAGGCCAGGTGCATGCTTCTCGATGCAGGCCTTGATCAGCGGTTCTGGGCAGAGGCAGTTAATACTGCTGTTTACCTGAAGAATAGGACACCAACCAAAGCTGTTCTGGGCACTACTCCTGAGGAAAAATGGTCAAATAAAAGGGTAAATATTACTCACCTTAGAACTTTTGGCTGTTTAGCTTATGCAATGATAGAAAAACGTAAGAAATTCGATTCAAAATGTAACAAATACATTTTTGTGGGTTACTGTGAAGAGACAAAAGGGTATAGATTACTAAACCCTTCACGTCCGTCAGAATGCATTAAAGCAAGAAATGTAACTTTCTTAGAAAATGAATTTTATTTACCAAAAGGTAAAAGTGATGAATTCACTGAGCTAATTCTAACATATTCTCACAATCAAAACTCTTCAACTTCTCATGAGATTGAAGATAATATGGGCAATGAAACTGTTCCAGAGTCACTAGACCAGTCCATGTCAGATCAGTCACAAGAACAGTCCATATCAGATCAGTCACCAGAGCAGTCAAGACTAGATCAGTCCTTATCAGATTTAAATGATGTAACAGGGATACCCAGTAATGCGGGATCTGATAAATCTACTATAATTCCCCGGGATAGTATTATATCAGTGAGTAGCCTTGAATCAGATGATTCGCGCGATGAAACTTACGTTCCAGGTGACACATCGATGGACAGTTCAGAAGAGTACACTGAAGTTGTGAACTTAGCATCGCAGTCTCCACACTTGTCCGAGATAAGCCGCTTTGATGACGAACCAGAGACAGTGGTACAAGCTTTGCAAGGAATAGAATCCAAGAAATGGAGAGATGCTATGTCAGATGAGTATAAATCATTTTTGGATAACAAATGCTGGACCATGACTGACTTGCCAGATGGGCAGAGACCTGTGAAGTGCAAGTGGGTTTATAAAAGGAAGAGAGGATTGAATGGAGAAGTATTGAAATATAAAGCTCGATTAGTAGCAAAAGGTTATACACAAAAATATGGCGTAAATTACAATGAAACTTTTTCACCAGTGGTGAGGTACTCAACTATTAGAATCTTGCTTGCTTTGGCCGCTGAGATGAATATGGAGATAGATCACCTTGATGTGAAGACTGCATTTTTGAATGGAGACCTCAAGGAGACCGTCTACATGGAACAGCCGGAGGGCTTTGAGGATAAAGAGAACCCGAACAAAGTCTATCGCCTGAATAAAGCGATTTATGGGCTCAAACAGGCTTCTAAGAGTTGGTATGAGAAGATAAATACAGTTTTAATAGAAAAACTTAACTTTAGAAAGTTTTCTTCAGAGCCATGTGTTTTTATGAAGAATCATGTTGGAACTGTGACTATTATAGCACTTTATGTCGATGACATAATCTTATTTTCGAATAACAAACAAGAGAAACTGAAAATTAAAGAGAAGCTTATGACTCAATTTGAAATGAAGGATCTAGGGCCAGCATATCACGTCCTTGGCATGAAACTATGCAGAAGAGATGGAAAGTGGACTTTAGATCAGTCTAGTTATATTCAAAGAGTGTTGGAGCGTTTTAAAATGTCTGATTGCAAGCCAGCATGCACTCCTATGGAATCTGGGCTGAAGCTTGTAAAAGCAGATTGTAATGAAAATAATTTTCCGTATAGAGAATTAGTAGGATGTATAATGTACATTTCAGTTTGCACGAGGCCAGACATTGCTCATGCAGTCAGCATACTCAGTCAGTTCAACGATAGTTATGCTGAAATACACTGGAAGGCAGCAAAACGGGTGCTTAGATATCTGAAAGGTACGGTTAATCATTGTCTTACTTATGAAAAGAGTAGTATGGATGTCAGCGCCTACGTTGATGCAGATTGGGCCGCCAATGAGATAGATCGGAGGTCATTCACTGGGTTTGTCTTTAAAATAGGTAAGTCTACAGTATCATGGGAAAGCAGAAAACAAAAGACGGTCGCTCTTTCTAGCACGGAGGCGGAGTACATGGCACTCTCTGACGCATGTAAAGAGGCTTTGTTTATCAGAACTTTCTTGTATGAATGTTTAGGTACAAGTTGTAAAATTACTATGTTTAATGATAGTCAATCAGCACAAAAACTTTGTGTTAATCCAATGTATCACTCTAGAACTAAGCATATTGATGTCAGACATCATTTCATTCGAGGAATTGTAAACAAAGGTATTATTGATTTAAATTATTTGTCTACCGATCAAATGACGGCTGATGTTTTAACTAAACCTTTAACTAAAGAGAAAACTGAAAAATTTGTCAGTCAACTTGGCTTAGCGGAGACAATTTAAATATTGTAAAATCAATTAATAATGTTACCTGTTCATTTTAAGTTGCATAAAAACTTTATAGCTTTTGTTTTAAGGGCCAGTTTGATAAATGATTGCATTGTTTAAGGGCCAGTGTTAGAAATGTAAACGGAACGCAATCATCTGCTGTCTCGTTCACTTATGTGTCATCTCTTTCTTGCACTGTCAACCGCCGCCATGTTAACTTGTGTGTCACCTCTCAATAATAAAATCCCTTCTAAATAAATCAATCTTGTCTCATTATAACCAATTCATCACATCCAACTTAAATAAACCATCCCAGTATTCAAGTAGGAGTCTGTGACCCAGCGGGGATCCCGAGCCTGCTGCTGCAGAGGTCAAGGTCAGCCACGATCAGCTGATAGCGCCGACGTGGCGGGTGGAGGCCATCGGGGCACGACCTCGCTCATACACTTGCAGGGCTTTGTTCCATGCTCCTGTCTTGAGGTTAGGGTACTTAGATTCATGTCTTTATTGTGTTTACTTACTATACAACAAGTCCAAATGGCCGGACTGATGACCAGGCAGAAACTAAAATTACACAAAAATAACATATCATAACGACCTTTGTCCCCCGCTTTGTCCTGCTTGGGGTCATCTGTGATGGATAGAATGTGTAACGATTAGATCCGTCGGAGATCGAAAGTAACCGACATAGCCTGCAGAATAAGTCAGTTGAAGTAGCCATATTTGTCGCTGACATGATGGCCGTTGGTACCAAAAGGCGTTAGAAAGGAGATCAAGTTCAGCAAAGCGTAGCATAGGCCGACCTCGTGCCACTGGGCTGACGACCTGAAGAACTTTGTGAGTGGTGGCTGGACGAGAACGATGGACCGCAAAGAGAAAAACCTTAAAACGAGCTAAACGAGCTTATGTCCAGCAGTGGACAAAAACGGGCTGATGGATGGCTGGATGGATGGATTTCTTCCCGAAGGGATTTCAGAGGTTTTTCTGAGTTTGGATGCAGATTTACGTAAGAGGGTTTTCTTTCAACTTCAACGAATAGTAAGAATAACAAATACTAATCACCTGTATTCAAAAAATCTAATTGTTGGATTTGTACCCAAGTCTCAAGATACAGCGCACTGAACAACCGCTGAGTCTAGAATAAAAAATATATACCAGATTCATAAATATTTCGAGCTGATTACGACTGCACTTCACAGCATGTTTATTCAAAGAAAGTTCAAGTTGAATTTTTCAAGATTATATTAATCTGAAGATTATTTTAAATATCTGTAAAGAACCAAGTCTATGCATGTTACTACTTTCTTCCAAAAACAAGAAGAAGGTAAATAAAACATTTTCTGAACGGTTATTAAATCAATATTCTGACACCTCAATAATGTTCCACGAGTTATTTAAAATATTAGAAAGCGTCGATAAATTTAATACTTTTAAAAAACAATAATGTCTCATTGTATGTTAACTAGGCTGTTATTAAATAATTGTGAGCTGAGTGCCTTCTGCCAAAAGTGGCTAAATAAAATATCTTCGTCCAAAAATGGCTAAATGAAGACGTGTCACACAACGAATATGATATTTACTAACTGCCACTGGAGGGAGCCGCGCGGCAAAAAGCTTTATGGGGGATATCTTGGCATTTAGCACAAGTGTCGAATGCTTTCGCAAACGTGAGATTTAAGTAGTGTTTCTGGCACTGAGCTTTCAATAAAGCTAATATATGAAAAGCTCGGGAAGTTTGGACAACGCTTGGATGCACCTGATAGAAAACTTTTATAAGACGTAGGATGAAGAGCGCTTGCCCCGAAACTGGAGGAGCAAGGCGCTAGTCTTGGCAGGGAAAAAAATCTACGGAAATCGGTAATGGACGAATGGCTGTTAGGAAACTGCCTGTAACGACTCCTCCGGCGCGGCCACTTAAAGCACCACAACAGTTGGTAATGAAACGAAAATCTTTTGCTGCAAAACTTTTGTTACAAAGATGGGTCTACCTTCCAAGCTAGAATTCTCTGTTTAATGGATATGCTTACTTCTTACAGACAGTATGTTATGTACTCACTTACAGTCGTATATTCGAATATATTTCGAGCTCTCTTTTCATGATCTGTGATAGGGCTCCCCACCCGTCATGCTAGGACATAATAACCTTAGGTGAAACTTGACTGGCTCTTCACAGAAAACAACTTTGACAACGACGGTACATTTCTGTCAAAATAAATGACAAAAACTGGACTAAAGTTGCTGGAGGTTGGCGTTGGCGACTAACTCCCGGTTGCGTATGCGCATGCTCTCATTCCTACGCGTCATCCATTACGGAGCGACTAAATCAGAACAATGTCAAAAAACGTCACGATATTTTATAAATACACAATGAGAATATGAATTTGATGGCACCTGTTTGCTTTTGTTTGTATGGTAGATTTAATTGTGTAAAATATTTAAGTATAGCATACCTATTTATTAAAAGTTTTTTGTACCTATTAAGTCTAGTTCATAACTGTAGATTTTAATTAGTTTATTATTTTCTTCTTACATTATTTATGTCAGCACAGTAGTTCATAAGTAACGTGTGGTGTGTTGTGAATGTTGTATTTTTCTGTAACTGGATGCTCACCGTAGCTTGTTTTGTTATATCTTGTGTTTGTTAATGTTAAGTGTGTGTCTGTAGAAAAACCTAAATAAATTATCTTGAAGCATAAAAACATAAAATTAAAATAAAAATGCAGTGTGTAGTGTAAGCGTACAGAAATATTTTGAATTTATAGTTAACATGTACTATAACAGGAACAAATCTTTCGCGATATATTCTGCTTCTTGATATATGACGTGACTTTCGTTTATGCAGCCGAATTCGTACTGGAGACTCTGTAAGAGTTCAGGACCAAGTGCCAATTAGTTTAGTTTAAGGTTAGGTTTGCGAAATATGAAACATATTTTTTTAACTTCTTTGCTTGTTCAAGAACAACCTCGACTCAATTAATAGAGGAAGTCTACATTTTATTTTGCGTATTTCACAGAAAAGATCATTGGCCCTTGGTCCTAACCACTTACCAAAACTCCTGTATGAATTAGAACGAATGTCTCCTTACATTAAAATTTTAATTAACATATTCAGTAAATTTAGGTGGTAGAGCTGATGCCGGGCTCGACTATGGCGGTACCACCATCTTACTCGCAAACCGTCCCTGAAGCTCACCAACCTACCTGCCCAGCGTGTGTGAGTATGGGCATCTCTTCCCAAATAATGATGTACGCTATGAATAAACGGACCCCAGTTCCCGGCAGCCCCACTAACGGTGGCGGTCGCGGTAACGGTGGGGCAGGGGGTGCTAAGAGTCTCCGGTTGAATAGCCACCAACACCGACGACTCTTTTTGGCAACGTAAAATACACGGACGTTACGGGAAGACAGACACATCGCTGAGCTCGAGTCAGAGTTAGGTAGAATCAACTGGCATATTCTGGGGCTATCGGAAGTCCGACGAGCAGGTGAGGATACGATAACCCTAGAGTCAGGATACCTGCTCTACTATCAAGAGGGCGATCAATTGTCTGTCGGTGGAGTTGGCATTCTGGTCAACAAAGACCTCAGTAGCAACGGGCTAGAAATCGGTAGTGTCTCTACTTGGTAGGCATATCTCGTTGTTAGACTTAACAAAAGATATTCTCTTAAAGTCATTCAAGTGTATGCCCCCACGTCGAGCGACTCTGATGATGTAGTCGAGGCCGTCTATGATGACATATTAAAGGCCAGACATAACACCACCAAGACACATTTTACCGTGGTTATGGGGGACTTCAACGCCAAAGTGGGAGTACAAAAGTGTGGTGAATCGGGTTATGGCTGCAGAAATCCTCGGGCCAGGTGCTGGTTAGCTTCCTTGAGAGCCAGAGTCTCTATTTGAAAAACTCATTCTTCAAAAAGAAGCCTCAAAGGAAGTGGACCCGGCGGAGCCCTGATGGTAAGACTAAAAATGAGATAGACTTCATTATGACGGATCAAAAGCACATAATCCAAGATGTATCCATGATCAACAGGTTTTGTACCGATAGCGATCACCGACTTGTCCGAATCATCTTAAATATCGACTTACAGCTTGAGAGAAACCGTTCCATGAAGCCTACATTCCGCCCTTTCCTGCGCCAAACCTCTGCGGGATCCGAGAAGTTCCAAATAGAACCTCAGAACCGATTTGCCCTGTAAGAAACCACTAAAGACGTTAACCAGCTTGCTAACAATTTCACAAATGTCGTGTGCGACTAAGGAGTTCAAAATTTCGAGTGGAACTTTGGACCTGGTGAGGCAAAGAACTTCGTTTTGAACTGCGCCAACATAACACTCGCGTCATTGAAGACGCAATCCAGCGAAACAGAGGCTCAAAAGTTGTTGTTTAGCAGTTAGGAAGGACCAATCTGACGAAGCTGAAGACATCTGACAATAGAACCGTTACCTCTAGGCCAGCAATCCTTGCCGAAATTGAAATCACGGGTTGATGGATGGATGGATATTCAAAAACAGAAAAAAAATAGCCTATATCCCAAAGGGTTTCCTGATATTCAGTTTTCCTCTGTGTAAAATTTCAGCATTTAGGCTTAAAGGGACAGGAGTCAAATCTGTCATTAGCAGACAAAACACTGTCATACTTCTTTTATTTAAAATGGAACATTGGACGTCCCCTTTCACAAAACTTTTTCATGGCGGGCATTTTCTTTATTTTGGACTCATTTAAATGATGTCATCAATACGTTTAAACGGAGCCAAAATAATTTAATGAATACCTCACATATTTCTAAAAGAATTAAGATATTAAATTCAAGGGTTTTCTAAAAATCTTTTTTATTTTGAATATTTTGATAATTTTATCCTGATCTAGGCGAATTATCACACTTCACACTATCACACTAATATTATAAAAGTTTGTGTGTGTGTGTGCGTATGTTTGTTACTATTTCACGCTGAAACAGCTGGACGGGTTTGGATGAAATTTAGAACGGATATAGCTTATACCCTAACTTAACACATAGGCTACATTTTATCCCGGAAAAAAGCATGTCGTTAAACCGAATAACACGCTGGCGGAGCCGCGGGCAAAAGCTAGTATTTCATTAAGTTTTATTTCATTAAGGCTTCGTTAGCTTTATAGTACTACCTTTTTTATTTATCTAAGAGGCTTTAAAATTTTGTTTTTTGAGTGTGTATAAAGCTTATTTCATAAGCCCTCAGGTATATAATTTTATTTTGAATTTAAAATCTACCAACTTATCATTTTGAGGACAACGGTTGTCCGACAACCTGACCTCAAAATCATGGTTAAGACAATCTGAAATATTTCCTATTACATTTGTAGTAAAGCCCTAAATCCCAAACGACCCTAGCTATTATTCAGCATGACCCTGAGATCATCATTTGTACGACGAATGATTGATTCGAGCGGAATACACTTAGTCCCCATATATTTTATTTATTACTTGAAACTGGGTTCAGAAAAACGAAAAAACTGCATGAAATATAGCGCAGCAAGCACATTGTGCTAAATGCGAAAGTAATTTATAAATGCCCCGCTGTAAAATTATGTTTTATGTGAGGACCTTTTTTGAACTAAATACAGTAAACAGTTAAACAAAAGACAGATGACATGAAATATTATTGTAGGTGCCACATTGACATAACATATGACTTTTTTCAATGGACTTCCCCCAACTAAGGCTAAGTACTTGCCAAAGTATGTGCTTTCTTTATAATAAAAGGGTTTTTAAATCAAATGATACAGTTTATTTAGTAAAATAGATATGTACATAAAGTATACATTCTACAGGTCAAATTCAATCTTTATAAAAACAATAGAATATGATGAAAAAAATGTAATATGGGAAATATAAAAAATACTATATTTAAGTTGGGCTAATAAAGTTATACAAAATAGGTATGCATAAAATACAGAAATATAAAAAGAGAATATTATTATACATATTGCAATAAATAAATCTCTCAATTCCAGCACGTGCGCAAAAATTGCATAGACAGATTGCGGGTGACTTTAAAAGGGATTTTGTACAGATATTATGTTAAATTTTTTGATTGAAAACTTATAGTAAGCATTCCTTACATCCTCTAGTTTGTATTTGATGTAGTTTAGTCACTCTAATTTTCATCGCATGGTATTTACCTAACTTTAAACAAATATCCAATGATTGATATTGCGAGTGAGAAATTATGCCGGAATAGCCACCCAGAATTTTGCGTTCATTGTTTAAATAATAATAATAAAAGGTAAAAAATGACTTGGCCAAGCAATTTTGACAAGAATAAGAAATCAGAATTAATAAATCAAATATTGTGAAAATGCTTTCATAGCGAAACCGGTTGGTAAATAAATACAGTATAAAGTGCAATTCAATCGAAATGTATCGAAAGTTCCTCCAAGTGCCAACAATCACAAACATCAACTTGAATAAATCGGATCTGATTTTTTCTACACTTTTATGAATATTGTTTAAAATTTAACTGCTTTTCCAAATTATAATCAAGACGTCAGATAAACCATAGAAGAAGTAGAGAATGTCACAGTATAGTCACGTTTTGTAAGAGAATACAAAATTTGTTCATGTTACAACTTTATATATGCATGGGCAAAGATTACAAAATACAGATAAGTAACTACCTACATACTGGAGTTTTTTTTACATAAAATTAATTATACAATGTTGAAATTAATTATATTTACCCAACTCGTTTCTACCTTTCCATTTTCAAGTTTTTTTTAAAATTAGAAGTGATTTTTTTGTAATGTATCGTAAGTTTGACCAATCACAAGCATCAGCTATACTTTCTTTTTACGTTAGGTCAATATAAATGCCATCAAAAACAAAACTTGTAAAAAAACCGAGTCTCGCAACTTAGTACTTCTACGTAAGTTGTGAGATCCATGTAAATACAAGTCGATTAATTTATTCAGTCCCTACATATGGGACCTTCTGTCTCAACATCTTATAGTGACCATATCAATATTAAAAATCTTTTGTGTTTTAAATAAAAATATTGACTCGGCCATCGCATGAAAACATAATGTATCTCACAAGTAATACATGTTATATTAAATTATATTATTTAGTGCGATTGCAAAGTCAATCAATTAAATATTTTATTTTATTTTATTTTACTTTATTCAGGAAAACAAACAGTCTATAAAGGTTGCACTTATTAAATAAATTACTAAAACTTTTTGACCTGGAATTCCATAAAAGATTCAAGAAATAAAATTAATTAACAAAAACGAAACGGTACAGTACGGTTTTCATCTAGAATTAAAGAATAATGTTAAAATAATAACATAAATCAGTGGACAAGTACAAGTGTTTTTCAATCAAAAATGTATCAAAAGTTCCACCAAGTGCCAACAATCACGAGCATCAACTCCATTAAAATAATAAAGTAATTCTTAAAAAAGTAAATTTCTTAATAAATAATAATTGTAAGATAGACCCATGTTACTCGAACAAAATTTTGCCAGCTGATCTCTTGTATTTCGGAAGAGAAAGTGCAAATATTTGTTTATTATAACAATTTGAGGATCGTCCAAAGAATGTATTTTTTGCATAACTTGTCCCACTAAGGCTCACAGAAAATGTGTTTTTAAAACGTGAGAAGGTCCGAGGTACACGAAACATTATTTTTTCAAGTAAAACGGCAGAGTCTATATGATTGTTCACAATTTTGTATAAAAATGAGGCATCTAAGTATTTACGTCTATTTTCAAGAGATGCGATGTTATAGCGCTTGGCCGAGCTTACGCTACCTGTAATGTAAAGTGTTGTCCAGTACGGAAATCTAATGATTTCAAAAATCTATTTTGAATACTTTAAATACGGGCTACATGAACAGAGTATTGAGGACTCCACACAACACTTCCAAATTCTAAGATGTTACGTACATATGCATAGAAAAAAGTTTTAAGAGTGCTGGCGCGGTTAAATGGTTTAGATAGACTATAGATAGCATGCACTTTACAATTTTGATTCATTTTGCGCAGGAAAAATACTGGTCTTCCAAGCTTCCAATTATATTGTCCACCCGTAGAGGTGTACCTAAACTTCAAACGCACGTCACATCTGCACCAGTGCCATCTTCATCAGATAGCCAGCCTCCATGGAGTCCCCACAGCGGGAAACATCCTGTGTGGTCCCCAGCCATCATCACAAAAACAAATAAATTCTCTTTTTCTACTAAAAATCAACATTAAATTGGTCTGACCTGCCAACGCAGAATGATTTCGTCGTGACCGATATCTCCAATTAATTGACGGAGAAAAAATTTGGACAAATAAATTTCGCGCAAAATATTCATTGAGGCAACCGACAAAAGGACCTCCCATAAGTTCTGCTGGTGACGCTCAGGTTTCTCAATCAATCGTTATTCATTTTGAGTCAGGTTCAAAAAAATATTAGATATAAAACGAAAAAAAAATCTTATGTACCTACCTTTCATCTCATGAATCGGCCGACTATGCTACTTTGTTTGTTTTTACATGTTTTACAATACATTGGTGTCGATTTGGATACAACTTATTTGTCAGGACTAACCTATTTTAAGCTTCCCGTCCTTTTCTTTTCGATACAGAAAAAAAAGACAGAATGCTTCAATTAAGGTGGTAACGGAGGATCTCGGTGCAAAATGCACATAATAATATTGTTTTCCTTACTTATGAATAAAAAGTTTGCAATAAATGCGTTTTATAGCAATTCGCGCCAACTGCTTGTTAATAGTTAGGTGATCACATGAAAATTATTCAATTTTATATGTTACATTTTAGCTGCATTACATTACAACTGTAAACACGCTTTTAAGTTTGTTAATGGAATACAAACAGAATATAATACACTAAAGTACGTAATTTTTTTGTGAACACTTTATTATTAATAAACTATTTCCGCGAGTTGCTTTAAAACACATTTATTGCATACTTTTTATTGAAAAGTAAAGAAAACAATATTATGATGTGCATTTTGTATCAAGGTAAAAAGTTACCCCCTTAAGTTTAGTCCTATCAAACAAGTAGTGTTACACAAAATCGACAACATTGTCAAAATTAAAAAAATATATATTTGCTATCTTAACTAAAACTATAGTTACTTTACACCATAGAATACATTTTGTTCCGTGACTCGACTATAGTGATAGTGACTATACTGTTGATATGTAACACGCCATCATCTCGCATTAATCTGTCAACTACTTGAAATGAAATGAAATGAATACTTTATTTTTGCAATGTAGGTACATAAATACACTTATCGCATGTTAGGATATATTAAATAAGAAAAATAGTTAAATTTAAAAGAGGAAAATACAATATATTAAATATTAGGTTTTGGATTTGCTTATACTTAATATAATAACATAGTAAAGGTATATTTAATGTATACAATAATATATATATTATATTTATGATAATGATAGCTACCCATATACTAAAAAATAATACGTTACAGTATATAATTACATGCCTAACTCCGCCCATTCGATTAGTCTTGCTAAAAAGAAGGGCAAGAAAGTTAGCAAAATAATGTATCTTTTTTTTCAAAAAATATAATTATTAATACAACATTTGTTTTAGTAAAGAGAAAGAAAGTACAGGACAAGAGAAATTCGAATGATCAGGCCAACAGTTGAGTATAATAGTATAAATTATTGAAATGAGGTCTTCAAACGCACTTTTTCTCCTCGTTTGACAAATAGGGATCATGTACAGACCTCAAACATATTTTATTAGATGGGTTTAAACAATATCTAGATATTTCATTTTGGAAATTTTTAGTTTTTTTTTATAAAATTAAAAAACATACTTTTTTCTCTTTTGCCCTGAATCCACCCCTCTCACACTGCGCGTTTTTTTGCTTGGAGTGAGAGTGACAAAAAATAAAATTTACTAACCTCTTAAACCCTTAATAATGGTATAAAACCGAAACCGGTTGTGAATCCCAACTTCTCTATCTTACAACTTGTTTCGTCCATTGCTGGACATAGGCCTTCCCAGGATTTCGCCACGCTTGGCGGTCCTCCTGGAAGAAATGCCCATACTCACACACGCTGGACAGGCGGGTTGGTGAACTCGGTGCCGAAACCCTTGCACCAGATTTCTCCCGTTCCTTATATCGGTACACTCGGCCACGCACGACAGTTATACCTTTTTGTTCAATTATCACCTTTAAGCGGGTGTGTTAAGCACTGTCGCCGTATACAATGACATGTATGTGACTGTACCTATACATACATGGGCATGACGGCAGACGCAGCGATAATCGATTGCTACAACAAAGTTGATAAACTCAAGCACACAACTAATTACTTGGTACCATCATTCTAGGCGGAGGGAAAAAGTGTAACATGCTTTTGGCTTGAGAGAAAAATGCGAATCCCATTTAATGGAATGTAATGTAGAAAATAAGCCATTTAAGCCTGAGAGGGTCCTTTGCTGGTATTATGCTTTTAATGGCCACGGGAAATGAAGTAAAAAAGATTTTAATGGTTTCAATAGATAATTGCTTATAAAGCTGCGATAGACGATTTTATCAATTACAGGATTATTGCAAAGAAATAATGAAATAAAAATGTGAATCACAAAGTATAATGGATGTTGTATAAAATATGTGAAATAAAGAGTTAGCGTACTTTTGGCGTGCACATTGACTAACAAACGATAACTCCTTATGATTTCCTTTGTACATTATTTGTAAAATATGTTTTTCTCAAAATCTCTCAGAAATTATCGTGCTATTTGCAAACAAGGAACAGGCATAGTAATTTCTTAGGAAAAAGACCCAACTCGGATTTATTAGTTTTACTCGCTCAACAACTGCCTATTTCGCCTATCAAAAATCTTCTACGTCAACTGCCTCTATAATTTTTATTATAATTTATTGTATTCTTTGTTAGAGAAATTAGTTCATTTTTTTTACATCAAAAACTGATATTTAAGTGAATGTAATGCGGAAGTATCTGTATTGCAAATAAACGCTTTTTTTTCTAATGCAATGCTTTTAATTCTCGATAAAAACTTAAAATTAGGAAAGGATATCAAACGTTAAAATCAATTGCACTAAGATACAATTAATATGGAGCTTATTAATAATAGTATTCTCTACCAGCCAACCTTTGGCAATGGGGAAAGAGCTGAGTGTAATGTCATTAACATTTGATAAAAAAAAGGATGTAGAAGCAGAAACCTGCAAATGTCGCAAAACCACCAGTACAATACTGGTGGAAATGGACTGCCAACTTTAAGAAACCACGTACAGTAAAATACTGAACATCTTTCCTAAAGTAAACATCCTGCGCAAATGAAAAAATGGGCAATTTCAGGTGCATTGTGCAATTAAATTGTGCAATTTCAGTACTAGCAGTTGAAGGGTTGAAAATACCTACACATTACACGTAAGGAGGTAAAAAGAGAGATTATGATTTTGTACAAGGTTCTTCACTTGTTTTGAAATATAGTTTGTTAGGGTCCTCGCTACTGATACTGAATATGTAGAACTTGGCAAGTGTTCACAGCTCAAGTTTAAACGTATTATAGTTACGTCCTACATGCAAATAATTGACATTCTGGCTCCTTTTACGTGTATGGGACCACCACCGAAATATAATTTTATCTAACTTCATATCGTAAAATCCTCATTGCGAACTCAAAACTCTGGCATAATGAAAAAGAACGTCTCTAAAACACAAAAAAAATATAGTATAGGTATCCGAACAACATAATTCTATAAAATAACTTTTTCTGAGATTACCGTACATGTGGTACTAACTAGGAAGGCAAAGTGAACTTAGCCCATGCAGCCATGTCTGTGGTATAATATCAAATAGCAATGAGGTTTTTATATAATGTTCTCCAATACGTACAAAACAATAAGGAGGTTACAGTCAACTTTATTTTCGGCCAGGTATTGTCTATGGCTTACGGCGCGTTGGACTCGGTCTGTCAATGGATGAACTGTTGGTTGCGCCATAATTTTCGAGGAAATTTATTTATTACTTACGGTGGTTTTATGGGTCAAACGAATTATTTTGCCTTAAAATTACTGACAGCAGGGATGGTGATGATATTTGACTCCACCTGACATTCTGGAAATAACGACGGAAATTACGAACACTTTTAGAACAAGCTTTTACAAGAATGATTAAAATGGCTGACGACAAATTTACAATAATTATGAAAACAGGTTAGTAGGCATGATTTTAGATAAAGTAGTGTATGAAACTATACACAACTAGGTATTAAAACACGAGTGTTAGTTTAAAAAACGAGGCGTAGGCGTTTATGTACCAGTTTCATAAACTACTATTGTGGAATTACTGATTCAATATTTGGTTTTGGGTCAACATTCTCCATAAAATATACACAATTTCAGTTCTGTAACTTATTCCTTCTACTAGCTAGAGACCCGTAACATAAAGGCAGACAGCAAAGTGTCATTAATGGGGTTCCATTTTGCTCTTTGGGTACGGAACCCTAAAAAACTGTGTTACGAACCCAAAAGTCGTTCGCGTCGTCGTATATCCAGTAAATTCGGAATCCCGATATATATTTTTTTCTTCGACAGGTACAATAAATCTGTGTTTTTGGGAAATTCGATCAATGTCGTGTATTTTTTTATCCAGAACCCGTCGGTAATTAAACTTTCGGTAATTGCAGTTGGTGTTGCATGGAACGTGCCGACTGCTCTTTATTGGGGGCCCGTTTGTTTATTATTGTTTGTTTATGTTTTGAGATTCCGAACTGCACATAGAAAAGCAAGTCAAATTTGAACTTAAATATTGTTCTGTGCTGGAGCATCAATAACAGAATATATTTAAGTAGTTATTTACATAAGTTTAGTACATAATATATTTAAGTAGTAGCTAGAGATACACTTATTCTATAATTATTAGAGTGTTTTACAAACTAGAAAAGATCAATTAGAGACAAATCCCAAGAGCAAAGCTTGAAATCACATAACGCCTTCGTGAGCGTTCAGTGTGTGCCTAACGAGCTGGTTAGACCAAATAGGCCAAACAAAAACCGGCCAAGTGCGAGGCGGACTCCCGCACGAAAGGTTCTGTACCATTATCTATAAAAACGGGAAAAAATTATGTTTGTTGTTTGGCATATTAATTATAATTATTATTAAATATTAATTTTAATTTAATTTAATTATTTATGTTTAAAGTGAATATATAACTAAATATTCTGTGAATATTTCAAGCGTGTAACTGTTGCCGTTATCAATATCGAGCAAACGCGAGCAAAAAAAATTACGTTTGTTGTATGGGAGCCCCCTATAATATTTATTTTATTCTGTTTTTTAGTATTTGTTGTTATAGCGGCAACAGAAATATATCATCTGTGAAAATTTCAACTGTCTAACTATCACGGTTCATGAGATACAGCCTGGTGACAGACGAAAAGCGGAGTCTTAGTAATTGGGTCCCGTTGGTTACCCTTTGGGTACGGAATCCTAAAAATCGGTCGATAAGTATGGTGGAAAAATTCAACGGTCTAGGATAATTACCTCGATCGATGGCGCAGTCAGTAGCGCGCTTGTCTTGTTAACAGGAGGTAGCAGGTTTCAATCCTACGACGACGTTTTTTTTTTCAAATTATTGTGATTTTGATTTTTGCTATCCAGGATACAATACATGTTTTATATACTTTTGAAATCATTATAATAAATTACATATAAATGTTATCCATATCTTTGCCCTAGTCATGATTTGTAAAATTTATAATGTACTAACGGGTTTATGCAATCTTTCCCCCGTTTTCGGCTTGGGCGTTATTTTATGTCATCCATTAATTGCCCATATGTTAGCCAGGGTCTCTTAATGATGACCTTCGATCGAAGATGATGATTTAAAAAAAGCGCATCCAATTCCGTTGAGTGGTTCTCGAGTTAAAACGGAAGACACAGACAGACAACAGAAATTCAAAAAATTGTGGATTAGACCCCAGTATAATACTAATAACCCATTTCATTTAAAATATCGTAAATATATTCAATGTACAGACACGATGTTTTTACTACTTTATTATTAGTACAGATACATATAATATACACAACATACAAACAAATACAAAAGATTTGACATTTAGAGTTATTTCCAATCGGCAAAATCTTCTTACCCAAAAAACTCTGATATTCGGGCTTAGAACTTAACCCTTCTACCTTACAGCATACAAATGAAACTCTTTAAAAGAAAAAACTATTTCGACTATGTCAAAGAACACAACCAAACACATGTAATATTCACTTTTGGGTTCCACGACATGGTCGATACAACGTAACGACCTCAAATTCTTCTAGGGAGTGTTACAATGCTACTGAACCGAAAAACATGTGGTTTTCACATAACACCGACGACTATTAACAAGGTGATAGTGAGAAACTCATGTTTTTGGTTTTTGTTAACGTGACAAAGTGGGTTTATACACATTCCGTACAAAGACATTGGAGTGGAGCCGAACTTTACACGTTCCAAAACATGAAGAATGAGTGAGTTTAAATTCTGAAAAGTTGTTACACAAATATCGTAGTAACTAAGATCTCAGGAAAAGAATGAAAAAAATTACATACTTTGAAAAATAAAATGAAAATCTATATGTATAGGGCAGAACGTAACGTATGAAAACGAAAATCTTTCACCAAAAGAAAAATTGGGGCGGCGCGGCGCTGAGATAAACAAAAAAATAAAGTTAACAATTTTATTTCAACTTTTCACGCTGTTAACCTAGTTCATAGATAGCAAGTTGATGTAAGATTTCAATTATATCTAAATAGTGTACATACAAATTTGGATATTACCTACAAAACGACAACTTTCACCTGAATTCGCAATTCAAAGATTCAAAATGTTTATTTGTAAAATAGATACATAAAGTATACGTTTTACATGTCAAATCTAATCTATATAAAAATAATATTTTATGATGAAACAAATATGATACTTATTTAAGTTGGGCTACTAAAGTTATACACATGCATGAAATAAAGACTTATTGGAATAAGAATATTATTATACATAATGCAATTAATAAATAAGTTGATAGATAAACTGAATAGACCATAAATAAATATAATGCCTAACCAAATATATACTAAATTAAAATTAAATTAAAAATTAAAATATTGTTTATAAATTATTTCAAAATAAAAATGAAAATTTAAGCTAATATACAAAAAAAAACTGAACGCATCCGATTGGATAGTTCGTATTACCCACAAAAAATGCCCTAAATGCAATTTCACTTGTAAAAATACGTAACTATTTTTAGTTGTTTTTGTGATTCTGTAAAAATCGGTTTTTGTTGCCCCAAGTACGACGATAGGGCTCACTCACCACCCAGGACACAATAATGGTCGGTGAAACATGGGTGTACGAGTGTGGACAGTGACTAACATTCCACAGTACATGAACACTCCCTGGGGGTTTCATGCAGGTGCTATATATTTTCTATTTTTTGAAGAGGACGATCTACGAATGTGCTGAATGAGGCCATAACCAAAAATTATACAATGGCCAGTGGCTCGGCTCAGTTAGAGCGGGGAAACTCTGTATAATGAGATGTTCTTTTTGTTGATCAGACCTCGGCTTCAGACTATATTAATGTTCGCTTTGCTGATTATTACAAACATTTCCACTATTGGGGTTTTATGGAATGAAACCAACGGTTGCCACTATTACTTAAAATCAAAACGAAAATATAACATTTGCAAAAATACATACATAAAATACTCATGCCTGTCTTCGTAGGGGTAGGCAGAGACTACAGATTTCTATCTGACATGGTCGTGACACACCTCTTTTGCTTCTACATCCATCAATCTAGTCATACAAGCTCTTCTATTCCGGGTAATTTTTACTTTGCCCTTCCTCAGTATGTCGTCTATTTGGTCGGATACGCCCTTCTAGGGCGGCTCGGTCGAGCTTTACCTTCTATTTGCGCACCATACATTTCTTTCGTCACTCTACTTCCATCAACCACAGAAATATGTAATTTTTTTTTAATAATAGAAATTTGCTTATTTATAAATTTAAAAAGAGCAGCTAACTATGCTCGTTTAATATTTAGAAAAAAGATATATAAGGTGACTTTTATTTATACAGCCAAACTCATACTGCAGGCTTGGTGAGTGATCAGTAGCACGGAACGATAACACTTTTTGCTAATTTCGCAAAATTAAATCTTGACGTCTTAAAGTAATTGAATCGGGGCTGGATTTGCATTTGTAAGGAACACAAAAAAATAATTTACGAATTTCACAAAAAGGGTCATCGAACCTTGTTACTGAGCACTTACCAAGTCTTCAGTAAGAATTCGGCTGCATAAATTAAAGTCACGCTTATAGGTAGGTAAAGCATAAAGAAATTTGGCACTACCCGTTATGAATCCATAAATAAGGTAAATAATAAAAAATATTTGTTAATAAATAAGGTAACATCATACAAATTAGAGTTTTCATACTTGTGAGTTCACGAATTATAATGAATCTAAATTCACGATAACGGATTACATTACTATTAGTTTTGGCTGGAAGTTGTCGCTCATTATAATAATTATTATGATTTTGTTACAAATCTACAGAAAAAATTGGCAAAGTGCGAGTCGGACTCGCGCACCAAGGGTTCCGTACCACCACAGAATACGGGTACGGAACCCTAAAAATTATTATGGTAAAAAACAACAATATAAATGCCATATCAATAAAAAACAAGGCGCTAAAATAGTAGCGCTTGACAACAAATTTAGCGCCATCTGCGTGCGGAACCCTACTTTAAAATATGTTTTCCACAATATGACTTTAAACTTGTGTATTGTATTACCGTCTTTAAGTAAGAGCCAAAACAAATAACGTTAAAATAATGCATTTTTTTGAGGTTTCTTGTATGGGAACCATTAAGATATCTATTTTTTAATATTCATAAATTCAAAATTCAAAATATTTATTTTATAAAATAGATACATAAAGTATACTTTTTACAGATCAAGGTTAATCTTTACAAAAACAATATAATATGAAAAAAAAAAACGGTCGAGTGCGAGTCAGACTCGCATACCTAGGGTTCCGCAATTCGACAGTTCTGGGAACAGTCAGGAAGACGGTATTTAAAATGTTGCCCAACTGTTTATGATAGATAAAAATAGAATTGATTGTACCACAAATTAGAGACTCAAATATTTTTATACCGTACTCGAAATAAAAGTCGGATTATCATTTGTTATTATTTTTTTAATCGCTATGTTTTCTTGTAATTGGCCAGTTATGACCTATATTTTTTTTCATATTTTTCGGAAATAAGGTATCCCGCATTTTTTTGGGGTTTTTCAAATATTTCTCTAAATAGGTGCCAGTAAATATAGTAAAAAAATGAAATTTTTCAATCAGCTCTTTAATATCTACAATTTGATACCCAAATTGTATTTTTAAGAATTGATTTTTTATTTTTCTCACTTTTGTATTGGAAATACTTTGAACAATTTCAAATTTTTAATTTTATTTTGTAACATTAATACAGCAAGTGAATGCTATTTTTGTGAAAAATTTCAAGTCTTGAACAGTGCTAAAGTAATGAGGCTGTGACATACGGACGGAAGGACGGACAACGGAGTCTCACCATAAAGGTTATTTTTGTACCTTTTAGGTACTACGGAACCCTAAAAAAATGATACGTGAAATACATACAACAAATATTTAGGTTGGGCTACTCAAATGTTATGAAATAACAATATAATATACACATAATGCAATGATAAATAAACTAAATTAACCATAAGTACAAATAATGCCTAACCATCCGCCCAATAGATAAGTTAGTCTTGCTAAGAAGAAGGGCAAGAAACTTAGCAAGCATGTCTTTTTTCAATATTGCATTTTTTTCAGTACTTTTTGTTATAAAGTCTTATTCTATACAATTTCCTTAGGCATGTAATTAAACAGACTTCTTTTTAATAGCATTATTCGCCTCTAAAAATCTAAATTGCCTTCTAAATTACTAAGTCAGCCACAATCAACGCGCAGCTGAATAATACTATCTTAGCCACTAGTTATCTTCTATTTAAGCCACTCTAAATATAACTCAGCATGGTGGTTATTATTTAGCATCTAAATTTGTAACATGCATTCAAGCAGTTAACATCTAAAATATAAATATATGGCACCCAAATATTAATTCTCTTAGTTTCTAATTTTACAACTCAGTGCGTTTAAAATATAATTTCTCTTACATTTATTGACCGTCAAATTTATCTAAAATTATCATCAAATAGTACATTAAAGCATAAAACTTTGTGAACGATTTTTTATATACACTGTATGGACAAGCTAGAAGGCTGGCTTCGCTAGCCTAATCACCGCTACAGCACCGTGTCGGACTTCTACACTCTCACCGATTCCGCGAAGGAATTCTGAATTATAAAATGGCTACTTCTGTGTGAAACACAGTAAATTTTAGTGTTTGCAGTAGCTATTTTCACGATAAACGAATATGATGTATTATTTTTCATGCTAAATTATAATATACGTTGTTGTGTATTGAAGCTTGAATGATATTTTTTGAGGAGCTTGTGTTAATGAAGCTGTGAAGCGAAAAATGGTGATAAGTTGTAAAATCCGTGGCTGAGTCAGTAAATTAGGTGGCAATGTAAAAATCAGAAGGACAAGTAAAAATAATTGTTAATCATTACATGACGCTTTCTTTAAAAGATTTAGTTGACGTTATAAAAAAGACGAATTGGTTTTTTAGAGGCTTACTCATTTTCCCGTTGCTTGGTTATAAAAAGAGAAGTTTGATCACGTGGCCAAACAAAAAATTCTGTGGCTAGACTTATAATTTCCCATTTTCTTATACCTACTTAAGTAAAGGCATAAAAATATAAGAACGCAGGATTTATGTCACGAGAAAAAATGTATCTGAGTCAACCCGTCTCATATTGTCTATTACGATATTTGTGGAAGAGGCCATAGTAACAAGTATTTTGTGAAAATTTTAACTCTTGACCTAATACGGTTGACGCTAAACCCCTGTGACAGACGGACAGACAGACAACAGAGGCTTAGTAATAAGCCGGGTATACGGAATTTCGGGTACGGAACTCTAAAAATAAATAAAAAGCAAGACACAATTAACAAGTAAAGCAAGGCTGTTCGTATGATTGCGTGTATTGTAATCGCCCATCTCCTCCATTAGTAGCGTAATGATACCATATTAGACAAGCATTTAGTGGGAGGATGGCTTTATGTAACAGGGCAACATTATCTGTAATTTAGAAAATATTGTCTCAAAGGAAGGGTATCATTTTCGCCCCAGAATAGAGGAAAAAAGAAAGTTTGATGTTTTCTTAATATATCCTGAAAGTAGACTGTGTGCCTAATAAGAAGGTATATTTAAAAAAAAAAAAATACTATAATTATTAAGATTGCTTGTGGGATGCCACACTTTGGTCTAACTGTGTTTTTCGTTCAAAATTATACATTTTCTGTGACATTTCTTATTTTTTACATAGAGCGCAGGATGAAAGCGATTTAATTTTTAAATATATTGTGTAGGAACATTTATGTATATTAAAATAAAATAAAAAAGAAAGTGCTTCTTGTGTGCGCTCTATGCATAAAAACTTTAAAAAAAAGTTGAAATGTCACAGAAAATTCATCATTTTGAACGAAAATCACAGTTAGACAAAAGTTTGGCATCCCACAATTGATAGTAATTATAGTTTTTCTTATGTTCTAAAAAATATATTGGCTTATTAGGCACACAGTCTACTTTCAGGATATACAGGTTGTAAATGAACTCCCTAGCTTTATTGAAATCTATGAATCAGAATTACTAATAGAACAGAAAATCGTAAAAAAAAGGTTTTTCGAATGAATGGCCGACCTACGCGACGCTTCATGTGACCAACAATAGACCGTACATATTCCCGGCGGTAAGCAATTGACATAAGGCTATGTAGCTTCGGCTTCGTGGAGAGTCGTCTCTGTTCTTTTGACGGTCGATATCTTTTTTTCATTATGAATCATGACAAAAGTAACAATAATAACAACTCTTTTATTCTTCTGAGCTCTCTATTTAACTCTATATTTAATGAAACATCTATCTTTTATTTCGAACATAGAACAGTTTCCTTTGTTATAGCTAGGATTTTCAACCTGTATAAAGAAAACACCAAATGGTATTACGTTCTTTTTTTCGTTATTATGTTATTCGTGTACCTGGTAAGCGGGTTTTGTAAGTGAAGCGCGTGTACGCACTCGTACAACCATACCCAAACGGACTGCGTGAGATAGCCTATATCTGCTGTATCAGGAATAGCCCGGGATTTGTTCTTTTGTATTAAATGTCTGCTTGGCCTCAAGGATTGGAAACCCAATGCGCAAGTGAATGCTGATTCAACCATTCAAATGGTGCGTGAACCGCTTGTGAATCAGACTGTAAATCCAGGTTCATCAATGCACGCAAATTTAGGGCTATACATGCTGATGACCTTGAAGGTCGAAATTCGTGGCTGTTTTTATTCAGACGCTGTAAAAGTAAATATACCTATATATATGATAAACTATAGAATGTCTGAAATGATGTGCCTTGATTAGAATTTTGAATTTTCGTCTAAATCTTCAACTAAATAAATACCAAACGTACTAGATCTAAATATTATTATTAGAGTGCATTACAAACCAGAAAAGATAAATTAGAAACAAATGTAAAGACATGAATTTCAAAAAATTCCTCGGGCCAGGATCCGAACCTGCGACCTCTTGTTTCCCAGACCAGCGCGCTACTCGTACCAATTGCGCCACCGAGGTACTTACCTAGACCGTTGAATTTTTCCACCATACTTGTCCACTGAATATTTTTGTGACTATTTGATGTAACTATAATAGAACGCGGCTATGAAGTTAATCCTGACACATTGCGCAACTATGAAGTTTCTGAATAATGACAATGTCAACCACATAGGAAAAAATTACATAATTACTTATTGCGTGTGACAGAATAGTGAGTGGCAATAATATCACAGACAATATATCGATACACGTTAAAAAGTTCGTATAGCTAAAAATATTGTTATGTTTTATGATGATGTGCATTATTGTAAATAAAACGTAAAATTAGATATATTAGTAATATTCTCCTTCAGTTAATTATAAATATTAATGAATAAATGAGTTTGTTTCTTTATTACTAACCTCTGGGAATTGAACTCTTTTTACCTAGAGAAAACTTTTTGAATTTGAATGTAAAGTACAATATTTCCTGTCAATTAATTCAATGACACGTCAATAGGTATGATAAAACAATTTTAAGTATTGCCTTGATCGCTTTTCCAAAGGTTGATACTTTTGATTGTGCTAAACTTGTGCATGTTTTTGGCTATTAATACCTAGTGCCATCCCCCATCTCACCCATTGACCAAGGGGCAGATTGAAGCAAGGGCTTGAACTTGGAATTTGAAATGCTTACTACTTGGAATTGTTAAAATGCCAAAACGATCGAAGAAATTCGTTCTTAACAGTCAGTCTCGTGAGCTTATCATACGTGTTCGTGACTTTTTTGAACGAGAAGCTCAAAACGGCGGACCGATATTGCCCGTGACATCGGTGTTGGATCGAGTTGCAGATGCTCTCGATATCAGCAAAAAAACTATTATAAAAATCACGAAAGAAAAATTGGGTGAGACTGGCATCGAAGATAATGTTCTATATTCTCCCAACAAGAGAAAAAGAGCGAAGCTTACCGATGTAGATAATTTTGACGTTGACGCCATCCGCAGGCATATTTACAATTATTATTTACGTAAAGAGTACCCAACGTTGTCGAATTTAGTGCAGACATTAAAGGAAACTGGATTATTTTCCGGATCAAAAAAGTCATTGTCAAAGGTTTTGAAAAACATTGGATTCCGATATAAACAATGCAACAAACGAAAGGTGCTAATGGAAAGATCGGATATTGCCATGAAAAGGACTGATTTTTTACGCGAGGCGAAAGCTATAGATGATTGGGATAATGTAGTTTTTTTGGACGAAACGTGGCTAAATGCGAATCACACAGTTGGTCGCTCGTGGACGGACGATACGGCGGCATCGGCATCCAAAGTCCCCTCCGGAAAAGGAGCCAGACTAATTATTTGTCATGCTGGCAACGCCTGTGGTTTTATAGACAACTGTTTATTGGCCTTTGCGTCTAAAACCACAGGTGATTACCATGAAGAAATGGATGGTGAGAAGTTTACCCAATGGTTCACTAATATGCTGACTAGCCTTTCTGAGCCATCAGTTATTATTATGGATAATGCACCTTATCACTCCATGTTAGTTGATAAGCCACCTTCAAACTCTGAGAAAAAAGCCCATCTGGTTGCATGGCTTCAAAAAAAAGGTGTAGACGCAAGTATGTCTATGTTGAAAGGAGATTTGATTAGATTGATGAATATTCACAGATCGAGAGTAAAACGATACGTCATTGATGAACTAGCACTGCAACATGGGCACCGAGTACTTCGTTTACCGCCGTATCATTGCGAGTATAACGCCATCGAATTGATATGGGCACAGATCAAAGGACATGCGGCACGCCATAATACTGAACCTCCATTTTCCACAGCGAAAATGATGAAATTGTTAGAAGAAGCGTGCAATCACGTAACCAAAAATAATTGGAAAATGGTAGTGAATAAAACTAAAGCCAAAATATGGGACGATTGCAACAGAGACATTAAAGTGGATAATATTTTAGATAATGACTTTGAGTTAGTTATTAATACAAACGATTCCAGTAGTGATAATGGTGATGGTGCTTCGGAAAGTGATACATAATAAAGTAAAGAATATAAATATTATCTCTACCATAGAAGTATTAAGTAATTAAACTACTTCTATGATCTCTACCTAGATGTTTTTTTTTTCACTTTCTTCATATACTTACATCTGATAACTGCATTCGACTTTACTCACACTTGACGAATTTTATCGATACAGTGATCGAACGTATAACAACCCTAGAGGCATGTGTCAGGATTGACTTCATAGCCGCGTTCTACTTATAGCTTGTAATGCACATTATTGTAATGCTCAGAAGGGCGTTATGTGAAACAAGAGGTCGCAGGTTCGAATCCTGGCCCGAGGAATTTTTTGAAATTCTTGTCTTTACATTTGTTTCTAATTTATCTTTTCTGGTTTGTAATGCACTCTAATAATAATATTTAGAGTATTCCAAAGCGATGGATTTCGCAATAAAAACATAATCTCTACTAGGTCTAATTTAACACGAATATCCGGTTTAATTAATCAACTATGCAAAGAAACAAATTGAAGATAATATGATGATGACGATTCTTTTGAGTATTTTTGATGAATTTTAGTTATGATAGTTGTAATTAATTATTTGGGTATATTCTAGCGCGTTCGCAACTTGATTCCCCGAGCGACGGAGATAGCAATACGGGACGAGTAGTGCGAGTGAGCGAGACGCACGCACCCGGGGTCACCAGCAGATAATGTTACGGAAATACCAAGCTTTCCCTGTGCGTGGACTCTGTGTTATCGCACTTCAACCTCGCGTACGCCCCACAGTAAATACGTTAAAATTATCCTCTGATTTTATCGATGATTCCGAGATAATAATTCTTTATTATCATAAAATCACATTTCAGTGAACAACTAGGCTAGGATTTGATATTAAAACTATGATATTAGATTAGTACATTACAACACGAGTCGAGAAAAAGTTTCTCGCACGAGTATCGTATAATATTTTATAGCAAAAGTGCGGAAAATGCCGACTTTACGCAAGCGCAGCGTGCGTAAAGCGGTCATTTTACGCACGGTGTGCTATAAATTATATTATTACACAGGTGGTAGAGCTGGTGCCGGGCCGACTGTGGAGGTTCCACCATCTTACTCGCAAACCACCCCGAAAAAGAAGAATAAGAGGACAGCTCGCAGATAGATACAACCAGGTGGCTCATCATCGCCTGGGACGGATTGATGGTGGTATATCAATCCCACATTGCCGGACTGACGGGCAGCGGCATCACTGGTGCGAAGGTTTCGGCACCGCGCTCACCAACCCACCTGCCCAAAGTGTGTGAGTATGAAGGCTTATATTTACGGCAGTGGACGAAACAGGCTAATAGATGGATGCATTAGATATTAGGTGGAAACATCGCGGGATTAAATGGTTTATCATTATGTGAATCTTTCATTCCAAACATATTTCGTACATAATGTATCAATTGCTTAACACCGGGTGTTAATTGAACAATAAGGTATAACTGTGGTACGTGGCCGAGTGTACCGATAAAAGGAACGGAAGAAATCTGGTGCAAGGGTTTCGGCACCGAGTTCACCAACCCGCCTGCCCAGCGTGTGTGAGTATGGGCATTTCTTCCAGGAGGACCACCAAGAGTGGTGAAATCCTGGAAAGGCCTATGTCCAGCAGTGGACGAAACAGGCTGATGGATGGATGGATGTATCAATTGAATTAGATTTATTTTTAACTAGCTTTTGCCCGCGGCTCCGCCCGCGTGTTATTCGGTTTAATGACATGCTTTTTTCCAGGATAAAAAGTAGCTTCAAAATTTCATCCAAATCCGTCCAGCTGTTTCAGCGTGAAAGAGTAACAAACATACACACGCACACACACCCTTTTGCATTTATAATATTAGTGTGATGTGATTAATTTTGTACTGCTCATTCTATATGGGTATTATACCATCCATTATAAGAAATATCAACTTACCAAATTAAGGGGCAGATAAAACAGTCATCTCTCCATTTGTCTGACTTCACACAAAAAGGTGCTGATCTGTGATCACTATAATTTGAAGTATGCTTGTTAAATACCAAGTAAGTATTTAAATATTGGGTTTTAAAGATTTTATCCAAGCAATCCACAGGAATGAAATCGATTGAACAGAAAAATAGAAACAGGTGGTGAATTATTATAAACATTTTCTTTGTAATTTTTGTGTTGATAACAGTTTGAATTTATGTAAACTTCTAGTATGACTAAAATTCATTTAAAATTAATCAACTTAAATAAACTTTAATAATTTAAAATTAATCAACTTAAATAAACTTTAATAATTTAAAATTAATCAACTATATAAATAAACTATATACTTCGGCCCCGTGTTTGGGAGCCACCTACAATCAAATATACCTTTTGGAATAAAAAATAAAATTATGTAAACAAAAACACATTAGAGTCTATGAAATACAGCTATTGTGTCATTTCTAAATTAAGAAAAGAGACAGCATAGAAAAACATGACCTCAATTTCATACTAGGAATGGACTGTGCAAATTTTACTCAATGCTTTCAATCCAAATTAAACTTTATTTACATAAGATAAGTTTTCAAATCCCTCGATGCCTTCTCAAAAGGTACCGTGCGCAAAACCGCCAACGCTCAAATAATAATCTGACAAGTAACTGGTACTAATGAAGTCATTCGGACTACTTATGTTGTTTCCTAAGTTGTTTTGAAACAAACAATAAAGTTAACAATTTAATTTGAACTTTTTACGCTGTTAATCCGGTACAAACGTAACAAGTTGGTGCAGGATTACAATGACAAACAAAACGTCAAAACGTCAATACCCCATCCAATTTCAATTCAATTCATTTTATTCATCTTTCGACATTATCATGTACTTAGATACGTCAATTCATTTTATACAATAAATATTTTATGTTATCTTGTATAGTATGCTATACAGTAACTTAAATATTAACATTTAATAATAATAATAATTCAAACATTCAGATAAATCTTATAAATAAAACGGATTACTTTTAAGTAACAGTGTCAAATTAATTCTACATCACAAATGAAAATATTCTTATCAGCCAAAGCCTCGTTAATTGTATAATAGGTCTTATCAATAAGTTGCTTCCTAATTGTATTGCAAAATGACTCATGTTTCAAAGCACATATTTCCTTCGGAATCTGATTAAATAATTTTATACCTTGACACAAGTAGCTTTTAGTCAATTTCGCCAATCTACGACTGGGAAGAGCCAACTTTTCCCTATTTCTGGTGTTGTGGCTGTGGATATCTCCCATTCTGGTCAAAGTAGACAAATTATTTTTAACGTAAAGAATACACTGATAAATGTACTCTCCTATCATTGTCATGACACCTATTTTTCTAAATTCTTCTCTGCAGGAATCTCGGGACTTAAGACTTAAAATATTTCTTACTGCTCTTTTTTGCAGAGTAAATACTCGACTAGCATCAGCAGCCGTCCCCCAAAAAACTACACCGTATGTCATAACGGAGTGAAAGTATGCAAAATAGACACACCTAGCCGCCTTTATTCCGCCCAATTCTTTTATCTTCTTTATTGCATATGTAGCAGAACTAAGTTTTTTCGTGAGAGCTTCTATTTGAGGGGCCCATGTTAGTTTAGCATCTAGATAAACACCTAGAAATTTTACCGTATTGGTGGTAGCAACATTCAGTTTATCAAGAACATCTTGTACTGGTTCTGGAATTTGATTAAATCTTGGCCCAAGAGCAAACCGGATAACATTTGTTTTATCAACATTTAATAACATGTTATTTACAGAAAACCATTCCTTCATACTCGTGATCACTATTTCTATTTTATTTAAAATATTTTTGTCATTTTGGTCTTTGATTATCAAACTTGTGTCATCCGCAAACGTAACAATGTCAATGTGATCTTCAGTAATGGCTGCTGAAATGTCATTAATATATATAAGGAATAATAATGGCCCTAAAATAGAGCCCTGTGGGACTCCAAGCTTTATTTCTTTTTGGTCTGATCCTTCGAATATAAAAACTTTCAGTCGCACTGCTTTGTTTGTTAGCTTATAACTCTGCAACTAATCTACGAATGACGATTAAACTTATATATCAGAATAGTTTATGATACGCATAAACAAATAGACTGCTTTTTATCCCGACATATTAGGCAGCACTCTAGATGTAGCAAAAAAAAAACAAATTCTAGCAATAAAATAAAATGCATGAAGAGCATGTGAAGTATGTTTTCAGAGTGTTTTCTTTTTAGTGTATAGGTATTTATTAAACAATAATTTATTATTACAACAAACACTACTGGAAGGCCGTAAGTAACGCACAACACATTTCCAACCTTGATATTAACATTTTTTAGGGTTCCGTACCTCATAATGAGAAAACAGAACATTAATACGATCACTTTGTTGTATATCTGTGGTCAAGACCCTTGTCTCGGACCCCGTGACAATAAATGTCATGGGGCCAATAGTATATAATAATTTACCCGACAATATCAAAAGTGCTCAGACTTTCTCCATTTTTAAAGCGAAATTAAAATCCTGGCTAGTCGAGAAGTCATTCTATAGCTATAATGAATTCTTTGATTGATATAATTTCCATTTTGTAATTTATTTTCTTTTTGTTATTATTTTTTTAAATATGTTTTCTTTGTGTCTTTTTGTCTGTCAATGTATAATAATTCTAATATGATTTTAATCTCATTTTTTCTAATTTAAATAATTTGTAATATGTCAAATAGTTGACCTGTAATGAATATTACCAATAAAGTTATGTCTACATCCCGTGAGCGATACCAAAATGACACCAAATACCGCCTAGAAGTCTACGGACACAAGGTGCAGATTACGAGTAGCTCACCATGGGGCACTTCCAGTTGACTTAGAAACTTAAAATGGCGTTCACAAGTAGGTCTCATATCGCACGCTTAGGATAAATGTTAAAATTACCTATACTATTTAATTAATCAGAAGTGATTCAAGGGCAACTTAATAAGACTCTTTAGATGCATATAGTTAAATGGATAGTGTCAAGGGAACGTTGAATAAGTTTGTGTTTTAAGGGCCCATAATACATCAATTCGCAGTCCTGCTCTAACGCTTCTGCTTTTTAACTGTCTATCCTACTCTAATCAGATGCCGCGCACGCAAAAACATCAGTTATTTTGAAATCGCCGCTACACTGAAGGTTTTTTCATTTTTTTGGAACAGTCTGCAGCTGCTTTATACTAATATCAGTTATATTATGCAAAGTTTCAGATCTAATTTCAAGTATTAATTGAATGCTATCGGTTTATTGTACGGTTTGGAGGTAACTTTGTATTTTTTTTCTATAGAGAAAATTTAATGGAATCAAGTTTTCATCACCGTGTTTACATAGCATTAGTCCTCAATTTCAGAGTGATTGTTGCAGTATTTGTTGTTAAAAAACAGGATCATGCGAAGCGAAGTGAGGTATTACAGTATCTACTGACCCTCAGAGCGCGACTCCTATTCGCCTTTGACCGATTTCTTTTTTAATTCTTTGACCTAGTTACTTGAATCAATTAAATATGTTTTTGCTTGCATATCGGATATTCAGTAGAAGCACGTTCTATGAACGGCGATGCTAGCATGCAACACAGCTTATTATCTTTTTTTCAACGAAAATGTTTCAATTAGGAAATATTAAAATTGTTTCATGTAACCTGATATGGTAAACCATTTTTTTTGTTAATAGCTAGTTAAGGCTGTACCTGAGCCTAGAACATGAACAACGCCAGATTTTCGAGGGTTCGTTGTATGAAATTATAACTCACTTCATATTTTAAAATATGAATAAATATATATGTTGCTAATATTCAACTCCAACGCGTTCTGCTACCAACAAATGTATGAAAGACCCTGTTCCCTGTCTGGCCTGCACAGAGAGTATCTTTGCTGGGCCCAATGAGAAGAGTACATAACACCAGCGGACAGTAACAGGGTATTTCAGTTGAAAGATTTAATAATAATATGTGACACTTACACAAGTCCAGTAAAATATTGACGGCGTCAAAATACCTCCAGAAGTCCAAAATCTGGGGTCCTCGCTATCTGTTGCTTGACCGTCTCGTTGCTCCAGTGCTGGCCGGTATTATGAAGGGGAAAGACTTAGGCAAGGAACAGCAGGAAGGCAAGGACCGGCCGCGGGAATTCAATACGTGTCACCGAAACTTCTGACGCAATCATCCAAGTATTTTTCTGGAATTAGCCCGGCTTCTACGAGCACAATTCCCCAACACGGTTTCACTAGAAGACCTTATTTTTATACACAACTGGCCCCAACGCAGGAATCTATTAAAACCCGTTAGGCACCCAATTTTCACCATCAACCCGGGAGATCAAAAATTAACAAGTCATGTCTGTCAAAAATCATAGACAAGAAGCGCAAAATTAAAAACAAACAAAATGATTACACCGCCGCTAGCGGTTTCTAAAAATAGATTAGAACACTGTGAACGAAGCGCGTTCAATTTGAGTGTTGCGCGAACATATATTAAACTCTTCTTGGGCCTTCTTATTTACTTTGTAGCAATTAAGTATGAAAGAAATAATTTATAATATATTTATAAAGAATTAATACATAATTTTATATATTCGATATATTCCGGCCCATTATCACATTATCACACAGAATATTCCTGTACCATCAGATGGTAAGCAAATAAAAAAGTAAAAAATAATAACAAGTGTAACTTTTATTTTTTTATTTATTTACTTGTCAATATCGTGTTCTATTCGGCTGGTGACGACCCTATACAGTGGGCCGAAATATATCGAATATATAAAATTATGTATTTTATTATTTTATATTTACTTAATTGCTTCATATAAAAAAATGGTCTGTTGATATTTTATTATTCAGCGAACGTACAATGAAAAAAAACATTGAGATAGTTATACTTATGTCTAAAAAAGTATATTTCATCATTTCCAATTATAATTTTTGGTTTTAAAATGTTCCTAAAAAGGAGGTTTTTTTTTCATGGAAGAGGTAAAACAAATTTGACGTAAATCTACTATAATCCAAAATGTGTTTGCCTATAAAATATTTCAGTATTAGCTTAATACCGTCCAGTCTGCTGTTTCGCCCATGATCGTATTACGCGTCCAGGACAGGTCAATGAGCCAACCAAAGGTAATCCTCATCACAGAAAAAAAAAGAAAAATTTTTGTTTTTATAGTTTTTTACTTCCCGCGGTGATCCCAGTACAAAGTGGCATAATAAATTGGCTAAATTTTTGCGGAAACTAAAATAATTTGCGGCAAAAAAAAAATATTCTCTTTGGAAAGATGTCCATTAGCGATAACGAAACATCTCTTATTCTTTCTTCACTTTGAAGTTTTTTATTTTATTTATTGTTTATAATCATACATTATCACTACACATTAAACCTACTCAACAACAAATTTCTCAACAAAACAAATACTTACATATCCCTAAACATAATATTATGTTGAACTTTCAAAGCATGCTACCATCTGCTTTTCTGCCTGTTTCAGACCTAAGCGTATATCAAAACAATTAACAAGGTGCAATAAAAACCAAAATACCTACGTAGGTTAATAGAAAGCTATTCTAGGTATTCGATTACAACTAGATGGTAACAGTTGGAAATGTCAGAACCGCGGGCCGCGACCCTTGAAGTATGTTATTGATACATCGACATCAGCAAACATCTTAAGAAAAAAAATCGGCGTAGTGACGGTGTTTGCGCTGGCGCACGAAATTCGCCAATTAGAGACTCATAGTACAGTCATTTGACATTTTTAAAGATGTCAAGCGATATCTACAACATTGATCGCAATCGCAAAGATGTCTGGTATGTCAAAATTGCTGTTATAAATAAAGATATGTGTCCGATACATAATTTGTCATAACTTCCAATTAAAACACACATGAGAATTCATGTCTTTCTTTACCATCGTCTTTATAAAAATACCCTTGTACTGTTTCACTTATATTTACTTTATTTAAACAACCGGTTTCACCTTACGGCATTATCAGAATATACTTAATAAATTAATAGCTAATTACTATGGATATTGTATATGTGACAGTTTCCATTGGAGATGGTAAATAATAATGTTATAGAGGGGAGGCTAAATCATGACATTAAATTTGAAATTCAGTGTTGAGCCGCAAAAATATTCCCTTAAAAGTAGGGAAATTTTTAGTCCGATGAATTTAAAATAATAATGTCTAGAATTATGACAGCAGTCAATAAATGTCAGTAAATTCAAAAGCGGTCATCTGAGAAGACAGCAAAAATTCCAACACCGTATGATGGTTAGTGGTTCATAATTGCAAACTAACATTATTTGAAATTTTATTTGCGTCTATGTTCGGAGATATTTGCAAAATACTGAACTTTTGTTCATTTTGTTCAATAGTTCACTGCAAGCAATGAAACCTTTGCCACAGTAAAAATAACAATCGTTCATTCAAACCACATCGAATGTCTAAAGGCCGTTCAAAAATTAACCCGTCTCGGTCTAAACAATTCTTGCATGTCACTCGGTACAAATGCACGTAAATATTTTAAAAGCCTACAAAATTGAAGGGTTTCTGTGCTAAAAATATAAATACTACAAAAAGGCATAATAATACAAGGCCGTTCAAAAAACTCATAGTAATTATCATACTGTGACTTGACTTGACACATTTGAGTTAAGTATTGAACGCTCTCTTTGACATTATTATTAGAGTGCATTACAAACCAGAAAAGATAAATTAGAAACAAAAGTATAGACAAGAATTTGAAAAAATTCCTCGAGACAGGATTCGAACCTGCGACCTAATTTAACGCAACTTTTTTTATCATTGCCAGCTGGGCAAAGGTATTTACCGCCATGCAGCCATCTAAAAGAACGCTAAGAACGAAGAAAAAAAAACAACGAGAAAAACGCTCATTGAGGTTAAATTATAAGTATTCAATGGTTTTAAATATACATAATTAAATAAATAAAAATTATATATTTTTGTTATTGTTATTACAGTTATAAAATAGAGCAAACATTCCTACATTACAAACATGAAATTGTAATTCATTTTATTTTTCTTTGTAAATTGGCCGTTTATAATCTTATGATCGCCAAACTCCTTAGTCTCTTAAAAACATAGACACGGATTGTTTTAAAAAGAAAACATATGAAATATACTCTGTGAACATATACCTATATTATGGTATATTTTCATACGAATTTTCTGGACAGTTATTCAGATTTCCTGGACAGTTTTAAATAGCTCGCCAGGATGAAGTATTTTCTGGTAGGACATTACAGTGTGTAATGGTAATATTACAATGTATTTTCGAGAAAAATAATTTAAACTCTGATTACAAAATTGAGTTAAGATTCTCTCCTTATTAAAATGGCGTAGTGTGCATAGCTTGGAAATTGCTTAATTTACAAGAAACACAATTTAATTTACCTCATTCGGAAACGAAATTGCTTAAAATTAAACTAATTAAGTCAACACAGTTTTCGCCAATTTTACCGTAAAATCGGAAACTTTGCGTCATTAAGATGTCCAACTTACAAGTTTAAGAAAAAACGCCCGCTAGTCGAAATTTAAAATAATTACAAAAACTCCGTGATTGTTTCATAACTGTCCACGCTTATTAAGAAAAGGGACATTAATTCTTATTAGTGGGGACGTAAAAACACCATTACGGAGAATTAACGCGACGCAGAAAAGTTTTAACAAACAATAATCACTCCGGTAATGATTTATGATATCCCGCCGATGTAGCTCCTTATCGGGACAAGTGAGACATAGGTATTACATTGTCACTTTTTAGGGTTCCGTAGTCAACAAGGTTTCGCCATGTCCGTCCATATGTCTGTCTGCAGAGACTCGTAGTACTAGAAAGCTGTAATTTGGCATGATTAATCACGCCGACGAAATGGTAAAATAAATATGTAAAAAAAAATATTTTTTACGGTACCCCTCCCCTGCACGTAAAGTGGAGATGAATTATTTTTTCCCGTCTACCCCATGGTGTGGGGTGTCGTTGGATAGGTTTTTCAACAATATTGTGGGTATGTGAAAAGTATTTTTCTAATTTAAAGATCCGTTTCCGAAATACTCTTTTGTTGGTTGGTAAACGGCAGTATTATGTTACAGTTAAAACCCGAAATCAGTGAGAACTAGTTTCAACTACAAAACTTCGGGGATCGATCGGCTCAACCTAACTCGCTTCGCTCCGTCGTCGTCGCAACCTATTTTGGTATTTTTTTGTATAGCAAACGGGTTCCAACTGATTTCAGGTTTTAACTGTGACATATATAACGAAGTTAAAAGAAAAACTATCACAGCTAAGTAGGCTTCACAAGTTAACGAGTAAATAATAGTCGACCAACTTAAATTTGCAGTATTGTTTCATACATTTCCTAAGTTTGTATTTTTTATTGTAATCATTTAGGAGGTAAAACCAATCTCGGTGCAAAATGCACATCATAATATTGTTTATCTAACCTCATATCGTAAAATCCTCATAAACTACTGGCATAATGAAAAATATTTTTCATGAACGTCTCTAAAAAATTAAATTATAGTATAGGTCTCCGAACAACATAATGCTATAAAAAAACTTTTTCTGAGATTACAGTACAATTCAGTAATGTGAAACTAACTAGGAAGGCAAAGGGAACTTAGCCCATACAGCCATGTCTGAGGTATAATATCAAATACCAATGAGGTTTTTATATAATGTTCTCCAATACATACAAAATAGTAACGAGGTTACAGTTCAAATTTATTTTCGGCCAGGTATTGTCTATGGCTTACGGCGCGTTGGACTTGGTCTGTCAATGGATGAACTGTTTGTTGCGCCATAGATTTCGAGGAAATGTATTTATTACTTACAGTGGCTTTATGGGTCAAAATAATTATTTTGCCCTAAAATTACTGACAACAGGGATGGTGACAAATGATATCAAATGACTCCACCTGACATTCTGGAAATAACAACGGAAATTACGAACACTTTCAGAACAAGCTTTTCTTTTAAAAATATAATCAAAATTGGCTGACTGAGGCATGAGTTTAGATAAAGTAGTGTATGAAATTATACCTAGGTATTAAAACACTCGTGTTCTATTAAGAAACTCTCCTTCGGCTTGTTTTTTAAACTGACACTCGTGTTTTTAATAACATTTTAATGTACCAGTTTCATAAACTACTATTTCCTTAGTTTTCAATAAAAAGTATGCAAAAATTGAGTTTTAAAGCAATTAGCGGAAATTGATTACTAATAATTGGGTTCTCGCATTAAAATTATGTTATTTAATGCCTTAAATTTTGATTAAATTCGATTACAACGATAAATACGCTTTTAAGTTTGTTAATCGAATGCAATCAAAATTTAAATCATGAAATTTTAATGTGAAAACTTAATTATTACTGATAAATTTCAGCTAATTGTTTTGAAATGCAATTTTTCCATACTTTTTATTCAAAAGTAAGGAAATATCAACACTTTCGCAAGTGAAGAAGACAGAAGAACACGCAGTCTGGTTGGCGCCAATCTGTACTACAAAGACCAATGTCTCTTTCTAAACTCTTTTTATAATATCTTCTAAGATAGTTAAAATTTAATATAAATTATGACGTCTAAATTCGTTTTGAATTTTTTAAACATCTTTTACAATTTAACATACGTAATATATTTAATAATAAAATATAAAAGTTTGAAAATATTCATCTTAAACAGTTTTTAGAGTATCCGGTAAAACAAAGGCTTAATGCTTACTAAATGATGTCACCGGTTCCCCCTAGATGGCGTCAGTAGTAAAAACAAAAAGCACGAATGCGAAATATGTCATTTTACGCACGAAACAGGGACGTAATTTATAATATTTTGAGCAGGTGTATTAAAACAATATTATGATGTGCATATTGCACCGAGATTCTGCTTTACCACCTTAACTTATTCGAATGGTACGGAGCCCTTACACGCGGGTCCTACTCGCACTTGACTGGTTTTTATTACAATAAAACATTTACACGAGTAATTTTACGCGGAAGTCCTGGTATAAGCTGATTGTTGGGAGACAATTAGTGCTGATCTTGGGCAATCGTATGAGATTAATGAGGTAATTAAGAAGAAAGCTGTATTAATGGAGAGAGTAAATCTTTCTTTACTCGGAAAATCGAGTAAGTGACCTGGGAATTGTATTTTCATTTTGTTTTCTTTTAATCTGCTTTAAAATTAATTAACTGTTGAATTAGATTGCTCTGCTGTGTGGTCAATTTGTCATTTGTGTAATTAATTAAGTCGAGCTTTCATATAAGATTTGTTTACGCTGCTCAGTGGAAGCGAGCCGTTTAGAAAACTTGCGATTTCGAGGTGTTTTTATTTATTATTTTGGAATTAGAGGGGTGGTTTTTTAACATGATGGCCGCTTTATATTACATTTTTGCAACGTTCATTTTGTTATAAGTTTTTTTTGTTCAAAACCTAACATAACTGATATAACATTTTATTGGTTTCATAGTTGAGGCCTATCTTAGCGATTTTATTTGATGCTAGAAAATGCAAGTATTAGTGTTTCGAACGGCCGAAATATAAAGATTAAAGAGCGACATAGCCTTTTTCCTAATTTTATATCATTGTTATTTAAAAATGACACACAAAATGCGACGTTTATCCCGGAAAATCCGGGAAACCTTGCCGAAATAGTATTCAAGTAAATTTTAACTATGCACTAATCTGTGTTGTTAGAGTTCCATACCCCAAGGGTGCCAAACGGGACCTTTGTACTAAGCCTCCGCTGTCTCTGTCTGTCTCAGAGGTCTACCGCTTCAACCGTAGTAGGTACAAAGTTGAAATTTTTGCGTAAATGTAACGTAAGTGTAACGATACATTAAAAAAATATATAAAAAACCGGCCAAGTGCTAGTCGAACTCGCGCACGAAGGGTTCCGTCCCATTATCTATAAAAACTACAAAAAAATCACGCTCCCCTTTAATATTTATTTTATTCTGTTTTTTTTGTTGTTATAGCGGCAACAGAAATACATCATCTGTGAAAATTTAAACTGTCTAACTATCACGGTTCATGAGATACAGCCTGGTGACAGACGCACAGACAGACGCACAGACAGACAGACGGACAGCGGAGTCTTAGGGTCCCGTTGTTACCCTTTGGGTACGGAACCTTAAAAATACAGCGTTCCCCATACAAGAAACGGCGAAAAAGGTGAATTATTTAAACGTTATTGGTTTTGGATCTCATTTACGAAATACATAAAAGTTTTAAATTTAGTCAGATTGTAGGACATACTCTAAAGTAAAACTAAAAATAATAAGAAGTAAGCAGACGGTAGCAAATTTTTGTCAAGTACTAACATTTTAGCGCCTAGTTTTTTGTAGCCTTGATGTTGCTTTGGCATATTTATTGTTGTAATTTACCATAATGTTTTAAGAGGATATTTCACGCTTGCATAGGTCACTGTTACTCCATGCGGAATGGCCCGCAGTGCGAGAGGGACGGATTCCGGAAAAAATAGCAAATTGTCGGTTTTAAAAAAATATAAAATTTTCAACTGAGATAATTTAGATATCCTTAAAATCTATCTAATAAAATATCGCTCAGGTCTGTATGTCATTCCCATTTGTCGTACTATGAAAAAAAGTGTAGAAGACCTCATTTCAATCATTACTTCTATCGAGCGAAAGTTACGCAATCGCGTTTCTGTACTGAACAAAACTAGAAAAAGGTTCCGAAATTTATATACTGATTTAACAAATTAGTGGCTTCATCTGAAAAGCAGGTAAACAACTTCAAAAAGTGCCATTTCATCGAAATAGCCCCTTTAGGGTTTTGCACCGCATTGTCCCCACAAATGGTTTTGTGGTACGGAACCATTTGTGCGCGAGTGTAACTTGCACTTGCCCAAATTATTAGAGTACTAGTATAATGTACTAGTACTCGTACTATAATATCTCTTCCGGTAAAAAGTGCGGGGTGTGGGCGTAATATTGGGTACGGAGGTAACAAACACACGCTGGTGACCTTGAAACTCGAAATTGGTGTTATTAAAGTAACCAAAATAAAATGTTATACTATAGAATATCTGGAATGATGTGCCTTCATTAGAATTTTGAATTCTCGTCTAAATCTTGAACTAAATGAATACCAAACCTACTAGGTCTAATTTAAAACGAATATCCGGTTTAATTAATTAAGTTGCAAAGAATCAAATTGAAACTTTTCAAATTGAAGATACTATAAAAACAAATGCGTGAGTTGAATGCCCTTGATTATTTTTGAATAATTGTAGTTATGATAATTAAATAAATATATTTAAAAAAAACAGATATTGGCTTTTAATTTATAGAAAATTGATTTTTTTATTAATAAAAGCAAAGAAATTTATTTATTGTTTATTTAGTCCATTATTTTCTGTCAAGTCAGTGTTTTTTGCGTTTTATATTATGTTATTTATATTTTCCATTCGCCTGTAGACGACCACCCCACTGAGGGGTCGAAATATAGCGCATTTTACTGTAAATTTATTTCCTTTTACTAATAAAAAACACAATTTTCTATAAGTTATGATGAATGTAATTAATTATGTATCAAGGTATATTTTAGCGCGTTCGCATCTTTATTCCCCGTCGAGCGACGGAGATATCAATACGGGACGATTCGTGGGAGTGAGCGAGACGCATGCACCCGGGGTCGCCTTATATGACACGCATGCAAAGCATTACTCCTAACTCCATGCGAAAAGACCCGCAGTGCGAGACGGCCGGATTCTGGGAAAATAATACCAACTATGAACTAAAATAGCTATCAAAACTTTATATTCCAGCAAAATTTATAATATAATATCCATCTAATAAAATAATAGTTGAGGTCTTTCTGTTATTTCTATTAGTAGCTATGATAAAATGTGACAATGAAGATTCAATAATTTATTTATATCGAGCGAAGTTTCCTCATCGCTCTTTTGTACTACAGCAAACTAGAAAAAGATTCCAAAATTCTAGCTTCTCCTGATAAGCTAAACTTTAAAATTGTCAGTTTTTGTGTTGTTCACTAAAATATAAATAAATGTCTATTTTTTAAACACTTGGCGATTCATCCTACGCAAGGAGATAACAAATGAACATCATATCATCGCCTTAAAACAAGTGAAGAACGTTAAAACGTTGTACATTACCGCAGTTATGGCTGAAGGAGCCTCCATAAGCCTCAGCACCCAATTTGATCTCAATTGTTTTTTTTGCGAAGCCGACACTCAAGAATTACTTTTCTTCTGCTTTTCTATACCGCAATGATATTATGTTAATATGTGAACAAACATCTTACTTTTGGACACCTACCGACAGATCTTGCAGTTGCATATTTTTTTATGTTTTTTGTTTTGATCAAAATAAGAACGGAAACATTAAAGAAATACTACTACACACATAACGTCTTCGGAATATTGGCACAAATCGGCCGTACAAGGACGTCTCCCGTCTCTTTCTCTTGCAATACTATCTAAATCCTCTGTCCCTGTCACACACGGTACCGGTACGAGCGGACGCGCACGCGCCCTCCATTTTCCTTTTTTGAAAACAGCTCTGTCACCGGAAATATGAAACTCGCGCGCAGCTAGTGAGGACAGCAATATTTGCTTCAGCTTTCGGCTATTTATTTTTTTACCCTGTTCTTACCCTTGGTCACCACTGCACCTGATTAAGTCTATGGAACCTAGGATGAAGAATGTTCGCCCAGAATGTATTTATTCTTCTTTTAAAATAATATAGTTTATAACTAACTGGAAATACGGCCGCTATAAAAATTAAATCAAGATTGTTAGAAAATAAAAATAAGTACGACTGCCGATGTATTGGTGAATACCAACGCCAAAGCATATATTTTTCTTCTTCACTGCCAAATAAGAATAATCATAGTAATCTGGTGGTGCAGCTAGAAAACTGCTCATTAACGTTGAAAAATCAAGAACTGGAGAGACGAATATAATTAAAAAACAGCGCTATGCTAGTTACTATAATGTAAGGAAGAAAAGAAAACTGATTTTGTCATCTTTTCTTACCCTCGGATTTAGCCGAAAAAAAGAAATAAAGCTACACCCAACACTATACGAAACATAACCGCCATATTGGTTTCATTTATTGAATATTAAATTGAAAAGTGTACGATTTGTAATTACAAGTCTACGATAGGACAAGAAAAAGTGGATAGCTGATGGTTTCTAATGTTTGTAAACGAAGAACTCGTTGTAATAACACACATCGCTACGACGTGAATCCCTGAGGGGGAGTCAGAGGTAATTCTGAGTGTGGAATGCAAGTTACAGTCCACACTCGTACATCCACAGTTCACCGACGATTATTACGTCCGCGGATGGGTGGTATGATTTTATTTGTGCCCCTATTATTGTTTAAGAACAACCCAAACCAATTAATATAGGAAGCCTAAATTTGAAATAGTCCTGCACCACTTACCGAGTGTCCAGTATGAATTTGGCTATATAGACCAAAGTTACCTAGATTCACTGCGAAGCCTTTCCTAGCAATTCTATAGTTTCGTCCAATAATCAGGTCACTGTATTAACTACCATAAGCGAAGCCTAAAAATATTAATTTAAATATTCGGCAAGTCGGCCCAACTTCCGGTGTGAACGCCTTCTCCGGAAACGGGCTTTTATTCCCGGATTATGACCCTTTTGAAAGTTTATTCGCACCGAGACGGGCGCCGTGATTCGTTTACCAATTGTCACGTGACACGAATTCGCTTTATTGTCCATGTACTAGTTTTAAATAAAGATGATTAGTAGACTTGTTTGTCTATATATATATATATGCATTGATTAATACAATTAAATCAAAATTGAAAGTGAAATATATTTCGGGCCCTCCTTGTGACTGATGCCGGACCCAGGAGGCCCGAAATATATTTCACTTTCAATTTTGATTTAATTCTATTAATCAATACACATATATATATATAATATAAACGTTTTACTAGTTTTAAACAAACTTCGTATGTTTTTGTTTTGTTTTTTTTTCTGAGATTATTATTATAGTACGTATATACTATAGAGTTGCCGCGAATAGTAGTAAGGCCGAATAATCGAATAGCAAATATTTGCCATTTCCTATTACGAATAGTCGAATTATTCGCCAAAATTATTCGGCATCAAAAATGATACTTACGAGCAGTGGCGTGCATTGAACTTTTTGCTGGAAAAGGTCAAGTTTGAATTTTTGGGTCTTGATCAGTATTTTTCCAAGTACGAGTATAATACAAATGCACTAAAAACATTAGGTATCCTAAAAATTATTAATAAATATTTGAAAAAAAAAAACATTGTAAGAAATTATGTACCTAAGGGTAGGCAGTGCCTACCCTGGCGTCATACAAATAATGATTTTTCAAAGTGGCATTCGAATTTTTAATTTTTTTTTGTCAAAGTTGATCTTCTTATTGCATTTCCAGCAAAAAGTTCAATGCACGCCAGTGCTTACGAGTACCATATAAATTATTTATATTTAGGAATAATATTTCTAAACATATTAGAATTAAAAAAAAATTGTTAATATATGTATTATAATAGCATGCTTTACAATTTGACATTGAGAATCTAACAGTTAACTATTTCATGATTTTTGAGAACACAATAAATGTAAAAAAATAAATCTTTATTTCATATGATATTTTAAATTTATTTTAATTGACAATAATATAATACAATACTTGCGCGTTTATATTAATTAGTAAGAACTAAAAAAAATGTTTAATTCTTTTTTTTACCTATAGTTTTTGTATCCAAATTAATGATCTGTTAATTATTCGTCGAATAGCGAATAATAGATACAATTAATGAATATTCGCGGCAACTCTTCACGGCATAAATCCCCAAATCCTGCAAATCATAGTCCAGCCAGGCCCTTATTCTCAAATTTCACCCACGATTTTAACGTCTCAGCGTGATGGCTGGTGAGCCCTATCGCCGTACTTCGGGCACAAATTGTGCCCTGCGTGCTATAAACCTGCGACCGCGGTTTGAGGTCAAGTAGTCCTTGCATTTCGTTATGTTATATAAATTCATACTGTAGACTCGGTAAGTGGTCAGGACCAAAGTTCAATGACCGCGTTTGCGAAACACGAAAACGTTTTTTGTGCCTCTATGTTCAAGAACAATCTTGACTCAATAAGTATAGGAAGTCTGAATTTTGTTTTGCGTATTTGACACAAAGGATAATTGAACCGTGGTCCTGACGACTTACCGGGTCGCCAGTATGAAAGTCATCCTATACAGCTATCACCTTACCCGTTTGTATATTTTTTTAAATGCCCTCACCTTACTAATGTGATTGTCTCATTGAGGAGAAAAGATATCGTAAAATTGTTACTTACCTACCTATATTTTTGATATTAATATTTCCTTTCAAGCTAAAAAAGTTTCAACAAATAAAATATTTACTAAAAAAAATCATAAAAAACTGGGTAACATAACCGAAAGTAGAATCCAGCAGACATAAAAAACTGGTCAAGTTCGAGTCAGACGCGTATATTTAGGGTTCCGTACCATTATCTATAAAAACGGCAAAAAAAATCATTCCTTTTAACCCTTCAATATTAATTTTATTTTAATTTAATTATTTATTTTTAAAGTGAATATATAACTACATATTTTGTGAATATTTCAAGCGTCTACCTGTTGCCGTTATCAATATCGAGCAAAAACGAGCAAAAAATGACGTTTGTTGTATGGAAGCCCCCTTTAATAATTATTGTATTCTGTTTTTTAGTATTTGTTGTTATAGCGGCAACAAAAATACATCATCTGTGAAAATTTCAACCGTCTCAATATCACGGTTCATGAGATACAGCCTGGTGACAGACGGACAGACAGACGGACAGACGGACAGAGAGACGGACAGCGGAGTCTTAGTAATAGGGTCTCGTTGGTTACCCTTTCGGTACGTAACCCTAAAAAGAATTGATTGTACCACAAAAGAGAGACTCAAATATTTTTATACCGTACTCGAAGTAAAACTCGTGGATGAAAAATTTTATTTTGTCGTTTTGTGATCGTGAATTTCTCACCCGCTATATTTTTCCTGTTATTTAAATCGTAATTCCAAATGACCATGATTTTTTCATATTTTTCGGTTCACTCGTTTCGGAAATAAGGGAGAGGGGGCATGCATATTTTGTGGTTTTTGAAAAATTTCTCGATATCGGTTACAGTAATATAGTAAATGTATATATTTTTATAATCAGCTCTTTAATATGTACAATTTGATACCCATATTGTATTTTTTTGGATTAATTATTTTATTTTTCTCTCTTTCGTATTGGAAATCTTTTAAACAACTTGTTTTTTTTACACCGTATTATGTATGCAAGTGAATGCTATTTTTGTGGCAAATTTCAAGTCTTTATTTTTAACGGTGCTAAAGTTATGAGGCTGACATACAGACGGACGGACAACGGAGTCTCACAAAAAAGGTTCCTTTTATCTTTTAGGTACTACGGAACCCTAAAAATGATCACCAAATACTAATTTCAATATTTACACGAGCACGACCCATATATCGCCGCTTATTCGGTTTATTCCCATCACGCGCAGCACCACTAAACGTACCAAAAATAGCAATATTACCATGACTGTCACGTCGGGTAAGGCATTATGTCATGTTGCATCAAGTTCTCAATAGTTTTGTATTCGGCAGGTCTACTTCCTGGGCCAGGTGGGAACAGGAAGCGAGGTGGTTGCACTTTGCGAACTATACTTTTGACGGGCCTTTTGAAACGTTTTTGCTGTACACCTAGTCAGAGTTATACAAAAGACAGATGAAAAATAGATGCTGTGAATATGTGAAAAATATGCCAGGCAAATCAAATCAGTCGTCATACTAAATTAGCATGTTTAAAAAGATCTGCTCATAATAAAGCATACTCGAAGACACCTATCATCGAACGATTGATGTAGAGACTAGATTACTCGTCTGTACGAACCAAAATGTTTTTTTCTATGTAGCTTATCCTAAAACCACGAAGAGAAATCAGCCGTTCCATATTTTTTTGTCAAATACGTATAGTTTTTATAGAACAGCTGATTTTTCCGCAATCAGCGGATAAACTCAGCGACTAAAAATACAGCCAGTGTAGAATAGAAAACCAACTGATAAAACTAGATCGATTCCGTCAAAATAACGTTTAAGGAAACGTATTTTGTGGTAGTTCCCGTTACTGGCGCCTATTTAGCCACACATACATTCGCACTGCCTCATCTAGCTCATTCCCGAAACCTCCCCCCTCCCGGCACCCGCAGGTCCCGGTCCAGCATTAACTATGCACCATGCACTCAATCAATTAAGGTCATCCAGCGCACGTGAGGATGACCGCGAGACGTGACGAGAATCGACTCGAGACAATATCATAGTGATTTGTTCGCCGAGTCAGACCGGAAGTGGCCGGGAAACTTTTGAGATATTGGACTTTGAGGAATGTTGAAGTGAGTTTTCCTTTGCGTTTTAATTGAGTTTATTCTTTTGAAATGTTTTATCGAGATTTCGTTTGTAAGGTATTGTCGTAGCAAAGTTAATCTGTGCGAGGCGTAACTTTTAGCATCTTATTGTATGCAAAATCTGCAGTTTGTACTGTCTACATTGCAGCACATGCTGAGTTAGAGCCCTTTTTTTACTTATGTTAGTATTATACTTGGTTAGGCATTATATTTATTTATGGTCTATTCAGTTTATTTATCAACTTATTTATTAATTGCATTGTGTATAATAATATTCTTATTCCAATAAGTCTTTATTATATGCATATGTAGGTAACTTTATTAGCCCATCCATCCATCCATCAGCCTGTTTCGTCCACTGCTGGACATAGGCCTTTCCAGGATTTCGCCACTCTTGGCGGTCCTCCTGGAAGAAATGCTATGCTCACACACGCTGGGCAGGCGGGTTGGTGAGCGCGGTGCCGAAACCCCTGCACCAGTGACGCCGCTGCCCGTCACCAGTCTGTTTTATATAAGGCCCGGCAATTGGGGATGGATATACCGCCATCCATCGGTCCCAGGCAATGGTGGGCCGCCTGGTTTTGCCTGAGAGCTGTTCTCTTACTCTCCCCCGAATAACTTCGGGAGGATTTGCGAGTAGGATGGTGGTACCTCCACAGTCGAGCCCGGCATCAGCTCTACCACCTACCATTATTATTATTTATTAGCCCAACTTATATATATATATATTTTTTTATATATATTTGTTTCATAATTATAATATTGTTTTATAAAGATTAGATATGACTTGTAAAGCGTATACTTTATGTATCTATTTTACAAATAAACATTTCGAATCTTGAATCAGACGGCGCCAATTTTTTATCAGGCGCTACCATTTTAGCGCCTCGTTTTTTGTAGCCTTTATGTTGATGACATCTATATTGTTGTTATTTCCCATAATGTTTTTAGGGTTACAATACAATATAATACGTGTAGTGTGGTAGGTAGTACGGAACCCTTTGTGCGCAAGTCCGACTCGCACATGGCCAAACTATTTATTCCATGCATACATATGTGGCGGCCATCATATGAAGCACATACTTTAACATCGTGCGATTTATAGACTTTTCATTTCTGAAATACTTAATAGCGCTGCAAAGGTAAAAGAATACTATTAACTGAATTTATTCAAATAAGAAAGCGGCGCGGCGGTAGCTCAGTCGTTTAGAACGCTGGCCTCTCAACCTTGAGACCCAGGTTCGATCCCCGAGGGTATATGATTTTTCGGACTTTATGTGCATAGTATTTGTATTCCTACCTAATACTTACCACTTGCTGAACGCTGAAGGAAAACATCGCGAGGAAACCTGCATACCCTAAAAGCGTGTATTTGTGCCCGAAGAACTCCAATAGGGCTCACCACCCATCACGTTGGAACGTAATAGTCGTCGGTGAAACGCGGGTGTGCGGACTGTGGACTATAACTTGCATTTTCAGTTCACACTCGGAAATACCTCTGACACCCCCTCGATGATTCATGTCGTGATGATATGTTTTTTTTTACATATTGTACGAGGAACGATGAAATTATCGAATTAAGTCATAAATATCCAGTAGGTCCCACTATAAATTGACAATGGCTTACAATTTCCTTCGCCAGGAGACAATCTTGCAAATCATATCCGATGCCCATCAAAATGGCGATCACCGCGGAATTCGTAATCGCCCAAAACGCAAATGACCAAAGAATAACAATGAAAGTTCCATAATTCTCGCCACGAATGATGTGACGTTTCGAATGCGCAAGCGCATCGCAGTCGGAAGTGTTTGTCACACGTTCGGACGTTTCCGGTGAGTTTCGGCAATATGGCCTAAGTTTTCGTAGGCATTCATTTGACATGTAATCTGGTTGTTTCGAATTTTGAAGAGGAAGAAGACATGGCAATACCTAAAAATGAAATCCTGAGCACACTTTTTGAATAAAACAAAAAGGAACAAAATGCATATGTCATAGTCAAAGCCCAAAGTCGATCAAAGGCTGAAAAAAGACAATAAATAGGTGGCGTCGAGCGAAGCTTACTGGTCAAACCTAGGTGTGACCGCGCTTCGGACTTTGACTATAACACATATGTATATAATGAGCTTGATAAAACACTTGTAGTGTTTAACTAATATAAATATTAATAACTTAAACCGATTTCACTTTACGGCATTTATCAAGGAAGGAATCATAAAAACAGAATTAAACACTTAACTACGAATAATACAATTAAGATTATTAACATTGCCGCTGGTAATGTTTTAATCAATGTGTTGGTAATATTCGATCAAGTGACGACACAAGCTATTGCGATATCCTCTGAAATTAATTTCCGGTGTATTTATGTTCCAGCATAGTTGTTAATTGTCCTTCGTAAAGATCGGAGACTCGGTAAATGGTCAGGATCAAGGTAAAATGATCCTTTCTGCGAAATAAGCAAAATGAAATTTAGACTTCGTATACTAATTGAGTCGAGGTTGTTCTTGAACAAGTATAGAGACATAAAAGTCATTATGCGTATTTCACAAACAGGGTCTTTGAGTCTTAGTCCCGACCACTTACGGAGTCTCAAGTATGAATTTGGCTATATAAACGAAAGTCACCATACATAGTAGTGAAACAATTAGAGTTCGTAAAGGCCACTCATTTAATTTCATGATTTCAAGTGTATATTCTTAAGTAAATTATTATATTATTTATATGTTAAACATTTTTGGTGTTAGCTTATCTTTAGCATTGGGTAATCTTCCTGTAAATATTGTTTCTGATAAATAAATAATTGTTTTTAAGCAACTGGGTTTAGGAATGGCCTATGAAACAATAAGTCCTTGTGGGAGCTGCGTGTGTAATTCCCTTCGTTGTTTGGGATCAATAACCCTTTTCGGGGCGGAAGTTAAGGCTGTACGGAAGTGGGAAGGCACTCATTGTGCATATTTTTTGTTTTATTTTCGTCACAGGATTTAAGTAGTTCGTTGACTCTTCGTCTATTGTCGATTTGCCCATTATAGTCTGGGAGATAGAGGTTTCTTGAACGTGTAGAGAACTTGTAATGAGCAGGAAACGTTTCGTTTTCAAGAAGTGTTTTGGTACATCGGAATGGCTTTTTCTAGTAACGTATGTATTCTCTTGTAATGTCGATACTTATTTTTATTGATATTTCAGTGATTCAACATCTCAGTGTTCGGCGGTATTGTTTCTGTATCCTTCATTAATTGGCAAGTTGGTATTTGTATAGAATTTTTGAAATTGTACCTATTTCAAATATGCAAAGATTCGAAGGCGACAATTACTGCTGGTGACCCCGGGCGTCCCCGGGTACGTACGTCTCACTCACTCGCACGACTCATCTCGCATTGATATCTCTGTCGCTCGACGGGTTGCGATGATAATTACAATTATCATAACTAAAATTCTTAAAAAATAATACTCATTTGTTGTGATAATATCTTTAATTTGACTAAGTTTGAAATTTATTTTTATGCGTACTCAATAAATTAAATCGGATCTTAGTCCTAATTTGGATCTTATTTTGGGATACATTAATACTGTTACTACGAGTGATGTTAAGAAAGCCATTCTCTCCATATCATCAAAAGCTGTAGGTGATGATGAAATCTGTTCCCAAATGCTTCTCCTTATCCTTGATGCTCTACTACCCACCATCACACACATTCTGAATTATTCTTTGATAACGAGTTCCTTCCCGAGTGCTTGGAAAAGAGCACATGTCATCCCGTTACCTAAAACCTCTAATCCTACTTTATTCTCTCAATATCGTCCTATCTCAATATTGCCTATCTTCTCCAAGGTCCTTGAATCCATTGTCCATAATCAACTTGCATCATATCTGTCCCAGAACAATTTACTTAATCCCTACCAATCTGGTTTTCGTCCTGGGCACAGCACTGTCACTGCACTACTGAAGGTAACAGATGACATTCGGTCAGCAATTGACAAACAGCAGATCACTGTTTTAGCACTGCTAGATTTTAGCAGTGCTTTCAATTGTGTTGATTTTGATATACTTTTAGGGGTCCTGGGTTCTCTTAACGTATCTCCTCTAGTAACTGAATGGTTTGATTCCTATCTTCGATGTCGCCAGCAGTGCATACGCTTTGATGATAACTCCTCTGAGTGGTGTGAGCTCACCGCTGGTGTACCGCAAGGTGGCGTTCTCTCACCTCTCTTGTTTTCTGTTTTTATAAACTCTATTACTGAAACTTTAACTTCTCACTACCATCTCTATGCAGATGATCTACAGCTTTATTGTCATTTTCCTACCGATCAAGCTGAGTTAGCTATTACTCAGTTAAACACCGACCTGCAAAAAATTAAAGTATGGGCAGATGCACATGGACTGCTTGTCAACCCTAATAAATCACAGGCTATGCTGCTTGGCAGTAGGTATATGTTAAATTTACTTAAGGGCACTGGAACATCTTCTGTAAACTTCGATGGTACTGTTATTCCATTTTCCAACACTGCTAAGAATCTGGGCGTTATTTTTGACAGCACACTTTCTTGGGTCACACAGATCAACGAAGTAAGCAGAAAAGTCCATGGAGCTTTTCATTCCCTAAAGCGACTCCAGAACTTCCTCCCTTACAAAACTAAAGTCTCTCTTGCTCAGTCTCTTCTCCTACCGCTTATTGACTACGCAGATGTCTGTTTTCTTGATGCCAATGTGGAGCTGGTCAATAAGCTTGAACGTCTTCAAAATCTTGGTATTAGATTCATCTATGGTTTACGTAAATATGATCATGTATCTCATTTTCGTCGTGAGCTTCAATGGCTCCCCATTCGACTTCGTCGTCACTTTCATATTATAACTCAACTCTATAGTATAATCAATAACCCCCTTGCCCCTGATTATCTCCGTGTTCGTTTTGAGACCCTGTTTTCAACGAACAAAATTCCCCGATCACACACTGTTTCTCTCCTTAAAACCCCATTACAAAGTTCTGCGTCGTTTAGCAAGTCTTTTAACGTTGAGGCTGTCAGACTCTGGAACTCGCTTCCAGCAAATATTCGTGATTGTCCCTCTATGAATATATTTAAAAGGCGACTCAAAGAGCACTATATATCACTCTCATGAGTATCTTTTAGCATTTTAATATAGTATCATTAGTATATATGTATGTATTAGTATTCTTATTTATATATTAATAAGTATATATGTATTAGATTATGTATTATATATTATTATATATTATTCAATTATTAATAAATGTACACTTATGTATGTCTACCTATTTACTATCTTTTCTCTAATCCCCAGAGGTAAACTGGAAGAAATCTCTTCTTAGAGATAAGTTTGATTTTGTACATGTTTATTTGTTTAGTTTTATTTAAAAATAAGTTTTTAGTGTACAATAAAGAATAAAGAAAAAAACAATAAAGAATACATTTAGTAAAAGTTCTTAATAAAAATTCAAAATTCTAATCAATGTACATCAATTTAAATATTCTGTACCTAGTTTATTTTGTATTTTCATCTATTTTTTTATTAAGTATTTTTGTAATTTTTTTTATTTAAGTAACATATGAATTAAAGTGGCCCTTAATTGTGACTTTGAAGGTCATCAGCAATTATAAATATATTATTATATAAATATATTATTATAATAATAAATATTACCTATTGTTGTTCATTTAATTTAAAACTACACTCGCTTTGAAAATGCCATATTGTTTTGAAAGATGAAAGGTTTCTCACTGAATAATTTAATAAGTCCCCTCACGTGAGGTTTAATGATATTAAATTCGAGTCAACTTTAAAACCCTTAGATTATTTTCATGAATAGACAAAAGTAAAATATGTTCTTGTAAGTTTTATTTTAAGATTTCACAAATAATTTTTATTCATTTTCCGGTGTGATAGTTTTGTACTAGAGCCGAAGGTAAGTTATTTCAAGAAATATAAATAAAATAAAACACAAGATCTATTTACTAATCTGGATCATGATCAGATCATCTGTCGTGAATATAATACTGATCATTGATCTGGTGAACGGTTTGTTTGTGCAGATTGCGCGGGCGCATATTACGTCATCGGGCTCGACCATCGCGACCTTAGCGCCATATTAGGCTCTAATGTGAGGTTCTTAATTCAAAATAAGGTATTAAATCAAAGTAAAAACACGGAAATGTTTGAACATGAAAACAGGAGACCTTGGTCATAAATTTTGTGAGCGTGATGAAACAAATTTTGAACTGCCAATCACTCACATTTCAAACGATCTAAAAATATAAATTTCAGTCACAACGATATGATCTACAGCTAAACGTCCATTCAAATAATCATGAAAAGTACTAAATGGAAATTGGTGACTTAAATCTAATATATCCGATGTTAAGAAAAAAAAGCCAATTTTTAAAATTTTGAAGCCAATTGGTAAATGGAAGAAAATAAAACCTGAGCTTCATACCAAGTACAAACGCCAGTTCGACAATGCTACCTATTGGTAGATGTTATTTTGACTTAATAACTGTCAAAATCGTTTGCATATAGAGTACTTGAACTGCTGACGACAATACATCAAGAAGTTTAACCCATCAAGCAGACTTCCTCAGAAAATAATGTCAAAACTTTAGCCCTCAATTATTGTTATTTGAACAAAAACAAGATAACAAATCCGACTCATTGCGCAATTGCCAGCAATCTGAAAACGAACAGACAAGAACAAGAGAAAGTTCACCCAAATCGGGCCAGTAATTGTCAGAAGTACAATTTATTGCTGACCATTGTCACTCCATAGTTACTTACCGTTTTGTCAAAGCCTATCTCGATCTAAGTGGTCCATTGAAACACAGTAGCCGCCCAAAGAAGGATACTAAATACATCGTGTTTTATTTAAATTTGGAACGAGAAGCACGCACGTGTCTATTCTTTCTTAATTGTGGTGGTGTTGCCCGTTTTTGGACATTGGGAGTCGAAATAGCCAAAAATGGCTGGCTCTTAGTCATCCGCCCACGCGGCATACGCTTTGATTTGAGCACCTGAGCAATTTGAGAAGGTACGCAGTTGCTTTAGAGACAGAAGGCACAAGTGCCTTTTGAAATGTGTTGTGGTTTTGATACACGATAGCGATTGTATTAATGAGGTAGTTTGTAGACAGTTTGAGATAAAATCGAAACAAGAGATCTGAACAAGTGTTGAGTTGATCAACACCGACTATTTATGGGTTTGAGTTAAGAAATGTGATGGATCTCTGCGTACTGTTTCCTTAGATTATTTAAATATATATCTAAGCAAATAAAAATAAAATAAAAGGAAACTCCTGTGTCAGAACATCAAATATCATTTTTTTTTATTTTAATCTAAAAGTACTATTTATACTTGGAATTTTGGTCTGTACGTATGTTCCGTTTTAACTCGGAAACCCCTCAACGGATTTGGACGCGGTTTTCTTTATTATTATCGTGATGACCCAGGTCAACAGACAGGCTATTAGGGGTGTTGATAAAAAAACGCCCAAACCGAAAACGAGGCAGATATTTAATAAACGCGAGTGTAGCCGCAGGCAAAACTAATTATGTAATATAAACATAAATTTTCCAAATTATGACCATTGTTTTTAATACAATAATAATAAATTCGATAAAAGTATAAAAATAAACTTTGAAAGACACTTTCACGCGAGTGAAGCCGCGGGAAAAGGCTAGTGTCATTATAAAACGTGTTGTATAAAAAGAAAATATTAGTAATTTATTTAATCTTTATTATTGTGAAATAGTATTTATAATACTTATTTCCTAACTTGCAGTTATATTTCAATAATACCTAACAACTTTCGACTTTCAAACTGGAAAACTGATCTACCAACAAGTATTTGATTAAACATTTCAACAGAGATTTCAACTTTTTAGCACCAGTTTTAATATAACTCTACGAATAAGTTTTCTTACGGCTCTTTCAGACCCTTTTAAAGCAGTTCGTTTCAGTTTCCAGTTGTACCATTCCTCCATAAAAAATAAGCTAAACGATGTATTACAAAATCACCCCTTTGTCTTGTTATTAAGATCCAATCCAGTTGCCAGCTTATTTTAGTTTTGAATCCAAAATTGATTAGGCTGTATAAAACGATTTCGCCTCCGCCGGGCTTCCCGGGCTGAAGTGTAAGCTTGCTGTCAGCCTCGCACTGTTATACGTACTTCATTTGATCGGGTTATAGTGTTCCACTTACTTTGATTGGTATAAATTCTCAAGTTTCATGAGACACTAAGAAGAAACATAAACTGGCTTTTACAAAAATTAGACTTGCAAAAGTAGGCACCTCTTTTGTAGGACATGGTATAAGATTTTACAATAAACTTCCAAAGGAAAAAAGCATATTATAAAATCAATGACTATTTAGTTTAGACGATAATGATGCTTGGTGTCATGAGAATATTGATCTTAGTCATAATACTACTGTTCGTTTATTTTCTAACTGATTTGTGTTTTTCAAATCGTTTGTTTTTATGTAGACTAATATTTTTTCAACACACTTGCTTATAATGTGGCTCTTATTGTAGCGTTCTTAGGGTCATAAAGCAGCATATTAAACACGCGTGCTTTTTACTTTGCATCTTGCACTAGTGTTTTTTTACATTACAGACTGTCTCAGTTAAAATATAATAAATAATCATTCAATTTCATCAAATTATTTATTTTTATCAACAAATTTAACTCGAACTTTTGTTGTAAATACAAAAATATTCATTTTGTTAATATTTAATATTTGGCTGTGTGGCGAATGTGTCAGTGCCTATATTCCTATCTGCGCAAAAAACAAAATCTCAAATTTTCAAAGAAAATTGTCAGTTCAGTTCAGTCACCTGCAGCTGTATCGATTATGTGAAAAAAAAAAGACCGTGAAATTTTATTATTGTTCCTCTCAAGTGTGTTGAACGCGTGAGCATTAGACATTACACTTGTATCATAATGTACTATTATATTATTTTATTATTGTTCCTCTCAAGTGTGTTGAACGCGTGAGCATTAGACATTACACTTGTATCATAATGTACTATTATATTATTTTATTATTGTTCCTCTCAAGTGTGTTGAACGCGTGAGCATTAGACATTACACTTGTATCATAATGTACTATTATATTATTTTATTATTGTTCCTCTTAAGTGTGTTGAACGCGTGAGCATTAGACATTACACTTGTATCATAATGTACTATTATATTATTTTATTATTGTTCCTCTCAAGTGTGTTGAACGCGTGAGCATTAGACATTACACTTGTATCATAATGTACTATTATATTATTTTATTATTGTTCCTCTCAAGTGTGTTGAACGCGTGAGCATTAGACATTACACTTGTACCATAATGTACTATTATATTATTTTATTATTGTTCCTCTCAAGTGTGTTGAACGCGTGAGCATTAGACATTACACTTGTATCATAATGTACTATTATATTATTTTATTATTGTTCCTCTCAAGTGTGTTGAACGCGTGAGCATTAGACATTACACTTGTACCATAATGTACTATTATATTATTTTATTATTGTTCCTCTCAAGTTTGTTGAACCCGTGAGCATTAGACATTACACTTGTATCATAATGTACTATTATATTATTTTATTATTGTTCCTCTCAAGTTTGTTGAACCCGTGAGCATTAGACATTACACTTGTATCATAATGTACTATTATATTATTTTATTATTGTTCCTCTCAAGTGTGTTGAACGCGTGAGCATTAGACATTACACTTGTATCATAATGTACTATTATATTATTTTATTATTGTTCCTCTTAAGTGTGTTGAACGCGTGAGCATTAGACATTACACTTGTATCATAATGTACTATTATATTATTTTTTTATTATTATTTAGACATTTCTTTTTACATATTGACATGAACATTTTATAACTTAGCATTTATTAGTTGATAATTTGTCTGTAAAAAAAAGTGATAAAATATATAATTATTTAATCTCTGTGTATTCTTTATTATTAATAAAATAAATCTTTGATTTGATTTGTTCATTAAATTTTTGAAATAAAATTTGAAAACATTTTTTTTTAGATATGAGACAGGTGGATGATGTTTTGCTTAGTATTTTAACTTACTCCTCATTAGACAGATAGACTAAGACGTATTTTTTTCCTCATGACACAATTTCCTTCTGTCTTTTTTTATTTTTATCCTTTATTTATTAAAGTTAAACACGTTGTTTAGTATAATAATTGTATATAAGTTAAAAAGACTGTAATGCGAGTCGGGCCTTTCTGTTATGTTAGGGGACGTACGAAGCCCTATATCTTTATATTATCTCCTAACAGAGCAAGGCCCGACTCGCAATGGCCGGTTTTTATTTATTTTGAAAGATTAGTAATAATAACATGAGTCATCCGTCGATCAGACATACAATCATAGCAACCTGTGAAATAAAAAAAAAGTTTGTTTGTTTTGGTCACAGCTACATTAGGAATTTAATAACATTTACTTATTTCTAACATTTAATTATCTTAACTTCATATTGGTTTTGATGAATAACTTAAGTATTCTGTAAATTCATCGTCCAGTGTACGCGGAGGGCTGGAAGCAAGTTTAATATCAAGTTATCAGTAGTTTAGTAGTTTCTGAGAGGTTGGTTCAGGTTATCTGACCTCGATGATTGTTTTTGTCCAAACATTGTCGATGGGGACTAGCACTAGTCCCTGACATATGGTAAACACAATCATGGTGCCGGTCACAAGTCCGGGAGCAAGCAGGAACCAAGGAGGGGGAGCCAAGTTGCTAGGGGTGTTCCTTTGGTCTCTGATTGTAACAGCGAGTGCATGGATGTGCAGCAGGATAGGATTCACGCCCCCTATCAGGCTGCATATCCACCAGGGCATCTGAGACCTGGGGACCATCCACGCCCCTACCTGGGACGAGGGTGGCCCTAAAAGACAGAGCATAAGTGACATGGGCACCACTTATGACTACCCAGGAACGCCCGACTAACATCTCTCTGGTTCCAGATTAGGAACTGTCTACTCGCATCGTAAAAACATCGTAAAAATATGGAAAAGTTCGAAAATGATATTGTTGTGCCATGCGATCCGGCCAGCGACCGGCGTCCTGCAGTTCCCGGGCTGCAGGATGGGAAATGGACTACCGAAGGAGCCAGCGGCGTGGAGTCCCAGGCGCCACTGGTGCTCAATGTATCTGGACGAGCACCACAGCAAGACGGGAAGACCCAGCCAGATGAACAGCCAGAGCAGATGACGGACGCGACTCAGGGTGGTGAGGGGGGGAGTACCGCAGTGAAGCAGGTTGGCTTGGATGTGGGGATGACTGCTAACAGCGTAGGGGGGGCCTCGGCAATTCCTGCTTTGGGGGCAGTCGTACCCGGGAAAGCTAAACGACGTATCAGACCATCGGGGGCCCAACGCCAAAAACGGGCGAAGGCACTCCGAAAATTAGAAAGAGAGAAGGCTGGAGAGATGCTTCAAGCCGTTTACCAGCTGCAGGAATCCGGGGTGGTTGCACTACCTGGGCCGACGTCATTTGCAACGTCAACCCGGGCGGTGGGCTCCCTGACTGGCAGCGATGGGGGGAAAGAGCCGGGACTTGCAATGAAAGCGGGCCCGAGCCAGCTCTCCATCATGGCCAAATATCATGGCATAGGTGCCCCGGAAACACACACCTACACGAACACAAACGGCGCTACCGACAGAGAACTGGCTAAAAAAGCAGCTATGGCGGCAACAGGAACCACTCCGCCTGCTAAGCCTTGGGTTCCTTCCAACCCTGCCGGAAACGGCGGGAAAGGCAGGAGCAAGGGCAAGGGTATGGGTACCGTAGCGGGCAAAAAGGGGGGTCCTGTGTTCATGCAACCACGGCTGCACGGTATTCAGCAAACCGAGCCAAACTGTAAAACGGCGGCAAACACACACGCAGATACACAAAATCCGGGCGCGTCTACTATCACCGACAATACCCACACACCGAAGGTGGGCAACATGCGAAACCAGAAGAGACAGCGTAGCTCCGATGTAACTCCTCCGGCAACGGCCACTACAGGCAAAAAAGTCAGGCTTTCTGACAGCGCTGGAGCCTCCGCTGTCCTTTCTGGTGATGCAGAGGAAGACGAGGTGACCTATGCGAGCGCAGCTACTGCCCATTTAAGAGTAGTTGTGCTCCAAAGCGATCACCTGGAGATGGACGAGGCGCGAGCGTGCATCCTTAGACGGGCCTTGGAATCCTTGAGCTTTGCATGGTTTCTGAAGCGTAAGAGCGACAGGTCCATAATAATGCCGCTTTTCAAGGTGTTTCCTTGCCTCGCCAGTGGAGGACTGAGAATCCACTGTGATGATGACCGGTCCCTCGGCTGGATAAAATCACAGGTGGATCAGCTGAAAGGATTGTGGGATGGTTGTCCTGGCTATTATGTCATACAGGAAAACCTGATCCCCAAATACACGCGAGGAGTAATTTGTGTCCCTGACTTCGGTGAGGGAGATGCCGGGGTCCTAAAGGACTACCTTGCGGCTATGAACGAAAGGGACCAAGACATCGACGCGTGGTCCCTTATCACCTCAGAGGTACAGAAGGTCGGCCGGACGCAGAACATCACACTCATGGTCGGTATTCCTCCGGCCGAACTTCGTAGACTCAAGGAGCGAGGCTGCCGCTTGTATTACAAACTAGCGACAGTTTATGTAAGTCTCCGAGGGGATAAGAGTGACCAAGCTAGAACCACGGCTCTAGAGAAGGGCCCACTTGACCCAAGTGCACCTGATGGCAACCAGCCCAGTACTGCACCGACGGGGAATAGGGAGCCTACCACAACTGATGGATGTGGTGTGGCAGACGAAACTCAGGGCACCGAGAAGCCTGAGACCAGCGCAGTCAAGGGGACCTTGGAGGAGGATCAGAGAGTGGTTGATCTGTTATCAGGTCTTCTGATGGCCTCCTCCCCTTTACCCGAGGAGGACTTGCTGGCCTCAGATGCTGAAATGTAGCTCTGAAACACAACCCCCACAAAACATATATTTATATACGCGTCAACTAAGCAAAATAACTCATGCATTGACACTGCAAAACGTCCAGACCCAAATAACATAAACCTGGATGCCTCAAAACCATCCACCTCCCGTCAACATAAGGACACACGGGGCAATATAGGGAAAATAGGAAACTTTAGCTCTATCCAAATCCTCCAAGTCAACCTGCAACACAGTGTTACGGGGTTCGCCGCCTTGAGGAGAACATTGGAGGAGCAACCCGATACCATAGCGCTTATCCAAGAACCATATCTAACCCGGGGAAAGGTAAGCGGCTTTGGCAACTTAAAGGGTACTGTATTCACTTCCCCTTTACAACTTAAAACTAGAACTTTCGTGTATGTTCCAGCACTATACAAAGCATCCCTCGTAACCCATTTGTGCTCTGATGACCTTACCGTAATCAAGCTACGTACGGGCCTTGGTGGTGACCTTGAAGAATTGTACCTGGCATCTGCTTACCTCGACGGGGAGTTGCAAATTCCAAGCTCCGAGATGGAAACGTTGGTGAAACACTGCGCGCAGCTCAAAATCCAGCTTATCATCGGCTGCGATGCAAACGCCCACTGCACAGTCTGGGGGTGCCCGGATACAAATACGAGAGGTAAGGACTTTCTTGACTTTGCTTTATCTCACGAACTGAACATTTTAAATAGGGGCTCTGAACCTACCTTTGTAACGAGACGAAGTCAAACAATCATAGACTTAACATTAGCAACAAACCTGGTGACAGAATCTATTAGCGGTTGGCATGTTGCGAACAAAGAGACGTCTGGATCTGACCACAGACGAATAAGGTATGTATTAAAAGTGGGTAAACAAGAACCGCGGAAATATAGAAATCCGAGGAAAACAAACAAAACGAAATTCTGTACACTTGTTAAGGAAGGTATAAAGACACTTCCTGAACCTACAGGATCGAATAGACTCACTCTGGAGGAGTTGGAAACACAAGTTAAAACAATCACAAATTGTATTACCAGTAGCTACGAGTCGGCGTGCCCACTCATCATAGAAAAGGGTACTTTTGACGGGAAAAAACATGGATGGTGGAGCAAGAAACTTAATAAATTAAGGAAGGAAATGCGACACCACTTCAACAGAGCCATGAATACCAAGCTCGACAAAGACTGGGATGATTACAAAAAGGCGCGCCTTGCGTTCAACAAAGAGGTACGTTTTAAACAAAGCGAAAGCTGGAGTAATTTCTGTAACAACATTCAATCACAAAGCGAAACATCACGGCTAAGAAAAATTTTAGCGGGCGATAACCACACGAAACTCGGGACATTGAAAAAACCCGATGGCAATTATACAGCTAATGAGCAGGAGCAACACGCTCTCCTACTGGAAACCCACTTCCCAGGCTGCCAGGTAAATAACAACTCTGTATGGACGGACTCGCCGTCTCCATACCCCTCGAAGGAGGACTGGGAACTAGCGGAGTCCATAGTCACGGAGGAAAGAATCAAATGGGCGGTAAGTACATTCCTTCCATACAAATCACCGGGAGGCGACGGCATCTTCCCTGCTCTTATGCAATGGTCCTTGGAATATATTATGAAACACCTTGTGGAAATATTCAGGAGCAGTCTTGCCTGGAAATGCATCCCCACCTCCTGGAGGGAAGTTAAAGTAGTCTTTCTCCCCAAGCCTGGTAAGGACGACTATACACAACCTAAGGCGTACAGACCGATCAGTCTCTCACCGTTTTTACTCAAAACTCTTGAAAGACTCTGCGACAGGTACGTACGAGAAGGACCACTAAAAGAGCGGCCACCTCATCAGAACCAGCATGCCTATCTACCAGGCAAATCCACAGAAACTGCCTTGCATCAGGTAGTACACAAAGCAGAAACAGCTATAGAGGCGAAGCAGTCCTGCCTTGCAACCTTCATCGACATCGAGGGTGCGTTTGATAAAACCACATTCCCTAGCATAGTTCACGGGCTCGAGGAGCACGGTGTACACGAGCTAGTGATAAAATGGGTCACCAATATGCTTAGCAAACGCGCCGCATACATCGAAACATCAGAGCGTACACGCTGCCAGGTGACAAGGGGGTGCCCTCAAGGAGGAGTGCTGTCACCACTGCTCTGGGTAGCGGTTATCAATGATCTTCTCATAGAGCTAAACAAGGATGGTTTTTGTACGGTGGGCTATGCAGATGACTTGGTCATTATGATATCGGGTCTCTTTGAGGGAACGCTGTGCAGCAAGATGCAATCAGCGTTGCGAAAAGTCGAGACCTGGTGTGGTAAGCATAATCTATCCGTAAACCCACAGAAAACTGAACTTATCTTATTCACCAAAAAGAAAAAGTTAAGTCAACTAAAACTTCCCACATTATTTGGCACACAGCTAACTCCATGTCATAACACGGGTGCTTTTAGAAATTCTTTCACGGTGACATCTATCAGACTTTGGAACTCCCTACCGCATACGATTCGTGACTGTCCTACGATCAGCCTATTCAAGAAGAAGCTTAAAGAGCATTATTTATAAATATTTTTCCCTTTAAAATATATATTTATTTATTATTTATGCAGGTATATACACTGTATGTATTTATGTTTATATTTGGTATATACTAAATTCTTGTTTTAAACATATATTTATGAATACTTTTGTTATGTAGGTTTATGCCCATGTTTATATTACAGTATTTAAGTATGTTTGTTCTTTTTATATTTAAGTAATTATTAATTAATTTATTATGTAAGTATTTATTTAAAAGTTATGGTAGTTTTAAGTTCATATTATCTCCACATTTTTATTTTTTATATCACTTGTTTCTTTATGTGTGCACATTTGATCACACACTTTTAGTTAATATTTCCTTAGCACCTAGGTTTTGCTGGCAGAAATCTCTCTCAGAGATAAGCTCGCCTATAGCACGTTTAATTTATGACTGTTTGTACGTATAACTTTTCTGTGCAATAAAGAATATGAATATGAATATGAACTCTCAGTAAGGAGGTGAAATACCTTGGGATTTGGCTTGATGAGAAACTACTGTGGGGGAAGCAGGTGGACCACATAACAAAAAAAGCAACCAATACGCTATGGCAGTGTAGGAGAGCTGTAGGCAGGGACTGGGGACTTACACCCAAACTATGCAGATGGCTGTACACAGTAGTGGTAAGACCGGTTCTAACTTACGGAGCCTTGGTGTGGTGGCCAAGAACGAAGTTAATAACAACTGAGAACAAACTGCAACAACTACAAAGACTAGCATGCACACTAATCAGCGGATGCATGAGATCGACACCCTCCGCAGCATTGGACATACTACTAGGGCTCACACCGCCGCACCTGCACATCCAGCAGGAGGCGATGGTCGCAGCCCTTCGGGTAAAGTCCACTGGCCAATGGAAAGGTAACAATATAAAACCCATCACTGCCAAATCCTTGAACGAGCTTTAGAGGTTGTTCCGGAGGCAGCCAATGGGACTGATAGAACACCAAAAACCTACGTTATGGATAGAAGATACGAGATACTTTATCAAGAAGCGCCAAGCTCTAATCATAAGGTACTGAATTTTTACACTGACGGCTCTAAAAACACGAACGGTGGTGCTGGTTGCAGCTACGTCTCACCTGAACTAGGGCTAGGTAAATCAGTCCCACTCAACAAGATAACAACGGTTTTCCAAACCGAGACAGCAGGTATACTCCTAGCAGCTAAGGCTGCGATCGCGATTTGCACAAGCAGACCGTGCGATATAGAAGAGGTTACAATAACTACAGACAGTGCGGCTACACTATCAGCACTAAGCAAACCTGTAAGTAGATCGAAAATTATTGCAGATTGCCATACACAACTGCAAAACCTGCAAACCTTGTGCAAGGTAAAGCTATGCTGGACCAAAGCACACAACGGAAATAAAGGTAACGAACAAGCAGACTCTCTTGCTAAACTAGCATCTCATATGAAGGTAACGACTCAGGGTATCAACTTGTGTCGACCATCAGCAGAAGCTATCAGAGGAGAATTGCGGAAACACACTCTGACTGTACACAACAGTAAATGGGCAGAACGAAAAGACTGTAGACTGTCACGACTAATGATGCCGAATTCAAACGGTAAGGTTACCCGATACTTACTAAAATTAAAACGGTCCGACCTGCGGGACATGGTAGGTATCATAACTGGACACTGTAACTTAAATAAGCACCTTTTCAATACAGGTGGTACCGATAGCCCTCTATGCAGAGGTTGCCTTTTAGAGGAAGAGACAGTGGAGCATGTGCTGCTCTATTGCTCTGCAACCGAAGATACAAGACGAAAGGCAGGGATAGCGACGAGCTCCACCTTCCCTTCACTGGACCAGTTCTTATGTCAGCATGCTGAAGCTGTTCGGCTCTACTTCAAGGAGCTGTCCTGGCTGGGCTGACTGACCGGGGGGAAGTGCACAATACTCACGATCAAGGAGAGTCAGTGCAGGACTCATCGCCCCCGCTACGAATTTAGAATTTAGAATTTTTAGAGGTTGGTTCAGAAGGAGCTACACACGATGGTTATTACATTTTGAATGCGGCACTCAGAACTAAACATAACTGGATCAAAGATGTCATCCCTATCCTACCATTAATTTAAGTATTCTGTAAATTCACCGTCCAGTGTACGCGGAGGGCTGGAAGCAAGTTTAATATCAAGTTATCAGTAGTTTAGTAGTTTCTGAGAGGTTGGTTCAGAAGGAGCTACACACGATGGTTATTACATTTTGAATGCGGCACTCAGAACTAAACATAACTGGATCAAAGATGTCATCCCTATCCTACCATTAATTTAAGTATTCTGTAAATTCACCGTCCAGTGTACGCGGAGGGCTGGAAGCAAGTTTAATATCAAGTTATCAGTAGTTTAGTAGTTTCTGAGAGGTTGGTTCAGAAGGAGCTACACACGATGGTTATTACATTTTGAATGCGGCACTCAGAACTAAACATAACTGGGTCAAAGATGTCATCCCTATCCTACCATTAATTTAAGTATTCTGTAAATTCACCGTCCAGTGTACGCGGAGGGCTGGAAGCAAGTTTAATATCAAGTTATCAGTAGTTTAGTAGTTTCTGAGAGGTTGGTTCAGAAGGAGCTACACACGATGGTTATTACATTTTGAATGCGGCACTCAGAACTAAACATAACTGGATCAAAGATGTCATCCCTATCCTACCATTAATTTAAGTATTCTGTAAATTCACCGTCCAGTGTACGCGGAGGGTTGGAAGCAAGTTTAATATCAAGTTATCAGTAGTTTAGTAGTTTCTGAGAGGTTGGTTCAGAAGGAGCTACACACGATGGTTATTACATTTTGAATGCGGCACTCAGAACTAAACATAACTGGGTCAAAGATGTCATCCCTATCCTACCATTAATTTAAGTATTCTGTAAATTCACCGTCCAGTGTACGCGGAGGGCTGGAAGCAAGTTTAATATCAAGTTATCAGTAGTTTAGTAGTTTCTGAGAGGTTGGTTCAGAAGGAGCTACACACGATGGTTATTACATTTTGAATGCGGCACTCAGAACTAAACATAACTGGATCAAAGATGTCATCCCTATCCTACCATTAATTTAAGTATTCTGTAAATTCACCGTCCAGTAAACGCGGAGGGTTGGAAGCAAGTTTAATATCAAGTTATCAGTAGTTTAGTATTTTCTGAGAGGTTGGTTCAGAAGGAGCTACACACGATGGTTATTACATTTTGAATGCGGCACTCAGAACTAAACATAACTGGGTCAAAGATGTCATCCCTATCCTACCATTAATTTAAGTATTCTGTAAATTCACCGTCCAGTGTACGCGGAGGGCTGGAAGTAAGTTTAATATCAAGTTATCAGTAGTTTAGTAGTTTCTGAGAGGTTGGTTCAGAAGGAGCTACACACGATGGTTATTACATTTTGAATGCGGCACTCAGAACTAAACATAACTGGATCAAAGATGTCATCCCTATCCTACCATTAATTTAAGTATTCTGTAAATTCACCGTCCAGTGTACGCGGAGGGCTGGAAGCAAGTTTAATATCAAGTTATCAGTAGTTTAGTAGTTTCTGAGAGGTTGGTTCAGAAGGAGCTACACACGATGGTTATTACATTTTGAATGCGGCACTCAGAACTAAACATAACTGGGTCAAAGATGTCATCCCTATCCTACCATTAATTTAAGTATTCTGTAAATTCACCGTCCAGTGTACGCGGAGGGCTGGAAGCAAGTTTAATATCAAGTTATCAGTAGTTTAGTAGTTTCTGAGAGGTTGGTTCAGAAGGAGCTACACACGATGGTTATTACATTTTGAATGCGGCACTCAGAACTAAACATAACTGGGTCAAAGATGTCATCCCTATCCTACCATTAATTTAAGTATTCTGTAAATTCACCGTCCAGTGTACGCGGAGGGCTGGAAGCAAGTTTAATATCAAGTTATCAGTAGTTTAGTAGTATGTGAGAGGTTGGTTCAGAAGGAGCTACACACGATGGTTATTACATTTTGAATGCGGCACTCAGAACTAAACATAACTGGATCAAAGATGTCATCCCTATCCTACCATTAATTTTCATATTGTTACTGATGTTCCGTTTTAACTAGAGAACCACTCTTCTTCTTCTTTATTATTATCGTATTGATTTTGGTTAAAATATAGGCTATGGCTAAGGGTGTTGATAAAATAACACCCAATTCTAAAACGGGGTAGAGATTGAATTAACGTGGAGTCCGGGCGAAAGGCAAGTATGCAGGTTGACTTTCAAACAAACCCCGATAATTTTAGAGGTTATTAAGAAACGTTAGAAGAACACATTTTAATTGTAAAAACAATTAAAATTAAAAGTCAAAATATTACTAAAAACTGTTACATGGAAATAAAATTTATGGTTATCCTAGTCATTCCCATTGGGAAAAAGTTGAAAATAGTCCAAAATACTAGGATCAATAGTAAAAATAACTTCACGCGATCTAATTATCTTTTCCTTGGGGTAAACATGATTTCTTTGGATTTTACGAAAATTTTCATAGAGCTCCAACTTTAAACAATTGTTATGAATATGATTTTGAATGGTTTTAAACCAGTTTGTATTCTTCTACAAACTACTAAATTATCAGGGTTAGGTTAAAAGTCAGCCTGTATATACATATATTATAGTAAGTAATTATCAAGTTAAAACGGAACAAACAGAGAGACAAACATTCTAATAATTAAGACTACATTTTTGATAAAATTAATAATAATTTACAATCGAAGCAAAAGTGCAAATAAGTCACGAGCCACTTCCTATACGAGTAGGTACTTTCAAAGAAATTTTCCGCCTTCCGTAGAGCAATCGAGCGGAGACCACCCACGCTGTTGCTTGGTCAAGTAGTGCTTCATCAGTTTGCACGTATCAGTTCGTCACGACACACTATGGCAGTTTTTATTATATATTACACACGCAAAAGCATTAATAATTAGCCAAGTGCGAGTTGGACGAAGGGTTCCGTACTACGCCACAATACGGGTTTGGAACCCTGAAAACATTAAAGCAACATCAAGGCTACCAAAAAAGATCCGAAAAATGGTAGCGCATATGACAACAATTTGGCGCTTTCTGCGTAACGAGTCCTTCATTTTATTATTATTTTTATTTTACTTTAGAGGATGTTCTACCAATCTTTGTTTAATTTTATACTACGCTTATCTAGGGGAAACGAAATGTTTCTTTATTTTCAGAATTTTCTCATTTTCGAAAAGTACAACACACACAACTAGAAATTTTAAGGTTGTATGTATATTGTACTTTTCGAATCTATGTTTAAGTAAGAGCCAAAACCAATAACGTTTAAATATTGCTACTTTTTGAGGTTTCTTGTAGGGGGACCCGCGTTAATTTTCTTTTTATATTTTATTATTTGTCGTGATAGAGGCAACAGTAACACTTAAAATGTGAAAATTTCAACTTTCTACCTATTACGGTTGAAGCTGTAGACCCCTGTGATAGACGCATACACAGACAGCGGGGGATTAGAAATAGGGTCCGTTTGGCACCCTTCGGGAACGGACCCAAAAAGCTTCATCTGTCATTGTAAACAGAAGTAAGGGACTGCCGCAACAATCTACGCAAGTCTGTAACGAACGAATGACTGTTACCACACAACTGGCCGCTCCCCCGTTACAGCTACTGATGACGTCACGCCGGCACACGACGAGTCGCTTGGCGGCGTGGTGACGTCATTAGGGTGGCGACAAGCCACGGCCGAATGACGAATGTACAGAACAACCAACCTTTTTACTATTTTATTATTAGTATAAATAAACCGCAAGTAAATCCTTCAAGCTAAATAATTAAAGTACAGAACGGTATCGAAATCATAAACAAGATAACTAAAATCTTACACTACTGATACTGACTCGTGTATCGAACAGCTATCGCTTTTAAATTTACGACGACGTTTAACTTTTTGGTCAAGAACGCTTGCACCAGTTTTCACTGACGACGAACAAGACAACGCCCACTTAGTAACACCTAATTTAGGTAACATCTCTTTTTGGTAACACCTAATTTTAGTAACATAAACGTAGCAAAAACTTCCGTTAGTCGTGATCCAAGGGTTGCTGAAATGTGTTTTTGCTCTTCTTAAATATTTTGGCATAACTTTTATGATTAAAGAATTAATGATATATTAGCCTACCTGGCCACCCACGCAAGCAACTAGGTAATCTAGCTAACTATCAGCGCGACAGATCGCTTAGGACATCCGGTGCGTGCGCACGTGCCGTGCTCTACTACAGTCTATGTATAGATCTAACAGTAGGGAGATGCCTGTCAGTCAGGGTAACATTCTACATACATTGATCTATGGGTATTTAGCGCTGATATGAATGCGTTTTGTTTTGTCCACGATAAATATATTAATAAATTATACACAAATTCATGTACTTTTTAGTACACAAATATTTATTTTATTATAATACGTAACTTAAGCTACCAGTTTCGGTACACATCATCGGGCTAACAAATTTTATTAATTTTAATAACGATTAAAAGTTAAAAAATAAAACATCTCAAACAAGCGCATATAAGGCAAACAGAGGTGAATCACCACTGTAATCGTGTGGAAATCGGCCCAGTAGATTAGGCGACGCCGGCGCCGCGAAGAATTTGCACTTTTTGGTAAGTATAATAAATTAGTACAGCATCTCTGGAACCTTATTCTAGATTCCTGTGGTAAGAATCGCAATTAAAAACCTTTCACCCGATGGAAATATCTAGTAGTTCACCGCGAACTGTGAACTCGCGCTCTCCCGATTCGCGTTTGACCGATTTGGCTCATGTTTGAACTTGAAATTGCCTTTTTCGTTATTTACTGGCCTGCCAAATTTCATAACATTCGGACCAACGACACTCGAATCAAATCAAATCAATTTATTTTGTAAAATAGATACATAAAGTATACTTTCCACAAGTCAAAGTTAATCTTTACAATATATATCTTTAGAATATAAAAAATATATATAGGTACTAATAAGGGAAATACATACGAGAAATATTTAGGTTGGGCTACTAAAATGTAATAAAGTTATACACCTGCATAAAATAGAGAAATCTAGGAATAAAAATATTACATATAAATGATGCAATGAACAATAAGTTGATAAATAAATACGGGAAATACTTGGAAAAAATATTAAGGTTGGGCTACTAAAATGTAATAAAGTTATACACCTGCATAAAATAGAGAAATCTAGGAATAAAAATATTACATATAAATGATGCAATGAACAATAAGTTGATAAATAAATACGGGAAATACTTGGAAAAAATATTAAGGTTGGGCTACTAAAATGTAATAAAGTTATACACCTGCATAAAATAGAGAAATCTAGGAATAAAAATATTACATATAAATGATGCAATGAACAATAAGTTGATAAATAAATACGGGAAATACTTGGAAAAAATATTAAGGTTGGGCTACTAAAATGTAATAAAGTTATACACCTGCATAAAATAGAGAAATCTAGGAATAAAAATATTACATATAAATGATGCAATGAACAATAAGTTGATAAATAAATACGGGAAATACTTGGAAAAAATATTAAGGTTGGGCTACTAAAATGTAATAAAGTTATACACCTGCATAAAATAGAGAAATCTAGGAATAAAAATAATACATATAAATGATGCAATGAACAATAAGTTGATAAATAAATACGGGAAATACTTGGAAAAAATATTAAGGTTGGGCTACTAAAATGTAATAAAGTTATACACCTGCATAAAATAGAGAAATCTAGGAATAAAAATATTACATATAAATGATGCAATGAACAATAAGTTGATAAATAAATACGGGAAATACTTGGAAAAAATATTAAGGTTGGGCTACTAAAATGTAATAAAGTTATACACCTGCATAAAATAGAGAAATCTAGGAATAAAAATATTACATATAAATGATGCAATGAACAATAAGTTGATAAATAAATACGGGAAATACTTGGAAAAAATATTAAGGTTGGGCTACTAAAATGTAATAAAGTTATACACCTGCATAAAATAGAGAAATCTAGGAATAAAAATATTACATATAAATGATGCAATGAACAATAAGTTGATAAATAAATACGGGAAATACTTGGAAAAAATATTAAGGTTGGGCTACTAAAATGTAATAAAGTTATACACCTGCATAAAATAGAGAAATCTAGGAATAAAAATAATACATATAAATGATGCAATGAACAATAAGTTGATAAATAAATACGGGAAATACTTGGAAAAAATATTAAGGTTGGGCTACTAAAATGTAATAAAGTTATACACCTGCATAAAATAGAGAAATCTAGGAATAAAAATATTACATATAAATGATGCAATGAACAATAAGTTGATAAATAAATACGGGAAATACTTGGAAAAAATATTAAGGTTGGGCTACTAAAATGTAATAAAGTTATACACCTGCATAAAATAGAGAAATCTAGGAATAAAAATATTACATATAAATGATGCAATGAACAATAAGTTGATAAATAAATACGGGAAATACTTGGAAAAAATATTAAGGTTGGGCTACTAAAATGTAATAAAGTTATACACCTGCATAAAATAGAGAAATCTAGGAATAAAAATATTACATATAAATGATGCAATGAACAATAAGTTGATAAATAAATACGGGAAATACTTGGAAAAAATATTAAGGTTGGGCTACTAAAATGTAATAAAGTTATACACCTGCATAAAATAGAGAAATCTAGGAATAAAAATATTACATATAAATGATGCAATGAACAATAAGTTGATAAATAAATACGGGAAATACTTGGAAAAAATATTAAGGTTGGGCTACTAAAATGTAATAAAGTTATACACCTGCATAAAATAGAGAAATATAGGAATGAACATATTATATATACATAATGCCTAACCATCCGCACCATTCGATTAGTATTGCTAAGAAGAAGGGCAAGAAACTAAGCAAACATGACTTTTTTCAAAAAATTATCGTTATCGGCGAACAAACATTCATACATAAATACATGAAACAGATACAGATTGTTCCAGTAGACTCGAAGAACCTCGCTCGCTTCGCTCGCTCGTTCAATGATTTTTCAAAGTTATATTAAATTTTTTTCATATTTTATTATTGTCAAACTTGACCTTCTCATTACATTTCCAGCAAAAAGTCCTTGCACAATGTCGCCTTAAAGTATTTAATTTTAATTATTTGTAGTGACCAATATCCCCACCTCGTAGACGGAAAAATAATCAGACGGTCCAATCCTTTCATGCAAATTCAGAAACTTTGGTGACAAAATTTACCAAAACATCAGATAAGGTTGAATATTTATTATTCATTACATTCACTGTTATAAAAAAGATTTCCATAATTATTTTCGATTCATGTCGGCAAATAGCCACGATTATTAACTTCATGCCAGAATTACCAGTGTTTAACTAATCGGATTCTGCAATTTGTTGATAATCCTATTTAATTAGACGGAAAAACACAATTACAATACAAAAAGGCGCGCAAAATTGTAGTTTTATTAAATGGCTCTTAAGGCGAATTCTAAGAAAAAATATGGCGTGTATTAGTGGGTTATTAAGTATGTATATAATCCAATACTGTTAAATATTTTGTATATATAAATATATCAACCACTTTTACTTTCCCAGAGTGGAATAACCCGCAAAGTGAACTGCGACTTGAACACTTCCGGCTGAGATCTAGCGGCGATCTCTTTGAGATTATGTTAATTGATTTAATGTTAGTTAAACTTATTGTTGTGAATTATTGCTTTAACTGGGAATTGATTATATAATGCAAGGAAGCTGGTTCATAGTATATTTTACAGTTACTTCGTAAGACAAATATTGAAAAAATTTAATGAAACCCGGAATGGAGAGAAACTGAAGTTATCTATTAAAAATGTCTGTTTTTATGTTACACAATACAACTTCTTAAATTATTATATTCAATAGCAAAATATATTTTTTAATTTAATTTACTAATTCAAAACACAACAAACGTACAAAAACAACTATTATTATTACATTATCACTAGATAATGATTATATATATACGTGGGACGCACTATAAGTTTCCGGAATGAATATGAAAAAATACTATTAAAGGTACAAAATTAATTTATTGTTTTTCAAAATAATCTCCCTTGGCGTCTATGCACTTTTTCATTCGATCAAACCAGTTTTGAAAACTTTTGTGCCACTCCCCTGTGGTGACCTCTGAAACGTGTTTTTCATACTCCTCGACAGCCTCTTCTGGTGATGAAAATCGTTGACCGCGTAATTGGTTCTTAATTTTTGGGAACAGAAAAAAGTCACAAGGTGCCAGGTCGGGACTGTATGCAGGATGACTCATGAGTTCTACATTTTTCGTCTTCAAAAAGTCGTTTGTCTGTCTGGCCGTGTGAGAACTAGCATTGTCGTGGTGCAGGATGATACGGCGTTTGCGGTTATTTTTACGGAGTTCGTCAATAACTTCCGGCAAACAAATGGTCGTGTACCAGTCACTATTCACGGTACGACGATTCTCTAAAGCAACAGTAGCCACGTGTCCAGTTTTATTAAAAAAAGAAGCAATCATCCGCTTAGATGCACTTTTCATGCCCGCCACTTTGGTTGGTTTCGGCTCATCTTGAAAGACCCATACGCTCGATTGCTGCTTTGTTTTGGGATCGTAGCAATAAATCCATGTTTCGTCACCTGTTACTATGTCCCACACCAAATTTGACGCACCTTCGTTGAATCTGGTAAGCATGGCACTGCACCAAGTGACGCGGTCCGTTTTTTGAGCCTCGGTCAAGTTGTGTGGGATCCACCGCGAGCACAGCTTTCTCACACCCAAATGTTTGTGTAGAATTGATTGTATTTGACTCATGCCTATTTCTAAGGATGCGCGAATTTCATGGTAGGTCACATGCCTGTCTGTTTCAATCATACGGCGCACAGCATCGATGTTTTTGTTGGTCACAGCGGTGGACGGCCGACCATCGCGAGATTCGTCACTGAGATTGATACGACCACGCTTGAATTCTGCAAACCAGCTATAAACAGTTGTCTTGCATGGTGCTTCATTGCCAAAAGCTGTTTCAAGCCGAGCGATGCTCTGTTGAGCTGTCAAATTACACTTAAAATCGTAGAAAATCATACTACGAAAATTTTCCCGAGTTAAATCCATGTTGATGCAGACACACAATTTTTTAAATGGCGCCACAAGGTAAAAACAAAAGACAGTCAGATGAAACAAACTGCATTCTACAGCCAAAGAGTTCTATTTTCAAATGTTGCAATAAATTTTTAAATATTGTTTATGTAAGTGGCCAGTTCCGGAAACTTTTAGGCCGACTTGCACCAATATTTAAATCGAGATTTAGGACTTAAGCTGAGTTTAATTTGACAGAAATGTATTGACTGACAGATCGTAAACCTAGTTTAACGATAAAATCGAGATTTAACATTTTGGTGCAAGCCGCCCTTAGTGTTACCTATGTATGAACTACAAAATGTCTTTTTCATATCAAATACTTAAATCGAGATGAAAAAGATAATCTGCTGTAGAACAGAATAATTTATTTGCAACCAATCTTATAGTTGCCTGTCCTGTTAAACATAAGCCCCGAACTGTAAACTCACGCCTGACCGATTTGACTCATGTTTGAACTTAAAAATTATGTTTGCCTTATTTCCTCGTCTGCCAAATTTAAAGACCTTCCGATCAACGATACTCGAGTTATCGTCGACCAAACATTCATACGTACGTACATAGGTACATACAAACGCCGGATTGTTCCAGTAGACTCAGAGAACTTCGCTCGCTTCGCTCGCTCGTTCAAAAAGATTGATGTTTCTGATGTTATGATGCGCTATTCTATTACAAATATTTACACACTTTTTTATTATAACTATAAGTCAGGAAACTAGTAAAGTTAAGAAAAATTAAGTCCTTTATAAAATGAATGCACTGGTTGTGTCGCCCGCTTGCGTTTAGGACTGCAAATTATTTTCCAAAATGTTCACAAATTCAAAGTTTAGGGGAGGGGGGGCATGTTAAGTCACTTCCAGAAAGACTTAAAAAAAGGATAATTGAACGAGCGAGCGGGGCGAGCAAGTTCTCAGAGTCTACTAGAACAATCCGGCGTTTGTGTGTATGTATGAATGTTTGTTTGACGGTAACTCGGGTATCGTTGATTGGAATGTCATGAAATTTGGCAGACGAAAAAATAAGGCAAATGGAATTTTCAAGTTCGAACATGCGCCAAATTGGTCAAGCGCGAATCGGGCGAGCGCGAGTTCACAGTTCGGGGCGAACTACTAGTTTAGATTATTACGTTTTTTTATATTTCATTATTTGTTATTGATATTCATGATAAGATAATGCTTATTTGATCGGAATAAAACAGTTTCGCCCCGAACTGTGAACTCGTACGGTTCGCGCTTGACTGATTTGGCTCATATTTGAACTTGAAAATTCTATTTGCCTTATTTACTAGCCTGCCAAATTTCATTAAATTCAGATCAACGATACTCGAGTTATCGTCGAGCAGACATACATACATACACACATACATACAAACAAACGCCGTATTGTTCTTGTAGACTCGGAGAACGAGCGAGCCCCATAAGCGAATGCACTGGCATTATTAAAAGATAATGATGACATCTATGGCCGCCATTGATTCAAACCTCTGTGATTGAGTAAAGAGGCGACAAAGAAAGCTCTCCTCAAATGATTTACGGTTGTATCTCCTACACATCCCGCTGCTTTTGTTTTACAAAAAGGAAATCCGGAAAAGCGAAACTCGGTCGCCATATTGAATTTAGTCCAACTCTTTTATTTCCGGGTGCATTCGGCTCGGATCCAATAACTCCTCGGTCTTCCGGGAAATCAGGAAAATGCAACACAGCATGGCAGCCACATCTCACGTCACAACTGGTTTACAAAACTGCTGAAAGCTTTTAGTGTTAAGACTTACATACAATCTTAGTTAGTGCACGCAAAATCACTGGAAAACTCATCTCTGTTGTTGAAACCAGCTTAGTGTGAAGACTCCTGAACCAGGATTTTAATTAAAACGATGGAAAATTCGTCAAGACTTTTAAAATATAAAGCTGAAGGTACATCAACCTGCTCGTATAAATAAACTTTCTACCTGTAACGTAATTATTTATTATAAAATAAAGTATTGAGCCTATATGTACATATAAGCGAAACTTACACGCCTTGTCGTCTTTACTGTCAAAGTTAAAAATAAAAGTAAATAACCACACAAAACTATATGACTGAATTGTAGTTTTTGAAAGTAGTTCTATTATAAAGAAGTATGTACTTGGTTGTATGTCATGCATTTTCCGAAGCAAACATTCTTAGTTTGATAAATGTCCTCAGTTGAAAATTAATTTATGATAAAAATTCCCAATTTATAGAGAAACCTACTGCTTTATTGATAGAAGCTAATTTACAGCAATATGCTTCAATATCAGAAAAACGCAATATCACGCTCGGTACAAACGATACCCTTATTCAATATCATCCGAACAAAAACACCCAACTATTATACAAAGACAAGAACTGAAGGCACTGGACCCCCTCCAGCGTCGGAACCACCTTCCATAGTGCCTTTCATTGCCCCACTAGAGTTTCCCCCTTTTTCCGAAGTGCTGTGAAGTTAGCTGCAAAGCAGTAGGCGGGGCTAGGGGCGGGGCGCGGGGCGGGGAGACATCAGTGCACGCCGCGAGCCCGACGCGTGCTGTCTCCGCTTCGAGTTTCCCGCGATAGGTTTCCCGCTAAAATTGAAAATCGAACTCTAGTTGGCTATTCGAATGATCGATGACATGCCCTTTTTTTCTTAGATGGGTGTAATCGTTTTCTTTGAGGCCAGCAGCGAGAGCTAGACGTTGAATCCAACAGGTGAGCGAGCAGTCCGCATTAATAATAAAGCAACTGACCTTTACGTGCACTATTTTGTCGCAGCTCATGATTAATTCATGAATCCGATATATATTTTTTGCCAGATAAAGTGCGTTCGGTAACGTATAGAAGTTGAAATATATCTGCACATGGTTATTGTAATTGGCGCCACATTTTTGCCGCGCAATTTGAGCGCGGTTGATCGGCTGGCATGCGTTCGGAAACAAAAACTGCTGCAGACAGTAAGAATCGATAGATTATGGTTTTTGCTCGACTCGGTGCTAGTTCGAACGACATTGTTCGGCTTGGACGTCAATTAGGGATAATGATGAACTGTGTTTTTAAACGATTCGATTTCTCGATTGTTTCGAGATTCTCTTTAAAGCACGTATCGAGATAATTCGTGATATGTCGATGTAATAACATTGTTACTACTTTGAGTAATGAGTTTCAGTTACGATGTTACTTCGGAGACGTTCAAAACCATAGTTTTGTACTTGTTTGAATGCAAACAATGTTGCTTATTCATTTATATGACTTTAGTTGTACCATGATCGACTTTGCTTTAGTTGTCTTCTTTTGAGAATACAGGAATTGCTGTTTTGCTTTTCATTATATTTTTTCTGCTGCTCGAGCTCAAAATTATAGTTTTCAGTAATGTACATTTTCAAATTGATTTTATTCGTAAATATCTACAGCCAAATTCATACTGAAGACTCGATAAGTAGTCGGTATCAAGGTTTATAGGCCTTTCCAGGATTTTGCCACTCTTGGCGGTCCCCCTGGAATAAATGCCCATACTCACGCACGCTGGGCAGGCGGGTTGGTGAGCGCGGTGCCAAAACCCTTGCACCAGTGACGCCGCTGCCCGTCACCAGTCTGTTTTATATAAGGCTCGGCAATTGGGGATGGTTAAACCGCCATCCATCGGTCCCAGGCAATGGTGGGCCGCCTGGTTTTGCCTGAGAGCTGTTCTCTTACTCTCCCCCGAATAACTTTGGGAGGATTTGCGAGTAAGATGGTGGTACTTCCACAGTCGAGCCCGGCATCAGCTCTACCACCTCTATTTTCGAACCCGTTAACAAAAAAACACAAGCTGTTTTATTGCACCATCCGGTAATGTCGCTTCAATGGATCACATTCTGGCAAATAATGACATGGGGCAAACTAAAGCTAAGTGGTACTTCTTATTAAATTGTATTATTTTATTTTCGTTAAAAATTCGAATGTCGCCCAAAATTATTGTAGAATAAATATACAGTTACAATACTTGTCCCAACATTGCATCCGGCTATGTAAATAAGAATTACACCATTTCACTCGAAAATTTGAAAAAATATTCATTGTACAGACACGACATTCTTTACTACTTTATTAGTATAGATGAGGCTTATACTGCCATGTAGGTATTTTCATTATTTATGTATGATAACTTTGTTATATTTTTCCCATCAAAATTGTTTTGCTGGAAAAATCTCTTTTTAAAAACAAGCAAACCAATGTGCTTATCTTTTCCCTGTAATTTTTTGTGTAATTTACACTAAGTATTACATACATTACATACAGTAATACTTAGTGTAAATTACACAAACAAAATTACAGGGAAAAGATGGGCACATTGGCTTGCTTGTTTTAAAAAGAGATTTCAAGTAATAAAGAACTATTGAATTATTAAAGTTTAAATGTTTTTTCCGAAAAAATTGCTCTTTCTTTAGAAATGGCTAAGGTTAAAAAGAAAATGAAAACGATAGAGCGATGCAGTTTTAGTCTTCTTCAAAATCGGCCCCCAGACTCCTTTGAGCGATTTTCGCTATACCCTATAACAGCATTTCTCAAAGTGGGGGGCGCAATAAGTCGCAATCTTCACATTAAAATTACTTGTTTCAGTTGGAAATAACAAGTAGATAATGAAATATGGAAGTAACTTTAAATTTACTAAATATTTACGCTAATTAAACAATTACTATCCTTCACCTCTTTCTAAGTCACTAAGTCTGTTGCGGGCCCTAGATATCACGTTCGCAATTCAAGTACGCTTGGGAACCACTGCCCCATAGTTTTTAATCTGGCCTTCCACACTATTCCACACCCACTTGGAAAATTGAACCTGTGCAGAAATAGATTTTAAATGCCAATTAGCCAACCAGGATCTTAATTATGAACTATTTTATTTTTATTATTTAGCTATCAATGTATTTACGGTCACGCATAAATATAAATAGTTTTATGGGCCACGCGCTCATACTGTTTACTCTGTTAATTAATCGTTTTCAAATAATCACACAACAAACTAACTTTAAACAAATCGTAACCAGACAATATAATTGGAATGCGCGGCAAAGACATCTCTATCTAACGAATTTCTAATTTATAGTGCGCGATAAGTGCGCACACCCCGGCAGTAAATTGTGCGCGCGCGCATCTAATCGTCGCTGCTGCCATCTCGCGTCGGTCCGCGGCACCTTTGCGCTGGCAGATGCAGACGCGCCGCCGCGGCCGCCGCACGCGCTTGCTGATTACACTCAGGCTATTTCTATTTGCTTTCTATTCTATTATCTACCTGCCGGCTGGAATAATGTAGCGTTAGGCGTTAGCTTATCTCCCAATAATGCGAAGGATTCAGATTTAGCTCTTCTACTTAGACATCAGAAGAGGAATAAGATAACAGTCCCGTCAGCTTAAGAGGATAGTCTTTGCAAAATTACAATTTATTCTTCCCTGTTTGAAGGATTAAGCAAAACTACATGTTAAAAAAATATTTGTTTCTGCCAAGAATACAATACAGTGTGCATTATCGTAGTAGAATATTATCAAGTCAATCCAATATTGAGAAATAAAACACAAAGGATGGCTCTAAAAAATTTTTTTATGCCCAGGTATAATTATTTGAGCAAACATCCGTTCATATTATTTATGAAATAAAATCTGCGGTAAAGATATTATTAAACTCGGAAACAAGCAGATATTTCATACAAGCTTTAGTTTAGATTATTAAATAACAAAATTAGTACAGAAGGTCGCCATTTTCACTTCTTTCCAGAATCCGTTCCTCTCGCACTGCGGATCTTATCGCATGGAGTAACAGTAATTGATGCAAATGTGACCTACCCTCTGAATTGAATTAACCCTCATAATTCTCTCTATGACTCAAACAATATATCACAGTCAGATCATGGCTCAGATCTTACCCATTAAAAGTTGGGTAGGGAACAGATCAAATAAATTTATTTAAATTATTTGCCAAAGGTTTATGATATATCAGATTACCCCGATTCCATCACCACCTCTGGTTGCGAAACGGAACTGTATAAAATATCAATAAGTTCGCAAGTAGCCTCATTAATAAAATTCAGAAGCTCATAAAATGTTACACACACAATCATACATCGGATCACCGGACCAAAAACCCATATCTTACTGACCAACCGACGTGATACTAAACTTATGACCCTTAAGTACATGTCATTACATTACAAATACGTTTCGGCTCGTTTCATTTTGTTGAATCATGGCGTTACATCTGGCACCCTCAAAATAGACTTTAAGCTCTGGAATTAATGTGGGTTTTAGTATGAAGATGATTTCGAAACGTATCCTTTGGTGAAAAGCGGTATTTGATGGAGATTTTGATTGCACGGCATGAAAAATTTGCTTGAAATAAATAAATATGTACATCGCTATAATGAGCTTTTCATTTAATTTATTCATTCGAGTGTAGCGGACCGAAATATGTCAAAACTTATTTGCTATTATCATTACCGTCTCAAAAAAAAGAAATAATTGCAAGTATCAGGTTTTACTAGTAAAAGGACTGATATCATTTAATGGACCAAACAAAACATTGCGCACATGAAAAAAATTGTTCTTTTTCCGTACTAACTTTAAGTTGGTATCTAACATAGACAAAAATATTTTTTTTGGGTGTGTCTCTGGAAAAAATTTCAGTATGATAAGTAGAATATGTGATCTCATCAAAATATACTAGTCCTTTTTCACCCGGTATATGGTGTGTATCCATCATTATAATTCAACATAAACGATGATTGATTAGAAATCAAATATTAAAGGACATAGGCAATTCAGGTCCTTCGTGCTCCAGCTTCCAGCGCAGCAGCAGCAGCAGGATCCAAAGTTCTGGAATGAGGGCATAGTATTGAGGCGGATCAGGGAGCCACGACCGAAAAGAGGAAATCTTTTTTTTTTCATTTCATTTCATTTCCTTGATTCGTAAAATGTACGGTTTTTTGTCATTGGATGTTGTAATGTTTATGATTATATATATTTATAATTTAACTTTTTGTTCTTTCTACTGATATTTCTCAATTTGTATAACGAAATGGATAACCTTTAATGCTGTACAAATGTTTAAAACAAACAAAATGAATAAATATTTATTAAATAAAAATAAAAAACAAGCAAGTGCCTATAACCACAAATACTAGTATTGCACTGTACTTTCATTACATATACACCACCCCAATCGATAAGAATTTTGCAGCACAACAGACAGGTATCGCTATCGATAGAACTTGTTCGATGCGCGCCGGCACAGAAGCGTCGACGCGACTTTTTAACAAGGTGACAGGTATGGGATGTAATTAATACAAAGCAAAATACATGCGTTGTATCGACTGCGTGTTCTCAAATGCTTCTTTATTTATGTGTACCTACATCTCTGACAATTATATTTACAATAAATTAATAACAATAAGATTTCCAGTTTGTCCAGTCAAAGAAGTGTTAGGAAGCCAATTGCGTGACAACAGAGCGCATACGCTACGCAAACCCTTCTAAGCGTCAACATGGTCTAAGTGTTGTGTTAAAGAAGCATACGTGGCTCGTATAAGAAAATGTCTGTCCATAAGCTTCTTTAGCGCAACCCAATACAAGTGTTGAGACAAAGAAGCATTTGATAACACGCGTATCGCGTAGTTGATTGATATACGAGTGAATAAGTACAATCACAACCAATTCATTTGGTAATGAACATTTGATCATTTACAAAGTTGTTAATGTTACTAGAGTGCATTACAAACTAGAAAATATCAATCAAAAACAAATTTCAAGTAAGTCGAGAATTTTAAAAATTTCCTAAGCGACCTCTTGCTATCATGACAAGCGCGATACCTAGACTAGTACTATCCTAGAACGTTGAATTTTTCAATTTTTGTACGCCGAAGGTACTACTAAATACTTACGGAGGCGGTATGTGACTTCACACCTTTTCCCAAGAAACATTTCCTTTGTTTTTGACAAAGTTTGTTAATTAATTTGTCGATTTTATTTCCGCTTACCGCTTCGTTTGTACGCCTAGGGGCAGCCATATTCTCACTTTTTATGCACTTTCATTTTAGTCATTTTGATTGAAATGATTTTGTTCTTATCCACTATATTTCAAATAAATTTGAATCAAAATGTATCCAAAGTTCCACCAAGTACCAACAATCACAAACTTAATTTTAGTCCGTACCGTGTACAAGAAGTCATTATTTTTAATTTTTAAAATAACTTTTTTTAAGTGCATCACCTGTTACCTTCGGCTCAGGCTAAAGACTATCATTACAGACATTAACACCTAAGAACCATCTTATTATTACAATGTAAGGTATTTTGTTCAGAGAGTTCAATAACCTGCACTCGGGTTGTAACTTAAATGTTTGTTTAAATCTATTACGGTTTTGGGTTAGCTTTGGTCGGTGGTACAAATGTAAAGGGAATGCGATCACGATTCTTGTTTCTATCTAAAGACAATGTGTTTGTGGAAAATAGGTACTTTTATAGTTAGGACCAATTTAAATCTACGAGAAGTCCCAAAGATATCATTGATCTAAAGGTTATATTCGGGGATTCAGTTTTAAAATTTACAAAGTGCTGTGTTTATAAATCTAATGTAAAAAATCCTCACGAATTGTGCGTTGAAAGGAATTATTTTGCACGTAATCTAAAAATCGTAAATTTATACATTTATTAAAGGGCAACAAGTAACCTTTCAATCTAAGACTATCTATCAAATTGTAGCAAAAGTAGAACATCGCTTACGTTTTGACAACCAATGAAGTGATGAAAAGCGAACGAAGAATATCCGTGCTAGCATTGTCCACGTAGGTAAAGTTTGAATCCTAGCAGTGTCTGTAACCGCTTTAACCCAGCCTTAGACTTTCACCAAGCACTGAGGTACAATGTCAATAAATGATCAATAAGAATGGTGAGACAACCGATCATTACACTACTTCCGATCATTAGAGGGCAATCGTGTCGAGTGATCGGGGCGCGGTCGCTTAATGAAACGTTTGATCAGTTCGGTGATGACTCGGTAGATAAGTAATCGTGTCTGCTGGTACGACGACTAAATCACAATAAATTGCTATATTTATTGGTAAAAATGGCTCCAAACAAAAAAATATATGGTAAGGATAGGATTTTCCACTGTTGTAAATTTACATTAGGCTAGGTTAGGAATAACCAATTACTTCGAAGCTACTATGTTATAAATATATGTATTATTAATAAATTTGCTATTATTTTTAACTAGCTTTTGCCCGCGGCTCCGCCCGCGTGATATTCGGTTTAACAGCATGCTTTTTCCGGAATAAAAAGTAGCCTATGTGGTAAGTTAGGGTATAAGCTATATCCATTCTAAATTTCATCCAAATCCGTCTAGCCATTTCAGTGTGAAAGAGTAACAAACATACATACACACACACATACACATCCTCACATACTGGGCCGGACAAGACCTGCACTCTTGACAAAGACAGCGATCGCTATCCGACCGATTTCAGTCGTTATGTGATAAGAAAACTTTAGTCTCTACCCTCAAAACTATTGATTGATATCTTATCGAATTTGCTTTCGATTTCAATCGATAGTTTTACAGTCCAGACTAAAAATATAGTAGAAATTAGGTTATTTTAACTTAACGACCGAAATCAGTTGTATAGCGACCGCATTTTTATTGAGACAGCAGGCCCTGGAAAAACGCCATGGCTCCAAAATCTCGCCGAATGCTTGAATAATTGGTACCACCAAACTTGGCTTCTTTCGAGCCACAATACCACGGGCCCAAGTGGCCATCATGAATCATGATAGCCGACCTCCGATAAGAGATGGCACAAGAAGAAGATAATGAAAATACAAAAATCGTTTTTGGATATGTAACATTATTTGTATAATTTAATTTTATTTTAACTGACGCCATTTATTTTTTGAGCGCTATGTCTTAGATTTGCAACTACTGTAGATTAAATTTATAATTAAAAGAAGTGACGAATTTTGTACTGAAATTGTATGCAAGTTTAATCCGTGTCCAAACGCCCAACGTGAGTATGGGCATTTCTTCCGAGAAGACCGCCAACAGTGGCAAAATTTTGCAAAGGCCTATGTCCAGCAGTGGACGAAACAGGCTGATGAATGGATGGACGGAAGCTTACACAACAATCGAGTAAAATTCTTATACATAATCTATCGCAAGCTCTGAGAATATGACTCTTATTACATAAGTAACAATACCTAGGTTACTAAAACAGGGTTAAAGGTCGAAGGGTGGAGGTGATTCAACACGTGTACCAAATACTATAACTCATGGGCCAACACCAGTGCGTGCACCATAAAATATGGAACTTGACTACGAAGGCGTAGTGTTGAACTTTTTATGGGAATTTTAATCGTAGAACACATTGATTACATTCGCAAGTAGGTATTTTTATAACTTATGGCGATTTTGAGTAAAAACTATATTTTACGCATTTTATAACTTGAAGTGACTCGTTCGCCCACGCGTCGAGTAAATTCAAATAAATTAACCGTCTTGTGATCGCAATTTATTTGTCTCGGTGTGGTGTCGAACGGCCATGTTTTTACGCAGCTGCATTCGCGCGTAAATCGCGTCATTTTCACGTCGCCGGCGCATGCGTTTTGACGAGAAAATCGACGTATTCATCATGGGGCGGGCCATGAAATGCTCGGGACTGAGAAAGCTCATACATACGTCTTTATATGAATTATTTTTCGTAAATCTGAATATTATGAAAGTATATTCAACGATTGCTTGCGTCTTCGATCGCGTTGTAATGTTTTTCAATCAATGTATATTTTATTTGGGCGTAATATAAAGACTACTATCGACAGTTTTCGGCTTGGCGGTTATTTTATCAACCTTTCTTGGCTTATACGTTGGCCAGGGTCATTACGATGATAATAAAGAAAACCGCATCCAAATCCGTTGAGTGGTTCTCGAGTTCAAGGCATTTCATTTAAAATATGTTTTTTTGCTACTTTATTATTAGTATAGAAGGTATTATTATATATAGATATAAATATATCTGTACGTTCTTCGAACAAAAAGATTCAGCGTTTTAATTATCAACGAATAAAACATGAAAAAATATTGCTTACCTTGAACACTAAATACACGACACTCTTTGCTTTTTCTGCTTGCTTGTAACTTATTATTCTAACTTAGAATGTTCTAAGTCACTTTTGTGGCAGAGCACCGAATGGCTGGTAGGTACCCTACATTACATAGACAACAAAAGCCCTTCATAAATGAAAAATAAAATATTAGACGTTGGTCGTCGCGGATTTCGTAGCCACAAAAACAACTTACATTGATTTACAAAATCAATTAACAACACAAAAACATGCGCTTTACTTACATCAAGTTCCATCCCACAGGAAATAATATATTTTAATATCAACTGACATATTGATTGAAATAAAATTATTCTTCAGTTTAAATAAACGAAAATCGATATTGTGAACATAAGAGATAATCTAGTTATTATTCTGAAGAAGCACTCGTTATTACTCTGTCGCCGACTCGAGAACATGTCAAAATTAAATCGATTTTTTCTCGGCCGCCATTTTGTATCGATTCTGCGAACCGCTTTAACGGTGTTAACTTAAAAGCTACTCAGAAAAATCGCCTTACCACCACATTTATCGTCGTTTCGTATGAAAATTAATATTAATAATTACACTATTATGAGTCTGGAGCGTAGTGGAAGATATTTAGATTAATTGGGTGCGATTAGCGAAATCTCTCGAAGGATGGACTCGATTCGGTATAGGGATAGAGATTGCTCGGTTATGGAAGGTGAAAACTATTATAAACCGGCTTCCTAGCTTCTACGTTACGCTGCTACAGGTGTCAGCTAAAATTGAAATGAGCTTAGCAAAGTATAAATCGGTATATTGGAAACTGTTGCAGCAGACTACTCAGAGGCTCTCATTTAATAGAGTCCGAATCATGCATGCTGGTCTAGCAAGCACCAATAAGTTTTTCGGAATTTATGGGCCTACTACTTAAGTTAAAGCTGGTAAGTCTGTGGGCCCAAACAAGCTTGTGTTTGTGCCCGAAGAACGGCAATAAGGGTCACCTCCCAACTCCCATCACATTGGGTTGGGACGTAAACATCGAGGGGTGACCTGTGACAACCTCGGCCATGCAGTCGTGACGATATGCATCTATGTTTGTGCCCGAAGAACGGCAATAAGGGTCACCTCCCAACTCCCATCACATTGGGTTGGGACGTAAACATCGAGGGGTGACCTGTGACAACCTCGGCCATGCAGTCGTGACGATATGCATCTATGTTTGTGCCCGAAGAACGGCAATAAGGGTCACCTCCCAACTCCCATCACATTGGGTTGGGACGTAAACATCGAGGGGTGACCTGTGACAACCTCGGCCATGCAGTCGTGACGATATGCATCTATGTTTGTGCCCGAAGAACGGCAATAAGGGTCACCTCCCAACTCCCATCACATTGGGTTGGGACGTAAACATCGAGGGGTGACCTGTGACAACCTCGGCCATGCAGTTGTGACGATATGCATCTATGTTTGTGCCCGAAGAACGGCAATAAGGGTCACCTCCCAACTCCCATCACATTGGGTTGGGACGTAAACATCGAGGGGTGACCTGTGACAACCTCGGCCATGCAGTCGTGACGATATGCATCTATGTTTGTGCCCGAAGAACGGCAATAAGGGTCACCTCCCAACTCCCATCACATTGGGTTGGGACGTAAACATCGAGGGGTGACCTGTGACAACCTCGGCCATGCAGTCGTGACGATATGCATCTATGTTTGTGCCCGAAGAACGGCAATAAGGGTCACCTCCCAACTCCCATCACATTGGGTTGGGACGTAAACATCGAGGGGTGACCTGTGACAACCTCGGCCATGCAGTCGTGACGATATGCATCTATGTTTGTGCCCGAAGAACGGCAATAAGGGTCACCTCCCAACTCCCATCACATTGGGTTGGGACGTAAACATCGAGGGGTGACCTGTGACAACCTCGGCCATGCAGTCGTGACGATATGCATCTATGTTTGTGCCCGAAGAACGGCAATAAGGGTCACCTCCCAACTCCCATCACATTGGGTTGGGACGTAAACATCGAGGGGTGACCTGTGACAACCTCGGCCATGCAGTCGTGACGATATGCATCTATGTTTGTGCCCGAAGAACGGCAATAAGGGTCACCTCCCAACTCCCATCACATTGGGTTGGGACGTAAACATCGAGGGGTGACCTGTGACAACCTCGGCCATGCAGTCGTGACGATATGCATCTATGTTTGTGCCCGAAGAACGGCAATAAAGGTCACCTTCCAACGCCCATCACATTGGGTTGGGACGTAAACATCGAGGGGTGACCTGTGACAACCTCGGCCATGCAGTCGTGACGATATGCATCTATGTTTGTGCCCGAAGAACGGCAATAAAGGTCACCTTCCAACGCCCATCACATTGGGTTGGGACGTAAACATCGAGGGGTGACCTGTGACAACCTCGGCCATGCAGTCGTGACGATATGCATCTATGTTTGTGCCCGAAGAACGGCAATAAGGGTCACCTCCCAACTCCCATCACATTGGGTTGGGACGTAAACATCGAGGGGTGACCTGTGACAACCTCGGCCATGCAGTCGTGACGATATGCATCTATGTTTGTGCCCGAAGAACGGCAATAAGGGTCACCTCCCAACTCCCATCACATTGGGTTGGGACGTAAACATCGAGGGGTGACCTGTGACAACCTCGGCCATGCAGTCGTGACGATATGCATCTATGTTTGTGCCCGAAGAACGGCAATAAGGGTCACCTCCCAACTCCCATCACATTGGGTTGGGACGTAAACATCGAGGGGTGACCTGTGACAACCTCGGCCATGCAGTCGTGACGATATGCATCTATGTTTGTGCCCGAAGAACGGCAATAAGGGTCACCTCCCAACTCCCATCACATTGGGTTGGGACGTAAACATCGAGGGGTGACCTGTGACAACCTCGGCCATGCAGTCGTGACGATATGCATCTATGTTTGTGCCCGAAGAACGGCAATAAAGGTCACCTTCCAACGCCCATCACATTGGGTTGGGACGTAAACATCGAGGGGTGACCTGTGACAACCTCGGCCATGCAGTCGTGACGATATGCATCTATGTTTGTGCCCGAAGAACGGCAATAAGGGTCACCTCCCAACTCCCATCACATTGGGTTGGGACGTAAACATCGAGGGGTGACCTGTGACAACCTCGGCCATGCAGTCGTGACGATATGCATCTATGTTTGTGCCCGAAGAACGGCAATAAAGGTCACCTTCCAACGCCCATCACATTGGGTTGGGACGTAAACATCGAGGGGTGACTTGTGACAACCTCGGCCATGCAGTCGTGACGATATGCATCTATGTTTGTGCCCGAAGAACGGCAATAAAGGTCACCTTCCAACGCCCATCACATTGGGTTGGGACGTAAACATCGAGGGGTGACCTGTGACAACCTCGGCCATGCAGTCGTGACGATATGCATCTATGTTTGTGCCCGAAGAACGGCAATAAGGGTCACCTCCCAACTCCCATCACATTGGGTTGGGACGTAAACATCGAGGGGTGACCTGTGACAACCTCGGCCATGCAGTCGTGACGATATGCATCTATGTTTGTGCCCGAAGAACGGCAATAAGGGTCACCTCCCAACTCCCATCACATTGGGTTGGGACGTAAACATCGAGGGGTGACCTGTGACAACCTCGGCCATGCAGTCGTGACGATATGCATCTATGTTTGTGCCCGAAGAACGGCAATAAGGGTCACCTCCCAACTCCCATCACATTGGGTTGGGACGTAAACATCGAGGGGTGACCTGTGACAACCTCGGCCATGCAGTCGTGACGATATGCATCTATGTTTGTGCCCGAAGAACGGCAATAAGGGTCACCTCCCAACTCCCATCACATTGGGTTGGGACGTAAACATCGAGGGGTGACCTGTGACAACCTCGGCCATGCAGTCGTGACGATATGCATCTATGTTTGTGCCCGAAGAACGGCAATAAAGGTCATCTTCCAACGCCCATCACATTGGGTTGGGACGTAAACATCGAGGGGTGACCTGTGACAACCTCGGCCATGCAGTCGTGACGATATGCATCTATGTTTGTGCCCGAAGAACGGCAATAAGGGTCACCTCCCAACTCCCATCACCTTGGGTTGGGACGTAAACATCGAGGGGTGACCTGTGACAACCTCGGCCATGCAGTCGTGACGATATGCATCTATGTTTGTGCCCGAAGAACGGCAATAAAGGTCACCTTCCAACGCCCATCACATTGGGTTGGGACGTAAACATCGAGGGGTGACTTGTGACAACCTCGGCCATGCAGTCGTGACGATATGCATCTATGTTTGTGCCCGAAGAACGGCAATAAAGGTCACCTTCCAACGCCCATCACATTGGGTTGGGACGTAAACATCGAGGGGTGACCTGTGACAACCTCGGCCATGCAGTCGTGACGATATGCATCTATGTTTGTGCCCGAAGAACGGCAATAAGGGTCACCTCCCAACTCCCATCACATTGGGTTGGGACGTAAACATCGAGGGGTGACCTGTGACAACCTCGGCCATGCAGTCGTGACGATATGCATCTATGTTTGTGCCCGAAGAACGGCAATAAGGGTCACCTCCCAACTCCCATCACATTGGGTTGGGACGTAAACATCGAGGGGTGACCTGTGACAACCTCGGCCATGCAGTCGTGACGATATGCATCTATGTTTGTGCCCGAAGAACGGCAATAAGGGTCACCTCCCAACTCCCATCACATTGGGTTGGGACGTAAACATCGAGGGGTGACCTGTGACAACCTCGGCCATGCAGTCGTGACGATATGCATCTATGTTTGTGCCCGAAGAACGGCAATAAGGGTCACCTCCCAACTCCCATCACATTGGGTTGGGACGTAAACATCGAGGGGTGACCTGTGACAACCTCGGCCATGCAGTCGTGACGATATGCATCTATGTTTGTGCCCGAAGAACGGCAATAAGGGTCACCTCCCAACTCCCATCACATTGGGTTGGGACGTAAACATCGAGGGGTGACCTGTGACAACCTCGGCCATGCAGTCGTGACGATATGCATCTATGTTTGTGCCCGAAGAACGGCAATAAGGGTCACCTCCCAACTCCCATCACATTGGGTTGGGACGTAAACATCGAGGGGTGACCTGTGACAACCTCGGCCATGCAGTCGTGACGATATGCATCTATGTTTGTGCCCGAAGAACGGCAATAAGGGTCACCTCCCAACTCCCATCACATTGGGTTGGGACGTAAACATCGAGGGGTGACCTGTGACAACCTCGGCCATGCAGTCGTGACGATATGCATCTATGTTTGTGCCCGAAGAACGGCAATAAGGGTCACCTTCCAACTCCCATCACATTGGGTTGGGACGTAAACATCGAGGGGTGACCTGTGACAACCTCGGCCATGCAGTCGTGACGATATGCATCTATGTTTGTGCCCGAAGAACGGCAATAAGGGTCACCTCCCAACTCCCATCACATTGGGTTGGGACGTAAACATCGAGGGGTGACCTGTGACAACCTCGGCCATGCAGTCGTGACGATATGCATCTATGTTTGTGCCCGAAGAACGGCAATAAGGGTCACCTCCCAACTCCCATCACATTGGGTTGGGACGTAAACATCGAGGGGTGACCTGTGACAACCTCGGCCATGCAGTCGTGACGATATGCATCTATGTTTGTGCCCGAAGAACGGCAATAAGGGTCACCTTCCAACTCCCATCACATTGGGTTGGGACGTAAACATCGAGGGGTGACCTGTGACAACCTCGGCCATGCAGTCGTGACGATATGCATCTATGTTTGTGCCCGAAGAACGGCAATAAGGGTCACCTCCCAACTCCCATCACATTGGGTTGGGACGTAAACATCGAGGGGTGACCTGTGACAACCTCGGCCATGCAGTCGTGACGATATGCATCTATGTTTGTGCCCGAAGAACGGCAATAAGGGTCACCTCCCAACTCCCATCACATTGGGTTGGGACGTAAACATCGAGGGGTGACCTGTGACAACCTCGGCCATGCAGTCGTGACGATATGCATCTATGTTTGTGCCCGAAGAACGGCAATAAGGGTCACCTCCCAACTCCCATCACATTGGGTTGGGACGTAAACATCGAGGGGTGACCTGTGACAACCTCGGCCATGCAGTCGTGACGATATGCATCTATGTTTGTGCCCGAAGAACGGCAATAAGGGTCACCTCCCAACTCCCATCACATTGGGTTGGGACGTAAACATCGAGGGGTGACCTGTGACAACCTCGGCCATGCAGTCGTGACGATATGCATCTATGTTTGTGCCCGAAGAACGGCAATAAGGGTCACCTCCCAACTCCCATCACATTGGGTTGGGACGTAAACATCGAGGGGTGACCTGTGACAACCTCGGCCATGCAGTCGTGACGATATGCATCTATGTTTGTGCCCGAAGAACGGCAATAAGGGTCACCTCCCAACTCCCATCACATTGGGTTGGGACGTAAACATCGAGGGGTGACCTGTGACAACCTCGGCCATGCAGTCGTGACGATATGCATCTATGTTTGTGCCCGAAGAACGGCAATAAGGGTCACCTCCCAACTCCCATCACATTGGGTTGGGACGTAAACATCGAGGGGTGACCTGTGACAACCTCGGCCATGCAGTCGTGACGATATGCATCTATGTTTGTGCCCGAAGAACGGCAATAAGGGTCACCTCCCAACTCCCATCACATCGGGTTGGGACGTAAACATCGAGGGGTGACCTGTGACAACCTCGGCCATGCAGTCGTGACGATATGCATCTATGTTTGTGCCCGAAGAACGGCAATAAGGGTCACCTCCCAACTCCCATCACATTGGGTTGGGACGTAAACATCGAGGGGTGACCTGTGACAACCTCGGCCATGCAGTCGTGACGATATGCATCTATGTTTGTGCCCGAAGAACGGCAATAAGGGTCACCTCCCAACTCCCATCACATTGGGTTGGGACGTAAACATCGAGGGGTGACCTGTGACAACCTCGGCCATGCAGTCGTGACGATATGCATCTATGTTTGTGCCCGAAGAACGGCAATAAGGGTCACCTCCCAACTCCCATCACATTGGGTTGGGACGTAAACATCGAGGGGTGACCTGTGACAACCTCGGCCATGCAGTCGTGACGATATGCATCTATGTTTGTGCCCGAAGAACGGCAATAAGGGTCACCCCCCAACTCCCATCACATTGGGTTGGGACGTAAACATCGAGGGGTGACCTGTGACAACCTCGGCCATGCAGTCGTGACGATATGCATCTATGTTTGTGCCCGAAGAACGGCAATAAGGGTCACCTCCCAACTCCCATCACATTGGGTTGGGACGTAAACATCGAGGGGTGACCTGTGACAACCTCGGCCATGCAGTCGTGACGATATGCATCTATGTTTGTGCCCGAAGAACGGCAATAAGGGTCACCTCCCAACTCCCATCACATTGGGTTGGGACGTAAACATCGAGGGGTGACCTGTGACAACCTCGGCCATGCAGTCGTGACGATATGCATCTATGTTTGTGCCCGAAGAACGGCAATAAGGGTCACCTCCCAACTCCCATCACATTGGGTTGGGACGTAAACATCGAGGGGTGACCTGTGACAACCTCGGCCATGCAGTCGTGACGATATGCATCTATGTTTGTGCCCGAAGAACGGCAATAAGGGTCACCTCCCAACTCCCATCACATTGGGTTGGGACGTAAACATCGAGGGGTGACCTGTGACAACCTCGGCCATGCAGTCGTGACGATATGCATCTATGTTTGTGCCCGAAGAACGGCAATAAGGGTCACCTCCCAACTCCCATCACATTGGGTTGGGACGTAAACATCGAGGGGTGACCTGTGACAACCTCGGCCATGCAGTCGTGACGATATGCATCTATGTTTGTGCCCGAAGAACGGCAATAAGGGTCACCTCCCAACTCCCATCACATTGGGTTGGGACGTAAACATCGAGGGGTGACCTGTGACAACCTCGGCCATGCAGTCGTGACGATATGCATCTATGTTTGTGCCCGAAGAACGGCAATAAGGGTCACCTCCCAACTCCCATCACATTGGGTTGGGACGTAAACATCGAGGGGTGACCTGTGACAACCTCGGCCATGCAGTCGTGACGATATGCATCTATGTTTGTGCCCGAAGAACGGCAATAAGGGTCACCTCCCAACTCCCATCACATTGGGTTGGGACGTAAACATCGAGGGGTGACCTGTGACAACCTCGGCCATGCAGTCGTGACGATATGCATCTATGTTTTTTAACCGACTTAAAAAAGGAGGAGGTTTTCAGGTCAACTGTAGTTTTTTGGGTTCCGTACCTCAAAAGGAAAAAACGGAACCCTTATAGGATCACTTTGTTGTCAGTCTGTCCGTCTGACTGTCTATCAAGATCCTTTATCTCGGGAACGCGTGAAGGTATCGAGTTGAAATTAAAACCATATACTCAAGTTTACAGTCCCTCGAAGCTGTGAACAAATCAAACTTCTAAGTTAACGTAAAAAAAGATACGGCTGTTTATGCCGAAAAAAACTTATAATTCGACACTTTTTTTTTGTTCCCTATTTTTTCCTTTCCTTTTCCTTATGTTTCTTCTAGTTAGTTGGGATTAGTCTTCAAAGATGATCAGACATCATGTATCACTTAACTGGTTTAGCTGTTATTCGCAATGAAATCTGGATAACCATCAAGTTTGTGCGAGTTTTACTGCTGTTTTCCTACAAGCTTCACCTTTATTACTTGTTTCAATGCCAAGTGTGCACATTAAATGCAGTTATTACAATGACAAAGAGGGCAATTCAGCTGGAAAGATGTTCTTAAACGGTATTTTAATTTTAGGGTTGGCGACTCTTGCTACATTAAAATGGTGATCGACACCTAAGAGTTTCTAGGCAAGTTGTTTGTCTGTATGTACATATATACTTACATATACTCACTCCTGTCTATCGGAGGGGTAGACTGGGACTAAAGATTTACATCCGCTACGACCGTGACACACCTCTTTCGCCTTGATTCCACATCCATCAAGTTGATTTTTATTAATTTAATACTGGTAAATATTTTAAAAACTGCTGCAGCTATTCTGGTTTTATTCTTCATTTTCAATACTGTTCATTCGACTTTTGTTCAACACGTAATAAATAACATGCGATGTAAACCTACTTACAATACGAAAGTAAAGTGCGTTAGTTTTAGAACATATTATTGTTATTGTAATGATTTAGATGTGAATCTGTTAGATTACATTATTTTTTTTGAATAAATAAATTTGAAATGAAATTTGAAAATATACTCGCAACATAGAATTTTAGACAACCGATCCTTAAGAAATGTGTCTTCGCAATTATTTCAACCAGTTGCGGCAGTGCCTACCCTGGGGCGTCATAAAAATCATGACTTTTTCAAAGTGACATTTAAATTTTTTCATATTTTTTTTATTGTCAAACTTGACCTTCTAATTGCATTTCCAGCAAAAAGTTCAATGCACTCCACTGATTTCAACCATAATGGAGCAGAATGACTTACTCGTTTTCAAATATATTTTTTTGGTTCTCTATTTACACACTATTTTCATATCTCCGGCGTTTTCCTTAGAGCTTATTACAAACAGAACTTAGTTGCAGCAACTATCGGCGTGTCGACGCCACACGTGAACCCAGCACCCTATAAACACCGCTGACACATCAATGGAACACTGATTGACACCTCACCTCTGCCGCTGTATGCAGTATTGTATGAAGATTTTGTCGCCAGCTCGTTCGGCTCAGACATCAGGAATTTGTGTACAATGTCTTGATCCCTGTTGAAATTGGTGTTAAATTACTTTCAAAATATACTGCACGAATTTGGAAAAAGTAAGGTAGAGTTGACAATGCTATTGCCAGGCAAACCTGTACGTGAATTCTACTCTCAAAGCATAAACAGAAAAGTTATATTGGATGAAAATAATCATTTTCATAGTAAATATAAAAATCAGATGGAAACATTTCACACATATAATCGTCGAAGTAATTTCGTCTAGGTCATCCTCTTTTCCCTTATCTTTACTTTGATGTTCTTCTATTATAAATAATTCCCCACCTGTTTTCTATGATTTTGTGCAGAATTCTTTTTTCATTTACCAATACTTCTTCCTTAGTCTTCTTCCCTTTCAAGCTTATTCTTATCTCGTTTATTAGAATACTCTCAAGAGTTTAATCCATTTTATTTGCTTCAACACCACAATTGGCCCACAATTAGTTTTCAATAGAAATTCTAAGCTGTGTCCAAACTTTTCTTCAAAAGGGAAATCAGCCTCTATGAAAGCCTCTCTTGCTCCATATTTAAACAACAAACAATTATGTTCGTCTGAGTCACTCGGTTCCCAGACGTATTGTGACACAAGTAATTGCGCGAGCGCAAGTGACGTCAGCGACTCAAGCGCAGAGAGACGGTGTTGCCAACGATGAATCTTTGAAGCTGAATCTAGCAACACTTTTAGACTATTGAGCTGTCGATTAACCCGAAAGCAAAAAAAATATTAGCCGTCTAGAAGGCGGTTTATGATTTATCTATGATTTATGAGCAAATTTTTGGGTTTCGGCACAAAAAGAAGTTGGGAATGTAAAATAGTTGTCTTAAATAAGTTGTAATCTTACTTGGCCACGCGGGCGCACACCTTCCTCCAAGTACTACCGCTAGTTTATACTTTTAAATTATTATTTTGTGCTTTATTAAGAGGGTTCAAAAGTGACGTGTTTTTTGACCCTAGAAACCCATAGTAAATAGGATATTATTTGAAAGAGCTTTACTTAAAGGTGATAACGGAGGATCTCGGTGCAACATGCACACCATGATATTGTTTTCCTTACTTTTGAATAAAAAGTTTGCAATAAATGCGTTTTATAGCAATTCTCGCAAACTGCTTGTTAATAGTTGGGTAATCACATGAAAATTATTCAGTTTTATGGGTTACATTTTAGCTGCATTACATTTCAACTGTAAACACGCTTTTAAGTTTGTTAATGTAATGCAAACAAAATGTAATACATTAAAATACGTATTTTTTTGTGAAGACTTTATTATTAATAAGCTATTTCCGCAAGTTGCTTAAAAACACATTTATTGCATACTTTTTATTCAAAAGTAAGGAAAACAATATTATGATGTGCATTTTGTACCGAGGTAAAAAGTTACCTCCATAAGAATCTGAAAATATTCTGTAATATAGATAGATAAATAAAACAGAAAATCTTATACGACGTTTCTACCATTATAACTCAATTTGTACATTTACTATTCGAGTTCTTTCAATTCAGCGTTTAAAAATGTTTTAAACTGAAACATTTCAATGATGATTGCCTATGATTATAACTTTCAGCAACTTTAAAATCTGAACAAATTTAATTGAAAACTTTATCCCCCGCGCCGCGCCACCGCCGCCGTGGCAAGTCCTAATTTAAAAGAATTTTAGGGTGTTTCCTATTTCTATAGCTGGCAACACAGCAAATTGATTCAGATTGCACCCCGCAGTTAGCACAAGTCGTTTAGCAAGAGAATAGAGCCAGATTGTGTTGCTGTAATAAGGGGTTATTAAAGTGGCGAGTGCAGGTACTCACCGAATCAAGAGCTTGGATCTTCTGACATGATACCTAGTGCCTGCAGTGGGTACGTACCTGAAACAAATAATACTCAAGTAAGATATCGTGTGACAACCACCACAAAAGCGAGCTATTACATGTATGCACAAGGTTATCATTCAGGCGGGTTCAGAAAATTAGTAAGCTTAAAGCAATGCTCGTTATGAACGTAACGTTACCCTTTTATACAACTCGGTGCGGAGAGTGTCCTGAAATATAATGAGTCATTGGGACTACCTCTACTGTGATTTCCAGCTTCCTTTATAGGGGGGGGGTCACTTATTACTTGTCTATGGTTAGTGAGAAACAAGTTTTTAATATACTGTTGTTTTGACGTTGGAGTGGTATTAATAAAAGGGTTGTATTTAAACAAGCGAAAAAAATACTAAGTGAGCGACTTCAATTCTTTGACTAAAAATACTGAGTGACCGACTTGAAAATACAAATTAGTGTAACTGTTAAAACTACTGACGTTGCCTCGCTCTGCTCTGCTTCGCTCGGCTCCTTATTTTATCTTACAAGTCAACCTAACACGCTCCTCCTCACTTCACTCGTCGTCGCACCTATTTTTTGCCTTTTGATGAAAGATTTTTCGCCCACTCAGTATTTTAGTCGCTCACTCACTATTTTTAGTCGCACACTCAGTATTTTTAGTCACACAATTGAAGTCACTAATTTTATTTTTTATTCGTGCGATTAATAATATTCCTTAATAAAAAACCGGGCTCGACTGTGGAGGTACCACCATCTTACTCGCAAATCCTCCCGAACTTATTCGGGGGAGAGTAAGAGAACAGCTCTCAGGCAAAACCAGGCTGCCCACCATTGCCTGGGACCGATGGATGGCGGTTTATCCATCCCCAATTGCCGGCCCTTATATAAACAGACTGATGACGGGCAGCGGCGTCACTGGTGCAAGGGTTTCGGCACCGCACTCACCAACCCGCCTACCCAGCGTGTGTGAGTATGGGCAATTATTTCAGGAGGACCGCCAAGAGTGGCGAAATCCTGGAAAGGCCTATGTCCAGCAGTGGACGAAACAGGCTGATGGATGGATGGATATAACGTGACTTTCGTTTATGTAGCCAAATTCATACTTGAGACTCAATAAGTGGTCAGGACCAAGGTTCAATGACCCTGTTTGCGAAATATGAAAAATATACTTGTTCAAGAACAACCTCGATTCAATTAGTATTGGAAATGAACATTTTATTTTGCGTATTTAACAGAAAGGGTAATTGAATCTTGGTGCTGACAATTTACTGAATCTTCAGTACCTATTAACAACATATAAACGAAAATCAACTTATCTACTCGTATAATAATAACATCTGCAGTCAATTCAACTTTTTGATTATTTTCGGCAATTTCAACAAACAATCGCAATTTTTTTTCTGTTAAGTTATAGTATGTTATCCTTTCATGTTTAAATATATACCAGAGAGCATACTTAGAGCAAGGCCTGAATTTTCAGATGCAGCATTTTGTTTTTTTTTGTTAATTTTCTTATTTTTTTGGTTTAAATAGGAAAAAAGTGCTTCTTAGCAAAGTAAACCTTAAGACTTGTATATTAAAATATACAATATATATGAAAAAGCTGATATTTTTTTCACGATTTCAGGGTTGGCTCTATAGTAAAAGTTGTTCATATGGACGAGTACTATCACCAGTTTTCGTTAATAAAATGACTTAAATTTTACGTTGTATAGTAAAAAAAGTTTATAACAAGGTGCAGCAAAACAGAAATTCGTGCATTCCGGCTTTTAAACTTTTCGAACATCGACAAAATTCTGCGTCGCCAAAAAAAGAAGATGGCCGTTCTAAAATATATGAAACAGTAAATATGACGCCCTTTCATCTCCCAAGCTCTCGGCTCCAGGCAATACCGAAATTTAAATAAGCAATTACTCTGTACACCGACACTGGAGATTTATCGATTAATTTGCCTTAACACTGATTGTGTGTTGAAATTTAAAATCGCCATTCGACTTTTAATTTCGGCGAGTGATCTTTGAGCGGGCCGGTCCCGGTGCGTGCATATGTATGTGGCTTTTAACGCTCTTTAGTGATTGCTGGCTGTATATTTGTCGGATATTTACATTTTAGCGGGTTTAACAGCTTTAAGTGATGGTGGGTTTATTCCATTTATGCACCGCTCAAATTTATCAAAACGATAAGACGAACTTTATCGTTTACATTTTTATGTTTCTTTGGAAAATGATTATGTGATGATTAGTTGTCTGTTACTTGCTGCTGCAAATTGTTACTTTATTTTGATCGGATAAACTAAATACTTGCAGTGCCAAGTCTATTCATACTGAGGAAAAGGTCGGTAACCATTTATAATCGTGAGCGATATAATTTTTTCCAATTAATGTAATCAATTTTACACTTTCAAATGAACTTTTTATGAAAACAGAGCTCTTTTTTTCATTTAATAACAAAATGGCAGCCAATTCAAATTATGACATTACTTTTGCGCCAGCCAGGCAAGGTCCTACAATTTTTTTTTTCACCTTTCCATAAAAATTTAATGAGCTGATTGAACTGGGAAGTAAAAATAGTTTAAACAAAAAAACTTTTTTCTTTTTGAATGTGTTCAGTTAAATACATGATCTACTCTAGAGTTTGTTTCCACTTATTATTGAAGTCTTTTTCATCATGCTGTACGAAGTTGGTGTTATCTCTAGCACATCCATCCATCCATCAGCCTGTTTCGTCCACTGCTGGGCATAGGCATGTCCAAGATTTCGCCACTCTTGGCGGTCCCCTCGGAGGAAATGCCCATACTCACACACACTGGGCAGGCGGGTTGGTGAGCGCGGTGCCGAAACCTTCGCACCAGTGACGGCGCTGCCCGTCACTAGTCTGTTTTATATAAGGCCCGGCAATTGGGGATGGATATACCGCCATCCATCGGTCCCAGGCAATGGTGGGCCGCCTGGTTTTGCCTGAGAGCTGTTCTCTTACTCTCCCCCGAATGACTTCGGGAGGGTTTGCGAGTAAGAGCTAGCATCTCCCGTACAATCAGAAGTAACATTAGGTAAGATAGACAAAGAGTTTTGTGGTGTGTAGCAACGTCATGTACAATTTCCGCAAACGTAAGAAAAACAATAAAACTTATACTAAAATGATCGTCGTTAAAAATATGATATAAAACGGCCGCCATATTAAAAACCATCCTTCTAATTCCAAAATAATAAAAAAAAACACCTCGAAACCTCGAGTTTTCTGCGCGGCTCGCTTCCGCTGAGCAGGATGAACATGTGTAAAATGAAAGCGTTGGAGCAGAACAGATTTCGCTGGATAACCTCGCCTTAATTTGCATATAATTCAAAACTGGCCTTGAGTGTAATAAAAATAAAAGAAATTAGAAATAACTAAGACGTAATAAAATCTCACAGGTAACTCATAGCCCACAGGTTCTCCTATCCAGCCTACTAGTCGTCTAGTCGCACTACTAACATAGTAAAGTATATCATCAGTACTAGATACCGCCACCACCCGCGCGTCTCCCGTGTGGTCGCGCCCTCTGGCGGCCCATTCATCCAACCCTCCCCGCGCCCGCCCCCGCGCCACAGGTTTCCCCAAGCACCACGAGCTAAGTGTCTGAACCGTAGATGTGATCTAATTCAACATTCAGTGATATAATTTATTGATATTTCTTGATAGAACGTTTTCATATAAAGATCCTGACACACCGCTTTCGCGTCTTCTACATCTATCAATCAAATCATAAAAGCTCTTCTATTCCAGGTACTTTTTACTTCGCCCTTTTTCGGTTTGTCGCGAATTTGGTCGGTATACGTCTTTGTAAGCCCTACGCTATGTCTATCATATTTGCATGTATGACGTAAGACTCTGAAAACTCGCCAAGTTCTACGTATTCAGTATCAGTAGCGAGGTCCCTAAAAAACTGTATTCAAAAACAAGTGAATAACGTTGTACAGGAGCCTCCATAAGCCTCGGTACACAATATAATCTCAATTCGTTTTTTAGCGAAGCCGACAACATGCACGGCCTTTATACTGAACTCGGCCCCTCTTTGACATTTATGTTTTTGGTGGGATTCTGATTACAAGATCAGCAGGTCGTATCATAAAAACAAAATAAGTAAATAGCAAAACGAAACATATTCGGGTTGGAATTACTTGGAATATTATATATTCCCACAAACGTGAAAACAAAATTATATTAGGTGAATAATTTATCCACCCAAATTATTACTGAAGACTCGGTAAGCGCTCAGTAACAAGGTTCGATGACCCTTTTAGTGAAATACGTAAATTATTCGTTTTGAGTTCCTTACAAATGCAAACCCAGCCCCGAGTCAATTACTATGGGACGTCAAGATTTTATTTTGCGAAATTAGCAAAAAGTGTTATCGATCCGTGCTACTGATCACTTACGAAGCCTACAGTATAAGTTGGGCCGCATAAATTAAAGTCACCTTATATACGAAGTCAGTATCGCCTCTTGCGTGTTAGATCTCCTACATCTAAATCATAATATCTATCATTAGCCGCAGAACCTAATGGATAAGACACGATTTAGTTCAAGTCATGTACTCTTGTGGAAAACTTACGTTTTACACTACAGTTTCATAAATTAAAGTCACCTTATATACGAAGTCAGTATCGCCTCTTGCGTGTTAGATCTCCTACATCTAAATCATAATATCTATCATTAGCCGCAGAACCTAATGGATAAGACACGATTTAGTTCAAGTCATGTACTCTTGTGGAAAACTTGTGTTTTACACTACAGTTTCATAAAGTTTTATCCTCTAGAATCACTTTACCTCGATCAAAACGTAACTATCGTTCTTAACACAGTAAATATATGCCGTTTTTAAATAGTTATGAAAAAAAAATCGGATTAAAATAATAACTTTAAGGTTGTACCTGAGCCTAGAACATGAACAAAGCCAGATTTTCGAGGATTCTTTTGAAGAAATTAGGACTATCTTAATATTGAAAAACAAATACTTGATTCATTGATCTTTTATCTAGATGATCTACTCATAAACAATGTACTAAGATTTATACTTTTGTCAAAAAAAAATGTTTCCACCCTCTTTTTTTGGTTTTCAAACGTTCGTTTTAAGAACGCGGTTAAGAGATCAAGTTGATTAATTTTTCATAAAATAGGTAATAGAAATACAAAGGTTTTCTACTTAAATCCAATATTTTTTTCCTATAAAATATTTCAATAATAGCTAAAAACCCTTCCATCTGGTGTTTCGCGCGTAATTATTAGTATAACGCGTCCTAGACAAATAGGTCGATTAGCTAACCAATAATCCCCTCTATCAAAAACTAATAAATTATTTGACATTGGCCTTTTAGTATTGGACGGATAATTACATTTTTCCTAGCCTATGCCATACTCTTTAATCTAATACAAAAGCGCGGTTAGTAACTTTAATAGGTGTGGAGTAAACAATAGTTTTGATAGAGCTGAAGCTATCCAATTTTTAGATCGTAAAGCAACCATAAAACATGCCTATGGACGCTTTTATTCAACTTTAAGCACATGCCGTCACACCTATCATCAAAAAATTATTCATGGTCCTTTCAAACCGGCATCAAAATATGAATTTAATCCAGCAAAGTTCGGAAGCTGTCCACAATTAAAAGCCTAAGTTACGACCTTTATCCGACGCAATCGCTTACGTAAATTAGTCGAATAAAATATTCGATTTCTGCAACTCTTACGCAACACTTTGCTACCGTTTTAATTGAACAGAGTTTTGAAAATGAAACACACCGTAATTGGAGCATGTTTTTTTTCGGCAAACCTGTCTTTCTAGTGAAGGGACACACAGAAACCGTTTTGATACAAAACATTCGCTTTTGTGCAAAATTTAAAGCAATTTCTTTAAACTGTTTACCGGTACGTAGGTCAAATGCATATTAGTATTATCATTTATATTATATACTTTTCTTTTGTGCTATAAATTAAATTTGATTAATATATGTAAAATAGTAGAAACATTTTTAAATCCACATATTTTTATAAACATGCAATACAAGATTTATATTGTGTCAGCTAGCTAAGACACATATTTCTCGGGTTGAGCAGTACCTACTACTTATCCTAAGACTACAGGGCTATGCCCTTTTTTAGGGAGTAGGGCACTCAAAATTGTTTGTGTACACTCTAACTCTTTTAATCTGTGTATGATCTACCTAGTATGTAAGTTTATAAATGTGCACATTTATATTGAATAAACTCTTATCTTATCTTATTATCAAGCCTTTTTGAAAGGACAGTGATATCATACTGCACGCACTTCACTATGAAAACGTAGTAAAAATCATAATTTCGTACAATGTATACATGGGTCAGCTTGCAGTATTCGTTGCTTAAAGTACTCTAACCTATTTTTAAACAATTAATAAATCAAATTAAATCAAAATATTTATTTTGTAAAATAGGTACATAAAGTATACTTTCTACAAGTCAAAGTTAATCTTTACAATATATATCTTTAGAATAAAAAAAAATATGTGTATACCAATAAGGGAAATACATAATAATTAATACATAAAGGCAAAGGCTAGTAAAAATTCACTCAATGATGTTGAAATTGGCAAAATAGATAGATAAAACATTTATCAAGCACCATAACACATACACACCTATACAAAACTAAGGTATACAAACTCAGCTTATACCTAGAATACTTATAATTAAGAAAGATAAGAAATGAAAAATAAAAGAGGACATGTATTTAGTTTTAGTTTCATATATAATAGTTTCGTAGAAGTTCCTCCAGGATAATAGTATATATTGTGATAGTGATTAGGATTAGTACTTAAATGTGTAATTTATACACGAACAGCCATTTCAGAGAAACCATTCTTAGCGTACTTATCGAAAATAGCTAATAATCCAAAATGGAAAGCAAAAATTAGTACCTAACTACATAGGATAAGTTGAAATAAAATCGTGCATGAAACTGCACATAACTAGGTATCGAAAAACTCGTGTCATACTACACACATCAACACGGTCTAGGGATATTTTTTAAAATGCGAATTACTATTAATGTGTTAATAATTTTATATCACATCTACAAATTAAAAGAAACGTTATTTAATACTCTACCATTTTTTTAAATAAACGTTTACTTAGATTACAATTTCAAGATTTTATGGAAAAAAAATGAAACATAGACTAAAACCGTATTAGAACTAACTTGTATTTTCTCAGAAAAAACTGAAAAAAAAGAAAAAATAATTTAATTGGTGTTTATGAACTTGGAGTTAGTAGTCTTTGAAAGCGCCCATGACGTCCATAACACATCGGCAACGATTTGGCATGCTCAGAATAATGTTGTTAATGTCTTGCTGCGGAATATTGTCCCAGGTCCTACTGAGGTGCGAAAAAAGTTGGTCTTCTGTAGCCAGATTTTCGGGGGCTTCTCTAAGAGCTTTTCTTTGAAGCATATCCCATACGTGCTCAATGGGATTTAGGTCTGGTGATTGCGCAGGCCATTCTAAGGCCCTAACATTATGATCCTGCAACCAAGCTGCTACCGTTCTCGCCGTTTGTGCCCGGGCATTGTCGTGCATGAGCAGGAAATCTTGCCCCATTTGTATTCTGTGGGGCAAGATTATGGGCCCCAGCACCTGTTGGCGATATCTTTCTGCCGTCATATTGCCCCGCACCCAAACGAGGTCCGTCCGTCCTACAAAGCGAATTCTTGCCCAGACCATAATTGTTCCTCCTTGGTATGGGTGGACTTCCTGGGGGTGCTGGAGTCGGCTCCATCACCAGGAGCTCTCTAAACACGCGTCCTTCGTGAATTTGGATGGAAGCCGTACCTGGATTCATCCGTGAACAGCACATGGGACCATTGCTCACGGCCCCAGTCCACGTGATTCCGAACCCATTCCAACCGTAGTCCAATTGCCTCTCTGTAAGGCTGGGACTCGGAGTGGTCTACGAGAGCGTAGATTGGCTTCATGCAGTCGCCTCCTTACAGTTTGGTCACTCCCAAGCACTTGGTGTTCGACCTGCAGCCTTTGGACCAATTGACTCGCCGTTACATTTGGTTGAGCTGTTGCAGCAATTTGCAAAAATTGGTCTTGTCTGGGGATAGTGATGCGACTTGGCCCCCGATGCTCCTGCGCTACTTCACCTGTGACACGACAGCGTGTCCACAATCTTGAAATATCGTTTTGGTGGGTCCCTATTGCTTCAGTGACATCACGTTGAACAGACCCAGCTTCCAGCATTCCTACAGCCCGTAACATTTCCTCCCTATTTAAATGCCGGCGTTGCATGGCTAGAACAGCTCAATTTGCACTTTATCTTCGAGTCTTCAAATGAAAAAAACTGTTACCAAACGTTATTTGTAATTTTTTCTAAATTTCGCTTACATGAAAATTTGCTCTCCTACACATCAAGACATTTTTAAGCACAAAAACAAAAGATTTTTCAAAAATTTGAATTTGGAACTGCTCCGAGATAAATGACGAACGAATTGGTGTATAAAAGATTTTAATGCGGCCAGTACTTTTTGAATGATTTAATTGAGTATGAAATATCCCTGAACCGTGTTGATGTGTTTATTAAAAACTCTCTACGCCTCGGTTTTAAAACTCACCCCTGTCATGCACCAGTATCATAGACGACTATTATGCAAACAACCTGGCCAAAATGAAATGTCTGGGGGGTGACACCCGCTAATGTTATTTATTTATTAATAACGGAACACCAACAGTACACATATTACACATACTTAACAAATTAAAACATAAAACTAAAATTCTGATATGTGGACCAGTGACAGGCGTTCACAACATTCAACAATAAACAAGTGGTAAACACAAAGCAGACATTACATTATACACATTTACAGCAAGTACTAAAAATGTTTATAATTACTAACACAAAACAAAACTATTAATTAACTAACACAAAAAATACAAAAAATATCTACAAAATGGGAAAATAAGATTAAACTTAACAGAATCTTTGCAAACTGGTCCTAAAATTGTTCAAGGATAAGTGAAAAATGTCAAGATCTGGGATAGTTTGACACTTCTCGTTATATTGTCTTAACATTCTAGTGATTGGTGAATTAAGACCTAAGTTAGTTTTGCTAGTGGGACACCAAAATATTCTAGTAATGGGCTTACGAGGCATATTACAGGGCACTGACACAAAAATCCTCTCAAGCAACTGTGGACACGGTGTTGAACCACTCACTAATTTGTGTAAGAAAGTCAAATCAAGCATATTTCTTCGGCTACGTAAAGAGGACATATCAAAAAGTTTCATACGTTCATCATATGAGCATCTATGTGACATATCCGGTGAGATAAAAGCTAAATGTCTTGTAAAGGCACGCTGGATACTTTCAATCCGTTGTGAGTGAATCGCATAAAACGGATTCCAAACCGAACTAGCATATTCGAGTTGGCTAATTATAATTATTAACATTTCATCCCCCCACCCCACCCCAAACTGTCGGCGCATGTATAACCTTAGTCACCTCACTCGCAAAGTTGGACTGCAATTCAGTGCAAATCGAGTTAGTGTAATCCGTTTATTATCTACTTTCAGTTTGGACTGAAAGCTTCTGAAAGCTAATTTCGTCGGTTTGGTTGAGACAGGGCTCACCACCCATCAGGGTATATAAGGTCCTACAATAATAAGTTGAAATAATGCTGGGGGTGTAGATCATGTATCGTCCACTGATAACAATCAAGAAGTTTTTTTGATCAAATTGTTTTTCGCTTCCCAGTACAAAGAGGTTCAATCAGCTGACTAAATTCTATGGAAAGTTAAAAAAGAGCGCGCAAAACATTTATTTTTTCGTCGGAGTGTGGTCTATTGGGGTGAATTATTTTCAAGAGAGGGTCCAATTACTCTCATTCATGAAAAAGGAGCCCTGGCAAGCGGAGTGTCACTGTCTAGAACTCATTACATGGAATACAAATTATATTCTCTTATAAAGTAAAGAATTTGGGGATCATCAAACTTGTCAGTTTTATACCTCTTTTTTTACGGGGTCTATCTCAAAAACTAACTAGAGGAATAATGAATTTTTACACATAACAATGTGCCATATACTGTATTTAAACAAAACGTACTGAAAATATAAATTGAATAGAGGTTACGAATCCGAATACTCGACCAACTTAATTATGTAGTTTTGTTTCATACATTTCCTAGGTAGGTACTGATAAGTTTGTGATTTTTATTCAAATCATTAAAGTCTATTAACACATTTAAAAGACGGAACACTCAGGGCGCGAGCCCTACTCGCACTCGACTGGATTTTTAGTAATAGATACTTAAATCCAATGTCAACTGCTTTGCTGTGGTAATTGAATAAAGATATAAAGTATTCGTGAAAAATCCAATTAAATTTTTAATTAATTTTAAAATCACATTCCATAATGTGCCCGTCAATTTCAAAACGAGCCACGTTTGACACTTATTTAAGAGCCGACATATTGAATTTGGTGAAAGAAAATATTAGCGGCGTACATAAACTTTTTAATTATATAAATTGTACACCCTGAGATGAAGGGGCTATTCGTGCGCTCACACCCGGGAGGGTTATTCTCAGTCTGTCAAATTAGCCTTCTCGACCGTTAAAACCCGTTTTATCTGTCGAACTCCATACATTTTTAGGTCGAGCTTTAAAAATCTCGCTTCGATTGTTTCTCCCTAATCGCTCCCCAGGATCCTTATCTATAAATCCAAAAAAATATCAGCTGTAACAATATGATAGAACCATTGATGTATAAACAAAGGGAAAAAGTACTATTTAAATTTTGTATGGTAAATTGTTTCATCGAATTTGATCGCATACCAATAACATAAAAAGTTAGCTTGTGCATTTCCATTATGAACTTCAACTATCTACATCTCTTTGCATGGTGTATAAATGAGAAAATACAAAAGTAAATAGCCCTCAAACTCTAAATAAATCTACTTGAAATAATAACGATATTGCCCTACGACTTAATCCAACCTATTAATAACCCGAGCAACCAAAAACCCTTTATTTTTCGAGTTGCCAGATGAAGCCAGATAATTTGCTTACAATATAATCGAACAGATATTGCAGCCTTACGGACTTGAAGTAAAAAGCGAAGCATAGGAAGGTCCCTATTATATTCAAATTCGGATCGCGAACGGCAATTTATATGGGGTTTATTGACAGGGCGGACCGAGGCGGCATGCGCGCCCGGCGTGTGAAATTCTTCAAGAAACCAGCCAGAAGTTTCTGCTTAATTGAGCTGGGGATGATATCGTTACCTTCTTACAAGTGAAAGAGCTTTAAAACCTCTCGGATCGTTGATAACTCGGCCTATCATAAAGTTCCTACATGTTTTTAGCATTTTCTGTTCCAAGTTTGTCGATGTAACGCTATTGTTTTGTGGGACAGTATGAAGTTTCGAGGACTTCGGTTTACATTATTTCTCCTGAATGATTTCTCGCATAAAACGTACAAAATAAAGCCGAAGAAAGCTGTTATCAAGCGGTATTCATTACATGCTCGTAAATGTTAAGGGAAAGGTCCGTCGATGATGATATCTCAGAAACTTATTAAAGTTGCAAATCAAAGTTATCTGATAGCGCAATCCGATGGGCCTGCATAATCATCGTCATTACAGTCTCAACTGTTCATAAAATACAAAGACAGAATACCATTCATTAGTATTTTTTTAAATGTCAATAAAGTACTGGTCGGTTGGAGCCATCGGCGTCGAAACTCCTTCGTCAATAACTTTTTAAATTTGTTTTTTTTTTTCATGGCAATGGCGCACGAACGATCGGTTCGTCCCAAAGCCAGCCCAATGCTGGTTCGTTTCGCAAACCTCGGAGGAAAGTGGACACAATACGAAATTTCACAAGACAGATTACAGAGGGATGCATTAATAAGAAGGTATTTATACTGTGCTGTAAAAATAAAAGTCTGAATCGACCTCAGTTATTCAAGACGCGACCTGATCAAAATAAAATTTACTTTGAAAGTAATCTGAAACTTTAAATGTTTTAATCATATTACAATATGTAATATGTAATGCTTTACATTCTTCACAAAAATACGTATATTGGTAGGTACTGTTAATATCAAGAAGTATTACTTCGAAACTTTATTTTCTAGAAGTTTATCTTTTCAAAATCCTAGTGACCTAAAGGAAAATATGAATAATCGTGCAGCGTAAAGGTCCCGAGATGCGCCCGCGCAGATCCCGCGATAAGATCCCTATCTCGTCGGATATTGCTCGCTGTAATCATATGCTCACTTTTTTCTTCTCATTTCAGAGTTCCGTGGTACTAAGAGAAAAGCTCTGAAGAAGTTCTGACTTGGTAATGAAGCTTAAGTCATAAGCTGCGACAAACAACGAGCTTAAATATTGTTACAAACTTAGTAAATCAGAGTCAATTGGTTAGTGCTTGAAATAAAAAAAACATAGCTCAGCCTTGAATGCTTTTTATCTACTCCCATACTACATTTAGGTAATAAAAACTGTTTTATAAGTACCGATGTTATAATATAACACTTCTGCGCTGTCGGCGCCGACCCAATTTATTATAACACCGTTAAGATAAACAATGAGAGACTAAATATTAGTCTATAAAATATATTTGTTATCTTACTTTGGGCTAGGCAAAGGCATCTCCGCCATGCAGCTTCGAATGTTACTGACTGTTAAACAAATGAAATAAAAAAACCGTTTCTTTTTCATGAAATTATTACTTGAAAAGATTATCAATAATGTCAAACGAAGACGATTTGTGATTTGTATTGAGTTTTTAATCTCTGAAATAAAATATTTTATTTTATTTTTATATTTTTTATTTATTTATACAAATATTTATTCATTTATATAAACATACATTTTTGATGGTCTAAATATTAATTATTTATAGGCATTTATTTAAAATGCATAACATTACAGTTTAATGGTAATGAGTTATACAATTCGATATTATTATAAATATCTATTAGTATAAATAAATATGATTATAAATGTATTTTATTATAAAGTATTGTGTCCAAGTGAACACAATTAGCCATTAGGACACTCGTGCAGCCTATTACGAAACTAATTTTGTTAATTTTGTTCGTTGTCCCATGTTGCACAAAACACTAATACTATAATGATTTATTATTCAAGTTTGATTAGAATAGGGGAAGCCATTAAAAATCACATAATTAAATAGAACCCTTCACTTCAACAATGTTACGCGAACTTTTTGAGAGGGCGGGCGTAACGAAAAATAACGATGTATTTAAAAATACTTAATACAATCGCTGGGATGAGACCATAAGACCCTTTATTGTTTATAATTCACCATCGTATTTAAAAATCCGCCTATTCCAGAGGTATTTTATTACAACCAGTAGAAAATCGATGATCAAATATCATAAATATACGTCAGTCAGGGGTTTTGTATTAATGTTCCAAATCGAAATAACAAGTACTACAATTTTTTTTTATAAATTAAAGAAAAAAAAACTGTCTTCGAATTTACTTGAAGATTTTTATGAATTGATTCTAACTAATCTAAACATTGTTAGTTATGAGTGCATTACAAATTAGAGAAGATCTATCAGAAATTACGACTTAAAGTTCTTTAGGTCGTTCATTAGAAACAAATGCTTCAAAGCATCCATCTGAAAGCATCAAACCCTAGCCCGAGTTTGAAGTTCTGGTGGAATTAAATTTTTGATTTTGATCTAAATCACGAAGGAGGCTGACTGATAAAATTTTGCAAAATGCATTGCGCCTGTTTATTAGTCGAATTGATCCCGATATTAGAGCTTGAAAATCTTGCTCAAGCGTCCCAATAATTGGAAATGATAAAAATTATACCACGTAGTACAAAGTGGTTCATAAATTGCGTCGTTGTTTTCGTAAACAAATGCTTTCGCTTCAAATGGCCCGAAACTTCATGAGCATATGATTGTTTGGCCCGCAACTTCTCAAAGGTTACCCATACCTGCTCTACGTAATGTTTAGAGTGTCCAAAAGCGATGGATTTCACCAGAAATCTTATAATCTTGATCTGAAGCGTATGCTTGCGCTCTCACGCATACCGCCGCGTTTGTCGTTGTGCGAGAGAGCAAGAATGATGGACAGACACTGTATCGATGGCGCGTGCTAGACCTCCAGCACCTCTAGCATAGTAGACCATATCGAGCTTTGACAGCTGTCTGTCCCTCTTTAATAAGCGCTATCGAGCTCTATATGCTCCTTCATGGTAGAGATGCTGGTTTTGCCTAAAGCATGAATACTGAATACATAACCTTCAAAAGTCAGCTTGTAGACAGCACGAAATAAACGCGTGTTCTTTAAAAAGACGAGCAATAGCCTCTTTGGTGTCGAGCTCGTTGTGGCCAGTTCCGACAAACTGAAGATGCAGCGACCAGACAACATGATACACAATAGATATTTCTTAGACAGAGATGTAAGACTTGGCAGAATTACCTGTTTTTATAAACGCCCAATCTTCCTAAAACTGTCAAACTTATCGTAAATAATGCTATGTTTGTTTTAACGCTTTGCTTGACACACTATGTAAATTAATAATACATCCATCGATCCATCAGCCTGTTTCGTCCAGTCCTCCTGGAAGAAATGCCCATACTCATACACGTTGGGCAGGCGGGGTGGTGAGCGCGGTGCCGAAACCCTTGCATCCTTGAAAGGCCGCTGCCCGTCACCAGTCTGTTTTATATAAGGCCCGGCAATTGGGGATGGATATACCGCCATCCATCGGTCCCAGGCAATGGTGGGCCGCCTGGTTTTGCCTGAGAGCTGTTCTCTTACTCTCCCCCGAATAACTTCGGGAGGATTTGCGAGTAAGATGGTGGTACCTCCACAGTCGAGCCCGGTATCAGCTCTACCACCTTAAAATGTATAATAATAATTAAAAAAAACTAAAGATTGGGATATTATGTTTTTCTATTGTTCCTGGGGTTTCAGACTTTTTGTACTTATATACAATCAGTTTTATGAGACAAATGACTAGACAAGAAGAACTGTTAGTTTGCGAGTAGCAAGAAAAGCAGTATTTTAAAAATATTTTTTCTGCTATATTCTCATGTGTTAAATTGTATTCATATCTAAGACAATGTGATACTAAACTCGTATCCCGCTGGTATTACTTTTGTTTATTGTTGGCACACTGTGACCTTATACCCTTCACTACTAGTGTTGCTCCACGAATGTCGTGTCATTTTGTAGTGATTTTATTTTGTTAGATATTGTTCGAAGCGAACCACGCAGCGTACAGTGGAAAATCTGTATAAGAAGTTTAACTGTTTCTTCACTAGCCAAACCGATTCGGATTCAGTATAAAATGTTTTTTTTTATATGAATCCATTGACCCCTCAAAACAACTAGATACACAGTCTCGAAGAAAAGTTCGTCAGAAAACGTCCGAACGTGCGACGACGTGCATAATAGCAAAAATGCTTCAACCAAATTAAGACATTATATCGTTAATATAAGATGCAATGTCAGTTGTACGCAATCGTCATTCGATTTTTTCACGCCATAGCGGTGACAAAATGCATCGCGGACACTTTTTGAGCGAGATTGTGAGTCTTGTTGTTTATGAGACTAAAACTCATAAAAACAAAATAATTTTACCCAAATAAACTTGGCAATGTATGGTTTTCTTTTCAAAAACGAACGAATTACCTTATCCACTAAAAGAACCACTATTACTTTCTCTGCTAAAAGAACATCGTGCGGGTCTGACCAAGAATGCCGTGACGTATTGTGGAATTTCCGCACGACGTGATTTTAAACACGGCAAAACTTTTATATAATTTTGAACAGTACCAGTCTTGTTACGACTTTGAATATTAGATCTTAAAAAAAACAATTAAAACAGTACAAAAATGTACGGGAACCGGTAAAAAATCTCTTGAAATATTGTGAACTAGGGGTTGGACACTCGTAATTTGCCGTGTTTTTATTTCTATTTTACCCATTTTATCAAGAAATAATCATTTTTTAATAGTGATCAGTTTATTAGATACTTTATCGTTCTATGTAAAAACACGTGTTTTGAAGTAATGCCCTGATGATAAACAAGTCAGCAGTCGGAGGACTCGGTAATTTCCTGCGAACAACGTTTGAGGATTCCGCCCGCCTGGCCACCTGCAAGCGGACATTACTAAATAGTACGAGAACGTAATTCCAGAAACAAAACTACATGGCTGAAACATTATTAAAACATGTTTTTCTAGTCCGCATACATATTTTGAGTAGTCTCGTAGAGTGGATCGATCCCGAGAGGTCCCGACTAGACCCGAGCGCGAGTCGTCGCGCGAATTACGAGCATCGCGTCGCCCCACGGCGCGCACGCGCACCGATTTACGCGCTCCCCTAGAGATGTAGCAGTGGATATATCGATATCGGAGAGGAGACTAGAAATATCTGCAATTTATATGAATACTAGCTTTTGCCCGCGGCTACGCCCGCGTGTTATTCAGTTTAACGACATGTTTTTTTCCGGGATAAGAAGTAACCTATGTGTTAAGTTGGGGTATAAGCTATATCCATTCTAAATTGCATCCAAATCCGTCCAGCCATTTCAGAGTGAAAGAGTAACAAACATACACACACACAAACTTTCGCATTTATAATATTAGTGTAAAGTGTGATGAGTTAACATAGCCTTGTCTTATTTCTCCACAAACGATTAAGACCGCGCTAATTAGACACCTGATGTATGAAATAACAAAGCCTTGTCTTATTTTACCACAAACGTATTGTCCGCGCTAATTAGACACCTGGTTTTTCAATGATATTGATCTATCCTACAGGAACCATGCATTTTTCCGGGATAAAAAGTAGCCTATATGTCAAGTTAGGCTATAAGCTATATCCATTCTAAATTTCATCCAAATCCGTTCAGCCGTTTCAGCGTGAAAGAGTAACAAACATACACACACACACACACACACACACGCACAAACTTTCGCATTTATAAAATTAGTAGGATAGGATTAAAATTACTAATTAAACAAAAATTATTATTAAAGATCGGGTTTTACACTCACATCCGTGTATTATTGTTTACTAGTTAAGATCGTAAGTTAAGTTTGTTTGTTGTTAAAGATTATTGTTATTTCTTGACTTGGATTGGGAGTGAACGGTAATTCTCTCTTTCTAAGATAACATTTTATGGCGAAATATATTTTTTAGCATAAAATACACTTAGGTATGACATAAGCCAACAAAGAGTATTTAATTTATGTAATGTCATATAGGAACACGAACACCAACATCTTTCCAAGATCTGCGTTTCGATAAGAGTCGTTGTACTTGAACCGCATCAGGTAGTGGCAAGATGACAAGCGATACATGAATACTTCACCAATAGTTTCTTGTTTATATGTTTTTACCAATAATATTATGTTTGACCGCGTGTTTCTCATTTCATCTATCACTTGTCATTCTCTGGATTTGTAATAATTTGTAATATAAGAAATAATGATAACCCCCAAAATCCAACTTTTACAATAACAATAGCCTATTTTTTGTGATATTATAGTAGCTCCAAAATAATAGGATTTTCCAAGCCATGGTTACGAATACGAAAAATCTCGAAATTATCGTAATCCCTACTGTGGAAAATCCTTTTATTTTAAATCTAGAATATCATAAAATATAAGTTTGTATGTATATTAAACTGTTTGTATTAAACTTTCAAACATCCCCTTTAGCTAAAAGTTGTTTTTTGGGCGATTAATTATTTCTTATGATTTGGTTACAATATATTACATATCCGGAGAAAAGATGCTTAGATCAGAGTTTCAAGTGAAAAATCAAATATTTGCGCTATTAGGCCTTCAGGGACCATACTCAATTACTCATAGGCTTAGCTTTTTGTTCATTTCTTCGTCGGAAAACCACAGGGGACAAGACTATAATATCTGTCGATACCTCATTACATCGCGGCATCGACAGATCGAAACGACCCTAGCACCGCCAGAGGCGACCACGCGCGTTATCGATACTAGTGAAAAATCCACCGTGACCCGGACAATAACGTAATTATTCTCGGTTATATCGGGACTGCTTGACGGCGGATTAGCGTTATGTGCCCAGGGTTCACGAGGTGCCATGCTAGTACTCGGTTAGGACTGTGGGACTGTATTTTTATCAGGTTCATACCCCGCCAGTGAATTGAGTGAATCCTGCTAGAATTGACGTTACGGTGACGGAAATTACTGTCAGGTAAACCTCCATGGCCTAAAAGCTTAACTCCTATCGCGTTGGAACGTAAAATACGATAGTTCACACTCGGTATCACCTCTGTCACCTTCGAGAGGATACCGGGTGTAAAAGCAAAGGCAAGAATCATTTAAGTGTGTGTTAGTATGATCGGTAAAGATGTTATTTTAAATTCTGGGATCTCTAAATAAAGTACCAGTACCTCATAATAAGACGAGTGTCTTTACTCAAAATACAGTAATCGCGTGAACACCCTCACTGGTCGCTGGCCACTCGGATAAGAGGTGCGGGTTGCGGGGTGCAATTAGGTGTTGTGGGGAGTCCGGTGAGCTGCGTAGCCATAGCTTAGAAAAATTATGGAATTTGTGGTGAAAATTCAAGGTATATATTTTTTTCTCGTAATGACATCAGAATCGTGTATATTTTCTTACCCTAAAGGGATTCTTGACTTTGCATTTACACCCTGTATAAGGTCCTACAATTAAAAGTGAAAAAAATTCAACAGTTTAAGAGTATCCCTAATAGATAGAGCACATTCCACCGAAAAATTTTGTTTTTGCAAGTAATTTTTTTTTCACCTTTCTATATAAATTTAGTCTGTAGATTCAGCCACTTTGTACTGGAAAGTGAAAAAAAAATTGAGCAAAAAATTTTTTCTTGTGGAATTTGATCAGTTGACGATACGTGATCCACCCTAGAAATATTTTCACTTATTGTAGGACCTTGTATATTTCGTGAGGATATTTTTATGTTCCATAAACTTAGTTTTGGGGATTCGCGATTCAAAAACGACGGTGAATTCTTGGCAAGTAGAAAAACCTAAAAAACCAATCTAATCAGATGTCAAAAAGATTTGTGTTAGAGAAAGCAAAAGAGATGGGGAACATACGAACAGAAATATTATCTTGCTGTACATGAGAGCCTGGTACATACATTACTTGAACGAAATTGTCACATACTATAACTTTCCTTTTTAACAAATTAGTTTTGTTTAATATTAATGCTAATGAATGATGTTGCGACACGGCTCACCACCGATCGCGCTGGGACATAACAATTATCGGTGAAATGTGGGTGTACGAGTGTGGACTGTTACATGCATTTCACACTTTATACTTAAGGCGCATAGGTATGCCACCGTTTCAGTAAAAAATTTGTACATCCTTTTCTCAGTTGTTTTTCGTTACAGACCAAAGTATAAGACCTCTACCATCTGGTATAATACTGATATTTTAAAAGACACCATTTTGCCAAAATATTTATTGTTCACTTCCATAAAAGGTGAAATTAATGTATGCAGCCAAATTAATACTGAACACTCGGTACGTACACGGTATCAAGGTTCGATTACCCTTTTTGTAAAATTAGTAAAAAAAAAGTTGTGTCACAGTCAAACGCAAGCCCAGCTTTAAATTCGAACACTAAAATTATGGGAGCTAAACATTTTAATGGGCGAAATTTTCGAAATTCTTGATGCTGATTACTTACAAAGCTTTTAGTATGAATTTGGTTTCATACATTTATGTCAGCTTATATTCTCGTTTCGTTAAAATTTAATTTAGTTCTTATTTATTTTATTAGGGATCTTCCACAACTGAATGTTTACTAGACATGAAAGAATTTCTTCTTTTCTTTTCAGTTAAAATTTCGCAATTCCAAAATTAGGCCAAGTCAGATCGGAAATAGCATCTTAAATTCCGGGAGCAATTATGCAGAAATTAATTACTAATTAAAAGGAGTTTTTATTTCACCGATTCGACACTTTGTATATAAATAAGAATAAATTAACGAATACAATAAAAAACACATAAACAAACCAGTTGAAAGCGAGCCGAAATCTGTTTTTTTTTACAAAAAGTGCCGTTTTCTTACGACTTCGATTAACGTTACGTTTAATTAAAGAAACTGCACCAAAATGCGGCGAAAACTAAAGGTTTAATCATTATTATTAAATAAGAAAGTCACAACAACTTGCTCGGTAAAATTGTTTTGCTTATAGCTATCGTATTGAATGCGATTCGTCACGATTGGCTTTGCCAAACTGTATGATCTATTGGCCTAGTGCGAATCGGAATCGCACACAAAGGGTTCCTAACCATCACACAATACTGGTACGGAACCCTAAAATATACATATCAACAATATAGGTGCAATAGCAACATTAAGGCGACAAAAAATAAGACGCCAAAATGGTAAAACTCTGAGTACGGAACCCCAACTTTATTAATTGTTTTACTTTAGACTATGTCCAATAATGTGACCAAATTTGGAAATTGTATGTATTACCGTCTTTAAGATAGAGATAAAACAAAAAAAGTAAAAAAAAAAATTTCGAGGTTCATTGTATGTAGACCCACATTAGATTTTTTTTCATTTTTATTATTTGTCGTGGTAGTGGCCATAGTTATGCGTATTATGTGAAAATTTCAACTGTCTACCTATTACGGCTGAAGCTGTAGAACCCCGTGACAGACGGACAGGTTTAGTAGTAGGATCTCGTTTGGCACCCTTCGGGTACGGAACCTTGTCCATTCGATTTACCGAACAATGGTGTAGTCTAGCAGGTGCTACAAAACAAAATAAATCAACAGTTGCATAGAAAAGCTAAGAAAGCCAAATGAAAATAAAACTAATAACCATAGAGAACCGTAACGATATATAGATCATTGCGTCCCGTCGCGCAACGGTCCCACGCTGTCGCGCGACAAAAAGTCGCCTCATTAGGATGCTACTGGCGACACGAGCCTTCTATCCGTACCAATACACCTGTGCACTTTTACCGTTCAACTTTATACTCAAATGCCTTAAAATACAAGTCAGGTTAAGCCACAACGGTAAGGTTGGAGAGGTATTGTGTTTCGAGCACAATTGCGCGCTTTTTGACCGCAAGCAGCCGGTACAGAGAATTCGAATTTGGAATTTATTTTCGTTTTCAGGTTTTTTAGGAGTGTATGGTTTATTAAATATTTTCACTTTGGGCAAATTTTGAGTCTAGAAAACCCTGTCGGTAAACCCACGGATAATACAGTTCTCATCAAGAAAATCGAAACACCACCAAGACTTTCTTTCTGGCGACAAATAACCAAAAAAGAATTATTTCATATCTAAAAAAAAAAACAATTTGGAACTTAGTATTAGGAATTCGAAACCTTGTATGTAATGGTACTACCTACTGTTGTACGACATTTCAATTTTATAATACAATATTTTTTCTAATAATCCATTAAAGCATAAACTTGAGAAGTGTTGATTTTTTTGATGAGAAATAATAAAATAAAATTTGATGTATAATTATTATTTTACCATCGACAATATTCTACAGGTGGAAAAAGAATAAATATCAACTTATTACTTACTAGATTTAGTCTTGGAGTAGTCTTATCGAATCTGTTAATACTTTTCGGATCAATGATTTTTTATTGCGTGACTTGACTTTTTGGTTCTCATGAAAATTATTGTATGTGTCTACATCCCTAGGGCACTGCCCGTCTTCAGGGAACCCACTATAGCCTATATCTAAGTGAAGAGACTAACCATCACGACAGTGAAAGAATTTTCCAAATAGGTTCAGTAGTTCTTAAAGACTATAAAAGACTTAAAGACTTAAAGACTTTGTCCAAGTTAAGAGTTTAACCATTACAACAATAAAAGAATTTGCAAAATGGGTTCAGTAGTTCTTAAAGACTATGTCCAAACTATACCCTTTGTCCAAGTTAAGAGTTTAACCATTACAACAATAAAAGAATTTGCAAAATGGGTTCAGCCCCCTGATTCTGTATCGTAAAATCAGTTGCCAAGCCGAGTGCCTATCGTCGGAAACATACACATCCGCTTATCTAAGGATACGTACGCACTTGAAATGACGTCACAATTCGTAAATAGTTCAATACCCATTGAAGGTTCTTTTGGATGTTCACTTTGATCTTTGAGCAAAGAACTTCCAAAATAAGTTCGATAGTTTCGGGAATATAATTATTATTTTATTTATACTAGGTGAAATTAAATCAACCGACCAAATTCATACTGGAGACTCGGTTAGTCATCGGGAACAAGGTGAAATAAACATCCAGGTGAAATAAACAAAAAAAAATGTCTTGCCCAATAGTGCCTGCACTAGGTATTGTACTTAAACTGGTCCAACCAGTAAGAGAGCAAAAAAATTTTTTTTTTTCGAAATTGGCCAAAATGTTTACTGAACCTAGTTCTTGATCACTAACCGAGATTCCAGTATGAATTTGGTTGGTTGATTTAATTTCATCCTATATATAAGGTGACTTTTATTTATGCAGCCAAACTTATACTGTAGGCTTGGTAAGTGATCAGTAACACGGATCAATAACACTTTTTGTTAATTTCGCAAATAAAATCATGACGTCCCATAGTAATTGACGCGGGGCTAAGCTGGCGTTTGTAAGGACGAAAAGATTAATTCACAAAAAGGGTCATCGAACCTTGTTACTGAGCATTTACCGAGTCTTCAGTAAGAGTTTGGCTGCATAAAGTAAAGTCACCATATATTTAATGTTATCTTCAAGTATATCCTACTAAAATATTATGAACAGTGTCAAATTGTTTAAACATTCTGAAACATTTCCAAACCTTTCATGCTCAATAAAGAAAGTTTAATAATTTTCTCTCCTTTTCAAGTTCATATATATTAAGAACGGAAACTCATAGCCACATTGAGAGAGATCTATAACAGTTCCTCTCGATCGATCTTCCAACAGATCCGTAGATCCGTGAGTTGCGTGTCAGTGGCGCACGCGCACCTCCGGTCTCACTCCGGTTCGTGATCAGTGTTGTCAACATCACCACTTTAACTATCATTGATTTTGGTATTTTTTTAACTTGAAAAGATTACCAAAGACTTGTCTCGAAGGACTAAAATGAACCTACCCACAACACTAAAGTGGCCTCTCTTTTTAAGACATTACTGATCTGAACCGAAATCGTACATTTCGTCTACGGGTGTGTGATACACACACGCTACAGCAAAATTTTATTTTGGGAGTTGCAACAAATTAAGGTTGTATCACCAAAATAACCGAGACATGACGAGATTGGTGCAGGACTGTAAGGGGCGGCGTAAAAAGAGACAATGACTAGAAATGGGCTGACATTACGATATTTTAGTAAATCGGGAATGTTTCAGAAGCCACAGCTGGCAGCACTGCTCCGTGCATCTCTAATGGTGTTCAGACGATGGGGCGCCAGGGTTCTGGGAAGTGATGTGGGCTGGACACTGGACATCCGGCTTCTACTCTTAAGGAACTTGCGGCGGAAACTATGAACTATAATGTTTTTGTTGGAGCGCTCGTCGTGGAAGACCTTGCCTTCTTCGGTTTGGAATGCCGGTACTTTCTACATAACTGTCTATCCAGTCTGAGTTCTGACACATTTGTGATATCGAATTCAGACTCCTTGGTTAAGTATTATGACTGTACGTGTTGTTAAGACACTTGTTGAAGAACGTTATAATGTTTTTACAAAATGTCTATTCGACTCCGGCTCTTAACGACACTGTATGCAAAGCTTTTGTTTCTGAAACGTTTTCTTTTCCTCATTACTCTTTAAAATTTAAATGGTGATGATCAAAAAGGGGTGATAAAATTCCAAGTCAAAAATAAATTTAAACCGGAACGACCTTTGACAAAGTACCTACTTACATTTGTTTATCACAAAAAACATCGAAACATTTGTAAAACATATCTGCCTGTCCCAAAGGAAACCAGCGTGATTATCGGCACGTGGTGTAACTTCAAAATAAAATAAAATATGGAACCTGAAAAAAGATTTGAAACCGTATGTTTAAAAATAAGAACTTCGTTTAAATTAAACCATCACGGTACTGACAATCTAGATGCTTTACCAATTTATAATTATTACCCTTATGCGTGTAGAAATTATACGAAATTAGCAATTCAGTCTGTTAAATGAAGCTCTAATGAGCCCGCTGCTTTTTGTGATTCTTTACTTTGCAACATTGGTCACCGAGCCAGACAAACTGGTTCAACGAAACCGATTCACTGATTCTATCAGAAACCTGCGATTCTTACCGAAAATACCAAAAGGATTCATTCCTAACATTGTTCATGTGGACAATGTCCAAAACATTAATATGTAATCTACTGCCAAAGTTCCAATCGAAATCTGAGCTATTAAAATGTTAAACGGCTGCAGCGGCGTGACCAGAAGAAAGTAATATCACAGAGGAATATTCATGATAAGTGTGCGTTTCTTAAAGAATTTCAACGATGAAATTTGTCGTATTCACGGTAAAAAGTGGACACGAAGCTAACATCGGCGGCGGTCATGGGAAAATGTCCAAGTGTACATTTCCTCGAACGTCCATCGACGCAGGCGCAGCGCTAAAAGTTTTAATTAGCGAGATCAAATGCCAATAATTTCAAATGTCCACTTTAATGTGAGAAAACCGAGGACGGACAGACGGACAGCGCTTCCACGTACGGTCAAAGAGGAGCTGGGGGAGATGGGATATCTCTTTCGGCACGACAACAATTTACATACCAGGTGTAAATGGATACGTTTACGTGTCTTTAAACAAACCACAACATCCAATGATCATACTAGACAACATTTCTAAAAAACGTACTTGTGGAACCAAAAAAAATTTCACGTTTTTAGGGTCACGTACGCGAGGGTGCCAAACGGGACCCATCACTAAGTTCCCGTTGTTTGTCTGTCGGTTCGTCTGTTGTAGGGGTGTCGACAGCTTCAGCCGTAATGGGGGGCAAATTTTCACAGAATACGTGTAACTGTGACCTCTATTACGGAAAACAATAAAAAAAAAATTTGAGACGCGAACCTGAATAACATTTTTAAGCCTCCGTACCCGAAGTGCAATACGGAGCTATATTAGTGTTGCTAAATAAATTAAACTAAATTAATTAATTTTTGTAGCCCAACCTTAATATTTTTTGTATGTATTTCCCTTATTAGTACCTATATATTCATATTATTTTTTTCTTCTGAAGATATTTATTGTAAAAATTAACTTTGACTTGTAGAAAGTATACTTAATGTATCTATTTTACAAAATAAATATTTTGATTTTGATTTGCTATGCTGTCTGTCCGTCTGAGTATATCACGGGGTCTCTAGCTTGCTAGGAATGAGTTACAGACTTGAAATTCGAACATGTTATGGTTCTGTAGAATTTTGACCCAAAACCGAATATAAAATTTTATTTAAAATAAAGTTAAATTATTTTTAGGGAGAGTATCTTTGTTTAGAAGTCATTGAGGAGAGCACAATTTATTTTTTATATTTTGTTATCTCACAAAGTAAAGAAACGTGGGGCCTTTAAAGATGGTCAGTTTTAGACCATTTTTGTTACGGGGTCTATCTCTAAAACATCTGAGAGAGCATCGATCAGTACCTAAAGCCTCACCCCCGCAGCACCGCCCCTCTGGCGCCACATCTATGCCGCGATGCGCGCGTCCCTTGCATTCCGTCGCGTGCAACTTTTTGCAGCGCTCGCGCAGCGCCGTGGCGATGAGTCAAACCTCGACGGTTATTTATACGAGCCGCAGCAGCGTTCCGACTACCATTAATTTTGTGACAGGTAGCGTAAAGCGCTTTAGTCATATGATAGATAGAGATCTTTGGTAGCGAAACTGATTATTGAGTGAGGTGAAAGTTAATTAACCGGTCAAATTTATGCGGCTACCTTAAATTATCGCTGCATCTCTATAATGTATGTTCGCTTATAATGAGAACTACTAAACATACTTGGATGTGGTTTTCATGCCTAAACAAAATAGTTGTGTATATTTTGATGCACCAAGTCGGAGAAAACGAGAGTGAAAAATAACTGATAATAATATATGATATTTTTATTTTAAATTATAGAAGTTTAAAAACCTATTCATGTATACCTTCAATGCATGTAAGTCCACTATGCGTGTATATCCCCTACTGGTGTATAGCCACTATACATGTATTACCCTCTATGCGTATATAACCCCGATGCATGTATTACCCCCAGTGTTTGTATACCCAGTATGCGCATATGGTTAACCCCCTATGCGTGTATACCATTTACACGTATAAAACCCCCGATGCTTGTATTTCTAAGGCATGTATATATTCGATGTGTGTATTACCCCTTATGCGTATATACCCACTATGAGTACATTACCCCCCGTCCGTGTATAAGTCACCATCGTCGCATTCTGATTATTATTATTAAAATGCCTAGTTTTGTTTTTGGAGTTGAAATAAGCAATGCACAATTAAAGGTGCTCCAATATGCAGCAGTCGTTCAATAAATAAAGGACAATATAATAGTTAAGAAATATAAATAAAACTCATGATAACGTATACGTAAGTTAAATAACAATGAATAATCAGATTATCGTTGTGCACAAGTAATCGCGGTCGTGCAATAGTTTTTGTTATTGTATGTTCTGTTTTTTTTTTGGGTTTCTTCTTTTTGTTATTCTCCTGCAAGGTAAGTAATGACTCTGTACGGGGTATGGATAGCATAAAAATAGGCTAATAATTGCAATGGAATTTTTACAAAGAGTGCAAATAGGTTTAGTTGCCAATACGATGGTTTTTGTAAGAGCAGGTTAATGTTTACAATGGAATAGAAATATTAATTTTGCGTTTACTTTCTAATGAAGCAATTATAAGATGCTTGGTTGTGGTATTTAACTTGAAGTATAGCAAATGATAACACGTCAGAATACAAGAGCTTTTTTCCGGTTTACGTTTTTTTTTAAATTATAAGTAAGTATTCTCATTACTGTCTTTGTAATTACCGACGCGTGTCTTGTGTCGTTAAAGTCGTTTTAAGAAACCGCATTTCTGCCGTAAAACAGCAACTTTATTTTTGAAATACTTAACATTTTGAACTGTATGCAAGAGTTTTAATAAGTTTTATGGTGACAGAAGAACGGCACTTAAATTTTGCTAATTTCATGTAAACTCTGTAAAGATAAGAATCACGGTTATTCATCAAGGTAATATTTTCTTTGAAATTTCTTAAGCACAAAAAAGTGTATCAGTAAAGTGCTATGAAACTGAATATTCCACTGATAAAGAAATACTCAGGAAATTTTGTCTCATGACAATAATAATATTTATTTTTCGTAAAAAACGTCACAGGCAATATTTTAAAATTTTAATTATTAATAGTTTCAAAAAACAAATATACCTATAAATAGATATAAGAAATGATTTTATAAAAAGTATGATAGAAATAAGTTTCTTTATTGGCGGTTTATCAATCGCATGGAGCTACAAATTAACATTATATTTATATCATTGCTAAAGATAAAGATCCGTTTATTGCGGTTTAAATAAGAAAGCAGAAGAAAAGTAAATATAATAAGCTCTCTATAAGGAGATCTGTAACTGTAAAGAGATCTTGAGCGAGCGGTCCCGGGTTCGAATCGCGGTTTAGAGCTCCTCACATTCAGATTTACTTTTCTTCTGCTTTTCTTAATATAATAATAATGATTTTATACTTTCTAAAATACTTGTAGTTTGTTTTGCTACTTTTGCTGACTATGTAAATTAATTTATACGAATTTAACGTGAGTTCGTTTTGTCGTTTGCGTTGAAAGCCAGCAGCGACCCGCCCCGCCCGCGTGATCATATCGCCCTTAAGGCGAATACATACCCCAAATTAGCAGCTGGATGTGTGTCGGTATAAATGTCGGCGGAACAACATTGAAATAACGTTCATATCAGCGCGTATTGCAAACTGGCTGTTACGACAATCGCTGCGTCTCTGGATAGCGCTAAACAGAAAAAAAGTTATCTGGGGGCACGGCGGCAGTGCCCCCGCCAAGTCGAGCTAAAAAGCGGCACGCCGTACTATCCTTTTCTCGAAGCAGTCCAGCCATTTTCGACTCCATATAACTTCGTTGTGGATAAAACTAGAAGCCTGAATTTTCAGTAAATAAGCAGGCATTGTATAAACACTGTGTATTTCAAATTTCATTCAATTTGAACCAGTAGTTTAAGAATTATAACTAGTCAAAGTTTCTCAATTTTGTCACTCACTCACTGACTGACTGACTGACCGATCATCAAAACTCTAAGGCACTTCAAGCAGACATAGAAGCTTCAAATTAGGAATACAATTAGTGTTTAGTGTATAAATCAAGGAAAAACTAAATAACTTTGCATTTTCGGTCAAGTTCTCTAGATACACCAACTGCATAAATAACTTTGCAGCCGTCAGACCAAACTCTCCTTCTACTCGCATTCCTTTAATTTAATCTGCAACTTTTGTTCCAACAAAACTTTCGGTAAGCTTCCCCTTAAAAGAATCAAAATCGTAATCTCTCGGTCGGTTATCTGAACACAAACTGATGCTAAGGTTCCTCATCTGAATATTAAACGGAGGATTCCGTAGCGATTGTTCTGTTGTTGTATGTATGTGTGTACGTACATGCATCGGAGGTCGCTGCTACTTGTTCACCGGTACAATGTACGAACATCTTCGAACACGCGTATTATATGGACTAAATCTATAACAATAATATATAAACTTAGCAAAAATAGTAAATAGGCATCAGTAGAGATATGCATACATACATACGTCTCAACTGACGCCGGGCCCGGTAGGGCCCGAAATATAGCTTGAGCTATTTTTTCCTTTTTTCCTATTTATTATTTTTGCTACGTTTATAAAATACAAATAAAACCTTTTTAAAAGTGCATATTTTATTTAATAGTAATAATATACATATTTTAAAATATAAACTGTAAAAGGAAATAAATTATTCTACAACTCTTTTGTGACGATGTATCTGTGAAACGAACGACTGAGGACCTAGATAGGTAAATTTGATGTAAAAGGGGCCCCAACTATAATTTTTTCTAATTTACATACTTTGAATACAGTAAATCTTGAAAACCATTAGTCTTACCGTAATTATGTAAACAAACAAAATTGTGGGAAATTTACTAAGCTTTAGTTTCATTCTACAAAGTTCTGAGTGAAAAACTAAAAATGGGCCCTTTAACATCCCCCACACCGCAGCAGGGGGGATAATCGAAAGGATTCTATTGAGGTTTTCCTGGTGACCTACCCCTAAACAATCATGAAGCTTTTGGAACTACATAGTTTAGTGTCGCTGAGTTTTTCATTTAATTTGGATTATTAGGCGGTCGTCGTCCGACGATCAAACTGAACGTGGTTTCAATGTATACAATGGTAAGTCACGGTAGGCAGGACACAACTCGTAAGTTAAACAGCTTAGTTTTCGAACATAATCCTTGTATTTGACTCAGTTTCCTATATATTTGGTAATTTCGACGTGACGACGAAACCTTAACGGCCGTTTGCGGATACATATACAGAGCAGCGTCGCGTAGTCTAGGCTTGTACATTTTTCGTCGATGACTTCGCGAAGCTAACTTAGACGATAGTCACTTGGTTTGGCAACTGAGTTTACGATACAGAATCAGGGGGCTACTGCGACTATTTAAAGGTTGACAAGCAGTATTTAAACGTAGCCTGTCACAAATGAATGTTTGGCTCGCTGCTTTCAAGAAAACTCAATTTTATCTTCAATCGATTCCAATACAGACAGAACTAAAAAGTTTAATATTATAAAGTGTCTTTAAACTCGGTTCAGATTTATACCTCCGTTCAGCTTAAGCCGCGTGTGTTTATTTTGGTGAAATGCTCTAAACTCTGTTTAGTGCATAACTGAGTTTAGCTTGAACTGATCGAGTGTAGTTAGAGTGGTGAAATCAACCCTTAGAGGAATACAGCAAAACACAACTCCATGAAAGAGTGTAAAGCAGACCTCGCGCTATAAAATAAAATAGAGGAAGCCTATCAATCGCAAGGAGTAGTAAAAGGGAGTATAAAACAGAATCGATATACTTAGCCTCCAAGATGGCCCTTGTCGGCTTAGAATCTAAACTCGTGTACAAAGTTAGGGACAAAATTGCCTATTTCTTGTTCGTGTTTAAAGTTTTATGTAAAAGATCGTAACGTGGTAGCACGTTCCAACCTCGCCTTCTGTGGTCGGCCAGTGACCCTATTTAAAAAATAGGAAAGTAACAAATACCCTAAGACATGAAAGTATGTATTGTTCTTGGACAAAATTTACAAGAACATTGAAAAAAAAATCATCAAAATCTAAATATTATTATTAGACTGCATTACAAACCAGAAAAGGTAAATTAGAAACAAATGTAAAGACAAGAATTTGAAAAAATACCTCGGGCCAATATTCAAACCTGCGACTTTTCTGGTTTGTAATGCACTCTAATAATAATATTTAAAGTATTCCAAGGCGATGGATTTCGCAATAAAAACATAATCATCAAAATCGTTATTATCATCCTAAAGAATAAAACAGTTTAGGCGAATGCGTTAAAGTATTTACGAATTTTAAGGTCCGTATCAACATATTTCCAAAGGAACTCTGTCTGCTTTTATCGTAGCTTCTTAATTTAACTTGTCATCAATAACCTTCTTTATAACCTGCAAATCATGCAATGTATTTATCTGAATGGCTCTTGAATAAAAGATATCAGTTTCTGAACGTCTAAATTTTCGACCATTTTACACATTACTGTACCCGTAACATACACATCACTGCAGACGTAGCATACACATCACTGCAGACGTAGCATATACATTGCTGCAGACGTAGCATACACATCACTGCAGACGTAGCATACACATCACTGCAGACGTAGCATATACATCACTGCAGACGTAGCATACACATCACTGCAGACGTAGCATACACATCACTGCAGACGTAGCATAAACATACAAAAACATATCGTCAAGAGACATATCACGTGAAATAAATTCCGAAAACTCTTTGATACATGCTCGCTCGCCCATAGGATGCATACTCAACCATAGATTTCGAATTGGTCAGATTGAGTCTTATCGCCTCAGCTTCCGCTGTTTTTACAGAAAATGTTTTACATTAAAAAATCATTTCATCACGACATGAATGCCCGAGAGGTAGTTGGAGGTGTTCCCAAGTGTGACTGTAAGTACAAATATTGTTTTTTTTTATGGTCAATCCATCCATCCATCCATCAACCTGTATCGTCCACTGCTGGACATAGGCCTTTCCAGGATTTCGCCACTCTTGGCGGTTCTCCTGGGAGAAATGCCCATACTCACGCTGGGCAGGCGGGTTGGTGAGCGCGGTGCCGAAACCCTTGCACCAGTGACGCCGCTGCCCGTCACAAGTCTGTTTTATATAAGGCCCGGCAATTGGGGATGGATATACCGCCATCCATCGGTCCCAGGCAATGGTGGGCCGCCTGGTTTTGCCTGAGAGCTGTTCTCTAACTCTCCCCCGAATAACTTCGGGAGGATTTCCGAGTAAGATGGTGGCCCGGCATCAGCTTTACCACCTACAGTACCTTTTTTATGGTATTCTAATGTTTGTTAAAGATTATAATATAATTGACTTGTCACAATTAAATTCACTTGTACTTGTTTCACTGCTTTTTAATTTTTTTAAGGTTTACACGTTAATCCCGACCGGTTTCGGTTAATACACCATTCTCAAGGGATACAGAAATTCAGGAAATTAAACAAACATTACGACGAGCCGTTAAAAATGTACACAATGATTATGTCGAAACGAAAATATAAATAAAAAAAATTATATCAGACGAGCCATTCAGGAAATTAAACAAACATTACGACGAGCCGTTAAAAATGTACACAATGATTATGTCGAAACGAAAATATAAATAAAAAAAATTATATCAGACGAGCCATTCAGGAAATTAAACAAACATTACGACGAGCCGTTAAAAATGTACACAATGATTATGTCGAAACGAAAATATAAATAAAAAAAATTATATCAGACGAGCCATTCAGGAAATTAAACAAACATTACGACGAGCCGTTAAAAATGTACACAATGATTATGTCGAAACGAAAATATAAATAAAAAAAATTATATCAGACGAGCCATTCAGGAAATTAAACAAACATTACGACGAGCCGTTAAAAATGTACACAATGATTATGTCGAAACGAAAATATAAATAAAAAAAATTATATCAGACGAGCCATTCAGGAAATTAAACAAACATTACGACGAGCCGTTAAAAATGTACACAATGATTATGTCGAAACGAAAATATAAATAAAAAAAATTATATCAGACGAGCCATTCAGGAAATTAAACAAACATTACGACGAGCCGTTAAAAATGTACACAATGATTATGTCGAAACGAAAATATAAATAAAAAAAATTATATCAGACGAGCCATTCAGGAAATTAAACAAACATTAGCTAATGTTAGTTTAATTTCCTGAATTTCTGTATCCCTTGAGAATGGTGTATTAACCGAAACCGGTCGGGATTAACGTGTAAACCTTAAAATTAAAAGCAGTGAAACAAGTTCAAGTGAATTTAATTGTGATGTTTTCCAAGTTTCACCAAGTGCCGACAATCGCAAGTATAAATTATAATTGACTTGCATAACGTGTTTTTCATCACCAAATAAACCACTTGAATTTGAATCAGACAGTACACACTTGATACAACTGCTTTTCATCGCCGTACTTCGAGCACAAAGGGAACAACAGCTTTAACGTGCCTTCCGATGCATGCAGAGCGAACACAAATTAATGTGCATCGCAGGGATTAAACCTACGACCTCTAGGTTAACAGGCGAGCGCTCTACCACTTGGCCAAAGAACCGGCAGTATGTGCAAATTAGACAAATAGACTGTACATCAATAATAATTTAAAAAAAGTATAATTGGACAACTTAACTTGTCGAATTTCCTGAAAACGACAGGCGAAAACAAAGCTCTCCCACCAAGAATACCGGATAATTACCAACGGCAAGACACATCTCCAGAAGAAGTAATTAAATTATACAGAAACTGTGACGTATGTGAGGTTAACAAAACGATACCTCCATACACAATGCAAGTGCATCCTCACTCTCAGAATTCACGGGAACTTATATTGGCTGATATTAGCCTACTAAACAAAGCTCTAATTGACACAATTCGACGATGTTATATTTGTACACACTGCCACTAGACGAAACGGTAAAAGTGCAAACTTTTGTTAGTAATCCCTTTGTTGTATTTCAAACAAAATAGATATTCTAAATTATTAATATTATAATTTAATAATAATTTATAATGTCAGCTCAAGTGAGATTTAATAATATTAAAATAGATATTACAGTTAAGACTCACTTTGGTTTTTACGAGTATCGTTATAAGACTTATATGAAAGCCACAAAATATAATTAAGAAGAAAACACATGAAATCCAAGAACAACTAGGTGTAGCCTTAACGCCGATCGGCGCAGGATAATCCCAGTCGTTGTCAACAACCATCAGTTTAATAACAGGCACATTAATACGTAGAAACCGAGCCTAACTCCGCCAACCCCATCACCCGTGGATCATTTATTTAGTAAACGAAGCTACATACAAACATACCTCGCCCCATGAGTTATGTAACGGAACAAGTTTCGGCTTTGGTAAAGGACCACCGCAGTGAAAATTTCACTTTAGGCTATTTTAATTCGAAGCGGTTAAAATTGATGCGCTTATAATTCGCTAATTTCATTTCTCTGTCATTGTGGGAGGAAATTAAAAAGGTATTAATGCCGCAGCGACCGAGGTACATGCTGGAGAGGACATTGCTGTCGGTCACTGGTTTATATGTCGTCGGCAGATTGTAGAATTAGTCTCGGCGACGACGAGCGGAGCGAAACGGAGCGAGGAAGAGCGTGTTAGGTTTACAGGGGAGTTGAGCGAAGTAGAGCATAATGCATAAAAGTGAAAACCCTTGGAATTTTTATAATGGGAGATTTTGTTACTAAAATGTTTTTCTGTCCCTCTACAAGGCTGTGGGCATTTAAGGCCACCAAAAAATTACGTTAAACACCAAAATGAAAAATGTACATGCATTTGCCTTTTTTTTCAAGTTTATATCAAAATGGAACAAACAATAAACAAATTGAATACGGAACACTTTAAATATAGTGAGATAACATTTTTTATAATCGCATTTCCGCTGCCTCTTTGTGGGTTAATTTACTGCAAATTTCAATACGGACCTCAAGCCATCGAGGTAATTTTACGTCGGAGAAAACAGTTGCAACACTCTTGAACGTACTTTTGTGTAAAATCATTTCAAACAATGCAAAAAATATTTTACTTATGCTCTATTTGACCCATGCTTATGGCTGCTCTATCATCTAAACTGCGTTTTTTGACGTTTTTGAATCGTTTTAAACTTGATGATTATCACAAAATTTCGAAATAAATATAGGTATGACATTTATTGACTGATGCTCCCCGTAACTAAACAAAAGAAAAAACTTAAAGCTTTAATCTACGTTAAGTAAATAAATAATCACAAATGCGTAAATAACACGAATAATGTGTTTAAACTTTTCAAATTCAAAAGGGCATACGTTAAAAGTTATACATACATACGAGCCATTGAAAAATCCAAAATATTGAAAAATTTAAATTGATTAGGGTCAGTATTTCTTTCATGAAAACCACGTTTTTCCGGGGCACTGGCAGCGGGTCCCTGCGCGGGGCGCGCGGATTAGTCGCCTGCCGACTTTCGTACGGGGAACCTGTGTCGTTGGTGCGTCTCACGCGCACATATTTTGTGAAATTATTATTTCACTTTGACCGTGCCTAAGTGCTTGTAGCGAAAGGAAAATACTATGCTAAAAGCAAACACATTTGTGTTTAGTCGTAAAATAACCGCTGCAAATCGCATTACCAATGCGAGTGCGCCGCGAGACTGACTGCGTGCAAGAAAATACAAGATATTACGTGTGCACTCTTAAAAAAATTTGCCCATGACAAGTGTCTGATAACTTGTTTCAAAGTAAACTAAATTACAGACAAATTGATAATCGGCAATTGTGTTATGTCATAGTCAATTTTGTCATCAGTGATGGCTGGAAGAGCGGAGAAGGCATACAATTAAGAAAATACATCGTTTCCCAATACATCATCCAAAACAATTTACGTAAGTGACATCGCAAAAGGTCAATAAAACAAACCCCGGTGGTAACATCAACGACTCGGAGAATCAACCGCCATCCTTTATAATTATTCAATATAGACCATAGCGACCATTAAGGGATATAAATCGTGGCCGTTAATACTGCGGACATGGCACACAATACCACTGTGTGGATGCAGCCTTATTATAGCTACATGAATACTTATACATACCACTTGTGTTGGTGACTCGGTACCAAGGTGCTGTAACCTGCGACTTTGTAACGCAACTTTAGCTTTCGAAAAATAAAAGTTTAAAAATAAAATTATATCTACATAAATACCTATATATGTACAGTGATTTTAAAGCTTTACGAAAAAAAAAACATCAAAATATTTTTCGTTCCTCGTTAGATTAGAAACATCTAAACATTGTTTGCTGACTTACATACTCCTACAATATTTAGATGTTTCTAATATACATTGGTTCAAGTCTAACTTATCTAATTTAATTATTTGCTCATTATTTAAATTGTGTTTATTATTTTATACTCTATTTTGTTTTTGCATTGTGTTTGTTTCAATTATTTATGGTTAGTGTTGAATTTCAAATGGATTTATATTCTGATTTCATATTTCTATATATCATGGTTTCTATTCACCAAAAACAGATTAAAAACTAACTTTCAAAATAAACTTCAATGGAATTGAACTATATATACGAATTGTGACGTAATTTCAAGTGCTAACGTGTCCTTAGATAAGCGGATATATATGTTTTCCAGGACAGGCACTCGGTTTGACAACTGATATTACGATACAGAATCAGGGGGCAGAACTGTATGAAAGGCCGCATTTATGTATCCCAGTATACCTTTGAGCGTCCGTGCGACCGGCTCAGTCGTAAATAGGGCTGTGTCACGCGCCTCTACATTGTACGAGCCACCCCGGGAGTCAAAACTAGCTGCTTCACCCTCGGAACCAACGTAACGCGCTGAATCACCAAGGGAACTTGCACCTTGAATACACCTCATATAGTCCAATTTTGATTAAAAATGTTTTAGACATAGAACTTTTTGTTTTGTGTTGATATGGATTTGGCGAAAAGATACATACGTACGCGTTACGTAGTTAAGGTTATATAAGCTTTTTATGAAGGTTTTAAAGTATATTTTGCGTTGTAATGTTTAGCAGTTGCTGTGGTACGGAATTAAGCCTGCGTTTTGTTTATGCAAGCCTCGGAGAGTAGATGAGTCATTTTGTGCAAGAAATAGGATGCTTATGAAAACTTATCTCTTGTTTTAATATTAATGAGATAAACATCCGAGCTAATGCGGTGTTGCTCTGATTTCGAAGTCGCATTTTTCATGGAACAACTTGACATGTGACGTTTGCATCTGTATTTATTTTATTTTCTGCTGTACTTACAGAAAATGCTACTTGTGTTAATAATATGCTTTCTATTATGAATTATGACATAATATCTAAAGAACTCTGGTATTCCATCTGTCCAAAAGCAGACATTTCCAACATTTCCCTGAATGCCAACAAAGTAGACCGAATGCCCATTCCGGAACAGTAGGAGGCTCGGAGTACAAGCAACAAACCAGTACATTACCGCGACAGAGGCCCCATATTTTACTGAGATACGAACATCGACCAGCTATGAGCATTCGACAGAGGTCACAGTCAGGGCTTTCGTGATACAGTTACTGGCCTCTGCGTTCGACGTCGAAACATCCTAACATCACCTTCGGACATTCGAAAATCCACTTTGATTCCAATAGCGTAGATTCCATTTTCTGTTGGAGGTGGAGCGCCACCCAAAAACAAAAGACGATCGGCTTAGGGCAGTTCGAAAATAGAACTCAAAGTTGTTTAACCGGCGAGTGCGACAGGATGTTTAGGAAGGTATAGGGGTCCTCCGCAGGCGGCGTCGGGTCATTTGTGATAGGATCGTATGACCAGAGGTCTCGGAGACCCCAGGGCGTTCTTTTAATTGTTGTTGCGGGTTGCCAGTGAATGGGTGGGCGGCACTAGATGCCCGTTTTATAAATTGGCGGTAGCCTCGCAAATGCGGTGTTTGGTTTGAATTAAATTGTTTGAGATGGTCTTTGGAATTAATACTTATTTGTAAGTTGGAAATTCAAGTTTGGAGAAAAGGAAAGGGCTACAGAGTTTAGGCAACTGAATTCTTCTATACGAAGCATTTAAAGTCTAGAATACGATGTAGCGGGTCTATAAAGAGTAGCGGCGTGCATAGAACTTTTTACTGACTCTTAGCCCACAAAAAGTTCTATGCACGCCACTACTCATTACTTTAATAGCAAAAAGTTCTATCCACTTTCAGATCCATGGCACGCCACTACTCATTACTTTAATGAAAAGGCCAAGTTTGACAATAAAAAATTTAAACACCTCTTAATAAAATGTTTTGTTTGTACCGCCTTGATATTTTTATTTTTTCATAATTTATTTATTGTCAAGTTTGACCTTCCCTTTGCTTTTACTGCAAGTATGAGCAAGTAGTTGTATGTACTAGTCTAAGATCTAGCGACCAAATTGGTCATGTGGCTTCAGCTGTATTGAAACTCCGTTAGCTACTTCCCTGAACAACCTTTTCCCATAATCTCCGTGCTGGCAGGCCGCGGGTGGTGGGTGCGGGTGTAGTGGGGTGGGGAAAAAAATGAAAAAAAATGTGGGCTCAGCGGCTTTAATTTTTTTTTCAAACAGTTGCTCTGTACTCCCTGTGCACCCAAAAAAATTTTTAAATCGTTCGGGTGGTGGGAAGGGGTTGCCAGCGTTAATTGAAAGCACCAAAATAATAATAATTTTCATGTGGGCTCAGCTGTATTGGCTTTTTTTCTGACGCAAGATTAATTAATATGTGAGCCCCAAAAAAATAGCCATTCAAAAATATCGGTGGGAAGGTATCGAAAAATATTGTTGAAATCGTTGGATTTCGTTCGAAAATGAGCTGAGGAGAAGGCAAAAGTGGACGTGGAGGGGATGTCAGCCGGCGAACGCGTCAGCGCACTCACGGCGCGTCGATTTTGTTCGGCTAACAGAGAGTTGTTGTCCATTATTATTTACGAAAAATATTCTATTTATTTATATTTCTTTATTTATTCATTTTTATTTATGCATAAATATAATTCAATTTTTTTTCTCTTTATTATTCATGCAATTAATTTTATTCAATTTTATTTCTTTTTTTTCTCGGTATTATTTATGCAAACAATTGTATTCATTTTTATTCCTCTTTTTATTCATTATTATTATGCAAAATAATTATGAAAAAATTTATTCAATTGTATTTCTTTTTTTTTTCGTTATTATTTACGCAAAAAATGTTGTTTTTTTCTCGTCATTATTTATGGAAAAAAATGTTGTTCAATTTTATTTCTTTTTTTTCTCATTTTTATTCATGCGCAAAATTCTATTCATTTTTACTCCTCTTTTTTATTCCTTATTATTATTCAAAATATTCTATTTATTTGTATTCCTTTATTATAAAAAAACCAAAATATTCCTTTTTCTCATTCATTTTTATTCGTAAAAAAAATTGTATTTATTTTTATTTCTTTAATATATATACAAAAAAAATTGTAAAGTAGGATTTAATCAACGTCCAATATTTGATTGATTGTAAGCTGTTCCTTCTATTCGTACTCATCGGTATCGCTGTCACTTCCGGAGTCGCTCTCACATTGATGGTCCTCTGAAACATATTAATTGTGTTTATTGAATAACAATTTTAGCAGTGTTCATTTTATTCGGACTTTCAATTACTGTTTGTTTTTTAATTGCTTTTTAGAATTGAATTTTATTTTATTGGGATCGTTATTTTGTTAATTTCATATGAATTGTCAACGTTGTTTTTTTAAACCTACTCTTGTACGTATTTCATTCAAATGATTGTTCGTTTAATATTGCACTCATACCTGATTCTATTTCGTCGTCTTCATCGATTTCATTAGGTTGAATTATGACATCTGTTGTAAACTTTGGTAATTGGTCACCTTCGAACCAAACGAAGTTGTACGTTGACTCTTCTTCAATCCACCCATTTCCTTCAGGTTTCAACGGTGAAGGAATGTCCAGATGAGCATTGTTCCAGATACTAGTTATGTATCTAGTGCGCAGTAGTTGCTGATGCACCTCAGCGTGGCATGGAGGCAAGTTGGAAGCGTCGTAATTTTTCAATTTTTTTTGGAACAGTTCTTTTTCCGCTGGTTTATAATTCACTAAGAAGAGATGTAATCTCGCTTCGTCGATGTCTTCAATGTGTTTTATTCCATACATTTGACAAACGAATTTTTCCAAGATCTTGAAAGTATCTGCGGTTGCGGGCTCTGAGCTGACATCTCCAAGAGACGCGAAGGCTGTTTGAAACTGTGGTGACTTCTCAAGGATTTTGAAAGGAGTTGCTTTACCTTTCCTATAAAACGAAGGGTTGTAATCACACCCAGTGAGAGCGTGGAAGCCTGGCAACGCCTTACACAAAAGCCCACCCAATGTATTATACATTTTCGTCACGTGAATATTCCTCAAAGAATTTCCAGAGCCGATTTCCATCCAAATATCCATTGTTGAGCACCAGTGATCCATGTTTCCAAGCAATATAATAAGAACATCTGTATCGGAACACTTGATGAGAATGTTGTGAGCCGAATTGATTTTGGATACGTGGAACGCGATTTTTGTGTCGGCTTCTTCGTGATGTCTACATTCTAACTCTTCTTGTCTGGTTCGAACGACGTTTTTATCGAGGACATTGTAAGAATAACAACTTTTTTGGTTCAAATAAATTGTCTTGTTACCGACGAAGGGTATCATTTCCTCCGTTGCCCAATGTTCCGCGAAGAAATTTATGAGAGCTTCTTTGAACTTGGTATGTTTTAGTTCTTTCACAAAATCAGCTGGCCTGGCCTGTTCAGCCCCACTGATCATGTAATTACTGCCTTGACATCCGTCTCTTAATGATCGTTCATGATCTTTGATCGATGGCGTAAAATACTGATCGAAGACTATATCAATCCTTTGAGCACTCGTCCTCGTTACCGATGTCAAGAATTTCTTGGATATTGATCCGAACGTTTTCGGTACCTCTTTCATGAGATGTAGCACAAAAAATCCATCCACAACAAGGATATCGATTGGCGGTGGTGATGGTGATGGACTTTCCATTTTTTTTTCCAAGATTTTAACCAAGACGGATTTCGCAGTTTTAAATATTTTCCCATCCAAGTGGCACAGGGACATTGGCACTGGTGTTAGGGGAAATTTCATTACTTTGGCAATGTCAATGTTATGCTCGATCGAAATACCGAGCATTCGTCCGAAGAGGTCTCTCTGCATCCGCACTTCCTGAACTTTGTTGTTTATTGTTATTTTCTTCTTAACACCCTCAGTGTTGAAATTATTTATCTTGTTCTTTGAGATTGCAGTTTCAAATCTTTTAGGGTTTTCGTGGCATCCAGCAATAAAATCCTGACGTAAACGATTTCCTTTTTCTTCGATATTTAAAAGAAAGTCGGCGGTTGAATCTTTTGCTGCTTTACCTGTTGCAATATTGAACAGCAAATTTTTGTCGAGGTTTTCCTGGAATGGATTCATGTTTTTTTTCAACGTACTCATGAAACTGTTTAAACAATTCAGTTGTTTATTCATTTTGCTCGGTTCCAAACCTTGGCACTTTACTTTACCTCGTAAACGTGTGATATAATAGCCGATCGAAGACTGTGACTTTTTGCCCATCGTTGGCGCGCTGATATTGAATTTGTGAAATGTGTTATTCCTGTCAGTTTTCTGCCAGCATCTGCATTGATGGTCTGTTCCAAGGTTATGTCAATGGGCTGCCTTGAAAATGGTTTATTAGTTCTTTTTACTCCGAAAGAGCCTTTTTTTAATTCATCGATAAGGCCCGGATGAGTTTCATCGACTCTTAACAAATTGTCATGGTATTTCACAGTCCATCGTGCGTAGTTTTGATGATTCATGACGAAGAATAAATTTGTGATTTTCGGCAAAATGTATAGATACAGCTCGAAATCTGCTGTTCTTATACTTCTGGACAGTACGTGATAATAATCGATCAGTTTGGTGTAGAACATGTAAAACTGCGGGGTCTTACCAAATTCACCCCTCAATGTCCTCTCTGCAAACTGTGAATATTTTTTCATCAAATCAGCGAGTGGTCCATCCTCTTCGATTTCAGTGAAATTTTCTTGTATACGTTGGAGTTGCAATTTAACATACTCGGAAACTGCTATCCCTTCGTACCGAAGAAATGCTTCGAAATGCAAAATTTTCAATCCCAATGAAACAATCGGGTGTAATCTCTTACATCGGTTGAAATGTTTGCCGGTAATGAAGCCGGCCACAGAACCACTGGCCAAGAGATCGCTGTCAACCATTGCGTGTGTTAGACCGCAGTTGTCAATAAATTTTCCGATGGCTTTGAAATACGACATCTCGATATGAAATTGACCCAAGTGAATGAAGATGTTGTTGAAATTTTTTTCTTCAGAAAATTCCGTTGATTGAATTTGGAACGCTATTCTGCAAATTGCCAAATCATATGTAACCTGAACATATTTTTGACCGCATTCCTCAGCAATTTTCTGACTGTCATACATCGTCTTTAGTACAACGGCCTTATTTGTCGGAGAATCGTTGATAGGCGTGAGATATGAAATATTTTGTTTCGAACTGTCATCTTTCACTATCTTGCTGTTAAAACCTCTCCACATTGGCACGTTAGGGATCTTTAGTGCATGCAAAAACATGTGCACTGTATCAAGTTTTGCAATTGATGTTAAATTGCTTGGAATAAAGATTCTTCTTTCGTCACCTGGTGGCAAAAAGTTGTCGGTCATTCGAGGCTTTTTCGTATACGACGGCAGATCTTCAGAGATACCTTCAAAAGTTCTTCGCTTCTTCGAACGTTTATTCTCTTCAGAAATTTCAGGTGTGGCGCGTTGAATAACTTCGTCATCGTGTGATGTTGATGTTCCTGGTTGCATATCTGTTGGCAAAGTAGCGCATGAATCTTCCAATTCCTGGGCAGTCGACTCCTCGAATTGAAATATAATTCCAACGGTATCGTGCAGCGTATCTTTGCCGTTCGTTGTTTCCACAAATCGATCGAAATTATCGAAGGCAACTCCTGTGCTGAGATGTGGAACCAGCTTCATTCCTGCTGGACAGACCTGGGAACTTTCTGTTGCCGCATACGTCATTTCCGTTTCCAGCTCTTCGACAACATTGTAGCTGCAGCAATGTCCAAACTTGTTCACGATTTCGATGACCTTTCTGCTGCTCGTTAGACTTTTTAGAGCTAATCCGAGAGTCATATGTTTCGAAGTTTTTATGTTTCCTCGTGAAACTGCGTAAACGATATCCTGAGACAACGAATCTACTTTGCTCGCATTATTTACGCTTTCTCGACGCCGACGAGTCACACCAGCCAACAGAGTGGGATGAAATTGACGAATTGATGCTGGTATCACACATTCACCTCGTATAATGTCATCCACTTTTAAATCAGCGGGCAGTTTGTTGATATGCAAGATATCATTTCTCAAAATCAATGCTGCACTTTTAATGATGTCTTCTTCTTCTAATGACGAGAATAGTTCGTCATCGATATCAGCACCGTCTGCAGGGATAACAACTTTTTTTTGCGCATTGTTACGATCACAATTTGTTGGGAATATTTTTTTTTAACGAGACTTCCAAGTGCTGCTCGTCAAATTTTCCACCACAGTCAACGTTGTCGCCATCAGCATTGCCAGTTATTCGACACAACATTTCTTTAAACATAGTACATAGCACGGAAAAAAAATGGCTCTTCTCACGGTTTATTATTTCCTCCTCGATGTATATGCATAACTCATCAAATGCTTTTTTATAATTCGCTCGTGCGATGGACTGAGGAGCCGCCTCGTGACCGGCTGCTTTGGAGCGATTCGCATACGTTTTCTTGCAGAGTGTATGAAATGGTACAGCACAATCGTTTCCGTTTTCATTTCCGATTTTTTGGAGTATATCCAAATCGTTATTATTCGCGGCCATTTCACGAATACCGTGGAAATTAGACTTATTAGCATAACATAATTTGTCTTCCTTTCCTTTAGTTTTTTTTCGTTTCTTTCCACAGAATACGCACTCGTTCTGCGATTGTCCCTCCGAATCGTTCGATTCTCCTTTTGAGACATTTTCGGTTGAAAGTTTTTCCGAACTTGTTGTTCCATCCGCGTTTAATTGCTGTGGTGATTCCACAGCAGGGAAATCGAAATAATGTTTCTTAACCGCTGTAAAGTCTCTAAAACAATTCGGGTGGTAACCGTCTGTTTCGTTGACACACGCAGGCACAGTAATGTTACTGTATTTGAGCGCATGTCGCGATCTCACGTTGAAAATCGTCTCACACTTTTTGAGCGTCTCGTCAGTAAATAAAGTAATTTGATCACCACCGCCTTTGCAAACTACACAACGCCGCTTCAGCTTTTTCTGTAGTCAAATCTTAATATAAATAATCAACGTTTGTGGAACATAGTTGGAAACACGTGTTGCACACCGGAAACTAGACGTTCAAGTAGACTTTTTCACACCACCGCTTTCACAAAGTACACAACGTCGTTTCAGCGAAGGCATTTTTGCCGAACACACTTTTTTAATAATAAAATCGCAATATAATTTATAAGAAATCCACGTTTCTAGAGGACGCAGTTGAAAACACGTGACGCACACCGGAAAGTAGACGCTCAAGTGGACGAGCTATGCTCGTTAGACTCGTTCGGAAATGTTCGGGTTTTTCCGTTCAACGGGTGAACTCGCCGGTGGAAATCCCCATTCATCAAAATTCGAATAAAATGAAAATAATACTGACGAATAAGAAGAAACAGCTGACAATCAAATATTGGACAGCACGCTCATCAGCCCCCTGCCAATTGAATGATAGTTTATAATTTTTTCACAAGAATAATAATGAATAAAATAAGGAATAAAAATTAATAAATAAAGGAATATAAATGAATGGAATATTTTGCGTAAATAATAATGAAAAGAAATAAAATTGAATAAATTTTTTTGCATACATAAAATGAATAAATAAAGGATTACATATAAATAGAATATTTTGCATAATAATAATGAATAAAAAGAAATAAAAATATGTAACATTTTTAGCATAAATAAAAATGAATAAATAAATAGAATATTTTGCATAAATAATAATTAATAAAAAGAGGAATAAAGATGAATAAAATTGTTCGCATAAATAATACAGAGAAAAATTTATTGCATGAATAGTTAAGAGAAAAAAAAATTAATTAATATTTTGCATACATAAAAATGAATAAATAAAGAAATATAAATAAATATAATATTTTTCGTAAATAATAATGGACAAAAAAAGGCATAGAAGCAGGGAATATTTTTTCGCACGAATAAAAATAAGGTTCATTTCTATGAAAATGCGTAGACGCACAGCTGAAGCAGCTGCTAGTTCGGAAACGTTCGGGTTTTCCCGTTCAACGGGTGCGAGAAGGACAGCGGCTACTCTCTGTTAGCCGAACAAAATCGACGCGCCGTGAGTGCGCTGACGCGTTCGCCGGCTGACATCCCCTCCACGTCCGCTTTTGCCTTCTCCTCAGCTCATTTTCGAACGAAATCCAACGATTTCAACAATTTTTTTCGATACCTTCCCACCGATATTTTTGAATGGCTATTTTTTTTGGGGCTCACATATTAATTAATCTCGCGTCAGAAAAAAAGCCAACACAGCTGAGCCCACATGAAAATTATTATTATTTTGGTACTTTTAATTAACGCTGGCAACCCCTTCCCACCACCCAATCGATTTAAAATTTTTTTTGGGTGCACAGGGAGTACAGAGCGACTGTTTGAAAAAAAAATTAAAGCCGCTGAGCCCACATTTTTTTTTCATTTTTTTCCCCACCCCACTACACCCGCACCCACCGCCCGCGGCCTGCCAGCACGGAGATTATGGGAAAAGGTTGTTCAGGGAAGTAGCTAACGGAGTTTCAATACAGCTGAAGCCACATGACCGATTTGGTCACTAGCTCTCCGTCCATACGCCACTGACTAAGAGGGAAAATCGCTACGGCGGCGTAGCAATTCGGCGAAGCGAACGTTGTAAAAATGGAATTAGATCTGCCCCTAGATTATGTATTGTTGAGTCGGTTGCCAACTGGTTGCCAAACGTCAAAAACATAGATATCTATCGAATTCCGATTATTGATACGTTCGTACTTAAAGTGACGTCACAGTTCGTGAACAGTTCAATAAACACTAAAGGCAATTTTAAAAGTTCAGTTTTTATCTATGATTTTAGTGTTTGCAACCAGATGGCAAACAACACTAAGTTACATAATAGGCAACTTCCAGAATAACCTTCAATGGGTATTGAACTATTTACGAATTGTGACGTCATTTCAAGTGCGTACGTATCGTTAGATAAGCGGATATGTATGTTTTTGACGATAGGCGCTTTGTTTGGCAACTGATTTTACGATACAGAACCAGGGCAGAGCGAAGTGGGGACTAAAGGTATAGGAACGCTGAATTAATTATAGCTCGAAAGGAAAGTGGTCTGATTCGGGTAAAGGTCTTGTCAGACCGAATTTTCCATAACAGGTAAAGTGCGTTCTGTCGGTCCATGTTGGTTCCACGATTCCTATATGTTTAGTCCCTGGACCCAATTTTTTTCCAATTTTCGACCCCAGTCTTATTTCGTACGGTAACCGATTTGAGGACAAATAAAAATTATCTGGTGTTATTCTAGGAGACCTCTTTCCTAAAATGCCTTCACCTTGATTCCTATATCTTTAGTCCCAAACCTCGTTTCTTCAGGTTTGTCTGAGTGCTGTAAAAAATTTCAGTGACCGATATAGGTTGTAAGACCGAGTCAAAATGATGTCTTTGGAGTGTTCTTTCAAGCTATAATTAATTCAACGTTCCTGTACCTTTAGTCCCTACTTGGTTCTGGGCTCCAGATCTAAACAGAGATCTAATACATACTTAAACAAACTAAAAATTCACAGGAATTCTTGGTGATTCTCAGCAGAAGATTAAAATAGATGGATTGTGGGAAAAGCAAAATCTTAATACAAGTTCTTACAATAATAAGTGAAAATAATTCTAGGGTAGATCATGTATCGTTAACTGATCAAATTCCAAAAGAATAAAAAATGTTTTGCTCAAATAATTTTTTCACTTCCCATTACAAAGTGGTTCAATCAGCTGACTAAATTTATATGGAAAGGTAAAAAAAGTATGTGCAAAAAATTGTTTTTCTATGGAATTTGCTCTATTAGGGATACTCCATCATCTGTTAATTTTTTTTTCACTTTGAATTGTAGGACCTTATATACTAATAATAAAGTAGTAAAAAAGTCGTGTGAAATGGGTTATTGGTACTGTGCTGAGGCCGAAACAACAATTTTTAGAATTTTTGTCTGTCTATCTATCTGTCTGTCTGTATGTTCCGTTTTAACTCGAGAAACACTTAAGGGATTTGGATGCGGTTTTTTTTATTATCATCCTAGTGACTCTGGTCAACACATAGGCTACAAGGCGTGTTCATAAAATAACGCCCAAGCCGGAAACGGAGCAAAGATTGAATAAACGCTTTTATAACTCGAGAACCCATCAACGGATTTGAATGCGGTTTCCTTTATTATCATTGTAGTCACCTTTGTTAACACATCGACTATAAGGTGTGTTCATAAAATAACGCCCAAGCTGGAAACGGGGCAAAGATTTAATAAATGCTTTTATAACTCGGGAGCCAATCAACAGATTTGAATGCAGTTTTCTTTATTATCATTGTGGTTACCCTGGTCAACACATAGACTATAAGGGATGTTCATAAAATAACGCCCAAGCCGAAAACGGGGCAAAGATTAAATAGACGCAAACGGCAAAGACTATGGGAAGTCTGAATTTATATCCGAAACCCACTGGAACGAATTCGTGGGCAAAAGCTAGTCAGTAAATAAAAGATAGTCGCTCACGATGGTATCCGTGTACATGTACCATCAGGGTAAGTTCTACAAGCCCCCTTTTCGCTCTTAATACAATCGTAATACAATTTCTTCTCAGTAAAAAGTAATGCGCAAGTGGAAGGATGTACACCGACCAAATTGACAACATACTGAAGAAAGGCAAAGTCAAAAGAAGAATTATGACTAGATTGACCGATGAACAGTTGTGTCAGGATCGCGGCAGACGAAAATCTTTAATCTCTGCCTACCCTCCTGGGAGACAGGTATTTGGATTTGGGTTAAATAGAATTATTTTGACATTTAATAAGTGTATAGTATGCACCTACATTACAGAAACAAAGAATTCATTCTCCGTTATTCTCAGGCGAGAGTAGTAAAGGTGATATGCAGTAAAGGCGATCCATCTATCCATCAGCCCGTGTTCGTCCACTGCTGGACATAGGCCTTTATAGATTATTTACGATAGCCAATCGTAACAAATTAATTGACAAAACGTTAAACCCGACGTTTCCACAACTCTATCCCGTTGTCCCGGGCTAATTACATCCTTTCTCCCACAGAGATAAGCCGGGGCGTTTAGGAGACAGAAAAGACAATGTTTTGTCGTCGAGCGGGGCCGGTGAGAACAAACGGAGCGGCGCCTTTGTCGCACAATCGTGGCGGCGATCCACCGCGACTTGACCGGAGATTATGGGCTCCGGCGCGGGCCACGCACTCGTCGTCTCGATCAACGAAGATTTATTTTCTGTTCTGTGGTCTTAATCATATAGAAACTAGCCTTCGCCCGCGGCTCTACCCATGTTTTTTTCAATCTTAGCCCCGTTTTCGGCTTGGCGGTTATTTTATGAACACCCCTTATAGCCTATATGTTGACCAGGGTCACTACGATGATAATAAAAAAACCGCATCCAAATTTGTTGAGTTGTTCTCGAGTTAACGAAGAACATGCATACATACAGACAGAGAGACAAAAATTCATATTTTTAAAGTTTTTTCCTCAGTAACATACTAATACCAAAAACCCATTACCTTTCAATTAAAATTTCGCAGCAATTTTCAATATACTGACACGACTGTTTTTTATTATTAGTATAGTTTATAACATTATAAGTTATAATATAACTTGCTTAAAAAATACTATTAACTGCATTCCTATATTTTGTTTCCATTCGTTCATTAATATATACCGAATACACATTTTATGGTAGCATGATTTAAAGAAAATCCCTTTACACTTAAGAAACATGAAATTTAACTTCGAGGTAACTTCTTATTTTTTTCTATCGTGAGAACTTAAAGCTAATGCATTTGTGTTAGACATGCTTATCAGAAGTATGGTCTGCCACCTATATTATTTTTACTAAATGCGCAAGGTGAAGTTGTCATTTCAAGTTGTGCATACTTGCTTAAAATCAATCGTATAAATTAGCTTGTTTGAGTATAGGTATATGTCACAGGCCAAATTCGATTTCAGGACAGACTAGTTTAGCCTAGGCCACAGTGATTCTGGGTTGTCAAAAAAGGTTATCACGAGTGTAATCCTTGTGTCGGCGAAACGATGTGACCAAGTTTATAAGTTACTCTATGGATGTGACATTGTTTGCTCCGCTCGTGGCTCCGCTACGCTCATGGCCCGCCAGCCACGCGGTGGTTAGATGTGGCGATACCCCACAGATGGCGCTTTCTTCACGTCTCCTGGCGCACGGGTGCAGCTTATCTGGTTGTGATGCAGTCTGAAGAATTCCGAGTGAAAGGGCAACAATGGTGGCTTCATCACGAGGGACCTACTCGCTCATCGCCAGTCATTTGCATATCGTCGGATCAGAAGAAATAGGTGGCAGTCCGTTACACCGAGACTTACATACTTGACGAACATTTTCTAAAGATATCTTTAAAATAAACAAAGATAAAAGTTTTCATGTTAGTTATACCACGTTCTTGAATCCCGACCGTGAATCAACAAAGGCAGAGGATAATATCTTGGTTGCTAAAACATCAAAGTCAACTGAAACAAAAACGATGTTATATGGCCACTTCGCCCCTTATCCAGAGCTAATACGATGTATCGCGAGGTATAGGATAAATGAATCTTCCACATTACGGCCTCGGTTTCAACAAATAACACTCATAAAGCAGATTAATACGATACAAAACGCTACTATATTTCATACGATGCATGTGACCGGTTTCTTCCGTTGTGATGCATCGAGAATTGGCCACCTGTGCGGCCGAGCGTTCATTTAGTAATATACTCGTCTGAGAACGGGTAAAATCGTGTTCAGCAGTGTCAAATTAGTCTAAAAAAAACCCGTGTCAAACTGTCACATTCCATGCCGTTCAACATCGGAAGGAGAAGGCTTTCAAGATTATTCTTCCAGTCAATTTCACGCAGGTCACGGGTTCAAACTCAGTTGGAACACAAATTAAGCACCCTAACCCGGGCTACCACTTTGTTCTACTATTAAAGATAGGAGAGTGTCGTCGGCAGCAGGAGATTGCCTTTGAGTCCCTGCACGCGTCCTCAGGATGGTGGTAAAAAGTAAAGGACCGAGCCTGCTGTCTGTCTAGCTATAAATCTTATCGTCCAACTAAAGCAAAGTAAAAACAAAAAGAAAAATAAGATATAGACATATCACTATGACAATAACCCCGAGGAGAGTGAACTGTCACTAGAACAGCCACCGATCGTAACACCCTCTTTTCACTGATGAGTTTAACGTCCCAACGTGATCAGGTTGCCGTACTTCGGGAACAAACAATTGTGCCAACTTCTACAAACTACATCCCCTTTTTTTCATCCTCACCATAAACAAATATAACACTGAGGCCACAGACATATAATTATTTACGTCTGTGCACTGAGGCAACTGCAAAGGAAAAACTCTCAAATCAGTTGCTAAATCAATAGCTTGTCTGTAGCCAGTTTAAGATAACATGGTTTTCTTATAAGTGATGAAGTACATTGCGGGTCGCAGTGGAAGACACCCTCGATGGTATCAGAGTTTTGTCTCGGCTACTCCTTACATCTGTAAACAACTGTCGCGGTGCGCACGCGCATTGTGCTGTCATAATAATTATGTATCGCGGGTAAAGCGTTAAATATCGGGGGCTGAACGACCAGTGGGAATTGTTCATGAGATGCGGACGTTTGTTTTAGACTTGTTAGGTTTTACTGTCTTTCTCTAGATTGTATCTGCTGAACCTCTCGAGTTAATAGAAATATACGATTATAGTACGTTTTCGTGATGAATTGATGATATCTCCGCTTCAGTTGTTGATTTTGAATTTATTCTTCGATTAATGGAAAAGCCATAGTAAAGGAAACACTTTATTCATGGAAATAACAATGCAGCAGTTTTTTTTTATCAGATGTCAAATTTTTTGAAACATAGACGGTATTTTATTCTGTCCTTTGGAATAACCTGACTTATATTTCACCAGAACTTTACTCATAAAAAAGACCTTTACCATATAGAAAAACACATACAATAGGTACATATAATACATACGCAGATTGTGTGTACAGTATATCCGTTCGTCAATATTTGTCATCCGCGCTGGCCGCCCGCCTCACTTCCTCTTTCTATGTTACTCACAAGTTGTGATGACGATTACCTTCGAAGCCTTGGGGATTTTGTCCACTGCTGCTCTTTCCAACTTGTTCTCCTAGTACTTTTGCTGTGGAATTTTGAGATGTTGATGTTGACCTGATCAGCACCTCTAACATGGAGGATCATATCGAGCTCGATAACACTCGATAAAGTGCTCTGTCTCACTCTGTTGATCTACCTAAAGAGAGACAGACGGTGGTATATAGAGCTGTCAGAGCTCCATATAGTGTACCATGTTAGAGGTGCAGGTCCCATACCGACACCTGGTTATAGCGAAGTGATTCTTTGTTTCACTAAAGAGAGACAGCCAGTGGTATATAGAGCTGTCAGAGCTCTATATAGTGTACCATGTTAGAGGTCCAGGTCCTATACCGACACCCGGTTACAGCGAAGAGATTCTTTGTTTCACTAAAGTTATTTTTTCGGACACATTGCAAAATGTACTCGTATACGAAGGAACAGGCTACGTAGTTACTTACCATTACAAATAACCTAGAAATTGTACGGTATTGGTGGTAGCAACATTCATTTTATCAAGAACATCTTGTACTGGTTCTGGAATTTTATTAAATCTTGGCCCAAGAGCAAACCGGATGATATTTGTTTTGTCAACATTTAATAACAATTTTTTAACGGAAAACTGTAAAAAAAAAAATCTAATAGAAAACCACTCTTTTTATTTTACTTATAATATTTTTGTTATTTTTGTCTTTGATTATAAAACTTCCGTCATCCGCAAACGTAACAATGTCAATGTGATCTTCAGTAATAGCTGCTGAAATGTCATTAATATTTATGGAATAATAATGGCCCTAAAATAGAGCCCTGTGGGACTCCAAGCTCTATTTCTTTTTTGTCTGATCAGTCACTTGCTGACTGTTTATAAGATAGGATTTAAAAAATTCTAGCTAACACATACATGCCTTGACACTGTCCTGTTGTCAGTGGTGGGCGGATGTCGTCTGACGATCAAACGGAACGCAGCCTACGAAGGCATCAAACTGAAAGCAGTTCTTGTCAAGTCTATGGTACACAAGAAAAGACTGCCAACTCCCTTCCAATGAATAAAAAACCGGTCAAGTGCGAGTCAGACTCGCATACCTAGGGTTCCGTAATTCGACAGTTTTGGGAACAGTCAGGAAGAAGGTATTTAAAATCTTGCCCATAACTGTTTATAATAATTGATAACTAAAAAAAGAATTGATTGTACCACAAAAGAGAGGCTCAAAAATATTTATAACATATATTTTTTTTATTTTATTTTATATTTCTGATTTGTTATCAACTTTTTTTTAATAGATATATTTTTCGGTCCACCAATTTCAGAAGTAAGGGGGGGGGGACATGCAATTTTTTGTCGTTTTTCAAATATTTCTCGAAATCAGTGTCAGTAAATATAGTAAAAGTATATATTTTTATAATCGGCTCTTTAATATGCACAATTTGATACCCATTTTCTATTTTTATAAAATATCTTTTTTTGTTTTTTACATTCCTCATTTGTTATCAACTTTTTTTAATCGCTATAGTTTTTCTGTAATTGGCCAGTTATGAACTATAATCTTAATTTTTTTCATATTTTTCGGTCCCCCAGTTTCGGAAATAAGGGGCGGGACATGCATTATTTTGTTGTTTTTCAAAGATTTCTCGAAATCAGTGCCAGTAAATATAGTAAAAGTATATATACGTTATTGTAAAAAGTGTACAAGTGGTTTTCATCAAGATGCTTTCCATGTTTCACCAAGTGCCGACAATCGCAAGTATAAGTTATATATTTTTACAATCAGCTCTTTAATATCTACAATTTGATACCCACGTTGTATTTTTAAGAATTATTTTTTATTTTTCTCACTTTTGTATTGGAAATATTTTGAACAACTTCAAATATTGTTTTTTTTTGTCGTACATATTATGTAGGCAAGTGAATGCTATTTTTGTGGAAAATTTCAATTCTTTATCTTTAACGGTGCTAAAGTTATGAGGCTGTGACATACGGACGGACGGACGGAAGGACGGACAACGGAGTCTCACCATAAAGGTTCCTTTTGTACCTTTTAGGTACTACGGAACCCTAAAAATAAAGCACTTGCGTGGAAAAAAATACTTTACCAACAATTTTGATGCCTATAAAATGGGTTTTTATGAGCATTTGCATTTAAAAAATCTTATTTCTTACTAACTTTCGAAACCAACTCTGAATTTTGTATGAAAGGTATTTTTTTTTTGCTTCCGCAGGTTTGTTTCTTTGGATAAGCTTCAGTTTCAGTTGTTCAGTAGATATAAAATAATACACCACATGAGTTTTCAACTTCATCAGAGACATTCCTTTCTTTCCCGGGAAAATTTAAAGTAGGCAAGGGTCAGCAATTGTGCCGTACAAGGAGAGATATCAAGATTTCGTTATGGCTTTCCGTTTTTTTACGGAAAGCTAAAACACTGTGTTACCTGTCAAGATTACACGTTTAAATTGTCCTAGCAGTATCCCTTACATCCAGTAAACGTCTAAGCTCATTAAACAACTAAGGCGTTAAACTCAAAACAGGCTTTTTGACATTGTTAAAAGCCTACTAAACCACCAACATATTGGTGCACCAACAATAACTCTTACGACTTTGTAATAAATGTACTTTTCCCTTTGTTTAAAGGCTGATATATGTTTTGTAAAACAGGAACGTGGGAGGAACAAGTGGGAGTCGCAAAAAGGTAGATCAAGTTTTAAATTACGCTTTTTTAGGGTTCTGAAGTACAAACAGAACCCTGTACTAAATTTAGTTGACCAAGATATAATATACTTAAGTAGTTAACTTAAATGGATCATGTTTAACTTACTATTATTAAATCTATGACTAAAGTTTTGTTTAATTCGCGAATTCATGTAATGATGTCGTTTTGGTGGTTAAATTCCTGGCTGAGGCAATCGTATATTGCAATCGTAACTTGTTAAAAAGTAATAAATAATAATAAACTTAATAAAAATTGTAATTCATAATTAGCATATTTTAATACTGTATGATTCCTCTAAAGGCTTAAAATCCCACTAATATTATAAATGCGAAAGTTTGGATGTATGGATGGATGGATGGATGGCTGTTTGTTACTCTTTCACGCCGTAACTACTGAACCGATTGGGCTGAAATATTAAATTTGACTATGATAGAAATAAATTTCTACATTTTTTAAACACTTGGCGATTTATCCATCACAAGGAGATAACAAATTAAATTGTAAGTTATTATTTGTTTAAAAAGTAAATCTGGACGTGAGGAGCTCTGAACCGGGACTCGAACCCGGGACCTCTCTCTGAATTTATATACCGCACTGATATAAATTTAATTTATTAAATTTGACGTCTTCTTGAAAGAGTTTTAATTTTTTTCTATGTTCAAGTAATACTCCTTCAGTGCGCGTAGCCTTAGACAAAATATTATATTTTCTATCCAAATCACAAAACTTTGTTCAGCAAAGGCAGTGGAGAACCCTCCCAGTCAATAGTCTAAGCCACACTTAACCGGATTTTTTAAAATAATAAATAAAAGAATCCCATGACACGTCTGTTGTTTCCTACAAATGTATTGTTATTTGTTTGTTAGTTGAATCAAAGTGACAGAACTGTTTGTTTACAACCTGTCATCAATCAGAGAGGTAATTAAATGTGTGCAGAATGAGCAATATTCTGCTGATTGCCAATCAAGTCGTCGACACATAATTATAGAAGATCCAGGTCAAACTGAAATCGCCCAAAATGCGACAAACTTATTTTATAAATAACTAGCCTTTGTTCAAGCCGCGTTTATGAAATCTCTGCCCGTTTCCGGCTCGGGCGTTTTTTTATCAACACCCGTATGTGTTGGCCAGGGTCACTACAATGATAATAAAAAAACGGCATCTATATCCGTCGCGTAGTCTTCGAGTTGAAACGGAACATACCTACATACATACAGACAGACAGACAGAAAGATAGACAGACAGACAGGAAAAATTCTAAAAATGGTAATTTTGGCTCCAGTACAAAACAAAAAACCAGTTTCATTATAAAATTAATGTACAGACACGCCCTATTTACTACTTTATTATTAGTATATGTTCTAACATTGGGCACGCGTATGTTTGTACGAAAATGAATAACAAAACAAAATCTCTCTATTATTATAGTGTCTGTGTATAATTCTATGTGATTTCTACTTTCTTTTTTATTCATCATCTTATAATCTTACTTGTTTTTAACTTGAAATATATTTCAGTTTTATGAAAACAAGACGTACCGAACTGATCGTAAATCTCAATAAAACAACCTCTAAATATCGCAATTAAGCCATTTAACCTACATAAAGCCAGTGGCACACCGGGCGTACATATTTACTAATTTTAACGTTACACTTGTTATTTATTGTATCTACCTTTGTGCATTGTTTTTTAAGCCATAAAACGGCCGCCAAATTTCCAGTATTTAAATACGTTGAATCAGAACGTACGTAAAATATTTAGTTTATGTAGCTGTATTTTGTGGCAATAGTGAATCTGTTTCACCATGGATTTATTAGGGTTCCAAATCATAGTTTCTCTACGTATGTCTGTCTGTCTGTCTGCCTGTCACACAGCTTAAATCTCTTAGGGTTCCGTACGAATATATTTGATTTATAGTCTATGCTCACCCTGCTGGGCTACAGGCGTGAGTATATGCCGTTATTTTGACTGAAGAGGATGAAGACCAGCTTGAGAGGATGGTAGCATTTCAACGCAACTCTAGTTGATAGTTCCTCGTATCCCCAACAAACGTATTACCAACAATGCTTGGCCCAGCTAAGGGCGAGCGTACACTGGGGGACAATAAATATTGTCACATTAGAGCTGTATTAATCGCTGCGGAGCGTGGGCGGCAGACCGTGCAGGGGTGAGGAGGTAGCTGGGTTTACTTTAAATATAACTTTCTCAGACAAATAAAAAGCAAATTGGACTTGCACATAGAAAAATTCAGTAGGTACTTTTTGTAACTATATAGAGAATTTTGTTTTCTTTTAATTTATTTGCAATTTAATACTCTTCTCTAAATAAGTAGTTCTAGTAACTGAAACTGCAGGGAGTGGGATTCAAATTGATCATATATCCTAATATCCAAAGTTTCTCAAAAACTCACGCAATATATTAAAAAAACAAAGCATAATAAGGGTAATCCTTCTAAACCTCAGTTTACCTTGTAGCAGTTCATAGAATATTTTTAACAAAAAATTTGTTCTGCCTTATCCGAGTCACTTTCACATAATATTACTGATTTTCGTAAACTCGGCATATGCAGTTTATTACAAAAAAAATAACATCATACTCTTAATAAAACGCACAAATTTTTCTAGTTTTCCCGTAGCTACGCAGCCCAGTTGAATTTATCACTTTATTCTCATTCACGGCTCTCTGTCCCAAGCCTACAATGAACACAACTTATTAATTTCTCTGTCGATGCTATCTCGGGCGTGACGTAGGTGAGCGCGTTTGTGTACAACTGTTCAACGTGTACACACGTACTCTGTTTTCACATTACTGACGGATCATCCGCGGCATTTAGATGTACGACCACCCTAATAAAGATCTTACTAAATGCTGTTAAAGAGTTAAAACCGTATAAATAGCTTTATCTTTACACTTTACGTTAGTTATTACTATAACGCTTCTTTAAATGATGTGCAGATAGAAATTTATTTCAAACACTTGGCGATGGATACCAGATGGATATGTCGTGGCCATATCGTACGAATGGTAATTTCCTGATTGCTCAAATATCGTAAAATCTGTAAAAACTAAAGGGGTCGCCTCGCTCCGCTCCTAAATTTATGTCGCTCGTCGTTGCACCTATTTTTTTACTTTTGTTGGAAGTCTATCGTAAATTTCTTATTTTATACTTAACGATATTGTCGATAATTTTCATAAAATGATCAATTCGATGTAACCTAGTCACTATAGATATACAAATTAACCTATTATTTTTGTAGTACAGAAACGTAAAAGAAACATAAATCTGGTTGATTGATAATTGATAATTGTGAAGACCTCGGAACCAGGGTCACGGTTTCCTCACGTCCAGATTTACTTTTCTTGTGCATTTCTCTACTGTAATTAAATTAATGATAATGCATGACCTAGTGGTAGAGCTGATGCCGGGCTCGACTGTGGAGGTACCACCATCTTACTCGCAAATCCTCCCGAAGTTATTCAGGGGAGAGTAAGAGGACAGCTCTCAAGCAAAACCAGGCGGCCCACCATTGCCTGGGACCGATTGATGGCGGTGTATCCATCCCCAATTGCCGCGGCTTAAACAAAACAGACTGATGATGGGCAGCGGCATCAATGGTGCGAGGGTTTTGGCACCGCCCACACCAACCCACCTGCCCAGCGTGTGTGAGTTTAGGCGTTTCTTCGAAGAGGACCGCCAAGAGTGGTGAAATCTAGGAAAGACCTACGTCCAGCAGTGGACGAAACAGGCTAATGGATGGATGGAATTAATCCTAGAAGGTTAGTCTAAATTTTTTTCTTGCTGAATATTAATAAAATCTTGTCTCATACTTTGATCCCTTTGAATAGAGAATATATTTTTGTCACAAAGAATATATAAGAACGAGTATGCTTTATGCACATATTCCAATTCCGAAAAGATTTATAAATAATTTAGTTTAAAGTTAAACTTTGTTGGAAAATGCAACCATAGAAAATTATAAAATAACGAATAATTATTTTGGATCTGAAAATACAAGTTGTTAGCCTGATACATTCCGGGACTGACAGATAAATGGGTCACACATACATAAAAGTCCAGTTTTCTATATTTCGATTACGGAACCCCAAATCTCCCAATAACGATCACATTGATCAGTTGGGAACAAACGACAAGAGTGCAAGTTTGATCGTCGCCGTCGGTAGCGAAAGTTTATTGTAGCGTCGATCTATTTGTCAAACTGTACTGCGGAGGCTTGTTGTGATGCCGCAGACTAATTAATTACGTCCCCGATCATGTCCGATTGTATGGAAGACATCGTTTATCAGAACCTCAGCTGTGGGTGATGGGTGATGCACTTTCTACTCTGTGAATGGGGCGTTTTTATGAATGGTTCGGTCAGTACACGACTATTGTGTGCTGCGTGGTGTTTCGGTACAATGTTATCTTGACGTTTTTGTTGTCACGAATTACCTGTGAAGAGTTTAAAATATGAAGGGTCGGAGATAAATAAGTTTCAAAATGTAAAGAGCAATGATGATGATTACTTTTGGAAGAAAACAACGTAAATATTTTTTGATGTCAACTAATTGAATAACTACTGTGACCTATTCTCGTGCAGCAAACCTTAAATTTAGAGTTGAAAAACCTAAAATAATACAAGCTCATTTAACTTTTATCCATCTGCGTTAAACCCTATTTTGCAATGAAAAGTTTTACGTTATGGCAGCTATAAATCTGATATTTGCTACACGAGAATAGGTGTCACTAGCAATTTATGTATACGTCTATATATCTACAAGCCAAAAAGGATCCGCCAACGAACTGCCATTAAAAATACAATTATATCGAAAAGACAAAGAAAACTAGCCAGCCACAAACAACACGCAAAAGGTACCTATCGTGTGTAAAACAATTGAAAAAATATTATATATACATATATAAATGTATAACAACTATTAATACCTTCTTTTTATTTTAGAATATATATAGCTGTTAGCAATAAGTCCCGCCTTTGTACTCTATGAAATATTTTTACTATCCTTCTTCATGTTTTCGTGTAAATGTACATTAAGTGTAATAAATAAATAAAAAAATAAGAAGTGAAAGTACATGACTAAATAAAATACATATAAATGACACGGATTATTGATATGATATATTTTGATATATTCTCAAGATATATTTTGGGTCCGATCTGGACCCGGCATCAGTTGAATTCATAGTCATACATAATAATAATAATAATGAGTTTTTAATCATTTATTCGTGTCATTTATAATGTATTTTATCTAACCTCATATTGTAAAATCCTCGTTACGAACTCAAAACTACTGGCATAATGAAAAATATTTTTCATGAACGTCTCTAAAAATTAAATTTACGATACTATGGTCTCCAAACAACATAATGCTATAAAAAATCTTTTTCTGAGATTACAGTACATGTGATACTAACTAGGAAGGCAAAGGCAACTTAGCCCATACAGCCATGTCTGAGGTTTAATATCAAATACCAATGAGGTTATCATATAATGTTCTCCAATAAATAATACATACAAAACAGTAACGAGGTTACAGTCAACTTTATTTTCGACCAGTTATTGTCTATGCCTTACGGCGCCTTAGGCTGAGATTCAGAGTGCATTTGGAGTCCGAACTCAAGAGGAACTCAATCACTCACGTCACTCTAGTATGAGATCACGGCACTTTTTGACGTTTGTAAAATTGTGTTCGGACTCAAAATGCACTCTGAATCTCAGCCTCTGAATCTCTGCATTAACCTGAAACTCTTCGGTCTGTCAATGGATGAATTGTTTGTTGCGCCATAGTTTTAGAGGAAATGTATTAATTAATAATTAATTAATTAATAAATTATTTTGCCCTAAAATTACTAACAGCAGGGATGGTGATGATATTTGAATCCACCTGACATTCTGGAAATAACGACGAAAATTACGAAAACTTTTAGAACAAAACTTTTACAAGAACAATCAAAAGTGGCTAACGAAAAATTTTCCAACATTATGAAAACAGGTTAGTAGGCATGAGTTTAAATAAAGTAGTGTATGAAACTATACATAACTAGGTATTAAAACACTCGTGTTCTATTAAGAAACTCGCCTTAGGCTTGTTTTTTAAACTGACACTCGTGTTTTTAATAACCTTTTTACGTACCAGTTTCATAAACTACTATCATTTAATTACATACTTTCACCTACATGACCTTTTGCGATTCACTAGGACAATTATCTTATTAACCTATTTAATATCAACGGACGCCCCGCGGCGTGGATCCCGTTTCTCCAGATGTCTACATCAGCATCAGCGGGTCTACGTCTTACACAAGAACACTATAGTCCGATGTTACTAGATCCAGCCGTTTGGTCTTGATATATCAGTATGTTAGTCTTATAGGATCACTTTGTTGTCCGTCTGTCTGTCAAGACCCTTTATCTCGGGAATGCGTGGAGGTATCGAGTTGAAATTAAAACCATATACTCAAATTTACAGTCCCTTGAAGCCGTGGAAAAATAAAACTTCTAAGTTAACGTAAAAAAATATGCGGCCGTTTATGCCGCAAAAACGTATATTTCCAGACTCTCAAGGGAATCAAAACTTATAGGGTATTTCCCGTTGACCTAGAACTATGAAATTTGGTAGTAATACCGTCTTATACAAGTATAGGGAAAAATCTGAAATCTATACATTTGTAATTAAATCATAAAAATATAGTCTTTATTTAAAGTACGTAATTGTCATTGACGTTAATTTGTACGGAACCCTGAGTGGGCGAGTCCGACTCGCACTTGTCCATTTTTTTTTATAAATGTCGTGGCCATATCGTAGAATTGATCATTTCATGGTCTGCTCAAATATCGTGAAATGTGTAAAAACTGAGCTATCTAACAAATCTAACAAGCTCCTCCTCGCTTCGCTTGTCATCGCACCTATTTTTGACTTTTAGTTAAAAGCCTATCTTAAACTTACTTTATACTTAACGATATTGTCGATCAGATCATGAAATTATCAATTTTACGATATGGCTACCATATATGGATTCACTTCTGAAATATATTTCCCCTAATTTGACGATATTTTCTCACAACACATCCGCTATGTTATGAATGAGTTAATACCTAAACCAACAATACAGAACCACCAACAACCCTTTTGTTTCACCACAAACAATTACCTTACACCTCATTTTAACACGTTAACCGTGTTTACTTTAAACATTATCAACTTTAAACGCATTTTTAACTTGTTACACGGTAAATAAGTTTAAACTTTCATCCTCAACCAGAAGTGTTACTTACAAAACTGTCTTTAAAACTGAACCTAAACACTCATCACATAGAAGTCAATTCGATGTGAAATTCAGTAGATTTTTTTCACTTATTCCGGTAGTAAAATGTATGGAAAAGTTCCCATGCCACGCCTACGACAAAGTATATTTAACTGGGTAATTAATGTTAACTATGTGGCTACCGAGCACCAATCAGTTGCCAGAAGTTTGTCCGTCTGTTTGCGTGTTAACAAAGAGAGTAGGTATTTGAAAACCGTTACGTCTGTTGTACTATAGTCTTTTTTAGGGATCCGTACACAAAGGGTGCCATACGGGACCCTATTGCTAAGTCTCCGTTGTCTGTCTGTCTGTCCGTCTGTCTGTCACAGGAGTCTACAGCTTCGGCGGTAATAAGTAGACAGTTGAAATTTTCACAGAATACGTTTATCTGGATTTCTGTCACGGCAAATAATAAAAAATAAATTCTTCGAGTACTGACTAGTAAAAATGGGAGGGTAGAGTGTTCGTTGATATGGCGTTATTTCATGCGTATTTTGACCGTATTTCAGGGTCTGATACCATGTTAAGCTGTGGTCCCCACTACTTACAAATTATAACGTAGTTAAGCGTTGTCAGAGCCCTGTTTGGCGGCCCGAAGACCTGTGATCTTGACCAGAGGATGTGAAGAAGACAGATCCATACATACATATACTCACGCCTGTCCCCTAGAGGTGTAAGCACAGACTACAGATTTCCATCTGCTACGATCCTGACACTTCTCCTTTCCTGCGACTTCTACATCCATCAATCTAGTCATACAAAATCTTCTATTCCGGGAACATTTTACTTTGCCCTTCTTCAGTATGTCGCCTATTTGATCGACATACGTCCCGCCCTAGGGCGGCCCGGTCGAGCTTTAAGAAGACAGATCTCTATGGTAAACCATGGTAAACAATAAAACCGCAGTCTAGCCTTGACTCTGGTGTGGAGGTAAGTTTATGTGAGTCAGAGATGCGCAGGCGCCGCGCCGCGCCGGTGACGCGTGACGTCGACGCTACCGGCTGCGTCAGCGGAAACGGCGACATCGTATGTGTTGGGATGTCGAGGAATTAACAACTTTTCTTGATACGCTGTTCTGCTAGTGTTTACTTTACTAGAGATATCATAACATAATGTAAACAACCCTGTGGTGTATTTATTTGGAACTCGACGGAGCAATTCCAGTATAAAAACCCTTTGCCCAATGATGAGTACAGGTCGCGCCAAACTTTTAGCCCCCTGTAAACATGGCGATGTATGGGTCGTTCTTCTAAATGTATGGGACTAGAAGTTTGGCGCGATCTGTATTAGTAGACCAACTTAGAAAATGTACCGGGAAGCTACGGAACCCTACACACGCACTTGGCCGGTTTTTATTAGGGGTTTACTACCCAAAAGGCAAAACGGAGCCTTACTATTGGTCCGTTGTAGTTGCATGTGCAACTACAACATGCATCAGTGGGATATAGCTGACTCACCTCGTTGTGACTGTGGAGCCTCGAAACAAACTCTCCGTCACATCGTGGAAGAGTGCCCCAATAGAAAGTTTTCTGGTGGGCTGGAGCAGCTACATAAGTTAACACCTCAGGCAAAAGTATGGCTATCAAACCTGGATTTAGAATTGTAGCTGTATATATAAAATAGAAAATACTAAGATAAAGCAGGATACCAAGGCCATGCGATGATGATGACTATTGGTCCGTCCGTATGCCACGGGTCTCTATCATGCAGACGGAATGAGTTACAGATCTGAAAATGAATATTTTGTGTAAAACGTTGACCCAAAACCGAATACTTATTGAATTAGGATTTTAATGAATTTATTTTTCAATGAGGGTCCCAAAAATGAAAAAGAGGGCGTAATTTATATTTTTCATCCTGTGTGTCATATTATTGTCTAGAGCACTGTGAGTAGATCCAAATACACCTTTTATGTTTATTTGTCTAAAAAAATTAAGACTGTTAGTTTAGGGCCATTTTTACAAACAGAAATCAAATGAAAGTCTAGTTTAGAAGGATATATAAAGTGGTAGAGTACTAGGGACAAAAAGTACTATTAAAATTACTAGCGTCATGTAAATAGTTACAGAATAATACTAAAGTTAGAACCTGGGAGAGTAGAGTGCTAAAGTAGTTGGATATACAAGTATAGTACGCTAGTTACTAACCGAAATGCAAGTGCTTATCTAGTACCTACCAAGTAGTTAACGAGAAAAGGAATCCGAAATTCTAGCAGTAAGTAGTACAAAGTCCAACAAGAACACGCTTCCTTTGTCTCCGCCGAACCTCGATTACAAATCAAAACAGATCGCTACAAAAACAAGAACTCATTTCCAACGAAGCCCCAGTAACACGACACCGAACCATCTTAGATGTGTCTGAGTCAGGCTCTATTTACATACGTGTCACGTCTGCACATTCCTTATATCAAGACGACACCGCTACTGTATCTACGAGTTACTCAGATGCGTTCTAATGAACAGAAAGGCTTTGTTTTCACGAGTGTATGAAAAGAGTCTCCCCGAATGGCGGTACAGATATTCTATTTTACTAAGTCCGTTTGGCTATGGTTGTCGTAGTAGAGCGTCACACACGCTTCGTTCTAGTGTGTGTAACCTCGGGAGCGAGCGCTACAAAACCACAGACATATACGGGGTGGCGCAAAAGTAATGGCATGATTTGAGTTGGCTGCCATTTTGTTATAAATAAAAAAAGAGCTCTGTTTTCATAAAAAGGTTATTTGGAAGTGTAAAATTGATGAAATTTATTGGAAAAAATTATATCGCTGAAATGGCCACCTTCCGAGTTAACCTCTACCTGTAACGCTCACCGGTTACGGTTGAGGTGGTCCATCGGCTTCTTCAAAAAAATAAGGGTCAATCACTTCTTCACTGCAAATGCCGCACCAAACAGTCACCTCGAGGGGATGCAATGGCTCTTCATGCATTTCATGTGGATTCTTCTCTTCTCTTCTCTCGTGCCAGATGTTTGGCGAGCAATAATTCATAATGCCGTAAGACGGGCGCAATTATGCATCAACTCGGGAGGCGGCCATTTAAGCGATATAATTTTTTCCAATAAATTTCATCAATTTTACACTTCCAAATAACCTTTTTATGGAAACAGAGCTTTTTTTTTATTTATAACAAAATGGCAGCCAACTCAAATCATGACATTACTTTTGCGCCACCCAGTACAAAACGCGCCAGACACACACACACACACACACACACATAATGTGTTTATCTGTACACGCCACTACTACGACCACAGCCACACGGAGTTTGTAGAATATCTGTAGCTAAAATGCTAAAAAGCCCGGTGCACCCTTGAATTAGACCAAAATAGACTGACAAATTCTTTCCCTTCAACTGGTGGTGGTAGGCTCATGCAATATGCCGCCAAGTGACTAGTCACGTTCCGGCGGCGTGACGTCATATGTTTGCCGTACCGGGGGGGTTGCGTAGTCTTTCGTCCGTTACCAATTTGTGCAGATATTTCTAACGTCCCTGTACGGACTGATTAACGCCTTGCCTGCTTTTACTCTCCCATTTTTGCAGTTCGCCCTACGTCTCATCAACTATTTCCGGTAATAGTTAAGCGTAACAATTTAATTTAAAAAATCGGTCAAGTGCGAGTGGCGGTGACAAAATGCATCGCGAATACTTTTTGAGCGAGATTGTGAGTCTTGTTGTTTATGATTGGTCAATGAGTAACAGTGATCAAAGCAAGAGAGACGTATCCTCTTAAAAATAAAATAATATACGTGAACTTTTCCCGCAAGAATCCATTTATTTCCGTCGGTGGCCCGATTAAACCGATTCAATATTTTGAGAGCTGAATGGATAAATGATACCCCAAATAATTAAGGCTGTATTCTCTTGAATCTTTGTGAAAATCAGCAACAAAAGATAAATGGGTCTGCGCGCTCTGAGGACCATAATGAATCCTGCGCCGAAGTTACGTAAAGATGTTCGGGCTCAGGGTTGCTAGAACCTTGCATTCTTTTACCTTACTGATAATGATATCTGAATCTGAATCTTACTTATAGTTTTTTCACCTTACTTATTTATAATTTGTTTACCTGACTTATATTTTTTTACCTTACTTATATTTTTTTACCTTACTTATAATTTTTGACCTTACTTATAATACGTATATATTACACTCTTATGTAGGTCTTAGAAACAAAGTGTTTGCGTTTGGCTTGCTAAATTATAAAATGACGCAAATAGAAATAAAATTACGAATTTTGGATGCTTTTGTTGCAATAAACAGGATACCCACCCCATAAGTATAAAAAATTATAAGTAATATTGAACAAACTGCGTCAATTGACTCATTTAAATACTGTAAATGAATGTTTCTGTAACCCTGTATTTTAGATTTTTATTGATTTTCTCTCGAGTATCCATGTCAGAATTAAGGAAATTGGTTTCTTTTTAATTTTGTTTAAATAATATCCATCGATTTAAAAATAAACTATTTTATTTCAATTAGGTGCCGAGATATTTAATAAAAACTCTGTATTTCTGAAAGCGCGTGATATTTGGCTTAGAGCGCGCTATTTTAAACAATAAAAAATGAGTGTATCAATCTCAAGTTACCCATGCCCTTTAGCATCCGACAATGAACTGTTCCAATAGAAGTGCATACATGGGCACATCTATGACATTCCTGTAGAAATATTTGTCATCGTGGTATTATTGTTCCACGATTGGATTGGGATTCAAAAGTACCGTTTGCATAGTAGTATAAATGTATTGATTACTAAGATACGTAAGCCCATCAAGTAAAATAATAATCAAACTTTTGCGTTTCATGTACTTATTACTGATGTTTATAAAAGTTTATTGATCAATAATATTGCTTCACAAATAATGATACATAAAATAATAATGATCGCTGAATTATTTGTCTGAAAAGTTTGCTGAATCTATTTCAACTGTTTTATGAATGAAATCTTGAATTTTTATTTGACGATTCTGCCACTATTTGGAATTTATGATGAAGTTGATGAACCCATGAGTGATTGATCATCAAAATAATGGCGAGCTGACAATTGTTTTTAAGAATGTCATTTTATTACAATTCCACGAAATAACATTTTGGTTAAATGTTACATTTTCTCCACGTTATAATTTCGCAGTAGTGACAAAATTTTAACGTATTTTTGCAAATCCTACCTTTGGTAACTGTCATTTCATACTTTCGCGTAAAGTTGACGTTAGCAGCTCATTCCCAATCCAAACGTGGAACAATTATACGTTTATGTGTACGTGAAACTAAAAATTTGTTAACTTAATAACCGTATCAAAACAATCTTAATGTAAGTAGTAATATACAATTTAGTACTCGTATCTATGCAGCCACTAATACAAGATCATTTTGAAAGGGACCTTAAATTTTCACCAATTTGTAATTCATTGAGCAAGTATGGCAACCCAGGCCACGGTTTACAATTTAAATCTTGAGGGTACTTTCTCTTTCTGTCAGAGCGAGCGTACATTATATTATCAGTACGATGCGCAGGCGCTTACCGGTCCGGTATAGGGTGTTCTGTACACTGTACATGTATACAGATACCACACGTTACGTAGAGCCTTAAAAACATTACGAAAAAGGCAATAAAGATACATTGGAAAGCATACATTACTTGAAAAATTCAACAGATATAAAGTCATTGTCAAATATTGTTACCGAAAACTTATGCGCTAATAAATACCGAAAACTACCGAATGAAATACTGAAAATTCCGAAAACTTAATACATCAAAAAGCTGACATAATACTTTTTCACCAGCTGAAAATACGTTTCAGCGAAAACTATTGTCAGCTTTTTTTGTCGTAGATCTCCGAATAAAAATTGAAAGTTGCCTGACCATATCATGAATTCTGTTAAAACTTAAGGGGTTTCGCTCGGCTCCCAATATGTATTTACATGTCTACTTAACACGCTCCTCCTCGCTAGGCTCGTCGTCACACCTATTTTTCGACTCATCAGAACATTTTTTTTCGTTAACTTAGTATTTCTTTCGGAAGTTCAGTAATTTATTCGGAGGTTCATTATTTAAACCAGGTGGTCGTAAGGAATTTTAGTTTGCTATTTTTCATTTATTTTATTGGTAGATGTTACACAGTTAAATTAGTATAATTTTCGGTTACTAATTCTACCGCTGCTTAGATAGTATTACAGTATGCAGCAGTTCGCTGGGATTTAATTTGTTTTTCGGGGGCTTTATTATTATCCTTTAATAATAATCCAGTAAGACAGCTCACGAGAGTTTTAATAGTATACGTGTAAATAAGAATCAAATCTTTTATATTTTTGAAATTTGTTCGAATAGTAACTCAGGCAGCACTGTGTTTTACAAACATCTACTCTACAGAATGAAATAGCAGAGCGAACTGTGTGGTCTCATTCCTAGGTTTCTGATTACAAAATCAATGTTTCATATGTCTTCACATGATATTCTCAAACGTGACTCTTTGAATTAACTTCCATCAAACTGATATACCGAAAGTATACATTTTATTTATATTGGTTTAACTGACTCTACCTATAGCTACTAGAATTCAGTTATCGTCTACGAACAACTGGTATCCCGAAAAATAATATTTCAAATAAAATTTGTTCGGTATGGCTTCACAAATCTTTAACAATTTGCCGAAATCCTTCCCTGTCCCATTTTATATGGTAAGTTTCAAAAAAAAATTCTAATATGTTTTTACAATTTCAGTAAGTAGATAACAAGTAATTTTAGACTAACTAGTAAGATTTTAATGATTTATTTAATATTTGTACGCCACAAGGTAGAGTACGGAGGACTCAATTTATAATACTATGTACAATCTTATTTACCTATTTTCACAAATAAAGTTTTTGATTGATTGATTGAAGTTTTTCAAATAGCAGAGCACTAAGTATCTTTAGACTTTTCAATAGCTTAAAATCCAAGCAAAGAGGTTTCGCGAAATTTCACTTTTTGTCTTTTTTATTTCGCGTATAATAAAAAGATGCGTTCCTTTAAGGAACTTCCGTAAGCTAAATTAGCATCTCGATGTGTGTCGGTACAAATATCGACAGAAACGACATTGAAATAACGTTCATATCAGCGTGCATTGCAAAGTGGCTGTTACGACGATCACTGTGTCGCCGGATATCGCAAAATAGAGAAAATACTTTTCATATTATGATAAATTAATTATAATATCATTATGTTAGATTTTTTTATTGCTCGTGTGTGTATATAAATTTTAACTTAGTCTCTTTTGAATTAAAAAAGTTTAAGCATTTTATCAGTTTGAAAGGTATTTATTAACATGTCGTAGGTTGAACCTTTTGAGTTTTTATAACATCACAATTACGGGAAATAAGTCAATAAATGTCATAATTATTTTTCCGAAAATTTATAATGTTCATATAGAAAATTTAAAGAGATTCAATAACGCAGTTTAGCTTCTGATGCCCCTTTAAGTAAGGGCAAAAATTCGAATACATAATTATATTCTGATCAAACGATCAAGAATAAAGTGCGCATACTTCATCATATTCGATATTCATATAATCAGTACAATAAACGCTATCGTAAATCGTAATAAACGTGGAATTAATGTGCAAGTGATTCTCAAACAATGCTTAATTCACCATTAAAAAGTTAATGTATTCGATCATCAAGACTTTTAATGCATTTCTTAAAGCATTTTAAATAGTGCGACTAACCTACCACAGGACGCATTGTTGTCGTCTTAAGACGAACCGAGAAAAAATATAAACAAAGCCGGGTAGAGGCTTTATAAGATCTCTTAAAGAAAATGTGTTTTAACATGCAAAGTTATGAGATGAATTTGTTAGAAAGATGGAAGGAATCGGTATTGCAGTTACTGTCAGAAAAACAGAGAAAGAAAGCTTATTTCTGACCATAGTTACGAGCATGTGTTTAGTATTGTGTGCTACTTAAAAGGATGCCCCATCCACTGATGTAATTAGTATGTAAGTTTTGCACAATAAAGAAATTTATATTATATACGTATTTCAGTACAAAAAACTGGTCTCGCACCCTGACACGATTCTGACAAGATTGAATAAACGTGAATAAAATTTTAGGAAAGCTACAAACTTCATTTTGCAGTTGTAATCTACTCTTTAAACTCGAATCAATGACACCCTACATGACAGAAATAGAAAAAAAAAGATTTTTTCTGCTCCTTTTTCAGTTTTATATTTATTTATTATAAATTCAGTTAACATCCTACAAAAGATATCAAAACTTCAGGTCTGTAACTCATTCCGTCTGCGAGCTAGAGATCCATGACATACGGACAAAAGAGTGACATTAATAGGTGACCTTTTTGCCTTTTGGTTACGGAACCCTAAAAGTGGACTTCTGACGTACAATTTTAGTTATACTCTTATCTTAATGAACGGAAAGTTTGTAATTTCAAATTAAATTTGTCTTTGAATTACTCCTATGAATCCTATAAGTAGGTACTTTTACAAGATTTCGTTTTTTTGTTTAGTTTACATGTAGGGTTTTGTTTTTTTACAATGTTTACTTTTAAACTGTAATCGATATGCTTTAATTGTAGATTTAGTTTATGTAATCTAAATTTTATTATGTTTCATTTGTTCATAACAAAAATGTAACTTGGCTCGCGGAAAGGCGCTGGAGGCCATTACTCAGGCATACCACCTACCATGGCTTCCAACGTTACTCCCTAATAATTAAAATTATATAATTTATACTAATTATAAGTGTGTAAATTTGTAACTTGTTATAACGAATAAACTTTTTTTTTTCTTAATATGTGATATAATCGTTTGTATGGCACTAATTTGGTAAAATTGCAATAGTGACCGACGCGACGTTTGCTAAAGGGTTACCAAAATAATAACATCCCAGACAAATTTACTTGATTTAAATTCGGTTAGCAATTTAAGTATCCAATCCAAATAATATTATAAGATATCTATGATCCAATCACTGAGTAAGTTTCAGCAAAAAACCAGAAACGTGTTCGTAAAACAAGCAACACGACGGGGGTGCTTAAAACTCATTAAAAGCGGCAAGTAATTTTAAACATTTTCCACATTTACGTAACTTTCCCGATACCGGTTAATTAATACATTGACTGCCTACCGACTCAGTTTTTTAACAAAGCAGCGAGTTGCCATGGTAACGGACACATTTTTCGAACGACGCACATCGTTTTCCAACGCCCGACCGGCAATAAATTGACTGCCCGAAAACCACAATCAATAAAACGTTAGAAAAGTCTTTAGGTTAAAGGAATAAAGTTGATTTTGCTTTAGCTGAGTAGTCAACAATTCGCGGTACGATTCAACGTATGTTTTAAATGAACAGCGAAGCGGACCCCCGGCGCTCGATTCATGAATTGTTAATCCCTTTTTAATTAGACTTCATAAAATTACCATCGAGAGAGCAAAGCAACAAAAACTAGTGCTGCAGATGTACACTGAGTTGGTAACAAACACCAACATATGATCACTTGGTTCACATGCGTTTCTTGACCCTGTTACTGTAGCTTTATTACTTAATTAAATAATTAGCCAATATTCTTATAATATACAAGTATTTTGATTTATATTTATATATTGACATTATTGAATTTTGACTTTACATATCTTATTTTATTTATTTTATATCATATTTGTCTGTCCCGATTTGGGTACTTTAGTTATTATAATTTCTTTACGACCCAAAGGTTGTCTGGAAGAAATCGCTTGAAGTGATAAGTCCGCCTCTGTGCAAAATTATGTTACCAAAACTCTGTTTTCTTTTTTATGTATTTTCTTTGTACAGTAAAGTGTAATTAATTCAAACAATAGTTACGCTTCTGTGGTGTAGTGAGTTGAGTATCTGATGCGGAGATCACGGGTCAAAGCGCAGGAACTAGGGTTGCCAGATGGGAAAACCAAAGTATCTGGGCAAAATTTCAAAAAGTAGGGGTTTTGGGATTATGGTCGGGACAAATAAATATTACGAATAATACATTCTTTTTTATTATTATAATTAAAGTAATTACAACAAAATGCTGTTTTTGGATAATTATAAGATTATACAGTTTAAAATTATAAGATCAAATTATGAGACAACTAAAACATACTTATTTTCTACTTCGCCACAAGTATTTGGCATTTGAGTTCACTAACAATTTGGTGCCCTTTGGGGTACCTATTCAAATAAGTTTTAAAATTTTTCGCAGTCAAGCTGTGGGTCTATATTGAAGTACGACAACAGGGTTCACCACCCATCTCGTTGGTACGTAATATGGACTATGACATTCCACAGTCCATACGCGGAAACACCTCTGACACTCTGTCGGGGATTCTTATCGTGACGATATTACTTTTTCAAGGGATCTTTGACGTCGTAGGATGGCTAAATGGCGAAGCCCGTTTTTTCGTGAACAACCTAATTATGGCTTACAAACTAAATTTCTACTGCTTTTTCGCGAAGAAACCGCTTTTTCGTGAAATATAGAATTATGGGGTAAACCCATTACGCGATCATACGAAATTACTTTCTGTTAAAACTATGGGATCGTTTCGCTCCGGATATTTCAAAAAACCGACCAATTGCGAGTCGGACTCGCGTACGAAGGGTTCCGTACCACTATAAAAATGGCAAAAAAATCATGTCTGTTGTATGGGAGCCCCCCTCAAATATTAATTTTATTTTTATTTAATCATTGATTTTTAAAATTAATATATATCTAAATATTCCGTGAACATTTCAAGCGCCTACCTGTTGCCTTTATCAATATCGGGCAAAAAAATCACGTTTGTTGTATGGAAGCCCCCTTTAATATTTATTTTATTCTGTATTTTAGTATGTGTTGTTATAGCGGCAACAGAAATACATCATCTGTGAAAATTTCAACTGTCTAGCTATCACGGTTCATGAGATGCAGCCTGGTGACAGACAGACAGCGGAGTCTTAGTAATAGGGTCTCGTTGGTTACCCTTTGGTTACGGAACCCTAAAAATACGTTTAATTTGACAGGGCCCACACTCGAAACACACACACACACACACATACACACCCTCTATGTGTGAGGGAACACACACACACAATTCCAAAATATGTTCAAATTTGAAAGATTTGTGTGTTTTTCTTTTTAAAATATATAAGTACGTGTGCCGTAATGCAAATCTATAGTTATAATAAAACTAAAGAATTCCTAAATGATAGTTTAATATATTAAATTTATGAATTATAATTCAGTTATTCAATTGTACAATATCATTTGAGTTGTGACAATTATTATTTATATTGTGTTATATTGAGGTAGAAATAAAACTTGTTTATAAATTTGAATACTTTTTGATGTGTTTTTCATACACTTTTGGGCAGGCTGTAGCGAACTAAAACAATTCGTAACGCCCATTTATTACCTACTTTCATAAATAAAAGTATCTTGTTTCCTTTATCTATGGGCCAACACTTGTGTACTACGAGTAAATGAAAGTAAATCAGTTAAGTACCTTTTGTATTCTCCTACTGAGTTTAGTTTAACCTCCTTTCCTGTCCGCACAACCGAATAACGAGCTTTTAAAAATAAAACAAAGTGAATTATTTATTTACTCAGAGAGAAATCCGATATTTATCAGCTTAAGGCGCTGTATCGAAAGTTGTATTTAGAGCGTAAACCATTCGACTGGATTATTGTTTACGACGTGATATCCTCTTTTCAGCTCGGAATGAAATATTTGAGTGTCTACCGTTTTCAAACAGAAGTCCAAAACTTAGTTGGCCATTATTTTGTTAGTGATACATGAAAGTAGGAGTCGTGCCGTGATATATTACATACCGTTAGTAAAACTTATGTATAGCGTTTAAAAAACAAACTTATTCTACGATCAGTTATAAACGACCAACTATTTAACTCTAACAAATTGGTCTTAATTTCTTCTCAAATAATTAAATAATAGTACATTATGATACAAGTGAGCTGCGTTGGACATTACAGTCGAGGCGGGATTGCAGCCCGAGCCGAACGGCGAGGACGTAATAGAGCCGAGAGTGTTATGTACTTTTGTATAACGCTCACGCGTTTCATACGACGTTTTTCAACACACTTGCGAGGAAAAATAATAAAATTTCACTGTCTTTTTTTCCACATAATCGAAACTACAACTATGAACTGACAATTTATTTGAAAAATGGCAGCGGAGATTTTGTTTTTTGCGGAGATGGAAATAGAGGCACTGACGCAAAAAGCCAAACAGCCAAATATTGCCAAACAGGCAAAATAAATATTAACAAACTGAATATTTTTGTATTTACAACAAAAACTTCAGTTAATTTGTTGATAAAAATAAATAATTTGATGAAATTAAATAATTATTTGGTATATTTTAACTGACACAATTTATTTATTCGCAAAAACATTACTATTTCTCAAGACATCAAAACTCTTTGCTAAGATTTAAAAAACGGTAATGTAAAAAACACTAGTGCTATAATGTAAAGTAAAAAGCACGCGTGTTTAATATGCTGCTTTATGACCCTGAGAATGCTGCAATAACTGCCATTTTATAAGCAAGTGTGTTGAAAAGGTAATTTTCAGAGCTTTTCCTACACGTGTGCTACGAGTATAAGACCTAATTGTGAACTGAATTTCAAGTTTCTAAGGTTTTTATAGTGACCCAATTTGTATGAACTTGATTACGTAAGGGGCCAAAAACATTTTTGCGAAGTTAAAAACTTGATTTCTTTACAGCACCTCCCGCGCCGTGGACTTCTGTAGGAGGTATTAGTTTCAACTTGATATCTCTAACGGGGCCCGAGAAAAACGGTCTTGACATACAGACAATTTACCCTGTCAGAAATCCGTTTTTATTTTGAGATACCAAACCCTAAAAACATAACATCCCGATATATTTCCATTCCTCATGAGGTGTTACAGTGTGATACGGAACACTCAACACTCTCACTGACGATTGTAACGTCCCAACGTGATAGGGATGAACCTTTATCGCCGCACCTCGGGCACAAATACACGGTTTTTAGGGCACAAAGTAAGTGAACAAATATTGTTGCATGCAAGTAGTTATTATGTTCCTTTTCATATAATCTGTGATTCATAATTCATAACGAGGTAAAAACTATAATTTCAGGACTCGTAATTTGAGATGTTTTTGTCAATCATATCGCGTGTTATTAGGCAGTTTATTTCACATCCAGACAGCCTCATTATTATTTAGTCCTCGTAAAAAGTGGCGAATAATAAAAATGCATTACAACTAACTGATATTTCCTGAACTGGAGTCAGTGAAGTGAGTGACGTATCTAACAGAGCACGGTCATTTGTTGTTGTAATAATTGACATATCGTTACATAAAAATAATAAATTTATTTATTTCAGGGGATGGTAGAGCTGATTTTGACTTTGACTTTGACTTTGACTTTGACTTTGATGCCGGGCTCGACTGTGGAGGTACCACCATTTTACTCGCAAATCCTCCCGAAGTCATTCGGGGAGAGTAAGAGAACAGCTCTCAGGCAAAACCAGGCGGCCCACCATTGCCTGGGACCGATGGATGACGGTTTATCCATCCCCAATTGCCAGACCTTATATAACAGACTGGTGACGGGCAGCGGCGTCACTGGTGCCAGGGTTTCGGCACCGCGCTCACCAACCCGCCTGCCCAGCGTGTGTGAGTATGGGCATTTCTTCCAGGAGGACCGCCAAGAGTGGCGAAATCCTGGAAAGGCCTATGTCCAGCAGTGGACGAAACAGGCTGATGGATGGATGAATGGATTTCAGGCCCTTGGCCAATATTATAAATATCTTTACTAATACTTAAAAAATAACTTAAGAAAACTATCTAGCCTAATTGTCAGGTATTTTTGTGGCGCCTCCGTGTAGCGTCGGAACACTATACCCTCCGGCCAGAAGTCTGTATTCTGTTGCAAGTCGGGTATTTTTGTTTTGGAGCCGAAATCTAGACATAGGTACCCCCAATTGCACAAAACCATAAATTCATGGAATCGCTTAGATAAAAAGAAATATGTGTATTGCAGATGATATTCCACCAAGAACCATCACTCAAATCTATCCAATATTTGAGAAACTAATCCTGTATAAAACACCCAAGACATTTAAGAATCAATATTGAATTTTGTTTTATTTTTTATGATACCATACAGTTGCAGAATCTTTGTTTTTTTTTTAATTTAATACACTATCATCTATATACCAGAAACAAAAGACACTTGGCTTTGGTTTTCGTTGATAGCATGGAGCTATATAATTATCTAGTTATTATTAAGACATAAGATAAGTTATATAAGTTGATAGCATGGAGCTATATAATTATCTAGTTATTATTAAGACATAAGATAAGTTATATAAGTTGATAGCATGGAGCTATATAATTATCTAGTTATTATTAAGACATAAGATAAGTTATATAAGTTGATAGCATGGAGCTATATAATTATCTAGTTATTATTAAGACATAAGATAAGTTATATAAGTTGATAGCATGGAGCTATATAATTATCTAGTTATTATTAAGACATAAGATAAGTTATATAACTACAACTAGTATTAACGCTAGAAGCAATTTAAGGGGTGCCATTTAAAACGATTACTTGAATTCCTATTATTGATCAACATTTTAATGCTTTTTGTATTCTTTGCCAGATAAATAACAATTTATAATATAACAACTACTTCAACAGATAATTTACGTTAAAAACATTACTCGGTAATGTTTCATTATTACATTTGTACATAATTCTATAAATGTTTACTGTGTACCGTACATGTTTATTTAGTATTAAGTAATCCATACTTATCCGACTGAAGAATTTTTTAATATTGCTAATTTTACACAAAACTTCTCACAATGTCGGTAATGGAATAACACACAGATAGGTTAAGACAACAACGAATCGAAAAATTACATGCATTTTTTGATTCAATTTGGACTCCAAGACCCTTCTCTGTAGTTCAGCGGTTCAAACCTCGACCAATGAACCGGAGGACGTCACATCTAACCAGAGCCTTATTGTCTAACTTTAACATCTATCGCTATGTTGTGTGACGTCATTTCTAGCCAATCACGATAGATGTTGAAGTTAGACAACAGTAAGGGAGCTGTAAGGGCTCATGTCTTCTAAAGTGCTTACGGCGATAGGGGTCACCAACCACCACGCTGAACATAATAATCGTCGGTGAAACGTGGACGTACGAGCATTGACTCTTGCACTTCACAGGTCATACTCGGAAAATAACTGAAATGCTTCCTGGGATTCATTATGACGAGTATTACATTATATACATTACCTTTTAAAGGTTAAATTTAAGTACAAATTACTAACTTAAGTCACCTAAAGCTCAAGCCTCGTGACCCTAGGTAGGACCGCTGACCTCTCAACCGACACCGGAGACGGAAAACATTCAAAAATAGAACACGAGATAACTGTCATTTCGCCGGCGGACGGGCGCGCCGTGACGTCATTTCCGTGTCGGCGCGTGCGCAACTTGCTCTTTACTAGAGTTAAGTGATGATTAATTTTTGTTTACGAAATTTACACAGAGTGCATAGATAATTATATTCTCATCATAAATTAAACGTCACAAATATTAGTTCTTTCCAGACACGGAAGGCGGGAGGAAGAAGAACAGAAAATCTTACGCTAAGTAACACACAGTAAAAAACATGCAATCTAAAATTGACCATGTGTCTTCCAAAAACCTAAATTCCCTTTTTAAAATTAAAACATGATGTAATTGGAAAGAAATTGCATTATAATATCGTTTTGGTACGTTTTACGGAACCCTTCAAAAATGTATCTTATTTTAATATTACAAAGTAACTAGCTTTGTAGTTATTGCAGAATAACATTGACAGTGGAAATAGGAAAACTATAATTCACCAATTTTCATCGACTCCACAACCCGCTTCCGACAACACTACCAGGTGACCCAACACACAACTTCCAACCTTATCTCATTACGCTAAGATCGAAAATCTTTTGTCCTTTATTCATGAGTGGTTAGGTTTTACTTTTTCTACGAGTAAAAGAGTTCAACGGGGTGCGTAAAGGAAGTGCGTTTGTACCGGATCGGAGTTTTGGTCTAGATTCTAGATTTATGTGCAGTATTTGCGCTTGGAGTTGGTTATTTGAGATAAATTGATGTTTTGGTATTTCACAATAACATATAAACTACAGTAAAAGCTTGGTAAAGCCTGACCCATGAAAGACCGTTCAATAGTTTTTCAGTAAGAGGTTTGTACATTTCTTATTTCCTTGTGTCCAAGTGGCAGCGGTTGCTGTGGTGTAAAATTATGATACTTAAGATTTCAAATTAAATGTTTCGTTCTTTATAAAACTAGGGACTTAAAATTAATTATTTTATTATTAATGTTATTAATAATACAAGGAATAAAATGAAATTCGGAAAAACTGATACGTCCAGATACGATCAGAACGATATTAGACTATTAAATTAAGAGAGGTATCAGAGACCCATTCTCTATCTATTATGCAATGAACTTTTTTTACACAACTTATGAATTCAACTTTCAGAAGTGTATACTGAAGAAGGGAATGTGAAAAATATCCGGAATAGAAGCGCTTGTATGACTAATTAATGGATGTGGAAGAGAAGGAAAAGGTGTGTTAGGATCGAAGCAGGTGAAAATCTCTAATCTGCCTACTCCTCTGGGAGACAGGCATGAGTGTATGTATGTATGTAACTTGCAGTAGTTACAAATCTAAAAGTTTTAAAATGGTTGAACGCACAAAATAAAGTCCATGCATATTTCCACAAGTTTCACAACAAAATATCTTCTCCATATTATCGAGGTAGCGTCTTTAAAAAACCTCAATTTAAAAATGCAAAATCCCGTACATCGGTGCCGTTGATTTCTCATCTCGGTTCATGTAAAATTCATCAGTTCTCGCGTGAAACGTAACAATTCACCGAAGTGACAGGTGAGGAGGTGTGACGCGATGGTACCTTCGTGTCAAAGATGTTTTATCGGTGAGGCTTGAAATATTTTCGGATTTTTACTACGGTATTTTGTGAACAAATTATTGACACTCCTCTTAACTCTAAGTTTAACAGTACTAAATCACTTAAGGTCTCACTTTCAATGATCACCCATTGGCAACTGTATCTTTGGTGAATACTGCAGTTCCGGTCCAATATTTTGTGAGGTACGAAATTTAGTTAGTAAGACAATAAATTGAAAACAATTAAAATCACCTATAGTTCGTGACACCATTGGTGCATGGTATAATAACTGTAAAACAAGGTCACTGAATGTATCGCAGACACAAACGGATGGGCACAACCCTTTTACACAAGATAGACTCTTATGGGACAATTTAAAAAAGGGATCCAATGATTTTTGGGACAGACCATTAAAAAGTTTACTAAAGAATGAGTAGAACATTTTTGCATCGTCCGAATATGTCTCATTTCATTATCTTATTATTATCATCTACATACAAATATTGAATTTAATCGCACGCAATGTCATCCGAGTATACCTAAAATGACATAATATGGTAGTAATAACTGCCATCGATTTGTTAAAGCCCAAATTCCTAGACGCGAATGGAGATATTAGGTTCGGCGGCGCCGGCGCATATCAGCGGATCTACGCATGAGTGGAAACGCTGTTTATTACTAACGATAGCCTTTCAATTCACTGCACACCAATAAGTCCATACAAAACTGGGTTTCACTTAACACCTTCAACAAAAAACCCAATTTGAATTCTATTCCGCTTAGAGTAAAGTTGAATTTTTCTTGATGGAGGGCGTGGTGGATGCCGCGTTCTGGTCCCGGTTTAGATGACATAGATTATAAGTAGATAAGCGAGGAATATATTTATCTCACTTGTTCCTGTAGTGATTAGCTATAGCCATTTCTGTTTGATTTTCTTTATCTATCGTCGCTAAGTTGTTTATCGCCGCGTGTTCAGGTGTTGAAATGTCGGAATTATTATAATTTATATCTCAATTATTGTCGATTTCAGATAAACTATACAAGTTATAGGCATTGCTTTGGTATTTGGTATTTGACAATGTGATTGATTTGCAGCGGGATTCCATTGATCGCAAAATAACTTACAGTAGCCATAGATAATATATAGTAGCAAAATTTCACTTTTGGAATATAATACGATAATAATATGACAAAAAGAGAAAAAGCTCAGAACCATTTCAGAATAAAAATAAACTACAATAGATAGTTAAAAGCTCTATTTATTATTTTCCGTGCTGAATGTATTCAGTACAGTTCCATACAGACACTTCTGCGCAGGTATGCAACGAGCGTCCCATCTTGTAAGTAGTCACGACCTGACACTTCTTCCATACTGTAGTCGAACTCGAACCTACAACCTCTACATTAGAGTAAACTTCTTGGTGCACTGTTCCACTTTGTGTATTTATGAATTGTGACTGATTGTAAACAAAAGAGATAGAACGGTATAGCAAAGAAGTCATAATACAGTATTAATCCGCAAGATGGATCGAACTACGATTATTGTTCTACTTGTCTTAGCGATAATAGGGTTATCAGTTTCAATATGTTACATCTGTACAATGATGTCATCAACACAGCTGCACCACGAGTATCATCTCATGAGTGTCTGACACTGGAAACTCAAAATATTAACTAATTAAGAATATCCCCTATCAGTCGAATTGTACATACGAGGGGTGGCTGATATAAAATCTCCTTTGTTAAAGAAAGTTTAAAAAATGTTACTGGCCACTATATTCTCGTATTCTTTGTTTATTCCTTTTTTAAAAATTATGACACTTATTTGTTTCTACGAGTTCAATTTTTTTTTGGCGCGTCTTCGTTTTTATCAAGTTGCAATAAAATTAAAAATGGATAAAATTGAGTATCGCGCTGTGATTAAATTCCTCGGTAAAGAAGGGAATACGCCGACGCAGATCCGAGAGCGCATGTTTAAGGTGTTCGGAGATTCATGTCCTTCCGAATTTGTAATAAAGTTTTGGTCAAAGCAGTTTAAACAAGGCCGTGTGAGCTTAGAAGACGATCCCCGTAGTGGAAGGCCCATTTCTGCAGTTACCGCAGATAATGTGGAAAAAGTGAAGAAACTGATCCTTGCCGATCGGCGAATTAAGCAGTGGGAAATAGCTAGAGATGTTGGCATTAGCAAGGAACGAGTTCATGAAATAATTCATGAACATTTGGGAATGTCCAAGGTGAGCGCACGTTGGGTGCCTAAAATGTTGACCCCGTTTGATAAGCAAAGGCGTGTGGAATGTTGTCAGTCATTTTTAGACTTGGTAAAGGATAAAGAGGAAGAAACTATCTTGCGAATAGTGACCTGTGATGAAACTTGGATTCGTCAGTGGGATCCCGAAAGCAAACAAGAATCGATGCAATGGAAATTTAAAGGGGAAAAACCACCAAGGAAGTTTAAGGTCCGGCTGTCAGCGGGCAAACTAATGGCAACCATTTTTTGGGATGTTGAGGGGATTCTTATGATAGATTACCTGCCAAAAAACACCACGATGAATGCTGAATACTATGCGAACTTACTTGACCAGCTACGCAAAAAAATAAAAGAAGACAGGAGGGGCAAACTTAGCAAAGGCGTTTTGATTTTGCATGATAATGCACCCGCGCACACGGCCTTTAACGCGCGGTTATCTCTGACAAAAAACGGCTTTACAGAGATCAACCACCCACCCTATAGTCCAGACCTGGCTCCCTCTGACTACTTCTTATTTAAAAATTTAAAGAAAAATTTGAGAGGGCGCAGATTTTCAACAGACGAAGAGATGAAGGACGCTGTGAATGACTATTTTGACGAACAAAATAATAATTATTATTTTAATGGTATGCTGTCACTTATTGACAAATGTCGTAAGTGCATTTCAGTTGCAGGGGACTATATTGAAAAATAAAAAATAAATTATTAATCCATGTATTTTCTTTCATAGTCAGGTAGATTACTTTTCAGCCACCCCTCGTATAAGATGACTTTCGTTGTATACTTGTTCAAAAATAACCTCCACTCGATTAGTACTATAAGTCTTAATTTTATTTTGCGTATTTCACAGAAAGGGTCATTGAGTCTTAGTCCTGACCACCTTATAGAGTCTCCAGTGTGAATTTGGCTTTACAAACGAAAGTCAGCTTATATATCTTCCGTACCTACTTATAATATTTACATGTTGTAAGATACTATAACAGTTATATATTGTTACAGGTTCAATGATCTACACTGAATACCACAACTTTCATTGTTTGGTTAAAATTTAAACCTTTTCTTCGACAAAATAGGAATTGCCGTAATGTACCGTGAAAGAAACTTCGATATGTTCTTTCAAAGTCGTTAAAAATATCTTCTTTGCTATCAATCATATCAGCCTTGAGTTCCAATAAAAAGTATCAAACTAACAGGCTCTAGCCTCTAACGAAGACCGTGATTACAAGTTTTAATGCGTCTCCGGCGCGCACCTGTCCGCACATGGTGCCCTTCCATCGACTCCTGCGCACCCCGCTACAAAAATCACTACTTATTCATTTTTAATTAAACCACTGCACAAAACAGTACAGATTTGCGAAAACGGCATCTCTTTAGCTGCACAAGACCATCTTTTATGGCGAATTTTAGCCACATGTGACCACCGTATTTGGTATGTTGTTTTTACTCTCCTTCCGTCCTTCTCTAACTAACACGATGTTTGTATGACTCCGTCTCGTTTTCGTGACGTAGTAAGGACAAGTTGGTTTAGGTTTGGAATTAGTTAATTTTATAGATGTAAAAAGGTTTTAATGAGTCATTCGATCTCGCGAGTTACAACAGATGTGTACTTGGAGTTGATAGTAAATTATGGGTACTGACTAGGCTTTGGTTTGAATATACCTGTTGAGTAACGGCTCATTAGCAGGTGACCTAGCAAAGTTATTGGTAATGCGGCGAGCTGATGAGATTGGTTGTCGGCATATCTAAAGTCCTGGCGTGATTCTCCAAAGCAGCCCAATCAGTTAGGCTGTTCCGGAGTTAGTTAGACCTCGGTCAGACCTACAGACAGACCCAAAGTGTTTTAACGGAACCCTAAAAACTTAAAGTAGGTATACCTATTTATAAAAGTATTTTAACGCCGTTAAGTGTATTTTATAGAATATGGAACCCTAAAAAACGCACTTTTCTGTTTAAATATTTGCCTTTGGTGCATTTTTTTGCGACGAACAGGCATTAAAAAGTTTTTGTACCTTTTTATCATTACAAATCTCTAAAACTAAAGCTTTTTTTAGTGCTTTGAAACTTTTTCATAAGTTCTTTGCATTTTCGTACTAAATTTTTATATTTTTTTGGTTTTAACGAAGCTACAGAAAGACGTGAATTTTACACAAAGACAGTTGTAAGGCCGAGAAGTGATATAAACTTCTTATCCCGGGAAAACTTCTAGCAAAGCGAATATAATTCGTCATTCGTCCAAGAAAATATTGGTTTGAACGTACAAATAAGCCAGGTCGGTTCAACGACTTCACGTAACTGAAACAGACAGCTAGATCATTGTATCACCTGTAAGTAACGCAATTTCCCTGCAAACACTTGGTCCCCGCCCTTCTCCCCGCCAGTTCCCCGCGTTATCGAGTGATCGCCGGTAATAAGTCGGCGCGTATCGATAAAGCTGCCGGTTATCGAGTTAAATTATCGATAAGCGCCGCTCCCGGTGACGATGCCGAGAATTTCCGAACTGATAATGCGATGATTGTTTTATTGGTTGAGGAAATGGCAGTGGAGGTTATAAAGAGTTAGAACCTAGAATCATATATCCGACCGCGTAAAAACTTGGTTACGGCAAAGAAGTCTTAACAAAGAGGAGACGACTAATGCTACTCCGAGTGTCACGCGTCTCCATGCACGTACTATACCGGGTGTAAAAGCAAAGGCAAGAATCCTGTAAGGGTGTGTTAGTATGATCGGTAAAGATATTATTTTAAATACTGGGATGTCTAAATAAAGTACCAGTACCTCACAATAAGACGATTTTCTTTACTCAAAATACACTAATCGCGTGGACACCCTCACTGGTCGCTGGCCACTCGGATGAAGGGTGCGGGTTGCGGGGCGCAATTAGTTGTGTGGGGAGGCCGGTGAGCTGCGTAGCCATAGCTTAGAAAAATTATGGAATTTTTGGTGAAAATTCAAGGTATATTTTTTTGACGTAATGACATCAGAATCCTGTATACTTTCATACCCTAAAGGGATTCTTGACTTTGCATTTACACCCGGTATACAATACGTAGGTACATATTGAAGGTGGCTTCGAAATTAAACTAAACTGAAAGCAACAAAACGTATGTTTTTCACTGAAATAAATGGTATTAATCTCAATAAAGATTATTTCACAGTGAAGAAATTAATCTTAGTACTGTCAGTTTATTAATGCCTTCAAAATCCTTCATATACGTATACATACATTATACCATTTACATTTAATATCTACCAATTTTACCACGGTCATACATCGTAGTCGTATTCAAATAAACAGATAACACTAACTTAAATAAATCTGTGTAACGAGCTTTCGATGAGATTTTGATTTATCTGACTTTTTTGTTTAATTAAGTAATTTCAATAACATGGTAAAATCTATAACCTAAAATATTTTTTTCCATTTAATTTATGGGATGTAAGAATATCTATCGCAAATCTGTAAAATACAATAGTTGCACGTCGAATTATTTGTTATATCATCAAGAAAAATGTGTTATTTAGATAATAACACCTTGATAATGGTGTAAAACCGAAACCGGTTGGGATATATATATTGTGAAACAAGTACAAGTGTTGGGTATAATCATCATGTTAAAATACAATAGTGATCAGCGTAATCCCCTGAAATCGGTACATCAGTATCGGCGTATCGCCGCGGCCGGCGCGGGCGCAGCGATGACACGCGTGATCGCTAATTCGAGTCCACACGCGAGATCCGGTCGTGTGCGAGATCGGATGATAACGCAGCGTAGTCTTTATGATGGCCACTTTGTTACATTTCATCGCCTCGCATTTGTTTTTAAATTCCCTTTTCGGCGGATGTCTACATCATACAAGTAACCTACGGTCCATATTTCATGTTCCTAGTTCCACTCCAGCCGTTTTATCTAGGCGTTGATAGATCAGTCATACAGTCAGGGTATTCTTTTATACACCTATATACAGATAACTCTACAGCACATTATACGTTGCTAATACTGAATGCTGACTTCACAGACAACAAAGAATATTGAATTGGATTTGGGTTCAAAAAAAGCATAACATCACAAACTCTAATTACAAAACCTGTCATAAACTCAGCTTCACATTGCTCACTGGATCACTTTCTTGCACGGGGCCTAGAATGAGGCACAAATTCTCGTGTAATTCTATCGAACTCGATTTTTTTGTATGTTTGAAATCAAGTTTGACAGTTGAAGATTCTTTCAAAAGACACTTTTTCGGTCCCTCGTTCTAGGGCCCCAGTCCTGAGTTAATCTTTAACGTTATTGCCTCAAATTAGTGCTCGAATAATGTTCTGGGTGCTCAGGAAAGATATACACATCTATTTATGGAGTAAGGAATATTGTAACGTACATATCGTTACGACTCACATTCCTGAAATACACGTTTCTAAGGAAAGCAAATTTACCTTACAATGGTTTTTCCTTCAAGTGATAAGTATACAAATAGAATGTGCATATTGTATTTTCCTCTTTTAAATTTAATTATATATAATAATGTATATTAGGTGGTAGAGCTGATGCCAGGCTCTACTGTGAAGGTACCACCATCTTACTCGCAAATCCTCCCGAAGTTATTCGGGGGAGAGTAAGAGAACAGCAGTGGACGAAACAGGCTGATGGATGGATGGATGGATGGAATGTATATTATTTCTCAAAACTCATTAGTCTAAGTTTGACCAGCTGCATTTCAAGATTGGCCGCTGAACCGCTGTATAAAAAAAAATTGCAAATATTTTTAAATTGAAATAAATATATATAATTTAGCTATATAAAGCCTTTAGTTTCCTTTAACTTGTATTAATAATAAAAAAATATTAATTTTCGAAATATATTTCGGCCCACTATGGGGCCGGCATCAGTCGAATACTTAAAAGACATAATGTAAAAATGACATGATGATATATACATATGTGTATATATCATCATGTCATTTTTACATTATATACATATGTGTATATATCATCATGTCATTTTTACATTATATACATATGTGTATATATCATCATGTCATTTTTACATTATGTCTTTTAAGTATTCGACTGATGCCGGCCCCATAGTGGGCCGAAATATATTTCGAAAATTAATATTTTTTTATTATTAATACAAGTTAAAGGAAACTAAAAAATATTTTTAAATGGAATAAAAAAACAAAGCATTTTTTTCATTCGCCCCCTTAACCTAATGCTAGTTTGCAAAAACAGCATTCTTCCGCAAACGCAAATCACAGTTACGATAACAAAAAAAGTCGGCTCCTTTAATGAAAAAAAAAACAACATAAAACATATAGCAAGAAGACACAATTTACTTTATTATGACAGTGTGCAATCAGACGTAATCTATTTAACAACACCACTTTAAAACAGATTTTAATAAAGAAAATATAGGCATTGCTGCAAACAGAATAAGGCCTGCAAGGAATGCAAAAAACAAAGTTGTAAGTATTTGTAACACTATAAAAGTGACAGATTAATTACAAAGATGTACGTTCACACATGTGGTTGAAAAACCAGTTGCACATAACGGTCACTGCGCTTAACATAATATCAACATTATTATGTTGCAAAATTTTATGATTAAATAAATAAATCGCCTTCTAGGAAACTCTCTTCGGGGAATTTTGAAATTGTGGCTGAGAGACGCTACTTAAAATATCCCACTAAGAATATCAATGAGTGGTTACTAGAAACTTACAATCCCAAAAGCAGATATTATTAATTTAAAAAAGTTATAAGTTTAAAAAACATAACCAACATCAAAAAAACTTGAATGATGAGACATAGCCGAGACAATTTATGTAGTTGTCATAACTTGCTCAGGTATTTCGTGATTTACCTAATCGAAAACTTTCGCCAATTAAACTATTCGAAATAACCCTCGAAAGCCCAGTCTTCGCAGCATGCTAAAGCTTTTTAAAACGTAAATTACGTTAAAACTCGTGCAAAACTTGACACGAATGGTTTAAATAGCAGAAAGAAATAATAATATGTTCGAATGATTGAAGGAGATTGGTAACCTTACAAAAGTAATGAAATGTGATTGGGACTGATTACGTTCTGTCTTTATTTAAAACACGTAATAACGCAACTTCTATGTAAAGTCTAATGTAAAGTCTAATGTAAAGAAAGAAAAAACTACTTATTGTGTTTATAAGCGAAAGCAACAGGCGCCAACTCTCTAAGACTCATGAATAGACCGATCAAAATTAGTTTTTAAAGTATCTATAATTAGTTAAAGATAATGTTGCACCAAGAACCACCGACGGAATCCATCGATTTATTGAAAGGGTAAAAGAGCAAGAACTTTACATAGACAGTACGCAAATATAACGAGTAATTTTACTTTTTAGGGTTCCGTACCCAAAGGATTACCAACGGGACCCTATTACTAAGACTCCGCTGCCCGTCCGTCCGTCCGTCCGTCTGTCACGGGGATGTATCTCAAGAACCGTGATAGTTAGACAGTTGAAATTGTCACAGATGATGTATTTCTATTGCCGCTATGACAATAAATACTAAAAAAAAAACAGAATAAAATAAATATTAAAGAGGGCATACAACAGACATGATTTATTTGCCGTTTTTGTAGATAATGGTACGGAACCGACTCGCAATTGGCCGGTTTTTTTAATTCTAATTCAATTTTGAAAGCTCATTTTCATCCCATTGGAACTGATCTATGGGATAAAAAGTAGCCTGTGTCCTATTCCAGGTCTAGAACTACATTCATGTAAAATTTCAGCCCAATCGGTTCAGTAGTTACGGCGTGAAAGAGTAACAAACATCCATCCATCCATACATCCAAACTTTCGCATTTATGATATTAGTGGGATGTGATTTATTTATAGCTTATTTATTTTACAACTTTCTTGTATTTATTGCATTACGTTTATTATTTATTCCTTTCACATTATTTTTTATTAAATATAAGTAAGCCTAACATTCATTTTTATTATTTTCAATCATATTTTACCATATCATATTTATTAATTTCTTTTTACTCTGACTTGAACAACGTGTATATAATATACTTAAATTATATAAATAAATATAGTTATTTAATTTTATTTACCATGGGATCGTCCGCCCGAACGCAATAAATCGATTTAACATTTCCTGTGACTTTGGACTCACTTTTACTCGTGAAACCTAACGGGCACAAACTAACAAATAACTGTAGGGGCACTTGCTCCCGACACGGGACCAACAAATGGGCAGTGCGCACGCCACGTACCCCGCGCCCCGCACCCGATAATGAATGGGCACACATGTTGCGCGCGCGCATTATCGTGTCATCTCTGTCGTTACCAGGAGTAATGGTCCCTTCGGAAATTAAGGAGACGTCGTAAAGATGGCGGATGTCCGAGTATGATGAGTGGTCGTTCGTTGTGAGTGCGAAAGGTGAAGGAGTATTGTCTGCGACCGAAATGTGGACGCCTCGCGCCTGCGCCCGCGCCGAGGCGAAAGTCAAATAAAGTGTGCCATACCTGTCTGTGTTCCCATTTTACTCGAGGTAAATAAATAATTGATGAGTAGATTAGTGACAAAAAGAGTTATGGTAAAAATGTCTTAACCCTTAATATGGATTCGAGCCACGATCTTGATTTACTTCTGTTATAGCGACAGTAAGAATGCAACAGAGTAAAACAGGACGGTTTCGACGCAAAAAAGAGATCTCTATTAGATACCCACTCCTCTATTTAATACGAAAATAACAGGTCACCCACAAGTCTATTACTCTTTCAAAATAGTTCAAAAAGTTCGGCTAAAAATAGGAGAAAGCAAAAAATAATAATTCCTTATTGATAAATAAATATCTTTATTACATAAAAACAGCCGAGAACAAAATTACAGAGTTAATAGAGTGAATAAATAGGAGTGAATTACAGGCAATTAACAAAACAGGCTGCCAAACTAAACTGAATGACAGTCTGTACTTTAGCAACCCGAAAATCAAACCACCCGTAATAGATACTCACTTAGGTTTCTAGGGGCTATCCGAAAAAGATCAATATTTCCCAGACTAAAACAGTCTGTTATCTGGGAAGATAACATTTCAAACCTTATTATTAAATAGGATTGAATTGAATGCTCAGAGGAGCAGCGGTATTACAAAAACTTAAAAACTACAAGTAGGTACTAAAGAAAGAAGCCATCAACTAAATGTTTATAGATGAAATAAGAGGGTAAAACATAATATGTTGTTACAATAATTTATGGACATAATAAAGTCAGATTGTATGTGTGTAATTACAACACATTAAGAGTATGGCTTAGGCTAGGAAAAAATGTTATTACCCGTCCAACACAAAAAGGCCAATGTCAAATACTTTATTAGCTTTAGATAGAGGCGATTATTGGTTAGCTAATTGACCTATTTGTCTAGGACGCGTAATACTAATAATTACGCGCGAAACAGCAGATCGGAGGGTTTTTAGCTAATACTGAAATATTTTGTAGGGAAAGAAAACTGGATTTAAGTAGAAAACCTTTATATTTCTATTACCTATATTATGAAAAAAAACAAGTTGATCTCTCAAACGTGTTCTTGAAACGAACGTTTAAAAAATAGAGGGTGGAAAACATTATTTTTTTTGACTAAAGTATAAATCTTAGTACATTGTTTATAGGAAGATCACCTAGATAAAAGATCAAAAAATCAAATATATTTTTTCCAATATTAAGATAGTCCTACTTTCGTCAAAAGAACCCTCGAAAATCTGGCTTTTTTATATTCTAGGGTCAGGTACAGCCTTAAAACGCTCTAATCTTCAATTCAAAAGGTCATCAAAAAATCCTCAGTTCAAAGCACAACTTTAACGAAGTCGTAAACTTCAAATATAATGACAGGCTAAGACATAGGCAGGTGCTAGTGCAAGGAGCAGTTAAGTGCAAGTGTCGATTCGGTGAAACACGACTTAACTTATTTGACAGGACTAAACTTAATTTAAGCATTCTATCTTTTTCCTTCTGTATCGAAATGACAAGGACAGGATGCTTAAATTAAGTTTAGTTCTGTCAAATAAGTTAAGTCGTGTTACACCGAATCAAAATTGACTGTGACGTCACTTTAAACACGTTAAAGTTGCAAAAATATCGTGCAACTATCAGTTCTTACGCTGAAATGCAAGACGTACTTACTACAAAGGTACACACACGTTTCCCAAACGATAATAATCGGAATTCAATGGAAATTGTCGTGATCATGCAGTTGCCCAATCCTGTCTGTCAGCTGATCTCTAAACCTCTGGACTAAATCTTCTAACACAGACATTTGAACACACCCTGAAGAGAACGACATAAACAATATTTACATCGACATAAATTGTGCAGATGACGTAACGTTATCCTTCCACGGAAACTGTTGGGCCAGGGAGACGGCGACACCACAGTAGCTCTTTATTATATAACCACTTACAGTTCCCGCCGTTTCTAAAACAAAATAACTTAAACCCATAGGTGTACCTAGGTACACTGAAACAAATAGGTTCTTATCGAGAGGCTTGTTTGTCAATTTTGGCTATATTAATTAACTTATTGGTTGTTTTTATGATCAAGTAAACGAGTTAAGTGAGTACAGGGAACTGTCATCTTGTTGCGCTCATATGAAGATGTTGTTTACGGTTCACAAGATCTTGTTAAATTTACATAGTTTTTTTTTCAGTATAGGAGCCAGGGTGGCGCGGCTCTCTCCAGAGTACTGTCTGCCCCCCCCCCCCCCAACCCCCGGGTGTCATTGGTGTAAAATACTTTATCCAATTTAAAGGCGTTATTTTGTTCGTTTACTGGCTTTTATGTGATCTCTTTGTATGGAGGGTTATCTCTGTTTATCTTATTATGATCACATAATCGAAAACAGATACTTTTTGATGGCTTCACGAGTTGGAGTCCCCCCCTCTTGTAAATAAATAATGTAATATATGTATTTGGCTATAATAAGCTTTTCATTAAATTTATTTTAATATTTTAAGATAATAATAATAATAAAAAATTCTGTTGATTTTCGAAATATATTTCGGCCCACTTTCAGCATCAGTCGAATAAATGACAATTATTTAAAAATGACCATATACAACCTTATGACTAATTAACCTACGAATCTACCTACCTAACCTACTTTTAACATTCATTATTAAAAAAATATAAAAAAACAAAAATTTAATAAATAAATACGTCAGAATTTTAAGCAATTACTAACATCTGAATGTTTTGTAGATGGATGTATGGAATGTTATGTAGGTCATTGTACGTAGCTCACGTCTATCAAAACTATTAAAGACGATTAAGTGCCATTATACAAACGGGCTGATAAAACTGAAATAAATTTTTCGTATCACAATAATAATGTATATTAGGTATAAATAACATCCACAATAATTTGGGCGGGTGCGAGTCGGACTCGCACACAAAGGGTTCCGTACCACCACACAATACGGGTACGGAACTCTAAAAACATACATAGGTATTAACAATATAGATGCAATAGCAACATTAAAGCGACAAAACAATAAGACGCTAAAATGGCAGCGTATGACAAAAGAATTATTGTCTGCGTACGAAACCCCACTTTTTAATACTTTTTGTTTTATTTTAGACTAAGTCCCACAATCTGACTAATTTTAAAACTTGCATGTGATCCCAAACCAATAAAACCCAAAACCAATAAAACGTTTAAATAATGCAACTTTTTCGAGGTTTTTTGTATGGGGACGACCGCTTATTTTTTTTTTATATTTCATTATTTGTCGTGATATAGGCTATAGTAACACGTATTGTGTGAAAATTTTAACTTTCTAGCTATTACTGTGGAAGGTGTAGACCCCTGTGACAGACGGACGGACGGACGGACGGACAGACAGACAGATAGCGGAGGCTTAGTAATAGGGTCCCGTTTGACACCCTTCGGGTACGGACTGCTAAAAACCAACCTTGAGTCTGGGACGGTTCTCCAAAATCGCTAAGTTCGTGGCCCCCCCGAGGTCCGATACTGGATCCCGGCTACCGTCCGCGCGCCGCCATAACTCTCAATTATCGGGCGACTTCAAAGCCTAAACCCGGCGCGTGCGCAGCTCAGCTGTTTATCGTATTGTCGGCACATTCGTGACGAGTCAGTGCTGCAATAGCGTGTGTGCACACACTGTGGACGTGTGATGGCAGGATGGGACTCAACCCCTCCCCCCCGAAATTCCAAAAGCAAAATTCATTAATTAGTAATTTGAGATGAGGTCAATTTACAGACAGTTGTTCAGCGTTTTATCCAAAATAAGTCCCGTCGGACAAATTTACTACAATTTTGCCCTTATTTTTCAATGTTTAACAAGAAAAAAAACCGGCCAAAAGCGAGTCGGACTCGCGCACGAAGGGTCCGTACCATTATCTAAAAAACAGCAAAAAAAATCATGTCTGTTGTATGGGAGTGCGCAGTTCCGACTCCCACTTAGCCGGTCTTAGTATTTGTTGTCATAGCGAAAAACAGAAATACATCATCTGTGAAAATTTCAACTGTCTAACTATCACGGTTCATGAGATACAGCCTGATGACAGACAGACAGACAGACGGACGGACAGACGGACAGCGGAGCCTTAGTAACAGGGTCCCGTTGGTTACCCTTTGAGTACGGAACCCTAATTAAGTAGAAACTAAAGCCGATTCTGTAGACTTTAATTTTAGTTTTAGTGCTGCGAAACTAAATTTTCTTTATTCCAAAATAGTAACAGAAGCTATATTGCATTGGAAAAATTTAAGCTTTGACAGCACTAAAACTAAAATTAAAGCCTTCAGGATAGAGAAGAATAACATCTTAATATCAAGTAAGATGGAAAGTACAGCTTATATTATCTGTGGTACAGCGCTTGTAAGTAGACTAAGTCGTGTAGGTAGATGTAGATGTTTAGGAAACCCAACTCAACCGACCAAACATTCGCACTTACACAGACGATCATTCTAATAACTGTGATAAAAATTAAATAAATTGCGGACCGTTTAACGCGGTTTCACTCAACATAAATCATTTTAAATGCGTCTAATGAAGCCAGCTCTCTGCGCACGCGCATGTTAAATATCAACTTCTGGCTCATTGCATCGCTTTTGCTCTAGTTCACTGGTCGATCATTAGGACGGGCTTGTTTCATTCATTTTACTAATTTACTAAGGTTCGTTTCCATAATTCCATCAGTAACAAAAGTACTTTTGTAAAAGTTTTGTCACTTCTAAAGCTTTTGAATCTCACTGTAGTTATATTTAACAAATAGCCAAACTCATACTGGAGACTCGGTAAGTGGTTAGGATCAAGGTTCAATGACCCTGTTAGCGAAATACGAAAAATAATTTTTGTGCCTCTATTCTAGGTGAAATTAAATCAACCGACCAAATTGATACTGGAGTCTCGGTAAGTCATCAGGAATAAGGTTTAATGACCGTCAAGGTGATATACGATAAAAAAAAAATTTCCCCATATGCCTACACTAGGAATTGTACTTAAACTAGTCCAACCAATAAGGGAGCAAAAAAAAATATTTTTAATAAAAGGCCAAAAGGATTACTGAACCTAGTTCTTGACAACTAACCGAGTCTCCAGTATGAATTTGGTCGGTTGATTTAATTTCACCCCACACTTGTTCAAAAAAACAACCTCAACTCAGTTATTATAGGAAGTTAAAATTTCATTTTGCGTATTTCACAGAAAAGGTAATTGAATCTTGGTCCCGACAAAATTACCAAGTCTCCAATATGTTTATTATAAAATTTGGCTGTACTCGTATAAACGAAAGTCACCGTGTATCAGTTCAACGTGCTCTACAGTCAGTGTAAATGTAACAGATGCCTAGGAGGAAGCTTTATGCAAAAAGCAAAAAGGCCTACTTTTTGACCGTCACGATTCTTTTTGTAGTACGCCCAGTTATACGTATGTGTCATTGAAACTATTTTTTACATAAACTATTCTTGACAAAGTATTGAAATACATATATTATAATACTGCATTTAATACATATAATACAACATACCTTTGGACTTTCTTCTACGGTCTTCTCCGTTGGTTCCAAATCCTGTCAGAAAAAATAAAACAAGCTGTTAGTGTCTGTTAAAAAGCATACAAGGTTCCATATGACATACTTATTTGTCCATAAATACATTTATTGCGATCCATCCAAAGTTAATTTTTAGTTCGGTTTATAAAATTAAATAGGCGTGGTAATTAGAAGAATTAAGTAAACCATTCGTCCATAAGAATTTTCCTTGTTTCATCTGAAAGCTGTATAATTTACACACACGAGTAAACCTTGTTAATGTAATGTTATGTTATTATGAATATGAATATATTTTACTCTTTTTAAGCTTTATTAATTCAGGATTGTTAATGATTATAAAAATAATAAAACATATTTAAACTGTATGGGGCCGTCATCAGTCGCATTGAACAAATATCTTTTGTTCGATATGTTTCGTCCTCATACCATTGTTAAAATTAACGTGTATACAATTGGGTACTTACCTACATACTGTTTCGATAGTAGTAGTATATGAAACTGGTACCTATTTAAAATGATTTTATTAAAACGGTGCGACTTTAAAAAACGAATTTTTAACAGTATCACATGAGTATTATAATCAGGGATAGGATATTCGGATCGATATATACCTTAAGTTGAAAAAATGACAGAAAACGTTTGCAACTATGGAGTCGGCTTCTTAAAGTTCAAATTCAAATTCAAATTTATTCATTTTTCAACAAAAAGATACAAACCATAAAGCAACTGGCTCCCAAAAAGTTAAAACTGAGATTCAGGAGCCAGTTTCTCCTCTTATTTACAAAATTAAATTTTTGTGTTAGCGTAATAATTATTTACTAAATTTACACAAATGTGCAAATTGTATACATTTTAGGTTTAATTTACTTTTCTATCTTATTATTATTATTTTTTTTTTAAATTTCAAGTATAAAACTATTAGACGATAGATTGTCATATTTTATATTCTAAAATCTATCTTATATTCTAGAGAATAACAAACAAAAGAAGAAAGGAGAGTGTATGAGTGTGAGGGTGAGTATAGTATGTGTGAGTAGCGTGTGTGTGTAGTGTATAAACGTAGGGTGAGGATGAATGTGTAGTGTGTGTGAAGACGTGTATTTGTGTATTTAAACTAATAATATAATATAATATATGAATCTCGCCATATCTACTTTTTCATGTAGAAGACTAGTGGGTAGAGCAAATCTTCGGTCTCCTGGTATGTTAAATTTTGGATCCAGTCCTTGATGGCAATTTTACATCGTCGTTGAGGAAGAGGGTAAATATGGATTTCTCTGTTTATCTTGTTGTAGAGGCGTCCACACAAGCTCGGATAGTGGCGATTTGCTAATGCTGTTTTAAACAAAGGAATTTTGCAGACAAGGTCATTGCGGCGCTTTTCTGTTATCAAGTTCGGATCATAGGCTAGAGAAGCATGTTTTCGCAGAACAACCTGAAGTACAAAGAGCTGTCTTACGGTTAGAACTTTGCATTCTTGATATAAAAGTGTCGTCGGGTATCGAAAAGGTTTAGAATGCATCACTTTAAGAATAGCCCTCTGCGCTCTCTCGATACTGAGAAATGATGATACACCAGCACCTCCCCATGCAGCAATGCCGTATGTTAAGATGGATTGGGCTAGAGCATGATAAACCATTAGAAGTGTTTTTTGGTCAGCACACGATCTAAGGTTCTTGAATATGTAAACAAGTTTCCTGACACGAGGTTTTAAGTATTCAAGGTGATGTTTCCAACTTAGGGTATTATCAATTAAAACACCTAGATATTTAACGCAAATGGATCTTTTTAGATTGGAACATTGACAGTTTTGTTCCCAGCCGGAGCGATTGCAGCTATGGGCTGTGAGATGGTACGAGTCAAGAGGAGGCTGATTCAAAGCTCTAGCACTGAATGTAATGAATTGGGATTTGTCAATATTTAGTGTAAGCTGATTGGCGGAAAACCATCTCATAACTCTGCCAATCGCGTGTTCGGCATGCTCATGTGCATCTTTCCAAGTTTTACCTTGAACGAGAAGGGCAGTATTATTTATTCCGTTCCGGAAGTTACTGAATTGCTTAAAATGTTACGATGATGTACGTAATACTTAATAGATTTAGGTCAAATAGCGTAGAAGGTCGAAGTATAGACTATACAGAGTGTAATCGTTAAGTGTGAACGGGCGATTATTCTGTAACTAATACAGATATTTAAAAAAAACTGATATCGAAAGTAAGTTACCTATACTTAATCAGTAAAATAACATCAATAACTTTTTGAAAATCAAACGAAAAGTATTCAAAATTTTGACATTTAACACTCCAAATATTATACATACATTTACGGTAACATTAATTAAGTATTATGTAGATCATCGTAGGGTTTTAAGCAATTCCGTAACTTTCGGAACGTGGACTATCTAAATAAATTATATTTTAATAAGCCGACTCCATAGTTGCAAACGTTTTCTGGCATTTTTTCAACTTTAGGTATATATCGACCCCAATATCCTATGCCTGATTACAATACTTATGTTAACTCGTGCAAGTAAGCTTTTAAAAGATTGTCCGTCATTTTCGTTTCTCAGTATCACTACTGTGAGACATTTCTGCAAAGAATAAAACTTATAACCAACAAAACACGGAAAATATTAAATTAGTAAATAACGTACCTAAGTTATGGCACCAAAATCCAACACTCCACCGCGCAGGTGACAGGGTCCGGTCACAAGTCCTACTATATTCAAACTAATCGCATTCAACCGCGCATCGGCTTGGTCACAAAGACGACCATTGTTCGAACCAATTCCTATTAAAATCTCAGATATGGCTGTATGAGCTAATTTCACCTTGCCTTCCTACTCAGTTTAATTAATTTAAATAGCAGAAAAAACCACTTTATATCATTATTTTGTGAAGAAACCTATGCTATAACTGTTTTTTTTTCCTATTAAAGACGTTCAATACGCACAATTCTTAAGTAAATAATCAGGATTTTACTATACGACTGTAGTTAAACAATTGAACAAATCAAGAATCCTGCCATATAAACCAAGTACCGCACATGTAAAGTTTCGAGTCGGACATTAATTAACGAATTTAATTGGCAGTTAAGTAACGGGCTAAATACATAAATAATCATTGAACATCGTCAGTTTAACTGATGTAAGTCACGATTAAATGTGTTCCGTTCCTGCAGGTATGTGCCTCGCAGTCCTTGCGCACAAGGCAACAGTTTCATAATATACCACTACAGATAATTGAAGACTAATGAGGTTTCAGTTAGGTAAATTAGCAGCTGGATGTGTGTCAGTACAAATATCGACAGAAACGATATTGAAATAACGTTCATATCAGCGTGTATTGCAAAGTGGCTGTTACGACAATCGCTGCGTCGCCGGACAGCGCCAAATAGGAGAAAATAATACTTTTCATATATGACAAATTAGATATTTATAAGTTTTAAACATCATTATGTTCGATTTTTATATTGCTCGTTTCTGTATATAAATTTTAACCTAGTCTGTTTTGAATTAAAAAAGTTCAAGCATTTTATCCGTTTTTAAACTACTTTTAAGCTTTGGAAAGGTATGTATTTACTTGTAGTAAACCTTTCGCGGTTTTAAAACATCACATTTACGGTACATAAGTCAACAAATGTCATATATTTTTTCTAAATTTTGTACTAATCATATAGAAAGTTTAAAGCGATTCAAAACGTCTAAATGTTAAATATTAAAACGTTCGAATATCTCGACCACTGGGCCGGAGGTGGCAGGTTCCTATCCCGTAGTGACACATTCGTGTTCGGTCTGTGTGCTTCGGAAGGCACGGTAAGCTGTGAATCCATATTTCTGTCTAAAGAGCGTTAGGGCTCACCAGTCACCACCCACAATCATCATAGGTAATCATTGTTGAAATGATTTGCATTACTCGAAACACTTCTGACACCCCCCACGGGGATTTACATATGGGTCGTTCGCAACTCGTCCCATTCGCAACTTGTACCATTCGCAACTCGTCCCGTTCGCAAGTCGTCCCATCGACATACATAAATAAAAACACTCTTCTACGGCGATACACTGGGCAAGTTTAAGCGGTTTTATAAACGAGACTGGTGATAATGCTCGTGTTTATAAGAAAAATAATTACCACTAAGCCGTTTGTGGTGTGTGGCGACGTCATTTAAAAAGAATATTGTCACTCATGTCTTCTTGTGGATGTCATAAAAGACGACTAAGAGATGGTAAAAAGGCAGGCGGAAAATCTATGTCTCTGTAGTATTGAAGGTTATACATAAGGTCATCGGATCTCGGCCCCGTCTGTAGAGACGACGCACGAACGTCCGATTTAGCAATCTAAGCGTGCATAATCCAAAAAACTGAACATGTCCTATTTGTAAACAAATAATTATCCCGAATACCCACGTACCCACTAAACAGAAAAACACATTACAGACAAAAATAATCTGTCGTGTTGGCGCGAGAACGAACGAATATGTTGTAACTTGCTTGCGCGAGAGTTCATCCTGTTGCGGCTTTGTCAGTCGATCAACGTATTTAAAGGTGAAATAACGCTTATTTATAACAAGTGAAGTTTTCGGCAGTTGCTATGGAACTAATGCGCAAAGGTACGTTCATTATCAATATAAAATTTTTGTTATCTTTTTGTTTATAAGCTGGCACAAACGGACTTTAAAAACAACTAATTGTTATACGTTTCTCGACCAGAACTTGTACTATTGGAAGTATCTATATGGTTTTAAATTATTACCAGTTTGTAGTATAACAATAAAACTTACTTTAAAATTACATATTAGCTGCAGCAATTTGCCGTAACTTTTTAAAATATACTTTTAGACCTGGCGGAAGGCGTTAAGCGGAGCGAGGTTTTCGACGTGTGGCGAAATGAGCGAGATTTGGCTCAAACATTTCAAGCTGTACTAAATCATTTAAAAAACACAACTAACCTTGAACAAAGAAGCGCCAAGGGGAAAAATACAAAGTAAAGTCAATAGTGTTTGTGCGCAATTAGTCTACAAATGGAGAAAATGTCATCTCTGTAAGAAAACATTTAAAATCAATAGTAACAAAACGAATTATTAATAAAATGTCATTTTTATATTTTATACATTTTTTACTAAACTTGTTTTATTAAGGAAAAACTGAACATACAAGCGAGAAAAAGCAGTAGAATGGCACATATGGAGCATATGTCCAAGTAGTGGAGGGTATTCTGGTCATTGCGTACATCGTATACTCAAGTTTATACACAATAGAACACTTAGCGTGAAGTATCATGTAACGATAATTTTACGCGCATAGATTGCCAAAAAGGACCACTGTGCGACGTAGGCACCTATCTACTGGTGGTAGGCTTGGGCCGTGGATTGTCACTACCCTCATGACGTCACCATGCCGCCAAGCGACTCGTCGTGTTCCGGCGTGACGTCATCAGTAGCCGTACTGGTAGTGTAGTTACAGGCAGTTTCTGGGCGAGCGCGCTTCATCCTAGGTCTTATCAAAGCTTTCCAGCAGGCGCGGTAAGCTGGCCAAGTAAACCCAACAGAATAGATTTAAAAAATATCGATGCTCACGTGTTCCAATGTTCCACATAAAAGTGCAATACAGAAACAGAAACAAAAACGGAATGTATTTGCCAAAGATTCGAGAAATTCCTAGCACTGGCTTTGAGTAGTGCTGAACCAAGGATTCAGAAGTTCGTAAAGTATCACAAAAATCATACCTACTTTAATTATCTCCGTAGTAATGTAAAATTTTCGTAAAAATAGTACATTATTGCAAAGGCAGCGAAATAGGCAATTGCAGGTCGAGTATGAGTTTGAAGGCCGAGCCGCAGGCGAGGACTTCAATGATACGAAACAGGCAACTGCCATTTCGGCCGAGGCATATAAAGTGCTTTTCTTAAAAAAATGCAAGGAAATAAAAAAAGGCCTTTTACATAATAAATTTACCTTTGTCGCTAAATATATATTATCTGGGGCTTCATTATGTTTTCAGCAGTCAAAATCTTCGATTTTTTTATCTTTAACCCAGACGATTTTCGTTTTAGAAAAGTTGTTAAATTTCCGTAGTTCTTCAAGTCAATGCTGTTTTTAATATGAACTGTACATTTCAGCATAGAATAAATCACCCATAATGTAAATGGCTTTTTAGTTTTAGCAATTTCATTGAAATACGACAAAAACACTGTTTCGGGGAACAATTTTGCATTTTTCTCGTTTTTACAGAACATGAAATTTTCAAATACTTTCATAATTTTTCTTTTGATTTCGCTGGAAGCAGGTTTGCCATCGCTAATTTAGCTTCCGATCTTAAATCTGGTGGAGTGCAGTCAATGTCCATTTCATTTTCATTTTCAGAATCATCGGAACTCATTTTAATTTATTATTAACCAAATAACAACGAACTCCGCTTTACCGCCAATTTTTATTTTTTATTTTACAGTTTGTGCCGAAAGGTAAACGCATCTGTGGCTATACAGCCACGAGAACGCAATGTGTACGATAGATGAAAGAGTTTTAAATTCAAACAGCACACCGTTTCATACAACATTACCGGTGCACTCTTCGTTCCAAATTCAAAGAATGCGCCGGGAAGTGATTTTGGTTTTTCAGTCTACGTAAATATGATACTTCGCGTGTTCTTTATTCAAAAGTAATGACAATATTTCCGCGCATGTTTAAGAAAAATAAAATACTGTTGGCTTTGAATGATGGCATGCGTGTTTTATTTAAAATTGATAGCTATATGTTATGTCAAATTTTTGAAACAAAAAATTTTAATTCGAGTATGTAACCCTTTATTCATTTACTTTTACTTGCAAGGAGTTGGTGATGGTGGTCCATAGCAAGACAAAGATTTTGTCAAATGGTCCCTCATCACAAAAAGGTTAAGAGCCATTGCTTTAAAATATATCGTCATGTCATTTATCCTCGAAGACATGTCAGAGGTATATCGTGTGTAGACTTTTACTATGGCCAGTTATTTGGCAGTATTTTTGCTTTATATCCGTAGACGTACTGTCCATAATGTATTGAAGGATGAGTACAAGGCCTGATAGCGTGATGTTTTCGTAAAGTCACGAACAAAGTGTTCAGCTCATCAAGTAGTTCGCTAGTAGCAGGATTATACGTCAGAAACAGATCAGATATAAATAAATGTTGCACCTACGTGTACTTGTGTTTGACCATCGGTTAATCTTATTACGCAGTGTGGGTCAAGAGAAATACGTTTAAGACAATTATTAGATTACTCTACTCTACTAATCTGGAGTAAAATCTTTAAGTAGCACGCTATTCTTCGAGTATCTATAGTGCGTTCCGAGTCACGACATAATCGATTACATCGCGTCTATCGTCATTCCGAATTACTGATGGCCGTACGGCGCGTGAGTAGTTTGATGGTACTTTTAGTGCTGTCAGCGCCATTCGGAACCCGGCTCTAGTCACATTTAGTACATATGGGAGTATCAGAGAAGTTACCAAGTGTCAACTGTGAAATGCAAGTAACAGCTCAAACACGTACACCCATTATTCACCGACGATTATTATGTCTGAGTGTAATGGGTCCACCCAGAGCTCCAGCGAGGCCTTAAGGTGACAATGACTGCTGGTGACCCCGGGTGCATGCGTCTCACTCACTCGCACGACTCGTCCCGTATTGATCTCTCCGTCGCTCGAACGCACTAAAATATACCTAAATAGTTCATTACAATTATCATAACTAAAATTCTTTAAAAATAGTTAAGGGAACTAATTTGGTGTTATAATACCTATCTTTAATTTGGCTAAGTTTAAAGTAATTTCTTTGCATACTTAACTAATTAAATAGTATTTTAGTCTTTTTTAGTATTTATTTAGTTAAACTTCCTAATGAAAAAGTCAAATCAAGGTAAATAATTCTAGATATTGTATAGGTTATTGTGTATTTTTTCTATTTTTTAATTCAAGTAAGATCTGAGTTAAACCGGCGGCCCTTAATTATGGCTTTGTAGGTCACCCGCAATAATGAAGCACGCAGATCGAACACAAATGTGCCCTACGGAATTTGAACCCTGGAGAAAAACCACTCGTTTGGTTTTGCTTATGAATTCATAGTAATTAATTGGTTGATGCCAGACTGGCATCCTACAAATGAGATTTGGGCCGATTAAGGCAACATAGATAGTAAAAAATTAGATTTTAAAACAGTAGAACTCCCGTATACCACAATAAATAGGGTTCTGAAAACAAAAAAATGCTATAAAGGAGGCCTTTTCTAAAATGATAGCGTAGCCCAAAACGTGACAGAGAAAAATTCGCTGCATCGAAAAAAATTGCAAAGTGAGGGCTGTTTTTTCAGTTCAAAACAATAGTCCGTCCAAACCATCGACAATTAAACTAATAAAGTAAAAATAACAATAATGACTGTTGTAAACATATAAATCTATTAACTAAAACATAGAATAGCGTTTTGTTTGTAACTCTCTCGTGTGAATTTATATTGAATTTTATTCAGTAAAAAACAGCATTATCCAACTTTTTCTTGATTTTCTTGATTCGCCGCACTACTTGGTCACGCACACTTTTTCAGATATGTTTATCTCTTTCGCACGGATCAGGTCCGTGCTCTTTCGTTGTTCTTCGTGAATTTGCCTCCCTACCTCTCTTAGAGACAACTTGATGACATTCTTTGCTGTTCCCCATCCCCCAATCCATATCACGTAACATTTTTTAAAAGCAATTCGGAAGGTTACTTTAAAAAACAACAATCTGTTGACGTTTTCGGGGACCCAAGGGCTGGGGCATACCTCGGACAACGCCTTAGTTTGGCAATCCAAAGAGGGAATGCCGCCAGCCTTCTGGGGACTCTGCCACATGACGGCGGCGATTTGGCAAACATTTTTTACTTATAGCTTTTATTTGGTAAGTATTTTAGTTTATATTGGTTTAATATTTTGAAGTATTTTAGGTTACCTATTTAAGTTTCTATTGTTAATTAAAATAAAAACAATTTGTTTATTTAATGTGTATCTGATATTTGGTGATTGGGCTGATGAATTGATAAAATGAACGGCACGCACTTTATAAACGCATTTATTGTTACTTTGGGTACTGGGTCTTATATTTTTTATGATTAGTACTTTGTTTATTATAAGCTTATGTCATAAAAATTATTGAAAATAAAATGGAAGAAATTAAAAAGACATCTTGCCCTTCTTTTTAGCAAGACACTAGAATGGGTGGAGTTAGGCATTACAATTATTTATCTCTCAACCTATTTATTAATTGCATTGTTATGTATTCGTATTTATAATATTTATATTTCTATATTTTTTATGCATGTGTATTATAAATTTATGAAATTTATGTAGTTCTACCTATCTTTTTTTTTTTTTCCCATACCATATTTTTTAACATATTTTATTGTAGTTAATTCTTATTAGATTGTCGGTACTTGGTGGAACTTTCGATACATTTTGATTGAAATGCGTATTTATTTGAATAATTTACCCAACCGGTTTTGCTATAAATAATAAAATGTCGATTTGATTGAAATAGCAGTGGACAAGTACAAGTGAATTTCAACCAAAATATGTATTTTTTTACAATTAAAATAATGAACACGAAAAACAAAAAACCAAACGTCGTTTTTCGTGTTTATTTTAGAAAATGTTTGAATTATTTTATTAGAATAGATTTAAGGTATTTATGAGAAGACGTATTACTTTAGTAGTTAATTGAAACAAAACTTACATCGTCCGGTGATATATATATACAATAGTTCGTCGCTTACATTGTTTCCTTCATGCAGAAGGTTCGCTTTACGACGATTGATAAATATAGAAGTTTTACTATTAATATTCACTTGTAAAACGTGTGCTTTATTTACCTATTTTACAAAATAAACTATTGGAATTTGGATACACTTTTAGATTTATTATTATATTATTATAAAAGCAGAAATCACGAACCACACAAGTCGCCATGTTGATGGAAAGAGAGCAAGAAGCCACTTCTAGTTGTCTGACAACGAATAAAAAGGATGCGTTCACAATTAATATTATAAATTAAATATTTAGTACTTACTAAACAATGTGGAAAGACCCTTGACGATACCCCCCTCCCCTTACGTGACTCTTGATGTCAACCCCCTTATTAGCGTCACGTGATTAAGAACTCGCTCCGTATTTTTCGTCTGTTTGATGCGACGCATTATATTAATATTTTTTTATACTTAGATAGCATTATTTTGATACTTAGATATTATTAATAACGATTCGGAGCAGGCTCGTAAGTATCAAAATAGCAAGAGAGAAACAATTCAATCAAATAAATTCTAGGTCTTTATTTAGACGGCCAATATGAAGTGGTGTATGTCCCTAGTTTTTCCAAAAACATCGTGATAAAGGCCAGAAGAATATTTAACATGTTGTTTTTCATCAAAGTTGTCGTCGTCGCGGACCGGGCTCTTAATGAACGGCCAACCAACTTCAAGTTCTCGATGGGCCATAGAAAAGACTTCAACGCGCTGCCTGCCATACAATGATCTCATACAAAAAGATATACCAAAAAAGACCGGTCAAGTGCGAATAAGACTCGTGCCATGAGGGTTTCATACATACCGTTTAAAACACAAACTCATTCCACGTGCAGTTACAGTTGTCCAACTTAACATGATCCTTACAATCTATTAAGCTTCATATATCCAAAAGGTCTCATAAAGTTGGTCGATTTTTTTCTAGATTAATTAAATACCTATAGGTATTTAGGTATATGTCCTATACTTGTGCTACAAGAACTACTCGTGAACGGTATTTTGAGTCTCTCATTTTTATGGTGAATAAAATTGATTACGTAGAGGGCAGAGTGACAACAAAGTGATCCTATAATTTCTTTTTGAGTGCGGAACCCCAACATCGTATGAGTAAAGACCTCGTCAGAAAGAGTGCAAAAACGCCCCCACGTTGCGTGGCGTTTATTGAGTGGCGTCTCTCATACGCATAGTGAATCGTCAGCTCAAACCACTGTCAGCTGGGGCTACATTATCAGTATTTAATCTCGTCGACATGACGTCACAGGCCGGTCTACATAACCGAGGTATTTCACGTCAGGTCTCGGAGCGCGAGACCCAGATAGTCGGTAATTATCAGCCTTGATACTGGCCGGCGCCGGCGCCGCTCGCATTTTTATATATGTTACGGGTAATACTAGAAGATAGGATACACCTAGGTTTACCCGGACAATCCTATACAAAACTTCGGGGGTCGCCTCGCTCCGCTCCACTTCGCTTGGCGCCCAATGTTTATTAACATGTCAACCTAACGCTGCTTCTCGTCGCACCTATTTTTGACTTTTTTCGGCCTTTACCCGACTTCAGGCTTTATCCGTAACATATATACCACGCGTTCCGGAAACTGTTTAAACAAAACTTATCTAATCTAATTGTTGGAAAATTTTATCTTTGCCTTTTTATTACTTGTAAAAACAGCAAACGATATTTTTCCCGTTACTGAGTTTAAAAAAAAACTATATATTGCACTATTTTTGTTCCTTTTAGCTTGAAAATATATTTAAAAACTGAAATTATGGGAATATGGTAACTCCTAGCTTACAGTTTACATGTATTGTCATTATAACATTATAGTAATTGTATTTTAATCAATAAAGATATTTTATGTTATGTTTCAGATAACCAACTTATTTTAGGAGTCTTCCTTGGAGTTACAAAAAATATTAAGATATTACGCTCCAAACTTTTCCCTAAGAAAAATGTATACAAATAGGTTACTATGTAAATATAATATATAAAAAATATTAATAAAATGATATTTTTAATTATATTAATTGTAGCTTAAAAATAATTGGATTTTCCATAGCCGTGAATTTAGCTGTAAAAAACTAAAATAAAATTGCAACAAAAAAAGGCTTAAAATCCAATCATTGTAAAGCTACATAATGTAATTTACGTCTTTTTTTGTAAAATAAACTATTTCTATACATTGTTGTAAGTTAAAAGTTGTATTTTGGTCGTTACAAATCTGAAAATCCTTCGTAGGTATTATCTAGAAATTCTGTGAATTTTATTTTCGTGACTATCACTTCAAGTGAAAAAACGCGCAGTGCGAGAGGGGCGGATTCAGGGCGAAGGAAAAATTACAAATGTTTTGAACTTTTATAAAAACCTAAAATAGCTAACAAAGTCTATGTTAAAACTCATGTAATACAATAAAGCCGATTCTGAAGGCTTTAATTATAGTTTTAGTGGTGTCATAACTTGGATTTTTCCAAAGTAATTTAGATTCTGTCCCTAACATTTAAGGACTATTTTGCGATGAAGCAAATTTAGTTTTGACAGCACTAAAACTAAAATTAAAGCCTTCAGAATCGGCTCTAATGTATGTGAGTTCTGTACTTAATTCTTTTTCATCCAACGAAAAAGGAAGTATGGTTGAAGACATCATTTCAATAATTATTTCTATCATACCCAAACATGTTTAGAATGTGTAGAATGCTATTACGTATATTTGAATCGGTTGCCAACTATGGTTGCTATTCACCAACAACAGATAAAAAGTGAACTTCCAAAATAACTTTCAACGGGTATTGAACTATTTACGAATTGTGACGTCATTTCAAGTGCGAACGTATCCTTAGATAATTTTATGATGTTTTCGACGATAGGCACTCGGTTGGCGACTTATTTTAGGATACAGAATCAGAAGGGCTTGAAGGTCACTGAGGGTTATTAATTGGATGACAGTCAGCTTTACTTTATTCTGAAACCAGGAAGACCTATTTTGAAAATTTACCCTAACAGCCTCTAGAATGCTTATGTATAGTACAAAGTAACTTTTTTCATACAGCATCAATGTAAATAAATCAAGTGATAAAACAGTAAGAGATAAGTAAAATCATCAAACCGTCAGTGAAGTAATAATAAAAGTAAATTTAAAAGAACAAGCTGAGACGATAAATAGTGAAAGTACAAAGTATCTCCACAATAACCATAAATAAGTACAGAGCAATTCCATAAACAATATTGTTATCTTGAACACATTGAGCATGAAAAAATTGCAATAAAAAAGCAAATTAACATATTTCCATGCGCACACGCCTGGCAAACAGATTTCGATCAAAAAAATTACATCAGACACGTGCAAAATGTAAACGACAATAATATTCATGCAATGTACATTGTCGCTTCACCGAAATTGTTTTTATGATTTCAGTAAACGGCAATGAATGGAGGCGTTAAACTTACATTTATTTCATTTTGGCCCAATTCATAAGACTTCTGAGTTCTAGTATGTGACCGACCACCACTTTATAATTATTTTTATTTGCGTATTTACGAAGAATTTACACCTAAACACATTAAAAACTGTATACGCCATGCCACAGATAATTCAAAACTATTCCGTAGTAGAAATTGAACCCCGACCTGCGGATCAACAAATGGAATTAATGAAACCTAGGAAGCGGTTACGATAATAATTTATTTGTCAAAGGTAAATCAAATAATAAATAACCTTTGACAAATAATAGAACATATAGGTAGGTAAATTGTACTATTTTGTAAAACATCAAATTCTTACACACATTATAGCTATGCCAATGCGCACTATTACTACTCTTCCTTTTATAACATACACAACACCTAAGATTACCGCTCCACTAAACGTAAACTAAAATGAATAAAATTTCAGTAAAATACCAAGCTAAAGCCGAAAAGTGCGGGTTTATATTGTCAAATGTATCGCAAAACGCATCTTGTCGACGAAACAAGTAGTTTTGATAACGTAACAGACAATGAACAATCATATTCTGTGAACTTTATCACCAATTTTCTTTTATTTAGTTGCACTTACGGGTACTGCTATACCGTACAACGGCTTAAACTGTTACTTAAATAAACACACGAATCATAAAAGACGCAAAAATGTGCGTAATTGACCAAAAATTGTGTATTTTCTGAATATGCAGAGCAATTTTTAAATGTCACACGTTACTTAAGATCAAATGGAAGTTAGGTAAGAAAATAAATGCGTATATTATTACTATTCATAAGATAAACTATTGTGTCTTAAATGACGCGCAGATTACCAATACATACGGGTCACATTAAAAAAACTGTACATTGTTTCAATGTCCATTATTTATTAGTATAAATCAGCTTTTACAATTCGTATACGTTACTTTCTCTGTTACAATTATTTCCATATTTGTTTTACGTAACGTAATTTTTTTATGGATCAGAGGTGCAATTGTGTAAGCCAATGGTATTCAAATTCGATTGTCATATGGCTATTCGCTTATGCAAATAAGCCCGTTTGACAAATGAAACGGCACATTTTTGGTTGTCAACAACAAAATAAGACAATTGTATTCATTTGACAACTAAAAATGTACGGTTTCAGCTGTCAAACGGGCTAATTTGCTTAACCGAATAGCCATAATGACAATAAATTTGAATACCACTGACTTAGACAATTGCACCTCTGGTCCACATAGCGAAGCATCCATCCATCCATCAGCCTGGTTCGTCCACTGCTAGACAAGACAATCTTGGCGGTCCTCCTGGTAGAAATACCCATATTCACACACATTGGGCTGGCGGGTTGGAGAGCGCGAGGCCGACACACCCGCACCATTGACGATGCTTCCCATCACCAGTCTGTTTTACATAAGGACCGGCAATTCGTGATGGATATACCGCCATCAATAGGTCCCTGGCAATGATGGGCCGCCTGGTTTTGTCTGAGAGCTGTGTCCTTCCCCCCCGAATAACTTCGGGAGGTTAGCGAGTAAGATGGTGGTACCTCCACAGCTCTACCAACTGTACCGAAGCATACTTTAACATAAATACATGACAAATGATGACAAGAATACACAAATTCAGAGACACAAACCTCGTACGTATTAGTGTAGAACAGAAAACAAACAGAAAAACACAAATAAATAAAAAAATATTACTCAATCAGTACAACATCATGTAAAGCAAGCAACTGCTAACACGCCACGGTTATCACAACAAATCAGTTGAACCTTGTTACTTTGCGCTAGATATGATATTCCCTTGACCAACGTATCTAAATATTAAAGATTTAAACAACAAAAGGAACGTGGGCAGTGTGCGGGCGAATCACGGATGACACTGGGAATTGTGTCAACGATGGCCACCTTCATGAAAGAGAGAACCAAGAACTTTTTTATGAAATTCAACTTTATTTTTATTTCTATACCATTTAACACAACATATATATTATACTTTTTACTAGGCACCGAAATAAAACAAGTTTTAAATATTAAAGGGATTAACGCTTAGAGGTAATTCTTTCACACACCCGTTGCGTGAATGTATCTAATGTAAAATAAATACTACATAATGCCAGTCATCCATCCATCAGCCTGTTTCGTCCACTGCTGGACATAGGCCTTTCCAGGATTCCTCCACTCTTGGCGGTCCTCCTGGAGGAAATGCCCATACTCACACTCGCTGGGCAGGCGGGTTGGTGAGCGCGGTGCCGAAACCCTTGCACCAGTAACGCCGCTGCCCGTCACCAGTCTATTTTATATAAGGCCCGGCAATTGGGGATGGATATACCGCCATCCATCGGTCCCAGGCATTGGTGGGCCGCCTGGTTTTTCCTGAGAGCTGTTCTCTTACTCTCCCCAGAATAACTTCGGGAGGATTTGCGAGTAAGATGATGGTACCTCCACAGTCGAGCCCGGCATCAGCCCTACCACCTAATACACCTAAATATAAAACAATCTACCCGTCAATATAATAATATTATCAAGGTTTAATGACCCTTTTTAGGCCTTTTCCAATTATTTTTTTCCTATTACCTCCAAACACAAGCCCAGCTTCGAGTCAATACAATAGAGACTAAATTTTCTTTTTGAAATTACGCAAAAAATGTTATTGATCCCTGATACTAATCATTTGCAAAGCCTCCAGTATGAATTTGGCTGCATAAATAAATTTCACCGTGTATACTAATACATTATTCACATACCAATTTAACTTATTTCGTTTAAGTAAAGGTATATTTTTTATTAAAATTAGAGTGAGTTGACATCATAAATATTTAAAAACGGATTGGACTCACTTTTTTAACTATGCGAGGAGGCACAGGTCGAGCTTTCGATGAGATTATGACTAATCATCATCAGGACTCTTCGGGAGTACTTTTGCCCACGGCACGGCGGTCAGTCGAGTACTAAGCTTCCTCCCCTGTCTCGTCGCCGCTCGCCTTTCCGCTCTTCGGCTGCGTTCAGAGGTTTCCGTTATCGAAGCCAGACTCGACCGGACATTTGATAAAGTTTTCACTACTACTTCCGGGTCACGTGTTTCACTAGGTCCAGTCACACAGACGGCACTGATAATGTCCTCAACCACTGTTGGCACTTTTTTGTCATACGAAGCGTCAAGCACAGGTTACCAAGTTGGCCCCAGATGCCAACCACGGTCTCTGTTGAAATTCGGATGCCTACCAATTTCGATTGCTTCCATCACCTTACGGGGAACAAAAAATTTCTCCTTAGCCAGTACGGTGGCTTTATCAAAACGAATATAGTGCCTAGTATCCAAATTTAAGGCGTGTTCAGCCACTGCCGAACCGTTTATGTCCAGCTTTTTTATGCTTCGTATGTGCTCTTTCAGCCGTGTAGAAACATTCCGTTTTGTCTCACATGTAACTGTGCCCACAGTCACACGGTATTTTGTATACTCTTGGGGTGCTCAAAGGGTCTTTATCCTTAGAAGCTCTTAACATTTGCCGGATCTGCATCGGGGATCGGAAGATTGTTTTTATACAATATTTTCGACGCAGTAAGAAGCCGATCCTGTCTATGATTCCTTTAACAAAGGGTAGATATATCGGAGCCCTATCTGCACCCTCTGGGCGAGTCACGGTTGACGGGTTCGCCAGGCGGTTAGAATGCCTCCAACTGTATCCATTTGCCTCTAATACATCTCTCACATGCTCTAGCTCAGCATCCACATACTGTGGGTCGCACAGGCGTAGCGCTCTGTTTATCAAGGTACGAGGCACCGAGGACAAGTGAGAAGGGTGATGGTGGGAATCCGCCTGAAGGTAATGGTCAGTGTGTGTAGGCTTCCTGTAAACGGTATGCTCCAGTTTACCATTCGGTGTACGTATCACCAGCACGTCCAAAAACGGCAACATCAAATTAATCAAAAGCTCGACCTGTGCCTCCTCGCACAGTTAAAAAAGTGAGTCCAATCCGTTTTTAAATACTTATGGTATATTTTTTGTTTGGTATTCTAAGTGAATATAAGAACTTGTACACTAAATAGATTAATATAAACTGATTGATATAAAAGGTCACTTCTGTCGTCTAGTGGTTCGAACGTCTCCACCAATAGTCTGGAGGTCGCAGGTTCAAATCTCATCGCGACAAATTTGCTTCGGAACACACAAAAAGCTGTCTCCATAATTGTGCCTAAAGTACGGCGATGGGGCTCACCAGCTCACCACCCATCACGCTGTGACGTAATCTTCGGTGAAACGTGTGTGTACGAGTGTGGACTGTGACTTGTATTTAATAGTCCATACTCGGAAACACCTTTAACACCTCCTCGGGAACTCATATCGTGACGATGTACTCGTGACGTTGACTTTAATGTATGCATCCAAACTCATACTGGAGGCTTGGTAAGTGATTAGTAACACGGGTCGTTTTGTAAATTTCGCATAATAAAATTTTCACGACCCATAGTAATTGATTCGGGGCTGGGCTTACGTTTGTAAGGAACACGAAAATAATAATTTACGACTTTCACAAAAACGGTCATCGAATCTTGTTACTGAGCACTTACCGTCTTCAGTAATAATTAGGCTGCATAAATAAAAGTCACCTTATATATTATACAAAAAATTTAAGACGGTTTGTGAATATCGATTAAAAAGCATTAATTCTAAAAAACAAGACGAACACACACACACACTTTAACAAACCTCTTTTATCAGCTGTAACTCCACACTCGCATACCAACCTGAAAATATACGAACTAATTAATTTTAAGCACAAAAAAATAATAATTTATTATAAAATATTCAATTTCAAGGCATATTAGACGACCATTATGAATCTAGTCTAGAAACAGGACATCATAAATATGTAATGCACCTATCTTATTTACGTCGATATATTTTTAATGCACAAAGGGCGTGGCAATAAACAGTTTAAGTGCGTGCGCGCACCGACATGTGTTAAATGCGCTAACAGTCATTTATGCGCAATTTGAATATTTATGCATTAATTATTATCTAACCGCTTTTAAGTACACGGAATATTTTGCGCTGTGTGCTTAACGTTATATATAGGTGCTATATTCTAAAAGCAGGTGCTGAACTGACAACTTTTGTTAATAACAAGGTATTATATTACGCTAAGATTAATTTTAAGCTCCTTTTAACGAAACAAAATAAATAATAATACGACTTCTAAGGGAGGATTGTTAAAGATAAACAGCGTACGTTAAAATGGTTATTTAATCGTTTTTCCGGTCAACTGTTGCATAACCCCATCAATGGGACGCATGATGGACGCAGCGTTGGACAAAGCCGGGCCACCACCGAAAAGATATTGTACTACACTATACTCTTAAAAAACGATTCACACTTTGTGTAGAGACAGCAGAAAAATAATACACAAATTTATAGAACGTTGATATATTTCCTACCAAAATAAGTATAAACACCACAAATAAATATCGACAAAAAAGTGTTTTCTTTTTATTATTATACAATTGGATTCTTATTCACCGGAAAGCCAAAACATAGATATAAAAATCGTCCTAAACTGTATTTTTTCAACATTAGTAAACGAAAACAGAATAGCGCGCAGAAGGTTTGTTTTGGAAGGCTGAAAATTTTCCCGAAGTATTTATTTGCAAGGGTATGTTTTTGGGAAGCTATTTGATTTGTGATATGTGTATATATAAAATTAATTAATATAATTAAATTAATTTTAAATTAATTTCATTTCATTTAGACCCTGGACTTGAATAATATATTATCTAATTATCAAGGATTATATCTAGGATTTTTCTCAGTAAATAATGCTTTTCTGATATATACGTGTGGCTATGAAGACGGAACAGTAAATACTCGTACCTTCTATGTCAGTCAGTGTGTTTGTCCATTTAATCACGAAATTGCCCGTCAAGAAAGTCTAGGATATAACTTTGGCAAAGAATATTAACTATTACTACGTAAATAAGCCACACTCCTCGCTCACCGCGGTCGCCCGCACATTAGAAGTACGATTGGAAGCACGCACTACTTGGTTGTCAGCTGTTCGCTGTGTGCGTGCAGACGTGTGGTAGTGGCAGGTGAAACCTGACCAGGAAAATAAAAATCCTGCTCTAGAGGCACCAAATTTGCTTTTATAACTACAACACACATACAAAAAACAAAAACACAATTTGACAGCAATCAACATAATTCATACACGCACACACACACCCTCGCACACAAAAACCACGCCACAAATTAACAGCAATTGACAAAATGATGTTTTAAAGTAAGTGTTGCCAGTAGAAGAAATTAGTTCCATTGGTCTTGCGCAACATGGCGAGGTTTTTATTTTCCTGGTCAGGCTGTAATTTTATATATTCGCTTATATTGACTAAGATCCCGAATATAATAAAGAAAATCTCTAATGACCTCACATTTCTAAAGTATATTGATTGATTAATTCATGTGAGGTCTCAAATGAAGCGTATTTTCAAGCATAACACACCTAAGTAGACAAAACCCATACATTGTGGAGTAGAGAATAACAGGCTTAAAACTTTAGAAATCGTTTTGCTGTCGGTACATACAGCACAAGGGTTATGATGAATAACCTGGGCTAACTCGGGCTACACAAATACATACTAAAGGCAGTGTGTATATATAGATGCATGAAGGTAGGCAGACAATGCGTCTGTACACATTTATCATCATAAGAGTGCTGCCTCGCGGCCACAATACTCTCACTGATGCGCGCACGCACTGGACACACGGGGGTGAAGTTTAGTCACTTTCATGGAGAAGGAAAGCAAGCACCTCTCTATATAGTATAACTTCAATATAATACGGGAACGGAGATAATATAAGACGTGTTTATATTTGTTGTGAACGATAATTTATATTACAATTTTGCTAGAAAAGCTTTTATATTATTGTGCCATAAACCACGTTTTTTTAATACTCTGCAAAAATAATAAAAGTCAATGCGTTTGGAAAAGAGACCTGGAGCAACCACCTTAATAGCTATATTTGGACCCTTTCAATAGGGTCAAATAATACAATAATGATTGTGTCAAATTTTCTATTCCCTTAATGATGACCCTATTGAAGGGGTCGAAATATAGCCTTGAATTGTGTTTTTTAATGTTTATACGAATATTCGTTAAATTAGCTTCAAATACGGAAGTCGGTTTGCGTGTCACAGCGCGCATACCTATAACTTCATACAAATTAGCGCCGACCGTCCGGAGATATTCCGGCCGGAAATTCCGGTGCGTGTGTCATCTCGTCACGCTTAAGAGAATAGGTTCCGATTGCATTGATCGTTGTTGATCCATGCGGAAAGACCCGCAGTGCGAGAGGGACGAATTCTGGAAAAAAATCAAAATTACGACTTTTATCACGAATTTTATTATAAAAAAAAAGTTTGTATCAAATATCTGTTCGTTTCAGAGTTTAATAAAGTTTATACAGAATTTTAATTCATGAATAATATAATAAGATTTTGCCCAAATAATGTTAAAACTCGACATGAAAACTTTTTTTGGGGTCATCTTTGATTTTTTATGGTTCAATGTTGGAATGACGTCTGAAGATTCTGTTTCGATAAGAGTGTGCATTATATTCTTGGCAGAAGTTCAATTTTTTTTCAAATATCTAATATTGCTAGATACTTCAAACAAGGAAGAATAAATTTTGGTTTTTCGGAACCTATCCTCTTAAGTATGAGTACGAACTAATAAATGGATTGACAAAATGTCCTAAACTAATTGATAATCACAAATCATTGGCCATCTGCTTAACGGGACGTTTTTGTAGTGCAGCCGACTTATCAGAGTATTTTTTTTAAACAAGGTCGTTTTTAAGAGTCGCTTCAAAAACTTAACAACAATAATTTATTCAAGAATCCAACGACACCGATCAACTCTTTCAATATGAAATACGTCCCTAAATAAAGTATTTAACACCTCACCGTCCATTACTGACCCTTTACACGCAACCAAGAAGGGTACGAACAAGAAGAAGACAAAAAAGCTCGCATTTCCACCTGTACAATCACTATAAACATTTAAATATTTTTATATAAAACATTAATTTGTCTGGCAGGTTATCTGCGAGTATCTCCTGGTCATCCATTTCGGTTATCACTTCGGATCCTCCTTTTGAGCCGTGATTTCGCAAAATTTAATCAACGTCCGAGTGCTAAATCTCTCGCGAGCCTTTCATTAATTAAGTGCGCTTGATCATTCTAGATTGGGCCGATTTACGTGCTTTATAAATCGCTACGGAGGCTGGTTTTACAGAAAAATGTTTATCCGGCTCTGTTATCGTGTTGTTTTAGATGTTTATATCTATAACTTTGTATGTGTGGTCGCTTGGTGCCCCTCAGTGGCGAAGGGTGAACATTTTAAAAAGGGAAGCCGGACTAAAAAATTGCCTTATTTAGAAAAGCGCCAAGGAAAACATTTTTTTTTGTACTTTGCAACTCTCTGTCAGCTAAGCGTATTTGTCGTATTGAGCTTTATGGAAATGTTTGCAACGCGAAAAGCACGGAATAAAGAAATGTAGTATGGATGCCTTCTCCTAAACAAGCCGATGGGAATCGTGTTATATGGACCCTTCGCCACTGGTGCCCACTATGGTCCTGGTCTGAATATGCTACGTCGAGTATGCTTCATGCATAGCCTTTCACTCGCGGCTACGCCTTATTAAATCTATGGCCTGTTTTCAGCTTGAGCGTTATTTTATGAACACCCCTTACAGTGTCACTATGATGATAATAAAGAAAACTGTATCCGAATCCGTGACAAAAATTCTGAAGACGATAGTTTTATTTTATATACCTTTACTTAAGCTAAATTTATTTAAATAATAATAATATATAGGTTTTTTTTTATTTCAGACCATAAAAAAATGCTTGACAAATATTCTACAGTCCATATACAGAAAATAATAAATTAAAATATAAAAAAGTAAAACTCATTAATATAACTATAATTATAAATTGTCATCAAAATTTACATTTAGAAAAAATATTCAATGTACAGTTACAACTTTATTACTAATTTATTATCAGTATAGATATAGTCTGTCAAAAAAGTGTTGAAATGAAAATGAAACTTTAATGAACTTTATTGGACTTTAAACGTTCAATTTAGGTAATATATTTATGAAATAACAACGCGGCTATCTCGATTTAACAGAGTTTGTACTTGTTTGTTTGGTGTAACTAGGCGAAAGAATTATAGTTTCTTCAATATTCATTTCAACACTTTTTTGACAGACTATACGTATATATAGAAAGCAGAACTAAACCGTCTATCAGTTTGTCGGTATACTTGCCAACTTGCAAAAAAGAAATATTTTCACTTTAATCGTGTAAGTTTTCATTTAAAATGTAACCGGTCGAAATATATCTTTATTTATTACTTCTATAAAATTTTACATTTTACTTTTATACATGAAAATACTAAAAATATACATAGATATATTTTTTATACCTACGAAAACCGATTTAATCACTGTACGTCTTGGACCAACGTTTAATGGAGTTCTCTGTGAAGGGACGAAAGTAAAAGACAATTTCTGTGGCGGATCAGCATCGTCACACAATAACCAATACGCTATTGTGTTCTTAGGTTGTTACAAAACCACGATTATTTATCATTTTCTAAGCACGTGCTCGTCGCTTTCTATACTATGAATTAATCTATGTTTATTCTGTCACATAGATTTTTTTTAAGTTTGAAAATATTTACCATACCGTACCTAATACAAAGAAGGTAGAGAAATACCATACTCAAAGTTTTTAGGGATAAAAGGAAAAGAACCGGTCAAGTGCGAGCAGGACTCGCGCCCTGAGGGTTCCGTATGATTAAATGATTTCAATAAAAAATACAAACTTATCATTATCTTTAAATCTGTAATAAAAAAATTATCGTTGAAAATAGCCAGTGTTCAATTCTTGATGACAATTTCGTATAGTGATTCGAAAGAATTCTTACATTTACATTGATATTATTGTTACATCAAAATTATACTCTCCCACAAGAGAATAAAGCCTCTTACACAAGTAAAAACAATTATTACGATTCTCTAGAGGGAGAAGTCCAGAAAATTACAGCCCATCAGACTTACAGCTGTTCTGTTTACACAAACTTTAACCACTGGTTAATTTTGGCAACCGATTTAATTTTATGTGGTAGCACCGATCAGGTTTTAGACCGACTGGGAGACTCGAGTGACCCTTGATGAAATTGTGATCACCCGAGAACCTTAGGATAGAATGGGCTCCCATTGGCGCATCACACGTCTAACTAAATAGTCGATCGCGAAAGCTTTTTGAGTCGATCGCCAGCAATATAGGGTGAAATTAAATCAACCGACCAAATTCATAATGTAGACTTGGTTAATGATCAAGAACTAGGTTCATTAATATTTTGGCCAATTTCGAAAAATATGTTTTTTTGCTCCCTTACTGGTTGGACTAGTTTAAGTACAATTCCTAGTGCAGGCACTATAAAGCAAAAAAAAATTTGTTTTAGAATTTCTCCTGGAGGGTCATTAAACCTCGTTCCTGATGACTAACCGAGTCTCCAGTATGAATTTGGTCGGTTGATTTAATTTCACCTAGTATGCTTATTGTAGTTCTCATTGTAGTACATATTAAATTTACATCACATATTGAAGTAGCTCTTCAGTCAACAGGATTGTTTGCATAATTCTATGAAAAGTACGCGGATAAGACATCATCATCGAGACAGAATTTATGATCCGTAACTTACGATTCCTTCATTTTGTATGGATTTTGTACCTTAGGAGATAAAAATGCTGATAGAAATATATAAAAGAAAATATTTCTCAATGTATTCTTCCTCTATATTTGATGACAGCTGGATGGTACCCAAAGTGCCTTTGTACGAGTGACTTTGATTTACATTTTTTGATCTCTTTTCTATTTGTTTAAATTAGTTGTTTAGTTTATTAGATTAGATTATAGATAATTGTATATATTTTGCATGCTATAATAGGAAGAATACGGCAGAACAATTCTCTTATTCTATAACTTACCTTACCTGTGTTTCAGCAAATAAAGATATTTGATTTGATTTGATTTGATTCTACTTCAATACACTTCTTACATTTTATTAAAAAGGACTTTTAACCCGGTCAAAGTATTCGTCGTCTTTGCCTTGGAAATGTTCGTTTACGGCCGCCTTCATTTCATCGTCACTCGAAAACCTTTGTCCCCTGAGGTCCTTTTTCAAATTCGAAAAGAGGAAATAGTCGTTAGGAGGCAGGTCTGGACTGTAGGGTGGGTGGTTGATTTCTTCAAATCCTGTCTCCACGAGGGCACGGCTTGCAACTCGCGCAGTGTGGACGGGCGCATTGTCCTGTATTTCACAGAAGGGGTCATTGAACTTTGGTCTGGACCACTCACCGTGTCTCCAGTATAAATTTGGCCACATAAACGAAAGTCTCCTTTTAAACACAAGGGCGCATTACAAATTGGAAAATCAACCAGAAAATTTTTAATTTCGCATTCCATATGTTGTTTTATAAATTCACAAGGTATATTATTATTATAGAAGCATATGACATTTGATCAACTCTATTCTTGAAATTACCTAATTATTTTATAAGATTCGCGTATTATTCGTACTATCCCTTACTTGCGTTTTTTATCCATTGCGATTGCATTTTTAGGGTTCCGTACCCGAAGGATGCCAAACGGGACCCTATAACTAAGTCTCCGCTGTCTGTCTGTCTGTCCGTCTATCACAGGGGTCTGCAACTTCAACCGCAATAGGTAGAATGTTGAAATTTAACAGAATATTTGGCATTTATCACGATAAATAATAAAATATAAAAAAAATCTAAGGCTGTCTCCATACAAGCAAGTTATATTATTTTAACGTTATTGGTTTTGTCTCTTACTTACAGACATACATCCAAGTTTTAAATTTAGTCAGAGTAAAGGACATATCTACTCGTACAGTAAAACCAAAAATATTAAAAAGTTAGTTTGTCAGGCGTTACCATTTTAGCGCATTGTTTTTTGTAGCCTTCATGTAGCTTTGACATGTAGGTATATTGTTGTTATTTACCATAATGTTTTTAGGGTTCCGCACTCATATTGTTATTGTTATATGTTTTTTTTTGCAACAAAATTTAATTATTTTAGTTATTATTTTTTGTTTCCTAATTTTGAGTATTTGTTTCTTAAACTTACTGCACTTCACTTAAAACTGTATAATCTGCTATATATTTTTTTTAATTAAATTTTATTAGGTCACTTAGAGCGCATTTAAGCGTCCTACAGGCATGCTGTGTTTGCCTATAATTGGGAATACACTCGTACATGTTGTCTTTGTCTTGTCTATATACTTTTGTAAGTGTAATTTCTGTTGCAGACCAATAAAAATAAATAAATAAAATATTGTGTGGTGGTACGTAATCCTTGGTGATCCGACTCGTGCTTGGCCAACTTATATACAGTTCCAATCCGAATTGTCAAATACTAACGGGACCAAACCTCAAGTGTGATTGATTTTTTGTTTTCTTGACACAAACCAATTAACTTTATAGGTGCGAAAGGGATAAATTACCAAGTGTAACATGATATCGGTAACATAAAAAAGTGTGTAAATTTTTACGACATAATCACTTTGCTTTTTGATCTTACGATGTTGCGAATTTAATTTGAGGGGTGTGAATGTGTGGTGATAATGTTTACACAGAGGACCGACACTTATGTGTGTATGTTGTGAATGAAACGGAAATAATTGAGTGCAGTAAAGAAAGGGACGATAATCAGTCGTTGTTAGAGCCCATGCCGATTATTTGTGCTTAAATTAATTCGATTGTGACAAAATAATTGATGTGTGGATGGTCACATTTCTTTCGCAGCTAAATTCATATTTAAGACTCGGTAAGTAGTCAGTATCAAGGTTCGATGGCCCTTTATGGGAAATCCATTTTATTTTTGCTGTTTCCTATAAACGAAAGCTTAGCTCCGAGTCAATACTATGGAGTATAGAAGTATATATTTTATTTTTAAAATTTCGCAAAATCTTCTATTGGTCCGTATTACTGATTACTTACTGAGCCTCCAGTATTGTTTGGCTGCATAAATTAATTTCACTTTATAGTGATATCTTTCAGTGTATGTAAGACAGTAATAATAAAGGCTTGCCGTAAGAAAACGTCGTTTGAAAAGCGGTTAATCTTACTCTGTTTTTGTTGAAATTTTTAACAACTGAAATTGAATACATTTATAAACGTTATTTTATTTTCGGTCATAGTTAAGAACCAAAATAAGGATTAGAAGAATTTTTCTGACCCCATATTTTATTAACATACAGTTGAGAGAAAACAAAATAAGTACGCGATAACTCATGAAAAAGAGATTTAAAAATGCCCTTTTTCAAATGAAGCCTTCGCATTGCCTCCTCACACAATTTTTTTAATGTCAGTTTTCATTTCATCAGCTTGAAAGAAAGTGTAACGTTTTTATCAAAAACTTTTAATTTAAATCTTTTCAGTTATGAATTAAAAAGTGCTCCCGAAATATGCTCTACAATGTGGAATTATGAAGCTAATAGCTTTGATAAACGATAGTTATTGATAGCAAGTTAAATTATGGAACCACGATAAACACTGAAAGAGATCTCTTAGAAAAAGGATAGTACTGCAAACTCGGTATACTAGGAACCCTTTATTGTCATAAGTAACATAAACCAAAAAGGCACACGCTTATCAGCCGTTGCCAACGATTAAAAAGTAAAATTTAAAAAAAGAACAATGTAAAAGTCCATCAACAGTAGAAAGCTGCAAGGAGGCGTGAGATGGAGGTTGCGGCCGGATTGAATCAATCATGGGATGTTATTGCATCGCGCATCTCTTGTGTACACTCACTCACGAGGTGAACTGCACACGCTGTGACCTCTCCCCTTGTAATAAGTACGATTATTGAACGTACGGGTCTTCGTCGCGATGTAGTCGAGAGCAGGTGTAATAATAAAGATTAATTCGCGCAGATAGCGTGATAGATAAGGTGCAGTTACTTGCCGAAAATGTGATGAAAGTTGCAGGTTTGAGGAGAGATACTTGTTTTTTTTAATGCGTATATAATTTCCTGTCTTGTTTATATGACTGAATAACTACATACAGATATAGGCCAAACTAAAAGCAATAATTTCATATAACAAACATATATACAACAGCTTTATCTATTTAGCAATGTACTCTACATTACTACAGGGAATGTAAGGTCAGTAAAATTTGAAAAAACCAATAAAAAAGCTGAAATACGTTTTACGGGGTAGTGCTGATATTGTAATACAAGGTGCAATTAATTTGTGCAACTAATATTATACTGAAGCCTCGGTAAGTGCTCAGTATCAAGGTTCAATTTATCAATTAGTACAGGGAGTCTTAATTTTATTTTGCCTGAATCTTGGTCCTGATTACTTACCCCTTACCAAGGGTCCAATATTAATTTGGCTACATAAACAAAGGTCACTTTAAATATGCAGCGATGAGTTCAAATGTTCTACGAAATCTCTATGGGATCCACACGAACAACGATGCTGGCGTTCGCTAGTCGTTCGATGTTCAAGCCTACACAAAGTCAGTTAGCCACCAAACTTATGAACCTATCAGCGGGTAGATGAAAACCTGATTCATGCAATACCCTCTTAACCTACTTGTCAGAATATTGCACTCAATCACTTGTCGCTTTGCATACTTAATGAAATTAAATGTCCAGATTATGTCAAACTTTATCTCAAATGTATCAACATTATAGACCCCAACAGACATAAATATGAAACTCTCGTGATTAAATAACCGCAAGAGTATTCTGTCAAAATAAAAAGGGAGTACAGTTTTATAACATGGCTTGCTAATTGACAAAAAAAGATTGCACGAATGTCTCAATAACTAATTCCATGAAAGGCATACAATACTTGAGCATTTTTTTTATCATTCGCGTTTATATCTACGCAATTGAAGTAGAAAAGTCACATACGAGTATTGTATATTATATATCTTATCTCTGCCCCTAGAAAAATATATCTGTGGGTCAGTTGAGTAACGATTTAACTCGACTTAGGCCCAAAATGAGATATTTTCACCACCTTGCTCCGTTTTTTATTTTTTATGTCTCAATAAAATGGTTCCGTAGTCCGACAAGGAACCCTTACAGCTTCGCCATGTCTGTCTGTCCGCGGCTTAGCTCAGAGACTATTAGTACTAGAAAGCTGTAATTTGGCATGGGTATACAATACATATTAATTAGAATTATATATTATATAGAATTAGACAATTAACAGATATAGCCACAGCAAGACTTGTGTGTTTTAGCTACTTCCATAGTATTATGTCGTATTGTATCCTACTCTGGGGTAGAGGTGCTGAAATAGAAGCTGTTTTGATTCTTCAAAAAAGAGCCATTAGGGCTATTTATAACTTAAAATGTCGTGAGTCAGAGAAAAATTCAAGGAAATAGGAATCCTAACAGTAACTAGCCAATTTATGTATGAAAACATCTTGTATGCTAGAAAAAACACCAATGTGCTTCCACAGGTTGGTGCAACCCACACTATAGTTACCAGAAATAAACATAAACTTGCTGCTCCAGAATTGAGACTCCACAAAACAAGTACTTCCTTTGTTGGTTATAGTATTCGATTTTATAACAAAATACCAAAGCAATTACTTAAACTTTCAGAAAATAAATTTAAGAAACATGTTAGGAATATAGTGAATATTTGGAAAATAAAAATGCATGGTTTTAATTCATCTCATACCTTGTATTGTATGTAGGAATTATTTCAAGACTAAGGGTTATTGCAATACAAAAATTCACATACATATATTGTTTTCAATATGATATTTTATAGATAAATGTATAAAATTTATTCTGACTGTAAAAAAGATGAGAGGACTGATAGAACAGGAAGATAAAGAGATGATATAATTATATCATGTTGTTTTTTATTTTATATTAAGTTACTAAATTTTTGGCCTGATTATCCGACTTTCTCTTGTCTAGTATTTTCTATCTCTTTACCAAAACAATGTTGTATTATTAATATAATAATGATGATCGAAAAAAAAGACATGATCTTGCTAAGTTTCTTGCCCTTCTTCTTAGCAAGACTAATCGAATGGGTGGAGTTAGGCATGTATTTATATATGTAACGTACTAGTATTTAGTATATGGTTAGCTATCATTATCATATAGTAGGTGTATATATATTATTCCATCCATCCATCCATCCATCAGCCTCTTTCGTCCACTGCTGGACATTGGCCTTTCCAGGATTTCGCCACTCTTGGTGGTCCTCCTGGAAGAAATGCCCATACTCACACACGCTGGGCAGGCGGGTTGGTGAGCGCGGTGCCGAAACCCTTGCACCAGTGACGCCGCTGCCCGTCACCAGTCTGTTTTATATAAGGTCCGGCAATTGGGGATGGATATACCGCCATCCATCGGTCCCAGGCAATGGTGGACCCCTTGGTTTTGCCTGAGAGCTGTTCTCTTACACTCCCCCGCATAACTTCGGAAGGATTTGCGAGTAAGATGGTGGTACTATATATTATTGTATACATTAAATATACCTTTAATGTAGTTTATGTTCGTGTATTAACTTATTAAGTATATATACCTACCCAAATCCTAATATAATATATTGTATTTTCCTCTTTTAAATTTAACCATTTTACTTATTTAAACATGCGCGGAAATATTATCATTACTTTTGAATAAAGAACACGCGAAGTATCATATTTACGTAGACTGAAAAACCAAAATCACTTCCCGGCGCATTCTTTGAATTTGGAACGAAGAGCGCACCGGCAATGTTGTATGAAACGGTGTGCTGTTTGAATTTAGAACTCTTTCATCTATCGTATAAATTGCGTTCTCGTGGCTGTATAGCCACAGATGCGTTTACCTTTCGGCACAAACGGTAAAATAAAAATAAAATTGGCGGTAAAGCGGAGTTCGTTGTTATTTGGTTAATAATAAATTAAAATGAGTTCCGATGATTCTGAAAATGAAAATGAAATGGACATTGACTGCACTCCACCAGATTTAAGATCGGAAGCTAAATTAGCGAAGGCAAACCTGCTTCCAGCGAAATCAAAAGAAAAATTATGAAAGTATTTGAAAATTTCATGTTCTGTAAAAACGAGAAAAATGCAAAATTGTTCCCCGAAACAGTGTTTTTGGCGTATTTCAATGAAATTGCTAAAACTAAAAAGCCATCTACATTATGGGTGATTTATTCTATGCTGAAATGTACAGTTCATATTAAAAACAGCATTGTCTTGAAGAACTACGGAAATTTAACAACTTTTCTAAAACGACAATCGTCTGGGTTTAAGAGCAAAAAATCGAAGATTTTGACTGCTGATAAACATTATGTTTCTATACAGTTTCTACTTGAAGCCCCAGATAATATATATTTAGCGACAAAGGTAAATTTATTATGTAAAAGGCCCTTTTTTATTTCCTTGCATTTTTTAAGATAAGCACTTTATATGCCTCGGACGGAATGGCAATTGCCTGTCTCGTATCATTGAAGTCCTCGCCTGCGGCTCGGCCTTCAAACTCATACTCGACCTGCAATTGCCTATTTCATACAATACAATACAGTTTTTTTGTATTTTATCTTTATTCAGAACCTCGATACGATTCCACTGTACGTATGAATGGTGTGTAAATAATCTGGCCAAGTGCGAGTGGGACTCGCGCGTAAAGGGTTCCGTACCACCACAATACGGGTGCGGAACCCTAAAAACATTATGGTAAATAACAACAAACATGCCAAAGCAACAACAAGGCTACAAAAAACAAACCGCTATAATGGTAGCGCCTGATAAAAGATTTGGCGCCGTCTGCGTGCGAAACCCTACTTACTCTTTATTATTTTTTATTTTATTTTACTTTTTTAATCTGACGAAATTTAAAACTTGTGTCTATTGGTCTTTAAGAAATAGCCAAAACCAATAACGTTTAATAATGCAACATTTTCGAGGTTTTTTTGTATGGAAGGAATAATTGGCATAATAGAGGTCATAGTAACACGTATTCGGTGAAAATTTCAACTTTCTATCCATTACGGTGGAAGCTGTAGACCCCTGTGTAAGACGGACAGACAGACAGCGGAGATTTAGTAATTGGCGCCCTTCGGACACGTCAACCTAGAAATAGTTCATCTTCACAACCTCGATACGGTTCACTGCTCGAACGGTGTGTAAAGAAACATTCGAGGCGTAGACAAACTCATCCAAGTCCAACCTACCAACAGCTGAAACGAAGTGCAACACAGATCAGAGCCGTATAGATCGAGATTCATCTTAATTACACGGAACACCAGTCGCAGTAGCCATGTTATGAAATCTGGCATCCGCTTTCCAAGAAGCTTTTCTCTTCAAAGAAGCGGGTTCTCGCCTAATTATCGCTTTCCGACGTGATGTTTTCGACGGCATACGTGTCGCGGCTATAACTCACGGTGTAATAACACGGCCGCCGCCGGTGGATCCACATCGCTCTTGCAGGAGATGCGACCGCGTCTCAAAATTAATGGTGCGGGACGGTTACGGCTCGAATTTTCGTGAGTTTTGAAAGTGACTATCATCTGCATGCCTTTGGCATTACAATATACGAATGCATATAGGTAGTTGCGAGTTTTCAATTACATAAATGCTCTTGCACTCGCCCCTTGTCTAACCAATCTATTGGTACACTGTGATGGAGGGTGTTTTTCCCCGTACTCTGGGAATAAATACACACTTTTTTGCGCGTAGAATTATCTTTAACTTGATAACAGTCTTTTCCTTGAAACTGGTGTTTTGAATTCGAACTACACCAATAATTATTTGGAGATTATCACTTTTAATGACACGACTGTATTTCTGAACGATGATTTCCTTTTGCGAGGCACATTGCGTTTTTGATAACGATATAGAATGTTATTTTACTGCTTGGAGGTTATTAGAAAACACTACTTCTTATTTTTAATTCTCAGTCTAACATTATCTTTTTGCCAAACGACTAAAACCGTATTTAAATCAGTTAAGCAAGTCTGTAGTCAAAATATAACAAAACATAACTACAAAGAATTACTGTACTACCCACAAACAGTTTCCAAAGTCACAATTAATGGTTTGAAAACTTCATCCCATACATACTCGTAGATAGCACAAATGTTACTGTAATTCTTTTTTGCATCTCATGCTGTTTATAGTTATAATTAAATAAATACTATTTTTGTGACTTCCTGAGCCTTTAAATATAGCTAGTTATATGAATAACATATACATAGAAACAAATAAAATATAAAGATCGATATATTATTTCGACCAACTTATATATTTTATTTGTTTCTATATATTATAAATTATCCAAATAACTAGCTATGTTTATAGTAGATGTAAAAGGATCCTGTGCGCATTATGAATTTAGAAGAAGAACACTCTTTTTATGTGTAATGTAGTAAACTATCGGAATATATGTAGTTGTATAGAGATAAAACACATACCTTACTAAAATATTTTTTTGTAAGTACCAAGACTTCTCATTATTTATTTCATTATTAATATCAGAAATACCGCAAAGTGGTGCAGACCCAAAGTAGCCGTAACCCGTTCATTACTGTACGCGTTTCGGATAATTACGTACTGATAAACTGGGCAAATTGTTGCCGAATTAACAGCGGAGGTGCGCTGATGGTTATCAGCCCCTGAAGCCAGCTGCGGACCCAGGGGCCTTTATCTAACTTCAACATCTATCACTATCGCTTTAAAGGTATCGCGATCAGTGATAAATAATGTGTGATGTTATTCCTAGCCCATCACGATACCTTTCAAAGAGATAGCGATAGATGTTGAAGTTAAACAACAAGGCTCTTCTTCATCCGAAAAGAGCAGAGGATTCCTGGTTAACCAAAAAAACGGTCACGTGCAAGTAGGACTCGTGCCCTGAGGGTTCCGTACTGCATACCGTTTAAAACACAAAGTTATTTCACGAGCAGTTATGAAGAAACTCTATGTATGGGTCTGATGAGGTTCGTCCTAATATTTGTTCTTGAATAATTAAATATCAGTACATTTTTCTGAGACGTGTGCTGTAAGACCTAATTGTAGACGGAATTTCAAGTTTCTAAGTGAACTGCAAGTGCCCTATAGGTTTTCGTGGTGGACCAATTTGTATGAAATTGATTACGTAAAGGGCAAGAACTTTTGTTCGCGTTATGTTAAAACCCTGATTTTTTAAGGGGCTGCAGACTTCTGTAGGGGATATTAGTTTCAACTTGTTATCTCTAACGGGGCCCAAAAAACAGTGGCGTGCATAGAACTACGAGTATTTGCTGAAAATGCAATGAGAAGGTCAAGTTTGATGACAATATATGAAAAAAATTAAAAAGCAAATTGAAAAAATATATTTTTTGTATGAAATCATGTACTCTTGGGTAAGCAGTGCCGTGCAAAAAGGGGTCTTGACCGACAGACGGAAAACAAAGTGATCTTACAAGGATTCCATTTTTTCTATGGTACAAAAAACTAAAAAATATAAGATATTGATTCTGGCACCACGCGACTCCTCGATTCACAATAAATAACGTAATTTATTTATAACAAGCTAGCTGCCGCCCATCAGCGTTGATGGAGAAGATCCTATTGCTCTCGATCACGTAGGGATTTCCAAAATTCCTTTCTTATGTCTTACGTCATACAAGAAACCTTCTAGGTGTTTATATCACAATTCTCATGTGATGAAAGGCGGACCAGTTTCTCAGTTAAGAAAATTTCGATACTTGGGCGACGAATCAGCCAATCACAGCGCTGCATTTTATAGTAATTCTTAACTTTGAAATCTTGCAGGTGTATCTGCTCCTCACTAGGTCCGGCCCTGGTCTGCCCCTGCAGTCCGTCCTGTCATTGTAATGTCAAGTGTTAATTACACTCTTACTGTAGGTTTAATGTTATGTGTTGCTCACACCAGCGGTACATTCTCATTGTCACTTCGTGTCCCATAATTTACGTTTTGGAATATTTTCGGATGCTATAAGTGATTACACGTACAGCAAAGCGCACCAACCTCGTGCCCGCTGGACCGACGACCTGAAGGACGTTGCGGGGGGCGGCTGGATGAGGAGGGCGGAGGACCGACATGAGTGGCGAAATTTGGGAAAGCCCTATGTTCAGCAGTGGACGAACACGGCCTGATCGATGGGTGGAAAAGTGATTTAGATTGCACCAATTTATTCTTCCTTCTTTGTAAATGTCTTGTTTATATTTAAATATGCCTGAATACTTTACTGTCGAAGGTACAAACTCACATACTTTGCAAGGACACGCTAGTCAATATACGCTTTAAAAAAAAGAAGTCGGATAGAGCATCTATTTTATTCTCGGGGAAAAATAAATTTATGAAAATCCATTTCCGCCCTAGTGAGTAAACAAAATTTGATATGGATAATATGAAAGAAAAGCCCAATATTCAAGAGTATACATACCGCCCGCACTAGCCTGTCGCGTATCTCACATACTTTACATTATATTTTTTCATAATTTAGTCTTTAGTTTTCATCAAAATCGCAATTTGTTTTTTTTTACTACACAATAATTCCTTTGGTCATTCCGTCGCTGTAAAGTAATAAAATGTGTTTAACTTATCACTCAGAAATACTGTTGGCACATAATATATTATAATCCATCTGAATCGTTTCATCATAAGTTTCACTATCTGTTGGGTTTAATCAAAATTACAGTTTTTAGGGTTCCGTAATAACAGGGGTTATTAAGCCTCCGTTTTTTTTCAAAGACAAGTATATTTACATTTTGATTAAAATAAAAGCCATCCGACTAAAACCACATGGTTTATACGCGGTATGGCGAGATCGCTTATATATGCTAACTAGACATAGACTTATATACAAGTTTAACAACCCGCAGGCACAGGCTGCTGATGTTCGAGAAAATAAAGCTATGAAGCACTCCTTCGCTTTTTGCTGCTGCTACAATTTTTATTGCTATTGAGTATTAGTAAATAATGCGTTTAAAATTATTATAGGTAGGTAGATAAGTGGGTACGTAAGTTAGGTTTCTTAAGCTTTTTGGCCTTATTTTCATAATTAGTTTAACCTCGTTACCGTATTCTTCACAAATAATGGCCATTTTTATTTTATTATCCGTCTGTCCGTCTTGTTACAAGGATCTACAGCTTCAGCCGTAATAGAACGTTGAAATTCTCACAAAATACGTGCTACTGTGGCCTCTATTATGGCAAATAACAAAAATAAAATAGAAATTGAATTTCAATATGGGTGTCAATACAAAAAACCTCGAAAAAGTAACATTAAAAAAAAAACGTTGTATTATTATAAATTTCAGCTCTTTCTATGTTTAAATGAACTGAAACAAATTATTGTACGCACCTCTCTAAAGTAAAACAACTAATTGTAATTAAAGTAATGAAAATTACGGTTCTGTACTTGGAGGGTGCCGACTCGTTTGTCAGGCGCTACCATTTTAGCGCCTTGTTTGTCCCCTTGATGTTGCTTCGGCAATTTCCCATAATGTTTTAGGGTTCCGTACCCGTATTGTTTGTTGGTACGAAACCCTTTGCGCACGAGTTATTATTACTTTTGCGAATCATCGCCATCCTCAACCTCTGTGAGCATTTCTCGAGAGAAAACGATGAACCATCATTGTAATGACTTAATAAGAGGACAAACTTCACGCCTGGCCGTGGGCGGAGTGCTCAGAGATTTCACCGCGATCAACTAAACTGTTATTGTGAGCGCATCGGTCGTTCTGATCATTTCTTTATACTTTCTGGTATTTAATTCTCGTACAAATACAACATTTTATTTATTTATACACAAGGGCTTTGGATACTCCCTTTTAGTTAACAAAAACCTTTATTAGGAGGGACCATTATTCCCTCGTTGTTACAATATTGTTCTTGTGCTGTTTGTAGGTTAGTACAACTACAGGTTAATAACAGAGTCCTTTCTGTTTGTAGAAGAAAGGGTGAGAGGGTATACAGGAAGATCCAAATAGTGACGTCAAAGATTTTTTTAATAAATTCCTCACACCTAGGTGTATATGAATATATGCCATGTATGTTCCGCGATTTTTGGTAGTTTAGAAGTTATGATCTTTTTATGTGTATTTGTGAATTTTCTGCCGCAGCGGCTTAAAAAAATCATAACTTTTTTTGTGCTAAGAATTTTGTACATATTTTTTGTAACATAACTGTCTTGAATCACTCTTGCTTACGTCAAATAATTAGCTACAAAAAATCCACACTAGCTACCAAAAAAAAAATCAAAGTGAATTTTTTTGGATCGAGTTGGACGTAGTTAAATTTTCAAAATTCTTTTAAAATTACAAAATTGATGTTTCACAGGTTCAAACTAATTTTAAAAACTTCAGAGGTTTATCAGCTTACTAAGAAATACAAAAATAAGTGTCCATTTTGTGGTATTAAAAGAATTTTGAAAATTTAACTGTCCGACCCGATCCAAAAAATTTCACCTTGAACTTTTTTTTGGTAACTCGTATGGATTTTTTGTAGCTGATTATTTTACCTAAGGAGGGGTGACTCAAGACAGTTATGTTACAAAAAAATATATGTACAAAATTCTTACCACAAAAAAGCTATGATTTTTTGAAGCCGCTGCAGTAGAAGATTCGCAAATACACGTAAAAAAATCATAAATTTTAAACTACCAAAAATCGCGGAACATACATGGCATATTTTCGGATACACCTAAGTGGGAGGAATCTATAAGAAATTCTTTGACGTCACCATTTGGACCACTCTGTATAGAAAAATGATCCGTGCGTTTTCCGAAATTGGTTACTGCTGTGGTAGTTTACTACATAACATACTCACTAGGGTGGATAAATATTTGCGTTTTTTGGATTTTCATTTGGGCGGGGTGTGAAAAAGTTACATATAAAAATAATTAAAAACTATTTTTTTTCCTTTCATACCTTTTGTTAAACTTCAAGTCCCTTGGGGCAGTACAAAACATTAAAAGATATTTTTTTTAATTTATCTGTTTTCTTGTAGCAACTTTTCCGCACCTCCCAAATGAAAACCCAAAAAACGCAAAAATCGATCCACCCTAATACTCACGCCTGGCTCCAAGAGAGTTAGACAAGGACCAGCAGTTCTTTGTCAGGATTCTGACAAATCTCGTCAGCTTCTTCCACATTTATCACATACTAGCTTTTACCCGTGGCTTCGCTCCCCCACGGTTGTCTTCCACTTCCACAAGTGTCTTTTAATCAATAGTTGACTCTGAGTATTATCGACAGTTTTCGGCTTGATGGTTATTTTATCAACACCATCCAAATTCATTAAGTGGTTCTCGAATTAAAACGAAACATACCTAAAGAAGGACAGACACATTTTTTTTTTTATATTTAGTTTTAGCTTCAGTACAATACTAATATTATTACTAAAATACTAATATTATTTTAAAATTTCGCAACAATACTCAATTGTTTTTCGATTTTTTTATTTTTGTTTACATATAAGTCATATAAGCTTTTATATATGCCGTGTGCTTTTCACTTTGCCCTTCGTTTGGTCAGCACGAATCTACCTTCGGCGGCGGCCAGCCCTTTTTTCACTATAGATATTGGTTTTTTAATTAACATACATGTTATATCATTTAGGGTTCCGTAGTCCGAAAAGGAACCCTTATAGTTTCGCCATGTCCGTTTGTCAGTCCGTCTGTCCGCGGCTTAGCTCAGAGACTATTAGTATCTACTTGAAAGCTGTAATTTAGCATGAGTATACTACATATTAATCACGCCGACAAAACGGTAAAATAAACACGACAATGTATGGGCCGTTCTTCTAAATGTATGGGACTAGAAGTTTGGCGCGATCTGTATTAGTAGACCAACCTATAAACGTACCGGGCATCTATCCCTACATTGCGCGTGGCCCGAAACGCACTTGGCCGGTTTTTATTCCATCACCTATAATTTCTTTCTACAAAGTTCAAAGTGACATAACTTTATGTACCCAAAACTCCGTTTTTCCGTTTTAAATTTAAATTAAAATAAATTCATTTATTCATTATTTAAGTAATTTAAAATCCGTCCATCCATCAGCCTGTTTCGTCCACTGCTGGACATAGGCCTTTCCAAGATTTCACCACTCTTGGCGGTCCTCCTAGAAGAAGAATCTAAATATTTAAAATCATTAATCTTGAATGAACTCTCAAAATTCTCGGTATCTATCGCTTAATTAAACAATAGATCGCTACCATCTCGCGGATTAAGATGGTAATGCAGAATCTCGGTGCAAAATGCACATCATTTGCTTTAAAACGCAATTTTGCAGACTTTTTATTCAAATTTTAATATTTTGCAACGAGATTCGGTTTTACCACCTTGAACTAAAAACTTAATTTTGGGCTTGAAGAAATTTTCTGCTAAATATAAGGTGACTTTAGTTGATACAGCCAAATTCATACTGGAGTCTTTCTAAGTAATCAGTAAGAAGATTCAATTACCCTTTACCCTTTTTGTGAAATGAAATTTAGGCTTCCTGTACTAATTTATCGGGGTTGTTCTTAAACAGGTAAAAGGACACAATAAATGATATTTTTCGTATTTTGATTGTGACCACTTACCGAGCCTCCAGTATGATTTGGCTATATTACCTAAAGTTACCTCATATAACATAACATGTCTACGTCTTGAGTAACTCTGAGTAACTGACGCTAGTGGTTTGATCAGTTGGGATAGTGATTACCGTAATCTTATGAATCGATTCTTTATCGAAGTCTCACTTTCGAAGTATCGACGCCATTGTGAGAGATTGACAGGTTAGTAATTTGTAATTTAAAAACCTGTTAAATACTGGGTTACTGTCATGAGAGTGATTTCGCAAGTGTGTCGGAGGTTCTGGCGATGAATGTGTTAATTTGGGAAGTAATGAGACAAGACTCGAAAATGAAAAATGGAAATGAAAACGTGAAAATATTACTTAATTTACGTGATGTGTCAAAACACAGATCACAAAGGAGTATGACTGAGAAGGTAACTAAGACTATGCATATGGCATCCCCGACATACTCATAGGAGTTACCAAATCGCACTCTTAATCAAACAACGACCGAATACAAAATTTTGACAAGAGTTTTAGTAAAATACTGACCTATTCAGGCATAATATGCCTAGAGGTGTTTTTTCGTATCCAGATTGGGAAGCTTGCTTTTTTTAGTCAGTATTTTACTAAAATTTATTTTGTCGAAATGTTGTATATTCATTGTTTAATTAAGATTTTATTTAACTAGATTACTTACTGTTCCAAGAAAACTTATTTTTTTAAATAAATATATTTTGTCCACTTTGGGGCCGGCATCAGTCGAATGAATATATATGTCGCAGTTTTATTTTAAAATCCGGTTTTTGATCAAAAGCTTAGGCATTTGATGAAGAACCGGAAGAAAACAAAATTATGATTTAATCTTAGGAAGTGCCTTAGCTGCCGGCGCCGGTTGCTGAATTCGCTGCCAGCGCAGGTTGCGGAATTGGCTGCTGGCACTGACTGTAGAAAAAGAAGCGGGAAATGGGGTTAGCATATTTATGGACAGAGATAGGATAGGAAGTAATTTTGGATCTTTATAGTCATAGTAAGAAAAAAAATAGGTGCGAGGAGCGTGTAAGGTTGACATGTTAGATAAAATAAGGAGCCGAGCGAAGCGGAGCGGAGCGAGGCGACCACATCCCTAGTTTTGACAGTAACTCAAATTTGTATTACGATGTCGCCGATTTCAACGATTTCCAAAAAATACAAACATAATTCATACATTCATACACAATCTCACGCTTTGAAATTTAATTTAATTTAATTTAAATTTAGCGCGTGAGAAATTTCTACCGTCAGCGCTGCCGGTGTCCATTATGGGAGCCGGCAGCGCCGGCTGCCAATGTTTTTGATCTCGGCAGCCGGCAGTAATGTACTGCCGGTTCCCAACGGCGTTATTGTCTGGTGCCGGCGCCGGCAGCGGAGGCACTCCCTTTATCTTATCATAAACTGGATTTCTCAGGTTTATTAATAGTGTAATTACTATATCCCATGGTATAATAAAACAAGGTAAGGTATGCTCCAGCTGAGTGCGAAATATCTGGTCAGCAATATATATTTGGGTCAAAGGGCGTCTTAATGTTTGAGTTAACAAATGAAATGAACTCTACAGAAGATTATCATGTTAATATTTAAACTTTCATTTTCAATAAATAGTTTAGTTTGAAAAGGATCCCCCCGCATCACGATTAATATATATTTTGAGAGGATGACGCCATTAACATCGGCTACCAGCTACACGAAAAAGAATCAATGTCAGATAACACAAAAGAGAAAAAGAAAAGAAAAACAAACAAGAAAAACAAACATAGAAAAAATAAACAAAAAGAGAGAATACGAAAAAGCACAGGTCGATTGATGTAAAATTGTACCTAAAAAGATGTGTTTTTGAAATAATGAAACAACAAGATATATTTAGAAGGAGAAATAAAATACGTTCTACTGAACTGATGAAGGCCCCATACCGTGGGCCGAAATATATCGATCAAAAATATATCTTTTAATTATTAACGGGTATCGCAAATAAAATATAAAGCTTAGAAGAGTATAATATATCTTTATTCATATTTATGAATTTAAGAATTCATGCTAGCTTTTATACGCAAGGACCATTTAATATTAACTTTTCTTCATTCCAAGTCAAATCTGTCATCACGTAAATTTCTTAACAATTATAGTTAATCAAAAACATAAAATATGAGTAATAATGTCCAATCAAGGATCATTTACACACGCATTTAATATCCCGTTAACTTTTACCAAAATTATATTTTAATTTGTACAAATCTGCGAATGAATCACGTTTCTATTAATATATTTGTCAAAACAAACAGAATTATAAGTGAGATTAATAACTTAGAAGCCAAAATGAGACTTCACAGTAATGTTCTATTAATTAGAACAGAACCGCTAACTATTCTTTACCAAATATAACCCAAATGGCCATTCAGAAAATCACTGTTATTAATATCAATGTTGAGGCCATTTATTATTGCCCAATAATATCAGCCTTGCAGGCTGCGTAGTGGGCTTGAGATCATGTGCGAACGTACGTATGGTATTATATACGTATGTATAACAAAACACAATGAGGATACTACAATACGTCTTTTGAATTTTGTGGCAAAGGGTTATCGGATAATAATATTGATATTATAATAAATGATAAATGTGACAACGAATGCGTTCGATAAGTAGTGTGTGGCTTGTTACTGAATTATAGAAAGGATTATAAAGTTATTAGAGACCGCCACAGTCTGGATCTTGGGGTGTCTAGAATAGAAAAAGGAATGCTTTGGTGTTTTGGGAAAAAGTGAAGTTCGCCCAGGCCGCGCTATATGTCGACGAAATTGAATAAATACTAAGACAGGACAAGCAGTCAGAATAGAAGAGTTTGAATGGCTCCATTTGTGGATATGGAAATGGAATGGCGAAAGAGGTGTATCGGGATCTTAGCATAGGGACATGAAATATGTGGTCAACCTTCTGGAAGAAATTTATGTTTCTTAATATTTCGTATCTCTCTCTATTTTTCTAATCCTCGTATTGTATAATGTCTAAAGAAGGTTGTCAAAACTCATAGTCACAATGATGCATATATTGATTGTTCTTCAGAGTCATGTTTGTGTGTTTTACTTAGCAGTTTCACTTGTTAACTCTGATCAAGTGGGCGAAAATTCGCATAATTAAGAAATTAACAATCTAGGAGCATAAAATAAAGAACTGATTTCGGACTTTAACGCTTCCGATGTGGGTAGTATGAATAATTTAAAATTGCCATTTTTTTCGTAAAGCAGCCCACGGTCCGATTAGTCAGTATATTTCGACATTGCCGACCCACACGTACCACGTTCTGTTATTAACATAAAATGCCAAGTTTCATTGAGCAATAAAAGGTTTAAACGATTCTGTCTAGCGACAACGCGCAAGTAAGGCTCTCGACAGCAGACGCCCTGAAACAGAACCGAGCCAACGGATCGCAACATGTACAAACAAAATGTTCAACACGATAAGCGAAAAAATATGAAACTGTGACAACATTAATGAGTTTTCGAGCGAGAAAACTTTAACATTATTTACTAAAAGTGCTATTTTATAAGTTCGACAATTCTACCTACATAACTGGAACTTACAAAAATTAGTTGGATGGAAAAGAAGAGCAATGAAAAGGTCCTGCAGATTGTAAATGAAAAGTGATATTTGATGACGATTATAGATAATAGAAGGGGAAAGATGTTGGGACATCTGATACGACACGACAACTATACCAAAAACATTGAAAGAAAAGTGGAGGGAAAAAGAAAAAGAAAGAGAGGAAGGCCCAGGAGAACATTCATGGATCAAGTGAAAGAAAAAGTAAATGTCGTGTCGTATCAAGAAGTTAAAGAGAAGGCGGAGTGCAGAAGTGAACGGAGAAGACTTCACCGACAAGACCACAGCTCTTAAATTAAAAGATGACGATGTAGAACATGTACAATAGTACAAATATACGATATTATAATATAATGGAATTTAATATTGCCAATGACTTGTTTCAGAATCTTACTAGTTTTACTTTTATATGTAGGTAACAATGACTCTAATTTTATTTTGTTTTTGTCTATTTCTTTTAATCTTGTACCCTTTTTATTGTTATTCCTGATCATAATTATTTTGTTTTTGTGTTATTATTTTTAAAACTCTCGTGTGCCTATTCCTTTGTAAGTATCGATTCTAACATTTTAAAATTACCTAATTAATTTCTGTTATTTAATTTTGCTGGCTTTTATACATGGTTTTGTATGGCTTTATAGCAAAATAAAACGAATATGAATATACATACATATAATCATGCCTATCTCCCAAGAGTGTAGGCAGAGAGTGCAGATTTCCATCTACTACGATCCTATATATCTTTCGCCTCACCTCTTCTACATGCATCATCCATCCATTCATCAGCTCGTGTTCGTCCACTGCTGGACATGGGCCTTTCCCAAATTTCGCCACTCATGTCGGTCCTCTGTCCTCCTCATCCAGCCGCCGCCGCCTGCAACGTCCGTCTGCAACGACCCTTTATCTCGCGTGGAGGTATCGAGTTGAAATTAAAACCATACACTCGAGTCTACAGTCCCATAAAGCTGTAGAAACGTGATAAAAAGATACGGCCGTTTATGCCGCAAAAAACGTATATTTCAACACTCTCAAGGGAATTAAAATTTATAGGACATTTTCTGTTTACATAGAACTATAAAATTTGGCAAGTACCTAATACCGCCTTATACTACAAGTAAGAAGAAACATCTGAAGACTATACATTTGTAATTAAATCATAAAAAATGTAGTCTGTCTGTCGGTGGGCGAGTCCGACTCGCTCTTGTCCGATTTTTAGGGGTCCGTAGTACCTGAAAGGTAAAAGGAACCTTTATGGTGAGACTCCGTTGTCCGTCCGTTGTATGTCACAGCCTCATAACTTTAGCACCGTTAAAGATATAGACTTGAAATTTGACACAAAAATAGCATTCACTTGCACACATAATACGGTGCAAAAAAAAATTGAAATTGCTTAAAATATTTCTTTTACAAAAGAGAGGAAAATAAAAGAAGATATCCTAAAAACACAATATAGGTATCAAATTGTAGATATTAAAGAGCTTATTATAAAAATATATACCTTTACTATATTTACTGTCATCGGTTCCGAGAAATCTTTGAAAAGCCACAAAAAATGCATGTCCTCCTTATTACCGAAACTGGTGGAACAAAAAAAAATACGATTATAGGCCATATCTGGCCAATTACAGGAAAATTATAGCGATTAAATAAAAAGTTGAACACAAATGAGAAATATAAAAAAAAATGTAAAATAAATAAAAATAATATCTTACATAAATACAATATGGGTATCAAATTGTAGATATTAAAGAGCTGATTATAAAAAATATACTTTTACCATATTTACTGTCAGATATTTCGAGAAATCTTTAAAAAACCACAAAAAATGCAAATAAAATTAAAATGTATTAATAAATTAGAATCAATTCTTTTTTTAGTCAAACAGTTATGGGCAAGATTTTAAATACCTTCTTCCTGCCTGTTCCCAAAACTGTCGAATTACGGAACCCTAGATATGCGAGTCTGACTCGCACTTGACCGGTTTTTATTTTCTCTCTAAACTATAATATCTCATTATCTGTATATCTGTATTTTTTATATTGTGTTTGCAATCAAAATACTTTTGCAGTACGATTTTATAAAAGATTGAATCATAATATAATTTACCTTGATCATGTTTACGTAAAAAATCACATCCACTCCCACAACATAATTTTACGACTAGTTTTGTGCTTTTTATATGTTCCATATTTCAATCATTTGTTCGTGCTGGTACAAGTTCTTGAGACAGATGCTGAAATAATAATAAAACGTAGGATGTTCTAATTGAAAATAAACGGACTGGAATTTTTATTTGGCCGTAATTTCATTTTTATTGTCCCCTGAATCGGCTCACTTGGCAGAAATAAGAGACACCTCCCAACACTAAAGAAATTTTCAATAATTTACGCAAAAGAAGAGTACATATCGAATCTTGCGCACGAAACCGTGAAATGTGATCTTGCTCCATGTTTCAAAGAAAAGACCAACAAAACGCAAAGAGCTTATTTCCCTCAACAAAGCTGCATATTAAACCCCGCGGACGCAGATAGCGATCTGATTCTTAATTCAGCAACAATGGAAGCGGCGCTCATAAAGAGCCTAATTAGTAATAATCCGAATGCATTGTGCGAGCTATCTGCAAACGGACAATGCTTCAAAGATCGTACCGGGAGCTTTATCTAGGCCGATATGCGCGTAATGGTACGCTATAAGCGCGACAATTATCAGCCACTGACGTTTCACGGTGCGTTCTTGCTGCATCCCCCTCCTTCAGTTACGATCTCTTCTTCTTCGATCCCAACCATTACGGCGAGTGTTCGAGCCGAGCGCAACGGTAGCGGTGGGTAACAGGTAATGTAAGGTATCCAAGTGGAATTTTCTCAATGTTTTCTGCGTCGAGATAGGATCGTGGATCGAATACGTAATGGCTGGTAGTGCGCGCGCTTGTACGCTCCTGTTTATTGTTTTCGAGTCCCTTGTCGGCCGCAGAACGTAAATTGAATAAGTGAGATCGCGGTGCGTAGAAAGCGCTGAGTTACGGGCGTACGTCACTGAATTTCTTCAGCTAAATTGGATGCTAGATCATAGCTGTTTGTTCTCTGACGGTCAGGTCTGGTTTTATACACTACAGTATCGACGCGCCTATCACTGCCATGTAAGACAGTTACTTGCTCTACTGGACATTTTATGGTGACATGCCATGACAGAGTAGAGTTATGAGTCACTTTATCTGTAAACTTCGTCATTTCACAACGCATCGAACTATCTACTAGAAGGTGGAAAATGATTGAAGAAAATCAAAAACGACCTAAAATTTATGTCAGGTCTTCGTTAGCCCCAATTTTCTTGGTGTATCCAGAAGGCACAAAGGCACGAAGCGTGCGCAGGGTCGTTATTTGTATAGCAGTAACTGCTTATCTCAGTGCCTTTGAGATAACGCGCCTTCCGCCTTCGCCGGAGGTGGGCTAGTTACAATTCAGATTGTTAAAAGCATTTGTATGAGAGTAACTATATATTTTAAAATTCACAACACACTCTTGAATTGTAAGCTTCCTTAAACTCTGATGGAGTTTCGATATTAGCTATATTTATTAAACATTTAATACCAAACGGCATCCCCATACAAAACACCACGATAAAGTAGCATTTTATTCTGTTATTTGTTTCAACTCAAGTACACGTTTCGAAATTGGTAAGATCGTTCTACATATTCTAAAGTTAAACAATACATATAAGATTTGGGGTTCCGTACTCAGCGGGAGCCGAAATGTTTATCGGGCGCTCCCATTTTAGCGGCTTTTTTTGTGTCGCCTAATGTCGTCTAATGTCGCCTTGATATTGCTCTGACATCTATATTATATTGTTGTTATTTACCATGCTTTTAGGGTTCCGTATCCCTCGATTCTCTTTATGCGCGAGTCTGTCTCGCACTTGGCCAAACAATTTCATTTTAAAGTTCAAATTTAACATTTTAATCGGAATTAAACTAAGTCAAGGTTTTGTCAATTTTGGAATCTGTTACTTTATACAGCTATCACTTCTAACGTGCCATTTGGACAGATGTCAAAAGTAACAGAGGTCAAAAGTGACAGCAGTTAAAAATTACACGTCAAAAGTGAAATTTGTCACTTCTGACATCTATCACTTTTGACTCCGAGCAATAATTAATAGCACCGCTATTGGATTATTCAGTGCCAATTATTGAGATGGATTTTTTATGTTAGATGCCACGAAATGAATTTTCCAAAGGTTGAGTTCGTAAGATGGCATATCGTGTGGCATTAGTGATTGACATTTTATGAATGCAGGTGTTTTTCCAACGTTCACCCTTAAGAAGCAGAACCGAAGGAGAAAAAGTATTTCTTGTCTGAAGGCGAAGATATACAATAATATCAATTTGTCAAACACTTCTTGCTTATTATTGTCTAGCCACTTTGTAAAGATCCGTGGATAAATAAGTGTGTGTGTGCGTTTAAGTTGTTGCTATGTTAAGTCTTGTCGTTTTTTAGAAATATATAAGCAAAAAAGAACTTTCAATAACTGTAATTTTTGTGAGTCATCAAAAAAAAATCATAGCTTTGAATGTGTCAAATAACTTGGTGTGGTTGCTAAATGTATATATTTGTAACGGGTGTAACTGTACAGTTATTTTTAAATAAAACTACTTATTTTACTGATCGTATTGAATAACTTCACACTAGAAATGCAACAGTGCAAATGAGTAATAAAATAGACCTTCACTCACACTAGGTTTTCAAAATTAGTAAGGAATAGTGAACATATTTATTCTTTATCGCAGGTAGTAATGTTCTTCGGAAAAAAGTTTTAGACGGACCAGTTAATTAAGCGGTTTTGTTTAAAGATATCTGTCTATTTGTAAACGGTATAAGTGGACACATACGTTAACTAACCACACTAAGATATTGGAAACAATAGTCCTAAGCTGTGAATTTGAAAAAGTCATTGAAAATGACGGCAACGTTGATGGCTCGCACTTGACCAAAACCTTTGAAATAACGGCACCGACTCTTTGGTAGTTTTTACAACCGCACTCATGTCATAATGTTACAATATAAGTCAGGGCTCTCTGTTATGAAAACATGAGGTTACATATTTATTGGTCTGATGATTGACTGGCTCGCGCAGCCGACTTTGATCGAGGGTTGATGATGTATGGAGGAGTTGTAGAATAATGTGATGATGGGAAGATATTAGCAAGAGTTTATTGCTGTGAAGGACCTTTCTATTTATGTACCCCGTTGATGACATGTTAAAGAGCTAATTGAATGAAGTATTATTGAACTCTACTAAATCAACAGAGTTTGGTTTGAAATGAGTCCGCTAAAACAGAGGAAACTCTACATATGTCCGCAAAGAACAATATTTTACAAGTAAATAAAATTAAAATACAACACAATTATTAATTTGATTTTGTCAGAAATGAGAAGTAAAATTTTCACATCTGTTCTATAGGTTGGAAACTCTTCTTTGAATAAGTTTATGAAGTCAAAATTGACCAGTTCATAAAACAATAAACGTGTAAAGTCCATGGTGTCTGTATAAAATAACAGAATAAAAGCGCTCGTACTATACAAAGTTAACAAAAGAAACGCCAGCGAGAATATCTTCCGAGGCCGTAGAGAATCCATCACGGATCGACCCGTTCGATTATCGGCAATTTTCGATCCAAGACAAAAAACTCGCCGAATTCTCGTACAGCCTTTCGTACTTCGAATATTTCCGTAATGAAATGACAATTACCTACGACAAGCCACCGAATTCCGCAACATACACGACGGAAACCATCTACAATAGCTTCACATATCGCTAGTCTACTCGAATATATCGATAAAGAAAAAGACAACACGCTTCAAACCGACGCACGAGAGTAACAAACTGATTCTCCTTACAGAACTGGAGACATTACGCAACGAGCAGTGTCTCCACTTGCTTTTTTTTCTTTTTCCTCCGCGACGTTCAATTGTTTTATAAATCGGAGCCGCGAACGATCGCAAAAAATACTATCGATCAATCGCTGTGCGAAAGGCAGTCGATGAAAAGCGATAACAGCACCGCTCAAAGTAATTCCAACCCTGATTTCATTGATTTAAGAAACATTTCCCATCCTCTAGAACTGGACGGCACTGCAGATGAAGATCTCAAGCATAAATATGAAGTCTACGCCCCAGGAGATACGACTGATTTTCGAGTCAACTTAGTAAAAGTTCGTCATAATCGTGAGCGCGTAGACGTGAAAGATTCCATAGCGAAGACGTCCAAACAGTTTATACTTTCAAATCTGGAGAACCTTATCTGTGGTGATGATCTGAAGCTGCTATCTTCGACGCATCAGCTCATGGGAGTTCTCTTAGATCTTTATTATGCACTTGGAACGAAGCCGACGGTATGACTTTGGGTCGTTATTTTGATTTGATGTCAAATTATGCTATTGTTTCCTCTGTCACTTTATTTCTGACTGTCAAAGACGTGACATATTTATTGGTTGGTGAAAGGTTGAGATCTTTGATGGCGATAGGATGATAATCCTTGAGGTAGTTTTGGTTGAGGTTAAAAAGGTGTGATCTGAAAAAAGAAGCTGCTTTATCAGGCTCGTTACGGACATCACCACATCGATAGCGTCAAACAAATTCATATTTTTATAATTTTCCAAACAATAAAGAAAACAATCAGCATTTTCTATTGATTTATTTATGTCACGAATTCCACATTCATTCGAGCGTATCCTAGACCAATATATCCGAATTTCATTAACAACACACCTTTTCTGAAGCCAGTTGATAATGATAATCTAAATATTTAATAACGAATGACTATAAATTCAAATAAAAAGTTTCAAAAATAATGAATAATGACTATCGAAATACTAACAGAGCAACTGATTTTGAACGACTTAAAAAAGGTATTTAATAAACCTTTGAAATTTACCTTCAATTAATATTTACAGGGATCGGCTCGGTCCGCTCCGCTTCGCTAGGCTCCCGAAGGCTCGATGGCTAGGCTACGGTGGTTTGGGCCTATAGAGAGGATGAATGGAAGTAGAGTGACGAAAGAAATGTATGCTGCACAAGTGGAAGGTAAAGCTCGACCGGGCCGCCCTACAAGGACGTATGCCGATCAAATAGGCCACACACTGAAGAAGAGCAAAGTAAAAAGTACCCGGAATAGAAGAGCTTGTATGACTAGATTGATGGATGTTGAAGAACCAAAAGAGGTGTGTCAGGATCGTAGCAGATGGAAATCTGTAGTCTCTGCCTACCCCTCTGGGAAACAGGCGTGAGTATATGTATGTATACGTGGGACGCACTATAAGTTTCCGGAATGAATATGAAAAAATACTATTAAAGGTACAAAATTAATTTATTGTTTTTCAAAATAATCTCCCTTGGCGTCTATGCACTTTTTCATTCGATCAAACCAGTTTTGAAAACATTTGTGCCACTCCCCTGTGGTGACCTCTGAAACGTGTTTTTCATACTCCTCGACAGCCTCTTCTGGTGATGAAAATCGTTGACCGCGTAATTGGTTCTTAATTTTTGGGAACAGAAAAAAGTCACAAGGTGCCAGGTCGGGACTGTATGCAGGATGACTCATGAGTTCTACATTTTTCGTCTTCAAAAAGTCGTTTGTCTGTCTGGCCGTGTGAGAACTAGCATTGTCGTGGTGCAAGATGATACGGCGTTTACGGTTATTTTTACGGAGTTCGTCAATAACTTCCGGCAAACAAATGGTCGTGTACCAGTCACTATTCACGGTACGACGATTCTCTAAAGCAACAGTAGCCACGTGTCCAGTTTTATTAAAAAAAGAAGCAATCATCCGCTTAGATGCACTTTTCACGCGCGCCACTTTGGTTGGTTTCGGCTCATCTTGAAAGACCCATACGCTCGATTGCTGCTTTGTTTTGGGATCGTAGCAATAAATCCATGTTTCGTCACCTGTTACTATGTCCCACACCAAATTTGACGCACCTTCGTTGAATCTGGTAAGCATGGCACTGCACCAAGTGACGCGGTCCGTTTTTTTAGCCTCGGTCAAGTTGTGTGGGATCCACCGCGAGCACAGCTTTCTCACACCCAAATGTTTGTGTAGGATTGATTGTATTTGACTCATGCCTATTTCTAAGGATGCGCGAATTTCATGGTAGGTCACATGCCTGTCTGTTTCAATCATACGGCGCACAGCATCGATGTTTTTGTTGGTCACAGCGGTGGACGGCCGACCATCGCGAGATTCGTCACTGAGATTGATACGACCACGCTTGAATTCTGCAAACCAGCTATAAACAGTCGTCTTGCATGGTGTTTCATTGCCAAAAGCTGTTTCAAGCCGAGCGATGCTCTGTTGAGCTGTCAAATTACACTTAAAATCGTAGAAAATCATACTACGAAAATTTTCCCGAGTTAAATCCATGTTGATGCAGACACACAATTTTTTAAATGGCGCCACAAGGTAAAAACAAAAGACAGTCAGATGAAACAAACTGCATTCTACAGCCAAAGAATTCTATTTTCAAATGTTGCAATAAATTTTTAAATATTGTTTATGTAAGTGGCCAGTTCCGGAAACTTTTAGTGTTACCTATGTATATGTAAGGCTAAATGTCCGCTGCTAGAGCGGATGCTCCGAATACGCCGGATAGATTTATTCGAAACTAATGCAACAGCTGTCATTACAGCATATCGTTACGAAGGGGATTCGGGTGTGATTCCGAATGTGGACTATAACTTGTATTATTGTTCCACGTGTGGATTGGGAATGAGGTGCGATCGTCAACTTTACGCGAATGTATGAAATGACAGGTACCAAAGGTAGGATGTGCAAAAATACGTAAAAACTGCAACAGTACTGAGAAATTGTAATGTGAAGAAAATGTAACGTTTTACCAAAATAATATTTCGTGGAAATAAAATAAAATGATATTTCTGAACAAAATTGTCAGCACGCCATTTGTTTTGGGTTCATCGACTTCATCATCAATGCCAAATAGTGACAGATTTGTCAAATAAAATTTAACGATTTCATTTATAAAACAGTTGAAAATAGATTCAGCAAACAGTTCAGACAACTAAATCAGCAATCATTTCATTTTTTGGAGAAGTACTATTATTGATCAATGAACTTTTATAAACATCAATAAGTACATAAAACGCAAAAAATTTATAATTATTTTAATTGATGGTCTTAGGTACCTAAGTAATCAATTCACATGCAAACGGTACTTTTGAATCCCAATCCAATCGTGGAACAATAATAGTTATCTGTTATTCGCACTGATCTACCTATATATATATATGGATAGGTGTTCAGGGCTTTGACAGCGTACCGACGTGATTTTGACGTTTTCGAGAGCCACCTACTAGTCAACCAAATAATTACAATGAACATTTCTTTCGAGAACTGACGTAATAGGGGTGCGAGGGGGTAGCGGGGTACACCATGTAATTTTGTCAACTAATAGGTGGCTCTCATATATCACCTACGACGGATGTCGCCTTTTTGGTACTTATAGTTTATGAATTTATGATGATGACGTTTAAGTGATGTCCTATTTCAACCTTAGGTATCGGTAACTATCGATAAAATATAATTCAGAGACACCAAGTTATACCTTAAAACTAGTTTATTATTGTCAGTAACAATGTTATATTAATTGTTAAGTAATTTATTTATTTTAATTATTGGCTTGTTGTTGGTACGTATTTGGTTTCGAACGGCGCCACCAAAATTGAAAATATGGACAGAAGTTCAGAAACAAGAGTTCTTTATTTAGTATTATAACTAGACCCCGTTATCTTGTCGCAATGACAGGGTAGTAAGGGGACAAAATGTCACTGTTATAAACTTTATTACAATTATGACCCGATATAAAAATATGAAATTTTATATACGTCCTTTTATATACAGTAGGGCCTTGATAATCCGAACACCCAAAATTTATAGCAATTTTGGTAAATATTATATTACAATTTTAAGTATACAAGGTGAAATTAAATTAATTGACCAAATTCATACTGGAGACTCGGTTAGGGAACAGAAACAAGCTTCAATTACCCTTTTGGTGCAATTCAATATATATATTTTTTGCTTCCTTACAGCCTAGACTAGGAATTCTATTTAAACTAGTCCGACCAGTAATGGAGCAAAAAAATATATTTTTCGAATTTCGCCAAAAGGATTACTGAACCTACATCCTGATCACTAACCGGGTCTCCAGTATGAATTTGGTCGGTCGATTTAATTTCAGCCTATATAGTAAACATAGTAATATAGTGACACCTATTCTCGTGTAGCAAATATTAGGTTTAGAGCTGCCATAACATAAAACTTTTCATTGCAAAATAGGCTTTAACGCAGATGGATAGAAGTTAAATGAGCTTGTATTATTTTTGGTTCTTCAACTCTAAATTTAAGGTTTGCTGCACGAGAATAGGTCACATTATGTATATTAAATGTAATAATAATATTGTTTTGGTAAATACTCCAATTGTAGTGTAGATTCCGAAGTTGTACATTTCCTGTTTTTGCGTACACTTACTATTCACGCAATTTTTTTATAATAAAAGCTCGAAACTCGGTGTTTTAAAATTCATTTTAATGGATATTAGATGATATCATACATTTTAATAGATCCGTAATAAACTTTTCTTGATTTAATTTTCCGCTTGCTTATTCATTATGCGTTTATGAATTTAATTGTTTTTGTATGGTGTCTTTTTGGTGTGATTCGTAAACAAAAAGTTCACTGTCGGGTACTTATGGATTGCTACTGTATGTCAGTGTGATTTGCAGTTGCAAATAAATTCTTTGTGTATGGTTATCGCATCGCCTATGACCAATATTTCATTTGCAGATATAAAAAAGTAAACAAAAACAATTATAAAAATATCTTCATGTTTGTGATGTGAAGCCTCAACGGCCAGTTAAATAAAAAACCACAGCAAGATTTATGAAAAAAAAAAAAACAAAACACCACAAACTCCAAGGTGTTCCCATTTTGTCCCCTATCTACCGTTGTGTCGTCGTTGCGACAAGATAACGGGGTCCAAAATAATTTTGCAATTAATAAAAGATGATTAATTTAATACTTTTCTACTTACTTTTAACAACTACTCCGAATAAAAAAATCTATTTTAACTGTCCCGTGAAAAAATCTAAAGAGTGTCGATATGAGTAAGTATCGATACTTTAGAGGTACTCATATGAGTAGTCCGGAAAAGTTATTTGAGTACTAATTATATGGGTAAGTATCGATAACTTGTGGGTATCGAAACATCCCTATACGGAACATGTAAACAAACCATAAACAAACTAACGCCAACTTGTCAATCTTATACTTTTTAATTTTATATTTTTGACATCTATATTGTCTTTGATAAAATTCGAATGGGTACGGAATTTTTGACGGCGTTTCAAGCCGAAAGCCAGTCTAGTGTATTAGAATAATATTATAAGATGTCTATGGTTATTCGCTACAAATTTATATTTTTAATACTTGAGCACAGTACTATTTGCTAATTCACAGTTTAAGTTTCATTTAAATCTGTTACTAACGGTATTTCACCCAGAATAATTTGCAACAGTATTTATTAATTTGATTAAAACCAGCAATCACGCGAATTTAATTCAATTAGCAAGCCGATTAGTATGAATAATTTGATTTATTAAATTTAGAATTTATTACTTAGACATTTCAAGCTTCGGGTTATGTAACTTTATCAATAATTTAAGCGTCAACCTCTTTTCATCGAGAATGTTTACGCGCATGTGCTATCTTCGGGTGAGCCTTATCGTCGTACTACGCCGGCATAAATCCACACATAAGCATTTTAGGACATGTAGGTTCATCTCGATATTCAGCAAGTGGTAAGATTTTCTCGTTGTATGGAGGTGATGAAGTTTTCACGTGTGTTGTAGTACATTGTACTATATAAATAATACCCGTAAGAATCTTCGCCACACCTCGGCTGAATCATGACAGATAGTGCACTTTTGGTTGGCCAGAGACAACCAAAATGACACCCATAATTGCTTCTGGTTCCGATGTTTGGCACATTTTCTAATATGACTGACTCCTCTTCCCTCTGTAGTTAATTTCCAAATGCTAGCCCCTTACAATTTATGATTCGGCTCGTTTTCGGGAATGCGAAATTCGTCAGATCTATATTTCCTGTGTTTTAAGGCTATTATAAATAAATTGCATTATTTCAGGCAACAAGGCCCATAACAATAAATACCTTATACTACTAATACATATATTTTTATACTAAAAACTAAGACTAACAATATCATTTTGGCACAACGTCACTGAGCCGGTCCGGTGGTGTAGGTGGAAGTCTACCGCGAAAACGACGGTATACCACGCCCTTCGGCCAGAAGTCCTCCTTCATGAAGGTGGGCAGCCTGCTTGTCGGTATTCGTGCCACAAACGCTTTGAAACTTGCGTTGTGGCGCGACTTCAGCGGCTCATGTATTATTTGTTCATGTATAAACACAAATTGAAATGACTTCGTATAACTTATATTAAAATTAATCATAGTACTCGTACTCTTCATAAAAATGTAAACGCATCTTCAGTAAGCATCTCAGAACAAGCAAGTCGGAACAAAACAAAATATCCCAAGATGTCAAACCATAATTCGCCAATCATTCCATCGATCAAACGTATTTTCATAATTGCGGACAATAAAAACGACATACACATTAGTTCACGTACATTTAATATCCGTATACATATTTAAAAGAATCTATTAGCATGTGGTTTCACCTGCTTACTTACTTACATATGGACCAAGATATGATGCATCTGGGTTTCTCAGCTCTGCAACCTAAAGCCAACGCATATAGCTCAAAATCGATCGGCAAACGCTGATGAGGGAGTCGTTTTTAAAGTGGTGGATAAGAAATAAGGTAACTCCTTTATCAAACTAGACAACTTGATTGTAAGTGATAAAGTAGGGAATAAAATGGCGAATAAAGATAATGATGAGGCAGACGGATAATTGTTTAACGTCTCGGATGCTCATCATGTAATTATGAGTCCAGTGAAAGATAGCAATTGATTTATTTTTAATGATACTAGTGATGGAAGACCCCGGGGTGATGGGAGAATAGAGACAGATTTTGTTTTGCAAGTTAGTTTGAATTTTTATGAACCAGCATGACATCAACTTTCATTAATCTTTAAATTATCCAAGAAACCGGTTGCAAGAAATTGACATTTTGAAAAATTTTGAGCTCCTATTCATCATTCAACTAAAGAAGTTACTTTAACGATGAAATATCTACCGAATCTCCAAAATTAATAGTCCACGGTAAAAACTACACAAAAACCACACAATTTGTAAATTAAAAGCGTACACCCATCACAGACACCATGAAAAATGGCGAAGCATCAGGTGTGACACGGAACAACAAAATTACAATCAACACAAATATCAAGTTACTGTTAAAACAAGCCATTTTGTCCTTTACAATGATAGTAAGAAGGAAGAATTATTGAGGTTCACGTATGTTTGACAAAAAATGTACAAGAAAAATGTTCAATGAAAGCTTAAAGTGCCAAAGAAAACAGGGTCACCAAAATGTTGCGGTAATTTACGGACATTATTTTAAAGAAATGACACGGCGAGGTCATGCAAGTCAGAAATTAGTGGTCATTTTTAACTTTGAAGTGGAGAAATGTCAAAATAAATTTAGTGATTATGAAGATTATTGAATTCTACGATTCAAGTTCTTAAAACCAATACCTATATTACTTGCATTTATTTAATCAAGTTTTTAATTTGTAAGGAATTGAACCGTATTATTAATAAAATTATTTTTTTAGGAAGTCTAGCATCTCAACAAAATCACAACCGATTACCAGCAATCAAGTGAAGGACTAAATAAGTCCAGGTCAAGTGGCAGTGAACCTACCAGTCGCTGCCAGACCTGCGACGAGGGCCATAAAACACGAGGCACGTCAGTCTTGCTTGACCGACGACGACGGCTAACCGAATTAGCGCCCAAACAAAATTGCTTTTAAGCAAATTGTCCGCGCGGGCGCATCCTTCCAAGTATTAGTGTTGCCAGTTGCCTGTCTGGCAGTTCTTCATAATTTCGACAGTTTTTATGAAAATTTACATAAGATGTACAGTTGATTAAATGTTCAACAAAGTTACAAATTTACAATACGACAAATTCTTTTATTTGCTCGAAATATTTGCACAATTTTTATTACAATTCATACTAGCTCAACGCATTTAATGGGAGACCAGCCCCCTTATTGTCTAACTTCGATAGATAGAAATTACATCACACATCATTTTAAATCAATGGATGGATGACGTCCGAGACCTTAATTGTTTTAATGTTAGTTACGAAACCAAAACCTTAGACAAACTGCTGCAGTTCTATAGATTGTGCCCTTTTCCTCGAAACAACCATAACTTTAGTTAGTAAATAAATATTGTTGTTTTTTTTTCAGATACACCAGCGCAAATTCAATATTGGACATGGCATCACCAGTAACCTGCAATTTGAGCGAACGGTGTCTGCGGCATCATCTACTATTAGCAAGCTTTGCATGTAAACAGCGTCGCGATACGATATACACTTGCCCGCTGATTATTTCAATAAATCATGGACGCACTACACTAACATCAGGGTGACACTAAACGTAGGCTTTCATACCACGCGTTTATTTTTTTAAATATCTACTTACTCTCCCATACCACGCGTTTTTATTTTGAGCGAACTGGTTTCTATCTGAATATTTTTGTATATTTTGCATAAATCGGTTAACTGGATAGCATATCATAAAGTAAAACGAAATTCCTTCAAAAACATTACCTACAAGAAAGTATATATTAAATTGATTGTAAATATCACGTTTCAAAATTCAAAATCTTTCGTTGCCAAAAAAGTTAGTTTTGAACTATACTTAACAAAATATGTAGATAATCCAGAGTTTATCTATTGACTTAAAAACATAATTTAACTTCAAAGTACCTAAATACTTTTAAATTTTATTTTAATTTTATTTAAATACATATCTGGCGTTCTGCGAGCGCGAGGAATGAAAGGAACGTCCCTATTAATAATGAATTACATATCATAACTTATAATTTCAATTGTTAATTGTATGTACATATTGAGTTTATATTGTATTTTAATCAATATTGTTTTTTTTTAATATACAATTGTAAAACGCATTGGTGTAAGCTGTAAGTACATACTTAAAAAAAAAAAATTTTATCTATTGAGATTTCATTATTGATTATACATATATACAAGCTGAAATTTTAGTCACTTAAAAGTGATAGTACTCGCCTATACGGACTACATTTAATTGATTATATTCAATTAAAATATAATAATATATTATATTATATTAAAATATTTGTTCTTAAATCAAGAAAGAAAGAAAAGCAATTTATTTTAAATACATCCAGACATAAAAAATCACACACAATTAAAATTAACAAATAGTGAGAATATACAGGCTGTAAATGCAAAGTCAAGAATCCCTTTAGGGTATGAAAGTATAAAAGATTTTGATGTCATTACGAGAAAAAAAAATACCTTGAATTTTCACCAAAAATTCCATCATTTTTCTAATCTATGGCTACGCAGCTCACCGGCCTCCCCACATACCTAATTGCGCCCCGCAACCCGCACCCCTCATCCGAGTGGCCAGCGACCAGTGAGGGTGTCCACGCGATTAGTGTATTTTGTGTAAAGAAAATCGTCTTATTATATGGTACTGGTACTTTATTTAGAGATCCCAGTATTTAAAATAATATCTTTACCGATCATACTAACACACCCTTAAAGGATTCTTGCCTTTGCTTTTACACCCGGTATAGAATAATATAAGTAATAGAAGAAGCAAAGAAGGAGAAGGAATAGGATTTAAACATTTTAAAATAAGGTGGTAAATAAAAAGGGATTCAACTCAGCTTAATACTGCGGTAAGTGCCACAAGGTTGGTTTTCTGTTGAACTGTGCTAGGTGGCTTCTATCTAAGGATTGATTGATACACTAGGAATTGGAATGTATGTATGTATAAATAATAAAATATATAAAAATATAAAGCTACAAAAAATTAATACATAAGAATATATGACAATAAAATTTTACTTGATAATTTTTAGTTATTGTTTTTCTAAAAGATATTTTTTCAATTTGTTCCAAAATGTTTCCTTTGTTTTGCATTCTCTAATGGGAGGGGGCAAATCATTCCATACTTTAAATCAGTCTTTACGATACAAATATTATTTCAAAAGTTATCATTTTGCGTATGATTTTTGCTTGGATCCTTCATTAAATTGCATTCAGATAACTAAATATTTTATTTCCACGACTTTAATTCTTTCATATGCGGTTTATGTGATATACCTTACAGTTTAAGAATTGTTACCATACGTATATTTCACCAGCCTTCATATTTAATGTGTAAAAGACCATGTAATATAATGTATTTACATGGAACATAATAAGAAATGTTTTGCAAAAAGCTATCCACCTACTGAAAACGTATTTGAAATTCATAAAAGAAATCGCTCAAGTGCGCGAGGAACTCGCGGACTAAAGGGCTATATATGTACTAAATATAATAATTTGAGCAAGTGTTTGTTCCGCAGAAAGGGTTCCGTACCACCACACAATAGATAGCAACAATATAGCAACATCAAGGCTACAAAAAACAATGCGATAATATAGTATGATAATATCTAGGTGGTAGAGCTGATGCCGGGCTCGACTGTGGAGGTACCACCATCTTACTTGCAAACCCCCCGAAGTTATTCGAGGGCGGCCAACCAGGCGGCCCACCATTGCCTGGGACCGATGGATGGCGGTATTATAAAACAGACTGGTGACGGGCAGCGGCGACACTGGTGCAAGGGTTTCGGCACCGCGCTCACCAACCCACCTGCCCAGCGTGTGTGAGTATGGACATTTCTTCCAAGAGGACCGCCAAGAGTGGCGAAATCCTGGAAAAGCCTATGTCCAGCAGTAGACGAAACAGGCTTATGGATGGATGGATGGAATATGGTAGCGCCTGCCCAAAAATTTGGCACCCTCTGCGTACGGAACCCAATTTTTTATTATTCGAAGTTTTTTTAACTCCAATAACAATTTGACGAAATTTTAAAGTTTTATGTGTTACCATCTTTAAGCAAGAGCCGAAATAAATAACCAATTTCTTGAATAGTTTATTATTTGTCGTGGTAGAGGCCACAGTAACACGTATTCTGTGAAAATGTTAGCTATCTGGCTATTACGGTTGAAGCTGTAGATCCTTGTGAGAGACAGACGGACAGACAGACAGACAAATAGACAGACAGCGGAAGCTTAGTAATAGGGTTTCGTTTGGCACCCTTCGGATAAATAAGGTTGTACAAAACAACGGACAACCACGTTTCTCGTTCCATACCACCCAGGGGATCCTACTGTGGGGACCAGCGATTATTTTTATTGTTATTTTATAATTTAGTGCATGAAATTTGTAATATGTATTTTTTTTTGCGTAATATATATAATTATTATCTTATCTTAGCAAATGGTTTTTTTTTTACCCAGTGGCACAGGCATGGGTCTGAAACGGCTCCATGATACTTCACCCCGCTGCATGTACTGGTGCGGGTTTTTATTTTATATACTTCAAAATAATTATATTCCAGTTACTTCTGAAGACGACTTTAAACGCCTGTTTTTATAAAGAGTAAAGAATGAACTCTGCCTTAACAAAATCAACAGGCGCTCACTAAAAATTTTCAAATTGATATTGTTCTTTTTCTCCATGCGATTGGTGACTTAATTTTTTTCTACGCATAGAAAGTAATCCAACGCATTTTTAGGGCTCCGTACCTCAAGCGGAAAAAACGGAGCCCTTATAGGATCACTTAGCTGTACGTCAGTCTGTCTGTCAAGACCGTATCTCGGAAACACATGGAGGTATCGAGTTGAAATTAAAACCATATACACGAGTCTACAGTCCCTTGAAGCTGTGAAAAAATCAAACTTCTAAATTAACGTAAAAAAAGATACGGCCGTTTATGCCGCAAAAACGTATATTTCGACACCCTCAAGGGAATCAAAACTTATAGGGTGTTTTCCGTTGACCTAGAACTATGAAATTTGGCAAGTAATACCGTCTTATACTACAAGTATAGGGAACAATTTGAAAACGATAAGTACTTTTGTAATTGAATCACAAAAAATATAGTCTTTAACGGAACCCTCGGTGGGCGAGTCCGACTCGCACTTGTCTTGTTTTTAAATATGAAAGTTGACTGCCGAAACGAAGGAGTATACCATAAAAAGAACTAAAAACATATAAAACTAAGACTAAATGCCATTGCGAAATTCAGAAAAGTCTAAAGTAAATAAGTACATTTAAAAGAGAAATAAAGTAAATAAAAAGGATATTTTTTCCGTTTTTGGAAGTTTCAATAAAGACCAATATTGTATTGTTTTAAGGGTTCCGTAGTACCTGAAAGCTAAAAGGAACCTTAATGGTGAGACTCCGTTGTCCGTCCGTCAACATGAAAAATATGAAAAAACATAACGATTATAAGTCAAAACTGGCCAATTGTAGGAAAAATATAGCGATTAAAAAAAAGTTCATAACAAATGAGAAATATAAAAAACATGTAAAATAGTTTTTTTTTTAATTTATAAAAATACAACATGGTATCAAATCGTAGATATTAAAGAGTTGATTATAAAAATATATACTTTTATATTTATTGGCACCGATTTCAAGAAATCTTTGAAAAACCACAAAAAATGCATACCCCCCCCCCCCCCCTTATTTCCGAAACCAATTAACCGAAAAATATGGAAAAAATCACGGTGATTTGGGATTACGTAAAGATTACAGGAAAAATATAGCGGGTGAGAAATTGACGATAGCAAAATGACAAAATTAAATTTTTCATCCAAGAGTTTTATTTCGAGTACGGTATAAAAATATTTGAGTCTCTCTTTTGTGGTACAGTCAACTCTTTTTTAGTTATCATAAACAGTTCTAGGCAAGATTTTAAATATTTTTTCTTCCTGACTGGTCCCAAAACTGTCGAATTACGGAACCCTAGGTATACGAGTCTGACTCGCACTTGACTTGTTTTTTTTCCTATAAAACTGTTCACAATTGGCACGCAGGAATTTGATTAAAGCATTTCAAACACCAATCCCTATCGACACAGAGTCAGATTAAAATGTCCGTTAGCAAGGGTTTTTTTAACTCCGTGGCACCCTAAAAACAAGTGTTTTTTCCACGACGTTCTCTTAAATTATCTGAAGAGTAATTGATGGTCTCATAGCCTTTATTTAGTGAGAAGTGGTTAACGTGGAGTATTTACTTGAACGATGGCAGAGACACGAGATATCACACATCTTGTAGAAATAACTGTTTTATTTTAATAATTTACAACTTTCTTCTGCTTTTAACTTTATGGGTAATAAAACTGATCGCTTTTTTCACTAGGTACTTAACTATTTAAAACCATGTTAGAATGAATACGTAATAGTTTTGATCTGATAATAAACAAGGTGCGAAAAACGCGCACACTTGGTTTTTTTTTTATCTGGAGCTACAGCTTGGACCTGCACTACAGTATGTTTCAATAAGTCCTACTCTAACGCTCTTTTTTTAAATTGTCTATCCTACTCTAATCAACTGCCGCGCATACTTCAGTTATTTTGAAATTACGGCCATTTTTTTTTTACATTCTGTTTCTGTTTATTAATCGCTTTTTAAGGTTCCATGTCTCAAAATTAAAAAATCCGAACCTTTTTAGGATCACTTTGTTGTCTGCCTGTCCTTCTATCAATACCGTTTTTCTCATATTTCTAAGAGCACGATCACGCTTCATATATATTCTTCAATTGTTATCAAAATACAATAACTGAACAGGTGAAAGAATTCTTGCACTTATCAAAATGTACCTTGGCTGAGCTGGGTAAGGTGATTTGCATTAACAAAACGTACACTCAGTAGCTCCAGGTACTGTAAGATACATCTTGTTATCTAATATGTTTATAGGGTATAATTATTACTGAACTATAGTTTAGTAGTTTTGCAGATCTGTTTTTCAAGTTACAAATAGTTTGGGTATTTCAGAACGCAATTCCAAGGCAAATACAACTTCGTTAAACATTTTGTTTGACAACAGAAACGAGGTCCAGTTTCAACTCTTACGTACGACTACAAAGGCGTGAAGCATTCGGTCTCTTCTACTAAAGTTTAATTTCATTCGGAATAATTAATTAAATAAGAAGTCGTCGTGGGCTTATGAAACATTTCCCTTTTACCTTTCAACGCTGTCGAAGCTGTTTCTTGTTGTTCTTATACAGTTTTTAGTTATGGAAGCTATTATCGTTTAAATTGTTCAATGGCTGCAAAGTTCCGATATCTGAATAATATTCGCCGATAATTATGATAATGGTCCGCTAATTTCAGCTGTCACCGCACATCCATCTTACAAACGCTCGTGAATTGATATCCATTATCATAAAGTTACAATAAAATGTATAATGTGAAATTCCTCAGAAACGAAAAGATAAATTCTCTCTGTAATGTAATTTATCAAAGCATTTATACACATGAATAAAAAGCATGACGGACAATATATGCAAAGGTTGTGGAAGTTTTTATAAAATTTCTTCGGATCATCAAAATGGCGCAGAAAAACAAACAATATACGTCCACAGACATGTGCGAAGCTAACAATAAAATATGATAACTATTCTGTTGTTTTTGTATAATTTTCTACAAAGTTGTTTGATTAATTCAACGGCTACAACTCCATACTTGTAAACAACTATTAGAGTACTCGAGTTTGTTACCTTTATCGTAACTTGGAATCTATCAACCTATCATAGATCTACCTCATCTATCTCCACCCATCAGAAGGTCCGATTGAATGAACCATAGACAGTAAATAAGAGTACAGTTATTGAACTCAAAGCCCATAAAATCACATGTCAATACAGTCTCCTCTGAAAATGAATACCCTCATAGAAAACTCAATCACTATTGTAGGAGCCTCATTCGGCATTCAGTCAACCATTTCCATATTATAAACATTAGGGTGAGCGGTCGCAGGTACAGTGTGTGGAACAGTTTGCAAATTACATTACTTCAAACAATATTTCGTGCATTTTAAGTTCTGGAATCTGGAATTGCAAGAGTCTTAATTGGCACAAATGACTCTGAGTCTAAAACTACTTTCAAAATTTTATGATTAAAGAGTCACAGTCAATATAAAATTCCAAATACGTATATAATCATCAGTCAAAAACGTGAAGCAACGTAAAAGGTTCGACCGCTATTTTTATAGAAACCAAAAAGCTATATTTTTCTTGAGGTATACTTTACATTTACTGCTCACTCACTTGTGTACTCTGACGGCTAAGATAAACCATATGTCTGCAGATGAACTACTGCTCCACGTTTTGCTATAAATCTCCTCCTCTATTGAAACGACCATCATCCGGAGAAATTGCTTGACCAACTTAACAAGGCTCCTCATACGACCCAGAAATATTAAAAATGCTATACATTTAATTTTCAAATTACTCCTTTTAGTAACACATCATCGAAAAATACGTAATTTGCGTGAAAACGGCTTGATAATATATCGATGGCTCACAAAATATATACAAAGTCTATAAATGACCCGAATCGAATCTAAAATGAATCAATACATTGATTTGCATGTAAAATTGCAACCTTGTGATGAAATCACGTGAAGATTTACATGCTGAAAATAACGACTGAGGTCTGTTCAAGTTACTGGTAATGACAGGAAAATAGGAGACCATTCGCAACTGGTCGGTGGAGTGTAGTAACCGCCTCACGTAGCAAATATTATTCACGAAACGTCACAATATTTTAACCGACTACATTAAGTCTTGACCCCTCGCTGATAATATTGGTGTCATGTTTAAATATATTATTTAATATATCCGTGGAAAAAAGCGCGCGTCTCAACCGCCCTCGGGTGAACATCGTGAGACGCCCATCCATGTTTAAAATTCATAACTATGATGTACAGACGCGAAGTAATTATGTTGCTGAAGATAAATATTGTCTTTGAATAAATGTTTTTTACTAAGGAAAGCTTATTGATACCTGTACACAGCACACCTGCAAATCGCACAAAGATATACACAAAACCAAACGATGCAGTCAGTAATGTTAAAAATGTTAGATCGTTAAAATCGAATCAAAAATCCTCACCTCGAAAAATAAAATTGGTACATACCTTCTCGAAGGCTTGATCTTCTTCTCTTCCATTGTTTTCACTTCAAACTTGACACCGAAAGATTGGCCAATCTTATTATCTAGAGCGGTGAAAATATCGATGCCAAAACGTTGGGCGACTGAACCGAAACCGCCTCTAAGAAGATCTGTGGGAGGATCACTGAGCAATTATTACCTGTTTACGATTGTAATATTCTTTTTCGAATGGCGAAAGTAATTGGCGGGACACGCTCTTAAGTTTTGGCATCGAACTCCTTAAAACTATTAACCGATCGATTCGGAGAGATACCTTCAATTTAATAACCGAAAAGGTTTTCGCTCCTTTTCGAACCGATCTTGTAAAGCCATCGATAATAGCCAAACACTATCAGACACACCCTCAAATATCGGTATTAATATCGGATGGTAATTAAAAATGTCCGGTCGAGTGTTTTATGCGTAAAGTAAATTTAAACTTTTTACGCTACATCGCGGGTCGGGAGGATGATCTGTGGCGTCCTTGTTTTGGCGGCAATCGAATATAAAGTAAGCAAAAATTCCGTCGGATGCGTCCACATAACTTTAGGCCTTTAAGTTATGGCACGAATACCGGTGGAATAGTGTACGTACTTTACATGGGGCCCCTTTCGAGAGCCGCCCCCTGCCTACGTGTCTGAAATATGTACGGATCAAAGCTTCAGAAACACACATTATCTCCAACGTTCATTTGGATTAGTTTCCAAAGCTTTGATGCGCAAAGGACATCAAAGACCCGCATCCCAATAAGGAATGTCTAATAGTGAGAGGAAGGTACTTACAAACTAATAAGAATGGAAAACCTGCGACAAATTTTAAAATTTTATATTTTTTTAATGTCTCCCCCGATTTCGTCTTCGACATTGTACAACCACGTATAAATTATTCGAAACGATAAAAATAAGTCATTATTAAAAATAGTGTAAAATATCTTCAAAAATAATTAAATAGAAAAAACTTGTACAACATTGCTTCTAGTATATTTAAGATTATTTTCGCTAATTCTGTTGCTATTGTACATATTTACAAAACTGTATTTTACAGTAACAATGATCTAGCTTCTTTAGGTATTATATCTATCACATTGTCTTTAAGGAGTAATTTATTGGGTTTCAAATTATATAAGGAGATCACACACTGACAACTACATATTCTCGCTTCAAGCGGAACGTATTATGTCTACATTATTACTGTACTTTTAGTTTATTATAATTTTGCTATTGTCAGCTTGCATTCACCTCAGAGCAGAAATAATTATTTCTACCAACAAACACCATTCTTAGAAAAAAGCGAAGTGTTTTAAAGATCACAATAAGAAACGCAATTTTTAATTTAAATTAGTAAACAAAATAATACAAATGAGTTTCATAAAACAAACAGAAATGTTTAAGGCCCGTACACACGCCCGATAAAGGACCAATGAAATAACTATGTACACGATTATAGCGCTATAAATTAACGCGAGCGTAATAAAAGTATTATTGAACCTGCGTATAATGTGTAGAAGCCTTAACGCTGCCTGATCATTTGGTCTCGGACCCATTTGTAGCATATTTTTTGCACCCATGGAGAAAAGATATTAATGATATAAAATATATCAATATCGGTTTAAATTGATTTTCTGATACTGAAATCGTTAATCTATCTCAAATGTTATCGAAACATATGAATAAATTACAGAAATTCGCATTCAAGAAAAGCTATATCCAAAGGGGCGAAAGTCACAATACAAAAGGATCACGATCTCTTATTTTAAACGAGAACTGAATTATTACACGTCACCCATTTATCAGAAGCCCATGAATAATTACCTCAAAAAGCAATGAAAGCATTCAATGACTTAATTTAGTATTTAAATATATGTTTTTGAGGTTTTTATTGCGGTGCTGTCTGAACACAATAAGGATTCTGTTGCTAATATTGACGTTGAGTGCACAGTTTAAATGTCAGTTCTTGAAAGTGATGTCAGTAAATACGCGGTCGAAGCATTAAGTGAAATTTTGGCAAATTGTGACATTCCTGTGTGGTGGTCCGAGCACTTAAACTCTGCGCAGTGACAAATCCTCTGATAAGATTTACACTTCCTGTCAGACCAGGAGACAAATTATGTTTTGCGGCGCTTCCTCCGCGAGTGTAAAGCCTCTCATAGTCAATTAATGTGACGAGGAATTTTATGTCGCATAACCTCGTTTTGTGCTCGTAGTGGGACAGCTTAAACACGAATCTGAGGTGAATGTGGGTGCAGCGAACAAAATCACTTTTTCCACAGACTACTAAGGGCCAAAGCTTTATTGATACGAACTAGTAGCCATCTTGAATATTTTTAAATATTTATATAGGTAGTTTCCAATGGGTGGAAGATAAAAAGTTTTGACGTATTTCTGGAAACTGAAAATGGAAGTTTAAAATTACAAACCAAGTTTGTTATTATACTCGTAAGTGCTTTAGAGGCGTATATGTATATCAGAAATATACTTCGTGACTAAAATAAAATCCAAGATTCTTATCAAAAATTAAAAGCTATATAAGCACTAGGTGGAAATATGACGCCCTTTTGTCCGATGTGCCTACATACATTATATTTACGCTGAGCGGCCTCACTATCGGTTAAATGGTGACATTTGAATCTAGCGTTTCATTCGATCACACCACAGCATTTGTCGCAACGGACATCATTCTCAAAAACTGACTGAGTGACTTTAAATCATTCGTAATTGGTATCTTTTTTTATATGCCTCAATTAAATCCTCACTTTTGGAATCTTCAAAACATCATAGCTCCTCTAAATCTCGCTTCGTAAAATGGACCAAAAAATTTACATTTCTAATATTAATACTGAATTTAATACAACTTTTAAGTACAATTTTCATTAGTCCTTAAGGCACTTAGGTTTAAGTCACTGATTCCAGTCTTTTTTGTAAGTAGCACCAATTCACAAACGCTAGATTATATTTAACATAAACTGTTACTACAGAAACTATTAATGTATCTTTAATTCGATTTTAGGTTGTACCAGTTTGTGATTAAAACATAAAATTTGGTATATCACAACTCTAGTAAAACCCTACGACATCAAAGAACTAAGGTGGTGACGATTTCTTCGATACAACACAAAAAATTAATCGTGTTAAACCGGAGAAAACTACAATCCATCTTTAACTTGACAAAAATTACGTTAAAGATGAAATATTTCAAGTAGCAGACGAAAATTCATTCATAATCACAACAAGATCATGCCTTAATAATAAAACTTGCAAAACTCTGGATGGAGCACAACCAATGTTAAAATAGACAGTAAAGCGCAAACTGGGAATGTTACGTTACTCAAATACAGGTATCAATATATTAACAAGGACTTAGAGCCCAAAAAGGACTTCAGATCTCAATACTTTTAAACTACAGTAGAGAATATATTAATATTTATGATTAAAAATATACTTTAGCACAACTTTACGTAAATCGAGATCACCTACGCGATTTTTATAACGAATCCGATGCCGTTGCAGCAGCACCACTTGTAGCACCATTTCTTATTACTCATTCAAAAACCGAAATTCGGAGAAGGACGTAGTCGAAGGTTTAGTAGGAAAAAGACCTAAAAATAAATCAATGCTTACGGAAATCGTTGTACCTATAAACTATACAGACGATGGCACTTTTATTAATGGCCTGCAACTTATGAGTAAAATGCAATTAGAGTAAAACTTAACGTAAAATAATATATTCGAAATTATAAACAAAATGTACAATATCGTTATAATAGAGGACATTCTCTTTATTATGCCTAAGCCTCGCATTTCATCGTGTTTTGGTAAATCGAGTCACGTCACAACTCAACATTATCTACGATCCACTATGTAACTACACGTATTGCTATTTATTGTCAATGTTGATATTAAATATAAACAAAGATTCATGAGAATTTTAACTGTACATTGAAATCGATGTTGTCTGAAACACGGGAAGTGCAAAATGAAGTCGTACCGAGCGTTTTATTGAATTTGTAACAATACATGGTACAGGATCCGTTACAACCCAATCCAATATCAGTACAAAGAAAATACATTCAGAATTAAGTCATAATTTAAGGAGGATGGCAAATTCGAAACTGAGCAATGTAAGCTGCGATTTTAAAGGAATTTTATCACGATAAGGCGGTCACCACCTACGGCGTTGATGTCATCTTGCAAAACACTGGCGGACGGCTGATGTGCAAACTACCAACTTTGCACTTTAAGTGAAAATACTCTTTCCAGTTCAGTACTACGTTATCAATAAGAATGCTTTTACGACGATTTTATACGCAATTGCTTAGATAAAGTCCACCGTATTGCGATTGCGACTTATTTTTATGCTAAAAATTAAGTTGGAGCGTGGGCTGCGCCCGCGCATGCACCCGTGGGCGGGCGGAAGAGAGAGCGTCTAAGAACATTTTGCCTCTTTGTCTATCATATGATTGAACTCAAGAGTTTGATAGAGACAGGGTGAGGGCAATTCCGCAATGTCACAGATCGCTTGTCCGATATAAACACAAGCATTGATACAAAGTACGATTGCCAAGGCTTTTTAGTTTATGACCACTTTCGGTACTAAATGTGACGCAACCGATCGGAGGTCTCTCGCAAATATTTCGATTGCTACACGTGCCTTTCATTCAAAAACACGATAATTTTTCTCGGCATTACTGGAATTACAATATGACCGCCATACGGCATTAAAAGGCAATTTAAAAATTTTGGTTTAAGTACAGGTTTTCGTCATTTTTTTTAGTGCGATAAACCTTGAGTAAGTCAATACAATGAGGATGAGTATTTAAAATAATGGGTAACTGTTATTAAGTTTAATTTAATAAACTGAAGTTGAAAGAGAAGTAAGTGAATATCACACTGAAAAATCTTCTGGTATAGATAGTCGTGAGAATCTAGTCGAAGCCCTAACAATGAAAGTAAAGAATTTAAACTACGTCCGCCCTTCCACTACAATTTCTTTAACAACATTGTTAGCCTAAGACAAATTACTGTTATTCGGTTAATCTGGAGTATTGGAACCGCAAGTTATCGAACGGAAATCACTGATTGATAAAAATTCAAAATAGCAAAAACTTTTTGATGATCAGTTTCCTTAGGCAAATTAAATAAATTTCTATCATTGACCCTTACATATTTTATAAATAACAATGGCGTCATCCATTCCAATTCCAACTATAATTACTGTAGATATTCTCGTAGAATACTCTTGAACTCAATAATGATCGACAGAGATTTCGAAGGAAATATTGTCGAAGAAAAGACGGAATGACAGTCGCACAATGATGTCTACTATAAACGTTCGCAATAAAATATTCTATGACTAGTCACCGCCTTTGTTGAAGATTTTAAACATCATCGCGGTTGATTCTAGGAAAACAGTATAATAGAAGGGCTGTTTGCTATTTTTACTTGTTTTTTTTACGAACTTAGATCGTGAGAAATTTCACCGTTCGTTCTAATGATGGATAGATATTTGTATTATTTTCCACAAGTGAAAGTCCCAAACACGATTACATTATCTAAATATGTCTACAATACAAATATTTAGTTCCTGCCTACAAAATATTTCCAAATTCATGCCATTAAAATGACTAAGATCTCAGAAATGACCATGAGGCTGGCATACAAAACGTACGAGTATAGGTACAAATACACGTAACTGAAATTTCTGGCAACGAAAAGCATTGTTACGATATTTGAATAGCGTCACGACTATGTACGACATGAATCAGTAAAGTCACTCTAGCTAGTATGATTTATTGAGTATTCATTGAAGACCATCAAAAAACAGTCTTGAGGATAAAAAGATCGCCTACTCTGGTCATAGTAGGAAAAATTTCGACATTTACACAATTTCTTAAACTTCGAAGTTCTAGGCCGTCAATTTCAACGGACGTGTTAGAGACTAACTTTATGAGCCAATTTCAACGTTCGATTCTCGACGCAATCCGAGCTGGACTGAGGAATGGGAAGAATCCTCATACAAGACAATAACCGGAGACATCTAATGTTGTGTTTACGAGGACCTTGTGTAGTAGGTTTCTAAATTGTCTATGGTCTGTCTTTTTTAAGAGATTTATATAGACAGTTTTATGTCGCGAAAGAAATCAAATAACTTTTTTGGTAATTATAGTAAACTCGAAAAGGAAATAAAAGATAATGAGAAGGAAACAATGAATAATTAAAATGAGGGAATTTGCAAAGACATAGATTCACAGTCAGACTGCATACAAACAAACAAGATAGATTTCTTCATTATCGATACACATAAGATCGCGGATCGCATAGATTACGCATTAACAAAAAGAATGGGTTATGTATGTATCATTACAACCATGATTAGATTCAAAACACGCACGCGTCCGTACGAGAGTTGATTTGCGAACACAATAATTCCGGAATATATCTAGTTAAATGAGCCGACGCGAGGAATACCGGTCATACATAAATCATGTGCGGGAGTACGATCGAAATGCGCTCGTGCGCATGGTTGTGCTGAGAGCAGCGCGCGCGCATTAGACAATCGAGAGTTGAGACTCGAGACGGCCGGCAGGAGCGCTGCCCACGCTCAGCTCTATGACGCGAATGTAACATTATTAATTAACCGGTAGACCATGAGGACGCCTGCCGATCGGATGATTATATCAGAATTCATGTAGGTGGCCATAAAAGGTTAATGTTTGTAACATTTACCAAATATGTCTCCGCCCGCAAACAAAAGGTGTCGCGCTTCTTGACCGACCGCAAAGTTAAATCTTATTTTCCCATGTTCCTGAGTTCAATCAGAGCTGAACTAATCCTCGCACGTACTCAACATTAGCATTTGAAAGGTTTTTGTTTGTGTTCCTCGTCAATACTATTGATGAATAGAAAAAAGTGAATGATGGCTCGGCGCAAGCACAAAGCGCTAAAGGTTTGTTTTCAGAGTTGAAAGCGCTCGTGTTCTAGAGATGCGTTCAGAATACATTATGCAGAACTGGACTTAACAAGAGATATAATACGTATAAGTACTAGATACAACTAGGAAACGCAAAACAAAACCAACAATAGAGAGAACATTGCACTATCCTGACCCAGAGTATTAACAAAACACCTGTACTCCCATAAATCCTCGGACCGAAATGACCAACGATTTCCGAATAACCAGGCCGTTTACACACAATCCCGCAACGCTTCCGAGTTCCCACGTATACCTCCACCGTCACCTAGACCCTTCGAAAACAGACTTTACTAACTTGACATAAGGGCTAGGAGGGTTAGGGACAAGTTTACAGATAAGTTGGCGGGTTCCGTTGCTGTCACTGGCTGCGAGGAGCGTTCTACAGACGGTATCGCCACATCTACAACCGGCGCGGTGGACAATCGTCCTAACAAAGCCGAGCCGACCGCGACCGACTCCAATCATTTCCCACGCGGTAACGGTGACTCGCTCACTATGGCCGATAGATCCCATCTGTAAGCTGAAAACTACGCGATACTTCGTCAACATTGCTGTCCAACTATCGCTAGTGGTCCCAAAAAGATAAAGATGTTTCTGACCAGAAATGAATCTCTCACTGATCGTAATAATAGAGACGCTGAAGAAAATAAAGATACAGCGATGGCAACACAAAAGGAAGGCAGATAACAATGGGCAGTGAGAGATAAAATTGTTGAGTGTTGATGTTTGGACAATGACTAGTTTTAGTATGAGGTAGAGGTCAGGAACTTACAGAAATGGTAAAAGTTGAAAATAAAATTGGTTAAAACAGTTATTTATGAAATAGGTCAGGTCCAACATCGGTACTATTTTGCTTTGCTCGGTTCATGCATCGTATAATGTAATACAATATCCGGAGACTGCCCCGGGATGATTGGTGCGGCGTGACGCAGTCGTGGGCCACGTTCGTTCGCCGTTTACTCTATTCTCGGCAGAGGCAGCCTAATTTTAACCATCTGCGTCTCCGATGCTAGTTTTAGGAAGTGGGCCGGCCGATCATTCGGCGAATTGGCCAACTAACTAACCAAACCTTTTTAACGACTACTACAGATGGGATTAAATCCCAGATAAGCATCTCTAACAACTGTCAATCAAGGATCAATTCCATATGTTTATGAAGTGCGTCGTATCTAAAAATATAATCCAGGGTCCAATTATCGAAATGACATAGACGACTACCATAACCGGCCAGACGACACACTCCAGCTAAATCTATAATGGATGAGGTGCGTCCCAACGTCAATCCTGGGGACGAGATCGCATTTCAAAACGCAGAACAGCTTACGAGACTGAATACATAAAATAAAAGGCGGATGGAGACAATCGGAAATCTACTTCATTAATCTAATGGGATTAAAGAGTCGAGGCGTTTGTTTACGCGATCGCCTTTGGGAGCGTATTGATGAACCAGGACGCGTCGCGAGCTCCGTCACAAATAAATTTCAATTAGAGCAATCAGGCAAGCAGGCATCGCGGAAGTTTCTCGGGCTGATCGTGCGGGATAACGCGCTCTCGCCTTGCATACCAACACCGGAGGACAGGGCCCCGGGGACGCATACCAACCAGGACCCCCGTCACAGATCATTCCACTTACGGGTCCTGAAATGTGAAGCGAATTCCACATTCCGCGCCGTCCTGCATGTTGATACAGTCATATCATATAACAACAGTGGATATGAGAAAAGAATAGCAATGTGCGTGTCAAACCATTCGCCAGCGAGAATGAAATACAATGCAAGCCGAAAAGCATAATACCACGGAAGATTTGCGACGCCCACCTGAGATATATCTTCCGACGCCAATTTGTAAGCATCGACATAAACCGCGGACGTAACGAAGCCCCTAAACAACGAAATAAGCGGACGCATCACAAGTCAAAGACGGCAAAATATCTCAACGCTGACAAGTCGACAACTCGGGCTAGCTCGGACTTTACATTCGCCGACGTAACGAGGGAAGCCGCCGGCTCGCCCATTGTATTTATGCCTTAAACACAATTTATTTATTCGGCAAACATTACGGAGACACAAAATCTTGTCCATAAATACATGTGAAAGCACATATCAAGTATCGGAATGCAAACGGCGGGCCTCGTGTCTGAATTATGCAACAGTGTGGCGGGCGCAGGCGCAGCCAGGCCTGCTCCGTAATAGTGCACAGAGTGGCCGCTGGCCGCTGCCGCCTAAAATAATATCGCGGACACCAGAACCACACTTGTCCCGAAATAACACCAATGCCGAATTCTGAACGCAACCATTCCGGATGACGGCCAGAACAACAATGCTATAACTGCAGAGCGAATTTTGATTGCTTCCGTTCGCAATGCCAAAAACAGAACAAAAACTTTATGGCACTTGTAAACGTTCACGTTTGTCCCAGCATCCAGTTCACTCCAAGAAGATGCTTATCGGAGTCACATTGATTTCTTCATTAATTCAGTTAATGCAATGATCCATTACTGGGATGATGGCGCGAATCGAATTTACCACGGTCATCGCTCTCGAGAGAAATTTCGCAAAATTAAGAGTGCTCCTCCACGGACCGAGAGTCAGCGAATCTCTTCATTTGTCCGCGAAGTGGGGACATGGCAAAGGCGGCTCGCGAATATTGCCCTTATGTTGGATTAACGGTGGGTCCATCGATCTCCCAGCACGGGTGGTCGGCGGCTTCACCTGTTAATTACAGGGAGGCTGCCATCATTTAACGTGAATTTCGCAAACATTAAATAATTACAAAAATCGGCCTGGCGATGCGCTCACGTGTGGAATAATAAATTGATGATCACAACGCTCCAAGGAAACTGTGCTAAGGAAATTTTGAAAGCATCTTCAAAATAACCGGACTGAAGGTAGGAAACGACACAGAAGAAGATTATGAAAATGACGACAACACGAGTGATCCTGATTACGTTAAGTAAAAATTACGTTGATTTATGGACAATGAAAACTAAAAATCATAGAACAATAGCATTACAAGTGCGTTCATTAGTGACCGATCTGAGAAGAAAGTCGGCTCGATAATCTTATAATCCTTAAACCACACACGGTGACGATTACAACGTTACTATTAGTCAAATTAGTCTTATTGTTGGTGGAGCCGTTGCTCAAGACAAGACTACAGCAATCGGCTTATATGTAGACAATTATGTAGTCGTACGAGTATTAGCTGGCACAATACCTTGACTCAACAGAAATGGCGACGGGGGTGTTTATCAAAACAATAGTATTGATAAGTTAATATACCATGCAAGAAGCGAGACAGCTAACGAGCGATTACAGAGCGATGTAGAGAGAATAGGCGACGATGTACGCAGAGTGACGAGCGGAATACGTTATAGATGCACGTGAGTCACCGAGAGGAGATGGGAGAGGCGGGATAAGCCTGCATATCAACAAGTATAAAACAAAACAAATTAAAAGCCGCAATGACAACTACTATGCCTCATGTGTGTTTTTATATGATAATATACGGAATTTTGCGAAATAACTCGGCGTCTAAACTCTTATTGAAAGCGAAATCTCAAGAGTCCTGTGATTTAATATTACGAAACATGTTACGAGAAACTGGCACGCATCTCGATTAGGGGTTCGCTTGGAGCGAGGGCAGTGACCGACTTCCACATTTATACCGCTAATTCATACTCACGAGCATCTGCAACGTGCGCAGGAGTCATATAGCGTCAAACACAGCTAGTGCGGTTTATATTCCACCTACAGAGGCAACAGACCGCGCGCATTACGCGCTACGAATATGTTAACAATCATATTTATAAGGATATCTCTAGATGATGACAAGAGAAACTACTCCTAGCGGCCGAACAAACCTTTAGAATATTCAAACAAGTTGTAAAAACGTTCACCCATTGCGCGAATAAAGATGTTTTGAATGAGAAACCAGAATGAAGATCTTAGAGCGATCGTCGCGGGACGCACTTATCGCATAGAATCGTAATTACTGCGTGGATATTTCAATCCAGTCGGCTTATCGACGAAGCGTTAACAATAACTAACGATCGATATCGCGTTATTTCCTTGCATCAAACCTAAGCGGGTGAGAAGGGACCCACCTGAAGACGAGAGATTTTTATCGATACAACCGCGAAACGAAAAATTCGACGTAATCGATTTCAACATATCAAAGCTGACAAGCGTTATTTGAGGGGGCGAAGGAGCGAACAGTGGGCGCCGGATGGGTTCGAAATTAAAACGATATGCAAATGCGGAGCGAGAATTAATCGTCCAGTGCAATCGATGCGACGGCGGCGAGAGCGGCTACTGGATACAAATCGATGAATAAATAGTGTCCGATTAACAACGCAAGGTGTGTTCAGCGTTAATCGATGAATCGAATACGAGAGTCGCCTCAATGAATTGACGCGTCCAACTTAGCCGTATAGGGATTGTGTGTTTGATCAATCATACGCTGCAACGATCGCAATGATTACTACTTGTGTGAAACTCATGACCATCTAAATGAGATGAATGATAATGAATCCAAGAAAGCAAATTGGCATTTAATGTTGAACGAACATGCACGCAGCAGGGTACCGATACCGTTAAATAAAAACGATAAAGGTAATGAATTTTAAATCAATGAAGGTTCCCTAAGAAATGCAGCTTGGACTCACACTTGTTCCACAAATAAAACTAGTATCACTTGAGAAAGCTCCCGAGTTACTCGAATAGCGTTTTCTAGTAGATTTACATCCTTGTCGGCGTTCGGGTGTTACGTTTGACAAGGAATTTATAAGACTCGCTCTCGAGGTCTCCGAAAGTAATTTCAATTAAGTTTCTTGATAATCCGGATCATGCTGAGTCTCTGAGAACCCGCGGCGACGTGCCTCTCCACTCATAATTGAAAACTGTCTCTCTCTAGTTACAAATAACACCTCCTATTTGTTTTCTACATATTATCTCCTGACTTTTATTCATAGCCCTAGCTGTCTCTTGTACAATTTTCTTTTTATTTGCTATTATACACGTGCTATTACAACATACAGTTATAACGACCTTAGATGAACTTGAAGTTTTTACAAGGATATCTTTCCTACTATGAATGAAGAGCTTCAAATCAATTTAGAGTACATAAGTAACACTAAAAGTTTCCGGAACTGGCCACTTACATAAACAATATTTAAAAATTTATTGCAACATTTGAAAATAGAACTCTTTGGCTGTAGAATGCAGTTTGTTTCATCTGACTGTATTTTGATTTTACCTTGTGGCGCCATTTAAAAAATTGTGTGTCTGCATCAACATGGATTTAACTCGGGAAAATTTTCGTAGTATGATTTTCTACGATTTTAAGTGTAATTTGACAGCTCAACAGAGCATCGCTCGGCTTGAAACAGCTTTTGGCAATGAAGCACCATGCAAGACGACTGTTTATAGCTGGTTTGCAGAATTCAAGCGTGGTCGTATCAATCTCAGTGACGAATCTCGCGATGGTCGGCCGTCCACCGCTGTGACCAACAAAAACATCGATGCTGTGCGCCGTATGATTGAAACAGACAGGCATGTGACCTACCATGAAATTCGCGCATCCTTAGAAATAGGCATGAGTCAAATACAATCAATCCTACACAAACATTTGGGTGTGAGAAAGCTGTGCTCGCGGTGGATTCCACACAACTTGACCGAGGCTCAAAAAACGGACCGCGTCACTTGGTGCAGTGCCATGCTTACCAGATTCAACGAAGGTGCGTCAAATTTGGTGTGGGACATATTAACAGGTGACAAAACATGGATTTATTGCTACGATCCCAAAACAAAGCAGCAATCGAGCGTATGGGTCTTTCAAGATGAGCCGAAACCAACCAAAGTGGCGCGCGTGAAAAGTGCATCTAAGCGGATGATTGCTTCTTTTTTTAATAAAACTGGACACGTGGCTACTGTTGCTTTAGAGAATCGTCGTACCGTGAATAGTGACTGGTACACGACCATTTGTTTGCCGGAAGTTATTGACGAACTCCGTAAAAATAACCGTAAACGCCGTATCATCCTGCACCACGACAATGCTAGTTCTCACACGGCCAGACAGACAAACGACTTTTTGAAGACGAAAAATGTAGAACTCATGAGTCATCCTGCATACAGTGCCGACCTGGCACCTTGTGACTTTTTTCTGTTCCCAAAAATTAGAACCAATTACGCGGTCAACGATTTTCATCACCAGAAGAGGCTGTCGAGGAGTATGAAAAACACGTTTCAGAGGTCACCACAGGGGAGTGGCACAAAAGTTTTCAAAACTGGTTTGATCGAATGAAAAAGTGCATAGACGCCAAGGGAGATTATTTTGAAAAACAATAAATTAATTTTGTACCTTTAATAGTATTTTTTCATATTCATTCCGGAAACTTATAGTGCGTCCCACGTATAATCAGTTTATTTAGCCGCCTCATTGGAACGGATCCATTTTTTCAACATCCCCGAATGATGAAAGGCCGATTCATTCATCATAATGAGTCTGTAGAACTAGCGCTCCCATTTCGAGGCGGAGCTCTCGAAACGTAAAACCGGTACGCCGCGTTAATTTTAATCGGATTTAAAATCTGATTACTTACTACGCTACCGAATAATGCCTAATAGATTTCGACACCGCGGCTCGAACATCTATTACTTCTATCTGACTTCACACTGCTTTATGATTGACTCGATCAATGCGATGTTTGTGTGTTTTGAGACAGGATATGCAAATCATGTACGTATCTACTTCCTTTATTAACACTTCATCTACGAGTTTCGACTTCATGTCGACGAGTTTCAACTGCCCCACCATAAATCAAACAATCAACAAAAGAGTAAAATTTTCGGTTCGAAATTTCATTTCACCGATTCACGGAACATCATCGTATCTCGCACGATCTGAACCAATCTGTCACTGTGGAGTTACCATCGATATTTGAAAGGCTGCCCCGTTTGGCGACGTTTGATTTATTTTATCACCAGAATTTAGGTGTTAATTGGATCATGATATAAGTTCTATTTAAAATCCTCATAAATCTTTGCTTCTATGGAAAACCTAGTAATTCATTGCTGTTAGTGAAACCTGATAATATTATTTAATTCGATAACCTATAACGTGACTTATCGCGATACAGAGCAGTCAGAATCTCCTAAAACTACTTTTCTAAGAAAACACGAAGTTTTAGGAATCATCTTCCTAGTTCCTAAGACTACCCACTCGTGTAGATATCTTATCAATTTTAACTGCTAAAATTTGCCTTTATAAGGTCTTTTCTTTATCTTTTCTTAGTTAAAAGAATGGTCTGTCACGTCTGAGTTTCAGTGCTTTCACTTAACTACGATTTTAAATCCAAACAATATGACCGTACTGTTTTCGGTACTAAGAATTTAAACAATGAGATTCAAAAAGTGCCATCGTAAGACTACCGCTGCGGATGATGCGACATATGAGGATGTGATAGGTGCTGTTGCGAGTACGGATGTCCTAAGGACCCTAGCGGGAGGGGCGAGGGGCAGGGTGGATGCTGGTGATACTGCTGCAGCGGCGAGGGCGCCAGCCCGGGGTGGTGTTCTATAGGGTACTGCGCTGACTGGTAAGCCAGTTGCCTCACCTTCATATCTTCGTCGACTACGTTGTAAGTCAGCTCCGTTTCTTCGAAGCCTGTGGCCGCCATCCGCTGCTCGCTCGTGGTCGGAGGATCCGGGGAGTTTAGGCAGGTCTGGATCAGCCGCTTGCCCGAGTCTGACGTGATCATCGGCTGCAGTTTTCGCGTCGCGAATGTGTATACGTGTCCTGTCTCGGACGCGACTAGAAGCATCACTTGTGTACCGGTTAGGGTCGAAAGCTCGTATGCCTGGAAATAAAAAAAGAATACGTTAATCCAATTCCGGGGAGCTCTAAATGAACATTTGTGACGACGCGCATGTTATTTCAAAGATCAATACAGTGACCTATAGACCTTTCACCTCTCCCACGCTACTGATTCGTTTGTAAACCATAGACAAGCATTTTCGGGAGCAATATCTGTCTCCCACGGTCTTTGTATACTGGATGAATTATCACACCCACTGGCGCCCTCCACAGCCTACGCCCACCTTGATTTTATACCATCGGGCCATTGGAATCCAATCTTTAAGGTGTAAATTTTAAAGTTGAGGTTAGAGGAATGTGTCACTTGGTAAATGGTGATAACCAAAGCGCTGAACAATTTGACACGGTCGATTGATAGACCGACAGCACCCAAGATTTGCTTTTCTATTGCGCAATATTGTTCTTTGAGCTCTTTTCGCCCACTTATGACTGCTGTGATAAAAATCAAGCCGTTGTGTGAGCTGGACAGTTTGCGAAATTTTCTGTATTATTTATTTCAACTTTTCAGCTTTAGATATTCAAAATAGTGTATCTATATTTCTCAGGATTCATTAGATTCATACGTGTATTTTTCAGACTGACAATTCGATAAAATTTTTGAGGAAATTACTTTTGTAATTAATGGGTGTCCAGCTCAATTTAAAGAATGCTAATTACCTCTCACGTGCAATGATTTCGTTTGCCTTAACTTCATTTTAACAAGATATAATTTAGCGAATAATTTTGTGATTTATCGGACGAAAAAAAAAACAAAAATTGACAATTATAAATGGATATTTAATGAGCAACGTTGTTTAAATAATGATTGACGAGATGAAGAGAAATTTCTTAACGAATATTTTAAATATTGAGACGCGACCCCGCGGGCTTCGATTAAATTGAGATTTTAAATCTTTACCAACATTCAATGTTTACTTACTTCAGAAGCAGTTCATATACATTTATTTACTGCATCGCGTTTAAAAATTGTGTTTCATAAAATTATTTATTCATTCAAAAACTTGAAACTTTACACTTTTCTTTATAATGATCCAATAAAATATTATTCAATTGACTTCTGAAGTCTTAAATTTTGTGAGATTTAATTATATATATTATAAATAAAAAGCTTTGCAATAATTCGAAATATAATAATACTTATATAATTATAAACTTTATAATGTAGACATATTGTTGTATAAACCTAAGACTTGAAAAGAAATGAAGTAAATTGTAAAATAATTGCACCATTGTTATTCGTTATCTACTCTTTATAGATACGTACGTAGTAGATACATTTATTTGAAAATGAATGATGTTTTAATATAAAAACTCCTTCCACGTATCGATTTAAACGATTTTTTCTACATAATATTTGAATACCCAGAGATTATAAATAAAACAAAAATCGAATAAAAAGATTCAAATAAAACATACAATTAAATAAAAGATACGTACAAATAATTTTGTAAAAAAATAATAATTACACATATTTTCCAGAGGTAAATTATAAAAGTGACACAAATGGGGGCTGTGTTATTGCTGTAGCATTTAAACACTTATTTACACTTCGACAACATAATCAGCATCTTTTGAAACAGCCATTCCAATTGAGTCAAATAAATTCAGGCGAAATGTGTTGAAAATAAATTGATTTTATCAACAAGCAAACTTAATCAGCGTATCCTAACCCATTTTGTGATTGTAAAAAACATAAAGAGTGTAATATTTTTCGAAAAATCACATAAAGGACTCGCAAAACTTGGAAGTTACGCAAGTACATTTTTTTTTAAAGAAAGAGGTCGGTAAATAACGGTAAGAGAATGAAAAGCTATTGAGAAGATGATTAACTAAAGTAAAAGAATCGGTTAACCTTCGTTGACTCGTTATTGACCTAGGTAATAGGGTTGTCACTTCGTGGAATAGTTTTTACATTATTGAAAAGATGATTATGTCGGTTATATAACGTAATGTGATATCACGTTTTATTTATAACTAATGTTGTAAATTAATGTTGTTTATATAGTAAAGATTAAAAAAATATATATCAAGCTGTTTTTATGAGGTATGTCTGTAAGAAAATCGTTTTCATTTCCCCTCACAAAAAGTAACGAGTGATATCAAAGGCCATCACCTAAATCTTCTAACGATGATGCAACTAATCCGTTGAAACTTTAAAATGACTTGTCTCGTATCAATCTAGCCATAGACAATATAGACAAGTAGTCTGACGGATCGTTTTAAAGGATCTGAGTCGATTGCGAGAAAGCTCAATTATAAGTGGGCCAGTAATGTGACAAGTGGTACTTGCAAGTAGCAGCTGCAATACTGTAACAAGTGCAAAGCTTTTTTAAACTCGTTCATTATGCGCACGCGCAGCGAAAGCTTTTAAGGACATTCCGATTATCTGTTTTGTTTATTTTTATTTTCAAACTTCACAACACTATTGCATTTAAATGGAAGTTTTGTATAATTTTAACTAGATAAATATAAGGATTATTAGATAAAACTTAAAACTGTTTTATTAAAGATTCAGATACCTATGTATATTGCGATAATTTTGCTAATTTATTATGAAATTGGTCACAGGTGCAATTGTGTAAGTCAATGGTATTCAAATTCGATTATCATAAATAGCTAGGTATACGGCTAAGCAAACAAGCCCGTTTGACAAATAACGTCGTACATTTTTGGTTGTCAACAACAAAATAAGACAATTGTATTCATTTGACAGCCAAAAATTTACTATTTCAACTGTCAAACGTGCTGATTTGCTTAAGGCGAGGCATTGATAAACTTTTAATTTCAAATCGACGCCTTAGAGGAGTTGAGGGAGGGGGACTTATTCCGTACAAATATGCGCTCACGAACTATCTTATGCCGGAAGGTCGTATGCGGCAAAACAGTATTTTTCATTTAAAATGACAACTATAAGTAATTTAATAAATCCAATCGGCCATATTGAAGTGTATTTGTAGACTAATATAAAAAACTTAGAGGCTTCGTTCGCTCCCGTTTGTCAGTAAAATAGAAATCTCTGTTTTAAAAGAGGTTTTCTAAATATTTTTTTCTCTGCTATGAAAGTTAATCAATCAACTAAATCTTCGGGCAAAATGATGTCAATGAAATGCTTAATCTAGTATATAAATTGGTAATTACATATGTTTTTTTATTGCTGAGAAAAATGGAGATCCATGTCGCCAAAATTTCGTGGCGTCGCCTTAACCGAATAGCCATATGACAATCAATTTGAATACCATTGGCTTACACAATTGCACCTCAGATTGGAAAAATACATTGATGTACATTTACAAACAGCGGACAAAATGTCACCAGAAAATAGCAAAATAATGAAACCAATATAAGTAATAATAATACGTATTAGACAAGTAATTCGTGTTCACCGAATGGTATTATCGATTCTGGAACAGATTCTTAGGTAATAACAATAGCTATTCCGTCCGCACAAAAATAGCTATCAGCTCAGAATTAAGGGGGTAACTTTTTACCTCGGTACAGAATGCACATCATAATATTATTTTCCTTACTTTTGAATAAAAAGTATGCAATAAATGTGTTTTAAAGCAACATGCGGAAAAAGTTCATTGATTTATTAGTTCACAAAAAAATTACACACTTTAATGTATTACATTTTGTTTGCATTACATTAACAAACTTAAAAGCGTGTTTACAGTTGTAATGTAATCTAAAATGTAACGCATAAAATTTAATAATTTTCATGTGATCACCTAACTATTAACAAGCAGTTTGCGCGAATTGCTATAAAACGCATTTATTGCAAACTTTTTATTCAAATATGATTTGCACTCGGTGAAACTTCGATAACATGATGAACTAAATAGTTGTACTCGTTTCACAATACTGTAATATTTTAATCCCAACCGGTTTCGGTATTCGGTATTAAAACCCCTGACAATGGAGTAATACCGAAACCGGTCGGGATTAACATATTACGGTACTGTGAAACGAGTACAAGTGTTTTGTTCATCATGTTTTTATTCAAAAGTAAGGAAAACAATATTATGATGTGCATTTTGCACCGAGATCCTCCGTTACTACCTTAAGACAACAATTTTAAAGCTACTATAATAAATATTTAAGCTTTTGCGTATATAAAGTACATTATCTGTAAACATAATTTTTAGCTCAGATTTGTTTTTGGTCGTTACAAGTAGGTATTTCGTACTAGCTTTTGCCCGCGGCTCCGCCCGCGTGTTATTCGGTTTAACGACATGCTTTTTTCCGGGATAAAAAGTAGCCTAGGTGTTAAGGGCTTGTATTGGGTCTTTCAACGGTTTTTGTTTTAATATACTGAGTCAACTACTTATCTGATCAATGTGAAACTCGCACACGTGTTTTTTCAGACATCTGTCTTTTCGTTGTCAGGTCGGTTACCTAATTGGACACATTTCGCTCGATAGATTTTATTCTTGAAATTCGTTTTGTGTCTAAACGGCTTGAATTTTATGTCCGAAATTACTGCTATAACAAGAAAACATGGTTTATTTTCCGATGTCGGGTGGAAAAACTCAAATACTTTTTCGTAAAATCCAGAAAAACCTCTAAAATTCACTGATTTTGGGTGCCGCCAGCGCGCGAAGCGAGCATTTTAATGTAGACTTTCTGACAACTTACTGAAGTTCAAAATCGCTCATTAAGATAATCGTGCACACAGGGGTAAGGCCTTAAGTTATCCAGAGAAATCTGTTATGCTCCAACGCCTTCATTTTACACATGTTTATCCTGCTCAGCGGAAATGCGCCGCTCAGAAAACTCGCGGTTTCGAGGTGTTTTTATTTATTATTTTGGAATTAGAGGGATGGGTTTTTAATATGATGGCCGTTTTATTTTGCATTTTTTAAGTTTTTTTTAATATAAGTTTTATTATTTATATTTATTATTATTTAATATAAGTTTTATTATTATTTATTGTCCAAAACTTGACATGAAAAAAAAATGAAAATTTGTTTATTTTCTTCACTTACAAGTGTAGCTACATAGTTGATGGGGTATCCTTTTAAGTACATAACATACCTGTGCCAGGATACCCCGCACTTCCATATCTAAGTTTTACAAAAATAAACGTGTCTTAATCTACAATATTACAGTAATAATAATAATCATTATTAATACTATTACAAAAATTAAAACTTAAATTAAAACTTAAGCTAACCTAGTTATGCATGCAAATGTTAGTCTGAAGTCTGACATAGGTGAAATGAAATGATATCTTTGCAATTTTATTGGATCGAGGAAAATGTAAGTAATCGTGTATCAAACAGCCGAAATATCAAGACCATATATAACAACTATTTAAAAAAAAATTGTCATCGATTTTTATTGGTTGAAAATTAATTTGAAAAGAGACAAAATCGGTTCCCCTTAAGTTGGCGTGTACGACGTGCGTGTGCGACTGTCAAAATGTACTTTCAGTAGACCGTGACAAATTCAAAGTAAAAGTACATAAACAGGAGCACACGATCCGGTTTCAATATTCACCGAATAATTATAATGTTAGATCAGATTGAAGAAATTACTTTTGCTAAACTGCAGGAATGACATGTTTTTGTTGTTGCTGTCGTGACACTTGAAGGTGTTACCGTCGAGGAAATATGACGAAGAGCTGATAAAGATCGGAAGAAGAATGTATTTTTACGACTTTGATTGAAGACAATGCTGCTACAAATCGCAAGGCAAACTCATCCTTATCTACACTAACAATAAAGTAGTAAAAAAGTCTGAGCACAAAAAATAAACAAATTTATATTGAATAGGTTATTAAGTATTGTACTGAAGCTAAAACTACCATTTTTTGAATTTTTTCTTTCCTGTCTGTCTGTTTTTATGTTCCGTTTAAACTCGAGAATTACTCGACGGATTTGGATGCGGTTTTCTTTTTTATCATCGTAGTGGCCCTGGTATATTATATAGACCATAACGAGTTTTGATAAAATAACGCGAAACCCGAAAACGGGGCAGAGATTGAATAAATAAGGGCGGGGCAAGGCTAGTAACACAATATGTAAATCTGAAAGTTCGTTTGTTCTTTTATTCTCTTACATTATATTATAAGATTATAACTGTACAAGTTATCAACTTTTGCAATGAGATAGGTATACCCGCGCGAACGTTTAAGCGAGTTTTATTTCAGGCAATTAAACGGTGTACCGAGATTCACAAAAACTAAATCCGCGCAACAATAGGTCAAAAAGCTATGTCCAAGGAAGCTCCATTATTTTTACTTGTAGTAAGTCGTGTTACATTGCGCTAGTGTGCGTGGTGCTGTACACACACGTCAGCATGTTACACAACAAAGCATTAGTCGTCACAGATTGCAAGAACTCTAATTGTTCAGATTAGAGCAACAAATATGACAACCCTATTCGGGTGGTACGAAGCGCGGCGCGTCGCACCAGGCGCAGGCGCAGAAACCGGCACTTTTTGCCGTCCCGATATCCCGATGTCGAGCGATAGCTAACAGGTCTATAAACAACCTGATCCCTCGTTAGCGCTATGGGAAAGATGCTTCGGTCATTGAGCTACGAACGGGATCCGTTATTATGCACTACAAGTGTCTACTCGAAATTATAATCAATATTGTTCGATCATTGGTGCCGATGCCCGGCTGCTAACTTGAAGTAGGTCAAAAGAAAACATCGTCAAAAATCAATACATCAATGCTAGTTACAATATTATTTACTTCATGGTGGGATAGTAATAAAACATAAGTGTGTACAAATAAAGGTAAAATTCTAAGGACCTAGTTCTCAACATCCACGTTAAAAGGCAAAAACGAAAACCATAAAATGTAGTTAAGAATAGTTAAAGTAGACGGCAATAACAATAACTCTATAGACTCTATTATTCTCAGCTCCATGGCGGAGTCAATATTCCGATATCGCGACAAGAATCGCTCGGATCTCGCCGTTGGACTTCGATAATTTTCGTTTATATTGTAATTGGCTTAGATAAGACTTCCACAGACAACTGTCACGACGAAAGTACCGATATGCTATCGAAAATCGAATTATCCGTGGGAACGAACAAGAATTAAATCCGGGTTTAAGGAATTGGGATAATCACATTTCATACCATAAAATGTAATACATAAATGAATTTCGTGTCCAAATTTTAAAAACAGACAACTGGCGATGGAAAATGTCAGTCAATTCATTCACACGTGAATAACAACTTGCGAATGTGGCAAAAAGTATATTTGATATTCACGATTGTCCTGTGAATACGATCGATGTGAAAGTCGAGATATTTCATACGGTACCGTCCGCAATATTGGCAAGGGTCGAGGGCTTGCTCAATAAACAGAATAACTAACGAGCGATGCAGTTCGAAACAATGTCAGACACGGAATTCATCAAATTAATGAAAAGTTTAATGTTATTTTATTCTTAATTCGAGCCCGAAAATATTTTAATGAAATTTAATTTCAACTTTCCCAACGATTATTTTGCAACTACACAGTAAATTCGTCTGCTAATTATCATCGAGTGACAGACAGAAAAATGGTTGCAGGAGTGATCCCTTCAACACGGTCTCATTGTAAGGTCCACCGCGCTGATGCGCCGTTTAAAGTGCGTAAGCCACAAATGACTGAGAACAATTTGGGACACGGCACTGCATTATTACGCGATGCGACATATCTCGTAATGCGACAGGCAAGTGCGACGGTTGACGAAAAAACTACTAATTGCCAGTACACTGGCAGACAAAAGTAGCCGCGTGTTCCCACGGAGCATCGGCAGTACGTGGCGATCATTGCGAGCATGCTCCTCTTTTATTGCCAAAAATTAATGCCCAGTAAACAGTCCCTAATTGCAACTCGCTTCGGTAAACTTCACTGCCCGCCCGCACCAGTAACACGACAATTCTACGAAACGAAGCGAGACGAGACATAAAACATGAGAAGAATCACTAATATTATTATAACAACGAATACGCCGCTTTATAGCTATTTAATATCTTCTTAATTTAATTGGTTAATATCATGTTTTCACCACTTCTTGGGCGACGAGGTAATATTTTCATAGCTCCGAGGTGGAAAACGAGTTTACAGTTTTACATTTAAATACAGGTGTAAAGTCGAAAAAGCTGGCGTACTAAAATGAATCAACATCACTACTTTATAGCTATTAATAGTGCAGCAAGATCATGAACATTAAAGACAAATGCTAAAGGATAGCGCGGAATAAATGGTATATAAAAATATATTCCGGCACCATTAACACGGGGCCACATTTCAAAGGTGTATTTACTCGGAGATACTTGAAAGTCCGCGTGAACTGTTATAAATGCTCACGATCTACAATTAGTATCGTCAAGTGGTTTACAGCCATCGTTAAAACCTCTTTGCACAAATACAACATTACACATTAGACTAATATAATTGGGTTTCATACGTTAAAAAAATATTATAATTATGAATAATGTAACACTTAAATACCCTACATAACTTACAGCAAAGTTATATGACACTGCAAAGCTAACGTTCGCAGTAAAAAAACTACTCCAATAACTTGCAAAAAAATTCTAAATGGCGAAAATTGTTTTAAAGCCTCATCGACGGCGGATGCATGCCGTTCCATACACTTTCGCTGGCACTAAGCCCTAAGCTAAATAGCATTATGAACCAGTAGCTGGCGAGACAGGAGCAATTCCTATGTAAATGAGGCCGCCACCATGTGCAGACTACCTACATGACAAGGTTACTCGACACTTTGCATGAGATGAGTTCAAGGAATAAGACGACATAAAAATTTAAAACTCCGTTGATAAGGATCTTGAGAGATCTAGCATAATTGCTCAAATTAATGAACAAGAATGAAGACACATTCCAACAGTTCCAAGAAAACAGCTAGTCGTTGCACTGGCATCAAATTCAATTAAGCAATACAAACAGCATAGTAAAAATTATGACACTTATCTTAAAGATATAACGGCAACTACCATGACTCTATAACAACATTGAGCATAAACTTCTCGTTTGAAACCGATTAAATGACCGTAAAACAATTCGATTCATCGAACTCTGATTGAACCAATTTCGGACCGACCTTCAGATCAAAGTGGGTCAACGAGCCAGCAAGGCCCAAACATAGAAAATCCTTGTTCAACAATACAGCGGCTGCACCAAATTCGTCACAAAGTACCATAAAAAAGGAGGCAGCATATCTCACACCGTCAGGGGCGGTGGATACCCCAAAAACAGGTTATGAAAGGCTGGTTACCATATTTGTGCCCCACTCGACTGGATTAGTCGTAAATGGCTTAAACGGGTCGGGCTCGTCTTTTGCCTACCCGAGCGTGCAGACTTCCAGTACAACGTTACTCCTACCTTCTGGTAGTTCTTAAGCTTAAGCTATAAGCTCCAATTTACCAAGTGTCACCTGAATAGATACGCTGGCTGGTGTATGCGCCACGTGGCTGTATTTTGCTGACGCTGTCGTGATTTTTACGTCATCTCGCCCTGTAAGGAAAGGCTTTTGGTATTTACAGGTTGTGTTGTTGAACTCTACGAACGGGACTCGACATGAGTTTTTCTTTTGTTCCGATTGGAATTTTTTAAAGGCATCGCGTATTTTGTTTTTACTGGGGAGGTAATTTGAACACAGTTTCGTATTTACTTGAAAAAGCAGCGCTCTTTTAAGCTGCAGTTAGAAGAATACTCATCTTATTTCCTTGTTTACTTTACTGCCCTTTGATTTCATCAAACAATGACATTAAAAAGGCAAAATATTTCAGCTCCCTCATTACACAAACATTTCCGCATCCATCTGCAGTCACACGTAATGGAAAAAGTGAAAGTGGCCGCAAGGCTGGACCATCATCACCAGAAACTTGGTGATCGGTAGTCGAAGCGTTTAATTAACGAATAAAATAACAGGTTGCACCGTCGGCTGTTTGTTTTGAGTGCTCGTCGAAAACTTGATTACTTTACAGAAAAAATAGTAATGGTCCGTCGGAACCCGTTGGTGCGATCTTTCCTTGAATAACGGTGGGTATATATATGTAAATACAGATGATGTATGTATCGAGACCAATTTACAAGAGCGATACTTATTTTTATTTGAAACAATTATTATCATTTCGCAACTTATCGACGGTCTCGACGTTAAGGATAAAACAGAGTTAAGTGAACATAACGTGAATGTCTTACTTAAAGATCTTAGTGGCCGAGTAAATTAAAGGCAAAATATAAGGCTATTCAATATGCAAGCACTTGAAAATTATAAAGAATTTAACAGTCTATAACGAAGTGAATGTAGTCCAGACAGGTGTATTAAGCAAAAATCTGCAGCTGATTGAAATTCTAAAGCGAGCAGTACCTAATAAAAGATTGCTCGGCAACCGGCGTCTGCGCAGAGTCGTAGACGCAGCCTGCCGAGTTATTGGCGACGTAGACGATTAGCTTAAACACATTCAACAATAATTACCGATCGCAGGATAACCATTTAGCCTTAAACATATACTAAACGCGTGATCTACACAGCGCAGGTGACGAAAACAACGACACTTCTTGCATTTATAAATTACTAGCCTGTGTCTATGGTTGTACCTGCGTCACCGGACTGGATTCTAAGTTGCTTAGAATTATAAGCATCTTAAAGGTATCCTCGTTTCTTATATTTTTCTATGCCCGAGAACTACGACATGTTTAAGCAAAAACACAGCCACCTCACCTTACCCATTCCCATAGATAGTCTTCGAGCACAATAGAAAAACAAACATTTATAACAGACCGAAAGCAAGCAAAACTTCTCCTTAGAATTTGAAACAAAAGTCGTTGCAACGCTTGAAAAACCAAAGCTAATAATAACACCAGAAGCAATTGAATCATAGGCAATTGTATTAACAATGAAAGCAATTAAGGCATTGAGGAAGATCCAATCAGCGGTCTTAAAGCGACAATGAAACCCATAATCAATAATGTCTAGTCCATTGAACAATGGACCAATAACGAACAATAGGGACATCTTTATGCAAAAAATATTCAACATGTTGACCGCGGCTACCAAATTAATTTATTCTTACAGTTTATGTGAAAGCTAAAGCTCCAAAATATCACAGTAATAGAACACAAACATTAAGTGTTACAAACGATGGAAAAAAAAACGTGCATCAACTACAACGGTAGATTTCGCCAATTCGTAACTTAAAATTAGATGATTAGGTCTCGAAGAATTTAGTACCATGTAAAGCTCCGAAAGTAAAGTCTATTCTAGTGGAATATACATAATGCACAATCAATCAGACACGCGTATCAAGCAAATTAAGAGTCTCGGTAGCGCAGCCGATGCAAATATGGCGGCCGCGCCTCGAACTATCAATGGCAATGGTGGCGATAATTACACGCTTTTGATCCTCGCTGCCAGCTCCATTCATAAACAAGGAGATCGGATTATGAATGGCGAACCAGTCAATAATTTATTGTGTCGCCCGCCCGACTTCCATCCAACAGTTTCCTGTTCAGATTTTACCTTTTATGACGGTGTCGTTCGCGTGCTCTATAATTTTGTGGGCGCTAACTTGGCCTTGTATTGTGAAGTTCATTGATAAATTGATTGTAGTAAAACTCGGAGTGTTGGTGTGGCTTAACGACTTGCTAATTTATAGACATTTAGGAGAAGCCTAAGGTTTTCTCTTTCTTAAATTATGACAAAGTTTCTCTCATTGTTACTTTTTATTTTTTTGTAAGCTTTTAAACATTTGTAACGAGCCAATTTAGCATCTAAACGCCAATTACATATACATCAGCTATGATCCAAAACCCGTCTGGTTTGCTAATAATTCCTTGTTTAATGGCCTCTTAAGCCAGTTTATTTAAGTTTTAAATAAACGAGTCTTATCATTAATCTGCACAATGCAAGCACAGTACAGGATCAGGAGCCGACTGAAGCGTCGTGGACGATACCATCACACCGATACGAATCAAGGAAGACCAGTTGTCAATACATTTCACCTGCGAGTTGAACTTGATGGCCTGTCGAGGCGCGGAACGAGTTCCCATGAATTGTACTGCGGCGAAGACATTTTTATACGGCTGTTCAACAAGATGTACTTGATCCAATAGCTTACATGTTAATGTATTGGATATCTAGAAGAAGTTTATATGGACTCTTTTCTTGTTTTTCAACAGATCGATCTGTGTTCGAATCAAATTGATAAAGCCTTGTACTGTCCTCCATTTCAATTTCAAAGCAGCTGCAAATTCCAATACACTTGAGACAGGAAGATTATAGAATTTCAACACAGCAATACATTTCAAAAAGATATACTCAAGTCTTGTATTGTGTTAGATGATTATTGTTGACTCGAGCTACAGAACCGAAGTCATCAATAACTTCCACGACCTATGCAAATAAACGGCACCTTTCCTAAACAGCATTGAAGCCTAACATGCAAATATCCCCCTAACCTTATTTACGGGACAATTCAGACGTCCGACAAAACGTACACAGGTGGTCCAATAAAAGGTCGGAAGAAGCTAAAACGACCTCAGAAAGGGAGATACCGCTCGCCCTAAAAGGACAATAATGCGTCGTTTCAAGGCATTGGACCCCTGAAAAGAATCCCTCTGGACCTCTAGAGAAATGTAAATTGTTTTCGCTCCTGACAAATAGCTTAATTAACGACTAACACGCGACAAGAGAGTTATTGCGATTATCCGACTTGTTAGTTACAAAGGTGCTTAATCGTTAACCGTTTATGCACAATTAAGTGTAGTTTTATACTTACCTTAATACGCAGTAATCGGGCGCCCTAGAATCTTTGTTGTTTAATGATTGTACCAGTTATAATTGGAGCGATTTCTTGTCGCCAATACCCGAAAAAAAACCCACGTTGTCAATTTAAAGGCATTATGTTCAAGGTTAGAATGTGAGTTACGTATTGTGAGATTTGTTTTTTTTTTCGCAATTTGTGCGTTGGTAGTGCGTTGTGGGCGCACTTGAATTGGTTTCTTTGTGTGGAGTTGTTCGCCGCACGTCTTGTTGCGTGGGCGGCTGCCACAATACTGACTGTTCCTGACTACTGATGGGTGCCTTCTTCACATCTACGAGTAAATTCTTATTCTACCTTCATTGGTAGAGCAAGTTTCAAGAACACTTCTTCATTATTCATTCAAACATCAAGTGCATTTCGAAGCCAAATACTTTCAGGAAACAGTCTAAAATTTAAATTTTAAATTCCACCAGCTCGTACCAGAGAAGCCTTCACAACTCGAGCAAAAACACTTTGGTACTGTCCAATTGCATAATGACCGCAAAACCCGAGGTTTCCCACCGAATTTTGGTACGGGATCGTGAATTTTTTAATTGTTTAAAAAATGTCTCGCTCTCTCGTATCGCAATCAAGTAAAAACGTTACAGCATTAATGTTTTATGTATGACGTTTTCCGCAACGATACATATGGATGGTAGGATCCCCGCTGACTGGATGCGTTCGGAAATTTTGACAAAGCGACAAATATCGCTGATCTGTATGGTCTGGATCGAACGCAGGAGTTTTTCTGGCTGGTCCCAGCTCCCCACCCACTCGATGTACGGTTGCGATAAAATCCGCTGTCGAACAATGTCCGTTGTTTGTGATCTGATCACCTCGGCGAGATGTAAACAATGATTTCAATTTATTATTCGCGTTTTTAGTGACTTTGGCATTTTTGGGAACTTTTCTGGCGATTTTGTTGTCAGTTGAAGAGGCATCAGATGTTTGAGTTATCGCATACATACTGGTCAAACGACTATTTGGTTTGATTTCATTCTGGTTTTAAGCCAAATTACGACGATCTCTGACAGCAACTACGACAAAATGAAAATCACGGTCGACAAAAACTTACTACGTTAACTAATACCACATTCTTAAAAACAGCTTGTTTACATGATATCGGTGCTAGATCAGCACTTGTCGTGAGAATAATATACAGAATTGACTAAATGTGAATCTCCCTAAACAATTAGTATCTATCACCAATGGTACTAAATAATAGTCAAAGTTAGGAAACACGTAATTTACAGCGTGTTCCTATTACCGAGCAGCAACTGGGTCTCCAATATCAATGAAGTGTTTAGGGTGTTTACAGTTGGTGCCGCGGTTTTAATCAAAACATAATAGACATAAGGCCCTAGTTTTTATAGACGTCTTCGAAGAGCTAAAATTTTTGCTTTTGCTTAAAACGACCGCATTTTAGCTATGAATGGACGACGCATATTAAAACAGCTCATTGCTCTTACTTGGCATTTAATGGAGCAGACTTTGAATAATTATTCTTTTACTAATATTTTTTTTCTAAAGTGGCATCTCTTTAGCGTCCCTTAAAGCCTTAAGAGGCACTGATAGCAACACGATGGTGACCCTACACAACAGGATCCGTCCCCGGAGCTCATTACCAGCGATAATGAGGAGACTCCGGGTGTGATGAGTTCTGATGCGCCACATTATTGATGACAAGAATGGAGACCGGTTCTATATCCGTTCGTCTTTCTTTGTAGATGCACTTTGTGAATCATTTTCAGGGGAAGAACGGAACTAAGCGTTATTCAATTGTGTCTGAAATTTGGACTCCGTGGTTGGTATGTCCGTTGGTCTGTCTGTGTAGAGGAACTTGGTGGATGAATTTTTTGATCTCATTTTTTACGCAGGGCAGTTGAGTGCTCCTCAGGACAGTGAAGAAATACTAATTAAACCAATAAATAAGTATTTTCCGCAAGAGCATCCTTTAGGAAGCCATTTCCGGTATTATGGACTTTAGGACGTTCTGTCAAAGTCACCACAACCTCTATCAAAATCGACGCTATTATTTACTGCTAGCCTTTCGCCCGCGTTTGTGAAATCTCTGCCCCGTTTTCGACTTGAGCGTTATGTTATCAACACCCTTATAGTATAGCTTATTATGTTGAACAGGATCACAACGATGGTAGTAAGGGAAACCGCATCCAAATCTAGTGAGTGGTTCTCTAGTTAAAACGGAAGATACAGGCAGACAGACTAAAATGTAAAATTTATTTTAAAACTTTGAAGAAATATCAAATATACAGACACGATATTTACTCCTTTATTATTAGTATCACGAAAAGTTATGGCACTCTCGTTTGAATACTGGTAGCTTTTTATGGTTTTAAAAATTCACCGCGATGACGGAAACAAAAAAAAAACTAAACCACTCAAATTAACAAATTTTTGTATTTTGTTGTATAGTTTGAAGCAACAACACGTGAATTCTTCGAGATCTATTAAAAGTAGGGTGGTTAAGAGCATCGCGACCGGTGTCGTCCTAGCCTCATCTATTTTCTTATACCTAGATTCAATAGGTTGCCGTAACAAAATGTTTAATTATCAACGGACACGCATGCGCGGGACAAGGTGGCCTTACCACCTCATGTTTATTTAATTATTTTTATTTTAATGCAACTTTATACGCCTTTCATTTACCGTTAGTTTACTGCAAATTATTTTACAAACCAGACGACTAAGTTTTTTAGCCTGAGGCATTAATGAGACGCACTTTTTAATTAAACGCAAGTGGAAAATTAAGCATTTGCGTGTTCATGTACCTCAATTGATTTTAGAAGAATGAAAACAATGTATACACGTACATAATGCAACTATACGAAAACATACCTTATATACATTATACCTGGATGAGGACTGCCAAGAGTACCAAGAATATTGGAAAGGCCTATGTCCAACAGTGGACGATGACAGATGGATGGATGGATGGATGATACATACGTTACTCCACCAACGAAACGTCAAGCGTACTACGTTGCCAAATAACTTAGATTGTCTGCAACCATCATGACAATTTGAATTTGACATTTCTCTACGTTATTTGGCAAACGACGACGTTGTATTAATGGGTCATTTCAAAAATAATGCACCCCTTGCCTTTTTTGGGTATTTTTTTCTATTTCCAGGCTATTAGCCACGGAAGTTTCTTATTGTTTACTTAAATAAGAAGTATCTAAAAACCAATTACAATGATTGCATTTTTAATACATAACATATTTAATGGATTTATCGATTATTGAAAATACTGAAAATTACGGTTTCATACTGTGCCATCGGCGAAATTTGTCACTTCTGGCTGCGTTTTAAAACATTTTTTTTTGTTGTTAAATAAAATAGTATCTCGAGTTTTATTTTATATAAATGATTTATTTAAATAATTAATAATTTTCGAAAAAAACAATTTTAAATCTTGTCCCACCATTTCACATCTTTGAGACATGTCTACTTTTGTAACGGTCATTACTAAAACAACTTGCCGAAATATGAGAAATAATTTAGGCTGGAACAACACTACTCAGGAATATGTCACGTCCACTGAGCGGCAGCTTTGAGATTAGTCGAGAAAGTGCCGTGACATAGGAAGAATTCCGAAAGAAAACAAAATTGTCTCGTTTTGTTACGAAATTTACTAGGTTTATTTATATTTTATCTATTTTGTAATAACTGAAAATGAAAAATGAGATCTATAATGGGAAACATGTCCTTACTGCTTATAGTTAAATCTGTAAGGAATTTTAAAATAATTCGAAATTTCTATGACAGGGCCCTGATTTTGTTACGTCTTTTTTGTTACGAAAAAATTTAGTTTTTTTAGGGATTTGTTGCTAAGATATAAGACATACCTAATTTATTCTTTAAATGTTAGTTTTACATTTACTTAAGACCTAGTGCTATTGTACAAGATGAAAAAAAAACAAAACTAACTAAGCACATACATAATATATATTTGAATTTAATTTGATCCCATACTAGAATTTCTCCGTTCCATGGGATCTTATATTTGGTTTTCGCCAGAAGGCGCCCAGTGCTATTTAAAATAATATATTGCATGCATTATAATATAAACTATAAATAAAAATACAAATAATGAATACAAATAGACAAAATATTTTTTGTGAACCTTCAAATGTATTAAATTTAGAAGGTATTTGTAAGGGAAATTTAAACTTAATCAACACTTAATTATTTTTCCATCTTTCAATGATAGGGGTGCATTATTTTTAAATGGCGCCAAAACCACTCGGTCAAAGACATCTAGTGGCCATTGGTCACGGAGTAACAGTTTACAAGGGCTATAGATGCTGGTGACCTTGAGAGTCTAAATTGGTGGCGGGTTTTAATCAGACGCTATAAAAGTAAAAAAAAAAGTAAATGATAAACAACAGAGTACCTATCTGGAATAATGTAAGCTTGATTAGAATTTAAAATTTTTACCAAAATCTTTTACTATATAAACCAAACTAGGTCTAATTTAAAACGAATATTTTGTTTAATTAATTATGCAAAGAAACAAACTGAAACTTAGTCAAATTGAAGATATTATTATAACAACAAATTCCCTTGATTATCTTTGAAGAATTTTAGTTATGATAATTGTAATTAATTATTTGGGTATATTTTAGCGCGTTTGCAACTTGATTCCCCGAGCGACTGAGATATCAATACGGGACGAGTAGTGCGAGTGAGTGAGACGCACGCACCCGGGGTCACCAGCACTAAATGTCGCTTAACAAACACCAAAGCTTCAAAATTAAAATACAAAATTACCAACAGTTTTCGGCATGGCGGGTCACTTAGATGATAATAAAGAAAACCGCATCCAAATCCGCTGAGTAGTTCTCGAGTTAAAACGGACAGACACAAAAAAATCTAAATACTGTAGTTTTGTCCTCAATATATTATCACAATACTAACAACAATTTCATTCAAAAATTCGCAAAAGTAAATCTACATTAACTACTTCGTACGTACGTCGTCGTAGGATGGCAAAAACTGCTTTTTCCTGAAAAAGCGCGCTTTTTGCACGTGAAAAGCGAATTACGTCTGTCCATTACGCGACCATAAGAATTTAAACCAAAATTTACATACCACACTACGCCTCGCTTCGCTCGTCGTTGCACTTCGTAAAATATATGTTTTTTTTTCACTTAAAAGCGGAATTTCGCGAAAAAACAGTTTACGCGATTTTACGGCGACATATGCATCTTGAGATAATTTTGTGCTTTTCTATGGTAGAATCTATATGTAAATAATACTTCGACCAATGAATATTGGTACTTTCACATTTTCCAACGTAATTTTCTCGGAATTTTAGTCCACCGACATAAAATGAAAATAAATAAAAGTGTAGTTTTTATAGTATGAAAATCTTTTATTTTTATTTTTCGAGGCGTATATATTTTTGTTATTCGATTGTAAATTATAATTATAACTTACTAGCTTTTGCCCGCGGGTTCGCGCGCGTTAATTTTGTTTGCTAAGTTGTCCTAACTAGTAAAACTAGTTTGTCCTAAAATCGGGTTTGGCCGTTAACATATTATAAAAACAATACACACGCGAGCAAAGCTACCGACAAAAAGGTGTGGCTATGATAATATTTCGTTAATATTGATGACCGCAATACAATTTAATTCAACAAGCACACCGCCAGTCATCTGACAAACAAAACCCCAACCAGTTGGCACAATAGTACCAGGCGCTCATAAAACAGTAGCTCTATTTCCAGGAGGCGGGCGTTCCCTCTCTAGCTGCCTGACACGATATTACGCCCACCAATTAAACGTGACCTTCCCTACCTCAAGGAATCAAAGTATTCGACGCGAGAGAGGGGTTGCCCAATAGATGAAAAGAGCTCTTTAGAAAGTGGCACTTTGATGTAGCCTCCTTCGTGTAGGTGCGTTCCTAGTAGCTGGTTCGATTGAATGGTGGCGCTTGTGTGAACTATATTTTAGTAAGATTGTTATATCATCCAACATAGAAAACAGTAAATATAATTTTACCACCGTCTTAAGGTAAATTAATTTTTTGACTTTATAAAATCTTCGCTAACATTCACGAACCTATCATTTTTAGATAAACTAATTTACAGAATAACTCTATCTATCTGGTATAGTTTTCCCATTTTTCCGTCATCGTCAGCAGTGGTGCAAGCGTTTTTGGAGACCTATTTCAAAAATACTATTAAGTTCTATTGTAATTGCTAATACAACAGTGCTCTAAGCACAGGTAGTCGGATTACTTTCCATTAAATGTCAATGAATGTACGAATAAATGTTCTTCTCTATCGCAAAGAATCGAGATAAATAGGGCATCAGCAGGATTGTAGGCCATAAGCGACTAGCGCCACCACCGTCACTTCTTGGTAATATAAGCATAACTATTAATCTGTAACCCTGCCACAAGATGGCCTGCACTGTCTCTAATTCCAATACTCTTCACGCCACATACGGCCCTGGTATTTTCGGGCACCATATTTGGTACTTTCAATTTTCAAACAGAAATTGCGAGAAAAATGATTTCTATTATGAATATCATGATTATTCATGATAATTAAATTTAAAAAACAAGTGTATTTGATAGATGCAGCCAAAGGCATAGTGGAGACTTGTTTGGTAACTAAGCAATCGCTATATTATTAAACAAATCCACCTTAATGAGTACAATTTTAGTACCCATATTAAGCGAGGCGGTATTGAACTTACAAGCAATTTCTTTTTTATTGTGTTTAAATGAATATCTCGAAAGTAGAGCAGAAACTTATTCTTGGCAGAGACTGTTCAGCTTTGCCTGCTTTGGAGTGGTTGGAGTTCCTGATTTCTTTGCCTTAAAAGCCATGCCATTATCTTTTCATCTATCCCACCGTATGGTGTAGAGAGGCAACCAAAATACTAAATAGTGCCACACAGGTCGAGTAAAGCATTAGCATTACAAAACGGTTGCGGGCCGTGAGATATGGGTCGCAGATGCGCGACCGAGCCGCAATTAGTGCGGGCGATGCGCAATATATAATTGTTTCATTTACTCCTGTGGATGATGATCCCTTCAGTTTTTGACACTTAATTGTCAAATTAATTAATGTTTGAAAATTTAATGAACCCAGCAAATACATTTGGTCAAAACGAAGACAGCGTACAAAATTTAGTGTGTCATCGTTAGTCAACATGGTCTTATCATTATCAGTCCTAAGTACCAGCATGATTAGAAACATACAAAAGTATATTGCATTGATAATCATTGATCGTCATCATATACAATTTTTGGATATTATTACTAAACGGTCCGTTGGACGATATTATTTCAATAACGAGTTCGGTTGCTATTTTGGATGCTTCACTAGTAAGTAGATCAAATTCGATGATACGAGTATGAACGTAGTACTCATTATAACACTTCACTGATCAAATCTGATCTATATGAGGTTTTACAGTCAGGAAATTGAAAGCATGAAAAATGTGGACACTATGGTACAAATTTCACAATAGATAAAGTTTTAAGCGCCAGGCCGTGTGGGAAAATATCGCGGGCGCAATCTACATCCGAGCTTAGTCCTAATTAATTTAGTAATCGTCGTGACGACGTCTTATTCTAGCCCCGGACTATTCCACGACCTAACTAACGAAATCACGACTCCGCCCGACAACGATAATCATTATTTTAAATTTATTAAAATGTCCGCTAAGGACTCTTTATCTGGCTGCTTATATCGGACTGTATAATTTATTTTGTTTTGAAGAAAGGCGCTAAATAATGAGAGACTGTCCTTTTATCTGTGTTCGTTTGAATCTTCAGTAAAAATACTTCAAAACGAATTTTATTGCTTTTTGTTTAGAACCATTTGCGGTATAAAGGCGTAATGGACAAAATAGTGATTATTTCTGTTTAATATATATAGTGTACCTAGCTCTTTTTCGATAACTTAGATTGTGATCAATCCCTGTTATTCTCATTATCGCTCAAACAATAGATCGCAGTTTAGATCTTGGCTCGGATCATGGATCTATATTAAAGACGATGTTTGCTATGGTAAAAACAAAATCTGTTTACAATTTAACATCAAATCAAATTCCCGCTAACATTACAACATATCGGCTGCCATTACCCGTCGAGATGACGGCAATGGTTTAACCTCAAACAATGGTAACATGGGCCCACGACCGCTACAACAAATGCCGTCGTGTTGCGCCGACAGGCCCCCGGGGTGCGGTAATTAGAGGCACAGAACCCCTGGACCTGGACTTTGGTGGTCTTCCTTTACATTCAAACATCTACGAGGATTCAGATTGTTTAACGTTTAGAGTACACACTAGTATTTTGGGCAATGGCAAAACTAATAAGAAAAATATTTTGCAAAACTATCAAAATTTTTGGAAAATGCATAAGTTAAGATTGAGTTGAACCAAGAGTTCTCACAATCTTGTAAAATAATGTGAATATCTCGGTTACACACATATAAATTATTTCAAAATTTAAACAATTCATAAAAGTTTTCATCTTACAATTACTTGTTGAAATAAGGCATTTAAAAGAAATAACCAATTCGAAATTATTTTCCAGCGATAAGGTATCAAATCCAAAAAATATGACTCCATTAAAGCATCACAAAGTCCGTAAGTATCTGATAAAAGCCATAATTTACAAGGCATATTCTGCTTGGGGCCATAACTTCGAAACGCTATTGCTAGCGGAAATAGCGAGAAACTTAAAACATGCCCATCAGTTGACAGGAGGGCAGTGTAAAGATAAAATATTCCCTTCATTTTAAGGCCTGGGAACAAACCCGAAGGAAAATTGTATTAGATTAGAAACTATGTGTAGCTCATTTTCTGGGATTTAAATGATCACCGCCTAATTTTATCTTACTAATTACTAGTAATTTTATTCTAAAGAATGATTTCCCGTCAGCTCTTGATTTCTTGGATACCAGTATACCACTTATCATCCCCAAAAATAATATACCCACATACCTGAGCAACTAAGAAAATCCTTGATTGTGGCTGGCTGGTAGTGGTAGTGCTAGTGCGGTGCGCATAACGAGGTGAAGCGGATGCGCAAGCGCACGTTCCGCTAACAAGTAACAACAGCGGGCACGCCGGCGGCGACTTTGATACCTGCTGCGCGACAAGCCCGCTCGCGTGCAGGAGTCACCAGGATCCTAATGGACTATTTTGATGGACACTGGTACACAACCATGGTGCCGTGGGCCGCCCCGGTCAGTCTGTCGTCGTCTACATACGGCATGGGGATTGACAATGTCGGCCCTTTAATTGAATGGTTTCTAAGGATTTTAATGATCGATGCATGACCCCGAGTTGCTTGTCAATCTTCAGTTTCTTACATTTCTTGGCGATCTAAGGTTCTGATTATTTTACTTTCAGCTGTCTCTCTGTTTTATAGCTGATGAGTTGTTTGAAGTAGCAGAGTATGTAGACGCGTATATAAATGACTCTATACTTGCGTGGAATTGTTATTTTTTATAAGATATTCACCAATATTGTCTGCACTCTTTGTTGAAAATAAAAATAAAATGTTTTTATGTACCTTTACATGCCTACAGATAGATATTGTTCACACATAATTGAACAAAGACAGTTTTTTTTAATGTAAATATTTTATTATGAATTCATGTTTATTTCATTTTCCAGTTTCGATACTTTTGTTCAAAATGATTGCTGGAAATGTCTTTTTTGTAGATGTTTTACGTTTCTAGCGTGTTCCGATGCTTTTTCGCGTTTTAAATGAGTATTCAATAAGTATCTCAATCTAAGTAAGCAAACTATATTTAGACCACTCGGAGTTTGGCGTATGTCGCATCTAATTCATTCTTTAGTCATAAAGGATTTTTGAAGTGAGAAGTTGTTTTTTTGCAGATATCTCGTTTTTGTCTCTGTTATTCATACGCAAGGTGATTTTTATCTGGGATCTATTTTTCGCTGTATTTAATTGTTTTCATGTCTCAATTTCCTCTATTATATAATTATAGAAGTCGTTAAGTAGTAACTTCTTTGTCCGCATCGCTTTTCATGTTCAGAACACAAACGTCATGTTACAAAATATTAACTACTAGCTTTTGCCCGCGGCTTTGCCCGCGTGTTATTCGGTTTAACGACATAGGGTATAAGCTATATCCATTCTAAATTTCATCCAAATCCGTTCAGCCGTTTCAGCGTGAAAGAGTAACAAACATACAAACACACACACAAACTTTCGCATTTATAATATTAGTATGATAGTGTGATGTATTTTCCAGAAAATTGATTTATAAATTCGTTTATTTATTCAGTCACTTTTTCTAACGAAGGATAGTTTGACTTCTGATTATAGATTGTATATTTTTTGTCGTTAATTAAAATGCTTATTTAATTGGCAAAGCAAAAACAATTCAATGGTCTTGTAAGCGAATACGCTGCCATCACTGACGTATTATTATGATATTTATGCCATTGAATACTTCCTCTGTGAGATTGAATAAAGAGGCGACATAATAAGATATACTCACTTAAATAATTTACGGTTGTATCTCTTGACACAACTCGCTGATTTATTTAGGTTTCCGTACCCTAAAATAAAAACGGAAACCTTATAGGATTACTTCGTCGTCCGTCTGTCCGTTTTTCAGAGCCCTTTTTCTCGGGCCCTGTGAGAGATCAAGTTAAAATTATATACAGAAGCAACACTTCAAACAACAAGCATTAAAAAGTTAGCCGTTTACGTATTTATTTTCATACAAATTAGCTCACAATGAAAACCTATAGTATAGGGCACTACCAGAATTTGCAATCTGTTTACAAGGTATCTAGGTCTTACAGCACACGTATAGGAAAAAATCAGAAAATTACCTATATTTAGTTAAGATGTAAATATGGCCAACATAATTAGACCCTTTGGATACATGAAGTTTAATAGATGGTAAGTGTCAAGTTTAGTCGGATCCTAATAATGACACGTTGAATAAGTTTATATTTTAAACGGTATGTAAGGAACCTTCAGAACTCGAGTCTTATTCGCACTTGACCGGCTTTTGAATTTTCTCTGTTTTTCTATTTTGCTGTTATTTCATTTTACACCCACCCATACGGTATTATTACCTTGAATATAAAGCAATAATCAAAATGGTAAGCAATAAGAATTACACTCGAGAAATTTTGTATTCAATTCAAGCACGTTAATGTTACATCTCGATATTGAACAATATTATAAAAATAGTTTTCTTACTTATAAATAGCGTGAATTTATTGTCAGTTTTTTTTAAATTATGTCTATAAATAATAAATTCTGATCATAAATGCGTGAAACAAATATGTATATATATTGCGTACCTTTTTATGCGGAAATGAATAACAAATACAAAATTCCTTCTACGATATCATGCATTCTTGTATGTTTTAGTGATTCCATCGTAAGTCAAAAAAATGTAGCCTCGCTCGCTGTCATTGAGTAAAAATAATAAAGTTTTAGAATCACATGAGGCTTTTGATCTAATACGGAAAATGATTGAATTTTTTTAAGGTTGGTAATCGTGTAATGTACCAAAAGTATCTAATATATGTAGGTGTAATGATCGTGTATTATTGAAGTGACAGTACAGAAGTACAGTCAACCTGCAATTCAAGCCCCCTATTTCTAAACCAACTGCCAATATGTAGTTTTTCATTCTGACGTCCGTACATTGACGGAACGCGTAGGTACTTTGCATTCATTCTATCATTTATTTCAATTACAAAGGGCCTCGAGCCATACTGTACGTTAAAAAAATACTAGTAAACGAATTACGGGGATCTCAAGTACAAAATCTTAGCTTAGTTTGAAAACCGAATATATTGTATTTAGTTAAGACTTTTTTACGGAAATAAAGGAATTTTTACTGTACCTAACTTTTATCTTTCAGTTTTAACATTGGTTTATTTTGCAACATGTAGAAGTATCAAAACTAAATGAGTGTAGTATACGGTTTATTACAGGCTGATGGATGGATAGATGGATGATACGGTTTATCAATTTGTGTAGCTTTATACTGTTTTATTAATGAGCTCAATTTACAGCATACACTTCTATTTATTTAATTTTCAAGACCAGACCAGAGTCGCAATTGTGTAAGACCATCGTATTCAAATTGATTGTCGTATCGTATGGCTATTCGGCTAAGCAAATTTAGCCCGTTTGACAATCGATTTGGTTGTCAAATAAATACGATTGTCTTGTATTGTTGTTGACAATCAAAATCGTACGCGGGCTAATTTGATTATGTAGCCGAATAGCCATACATATGACAATCGAATTTGATGACGATTGTCTTATACAATTAATTGCACCTCTGGTGAAGTGACCATCAAAATTGTTGGTCTCTAGGCAAATAGCTTTCTCACAGTTTTACAACTTAATTCTTAGTTATCTGCACAAGGAAAGTACATGGTAAAATGCTTTTAGTAATAAATGACGCTTTTTCATTTTATACTGGTTTTTAATCCAATCAGTTAGGGACTATAGTTACTCTATGAGCAGAAATGTCTCAAATGACGAGTGTCTGTTAAACTCGTTTCAATAGGATATATGTAAGTAATAGGATTTTATATGAGTAAAATATATTTTTTTCTTGGGAAAAACGCTTTAATCTTTGATACTATATTTAAAATCGCATGCACCACTGCACCAGAATCGCCAACTGGCAGAACGAGGTAAAGGAATTTTGGACAGAACGCTAAGTGCGAGTTGCCATCGAATGACTTTACTACCGCATGAATCGAGTGAAGCTGGGTCTCCAGCGCACTACACACACTAAAAGTGTACTACACACTAAACAAAAACGTGTACACAAAACATTGTTTCGCTACACATTTTTACCGATAAGCATGCAGGAGACACGGGGCTTATAAACACAAATATGTAGCGGAACAATATACTGTGTAGACGTTTTGGTGTAGTGTGTAGTACAAAACACGCGCTGGAAACCCAGCTTAACTAGATTCACGCGGTAGTAAAGTCATTCGATGGCAACTGGCACTTAGCATTCAGTTTTTTTGGAATTTTTACTACAAAATATTATAATTTAGTTGTTTTAAAAATTTTATTCAGGTAATCTTAATCGAGTTTATTATGAAGTCGATTCAAATCCCATCACTAGAGAACCCGTAACGCCATCTATTGGCGTAAAATTAAAAAGTTTACGGCCGACGTACTTTTATGTTGTTTATTAATGTTGAATTTGTATTGTTTTATTTTAAATGCCCCGGTAAATACAATGTAAAATTTTAGCTCAATTCACCTTAATTCTTCTACAAAAATCGCAATACTTACATGAAAACATACACTGCATGAATCAGCTGGCATCTGTCAAAACTTTCATCACAAATGTTCACAAAATCACATGAAAATCCCAGAAAACATGCTTTTTTGGCTTCAAACAACTCAGAAATATTCGATAATTGTAAAAAAATACAATCCTGGACGTCTTTTGGCAATATTCCTTATGTTTTCACCCATGACAAAAACATAACCTCAAACTGTTAAAATAATATCTATTTTCTTTTTCTATGAAAATAATAAACTGAGTTTAAAGATTTCCATCACAATTTAAGAATGATCTCGTTTATTAAGAACACATACGATTTCAATGTTAACCATTTCATAGAAAGACACCAACTGAAACTTCAAATTTGTAAACTTTAGTTTTAAAAAAGAAAAATTTATAACCAGATTTTGTTTGCGACATTAATGTGAGTTAAATGTTTCCTTTTTATTTGAATTTTATTGATCTTATATCAGTATATTCACATATTTTCTCCTCAAGTTAAGTTTAAACTTAAGGAAATAACAGTTTCGCTACTAGTTCTGTGAAAATCAATTGAAATCACAGCAATTGAAAGTTGAGTTTATTTTATATAACATTTTGTAACTGTACAAAGACTTTATCTTTAGCCCATCTTAAATTCTAAGAAATTATTGTGTCTTCGCCTAAGACACACAATATTAATTTTGGGGCAGTCAATATAAATCAACAAGCAAAATATTTTTCATTTGTTTTTCTTTCTTTGCACTGAATACATCTTCAACTCACAAGGAAAATAGTAGCACTTCACCCACATGGCCGGTATAAAGATCAACTTATACATGGTAATTGGTCGCTCACATATGGAATATTGCCAAAAACCGGTCTCAGCGACCCACCTTCTTCATGATCCCAGTCTTCCGCTTGGAGAATGTAGTGTACCGACGGAGTTTGTTGTCTATGTACTCCATCTTGATCTTAACACGGCCTTTGGTCTTCTTGCCATTGGACGGGGGTGACTTCTTAGGCTGGAGCGAGGCATAGCCATCATCTGCTATGTCAGGCATGGGACAGTGCTCGAGTCCCATGCTCTGGGAGGGGCGCTCGTCGTAGCACTGGTCTGAGGGCCTCTTGACGCCGCGAGGCAGCGGGCAGGGCTGCATGCCAGGCCGCAGGCCTCCGCTGCCGGCTCCCAGCGCGCTGGGCGGCCGGCTGTACATGTCCGGCACCTCGCCGAGCAGGCTCATCCCGTAAGGCGACCCGAAGCGGGGCTCCCTTGCTCCGCCGGGCGCGTCCATGATAACCTCGCAGTACGCCACAGTTAGCCGTGCGCGACGCGCTGTGCACTCTCACCGCTCGAACGTCGAACGGAGACTGACCGCGACGCGACAGGAACCGAGGGCGGGACTGACGAGTTGGCCGCTCGGACCGCTACTGACTTCGCTCGGCTCTCGTCCCGCGCGCCTCCACCTATACCCGTCTCTGTCGCACTCCGCGGGCGTATGCGACGACGGAACGGGACGGGGCTATCGACTGCAGTAACCTGACACAAGACCGGGAACCGGCGTTTCAGTGCCCGAAATCTGTATTAAAATTAGAGCTTTTATTTTCAGTTTATTTCGTAAATAGAAATAATAGAGTCGGAAGTGGAGCGCGGCGCGGACGATGGCGGGATACGGGCGGCGGGCGGCGCGGGGAGCGGTGGGCAGGCCCGACGAGCCATATTTAGCGCGTGTAGTGCCAAATATGGCAATCGACGGTCAAATGGGGGTCTCTGAAATCCCTCCTACTTGACGCACCTGGCAATTTTCACGTCTAACGGCTGTGGAAAAATTGTCACATACATTACTAATTATCATGATACCTAAACGTGTCCAGAATCCAGACCTACCTTCCACATTACTTTTCTCTTCGTGCCTTTTGCAATAATTTTTATGCGTTGTCTTTTATTTTATTGTAGCCAGTACATTTATTTACGTGTGGATTAACCATGTAGCTAAAGGTTAGAACTTACAAAACTCTGCCTACATAATTATAAACTTTCCAACCAATCATAAGATTCGCAAAAACTAAATAAAGCTTACTACCTACTGGAAACTTTATTTTCTTAATTTAAATTAGTCCGAGAAGCATTCGGAAAATTCGTAGACAAACCAGGCAAAAAAACACATTTTTATTTATACGCACTTATTCCACTGACCCGGCAAGGGTCGGATGGAAAAATCGTCATCTAAGCTAAGATCTAAAGCCCTCAAACTATGCATCGCCATGGCGGCTTTCACCTCTTTCTTTGTGAAAAGTTTTTTAGCTCATAAGCTGTTTTTAAGCTTTGGAAAAATGTAAATTGATTTTTAAAAATTAGATTCAGCAGATTGCACTAGTAAGCAGTTTATCTTTGGTGTCTAGTCTGATTTGATTGCACCCTTCAAGTCCCAAAAACTGGGGCACTCACTTTATCAGCCAATAAAACCACATTAGCCTTAGATGGAGCCGGAGATTCTGGTCTTTTCCATTGTTTTTAGACAGTACCTACTTTTGTCTCTGGAGTCTAGTGGTGTACCCAAGTTTCATCCTTAGCCAGAGACCAGATTCTTTTGTATAATAGTAAACCTACATATCGACGTATAATATTGAGAAAGAATATATACATACTTACTTTTTAATTAAACAAATAAACCACCCTTTTTTGACGACAAATCCTACTTTAACGCTAAACGTAAACACTATTTTATTCTTAGAAAAAATGACTGCTTTTTATTTTTTCATGTTGCCATCACTGTCAATGATGTTCCCACACAAGAAAATTAAAGAAGGACAAGATTCTTCCAATAGAAGGCAGTAATTATATTATATTCTCTTTGGCAGTAATAACCGTTACTTTCATGACGTTACACACTGATCAAAATAATGGACACTTTTAAAAAAATATATAAAATATAAGTAAAATCCTTATTCAGAAAAGGCTTTTTATAACCACGATATACAAGTATCGAAGAACTTTAATAAAATTAAAAAATACGGGACAGCCATTCTATTTCGTAGCAGTTTTTGATATAAAAGTGGTAGGTGGACAAATAATTTTTGTGTGGGGATGAAAGTAGTATCCACGAAAAAATTACAAAAAATAACTAATCTGCAAGAGATTATCTTGATTTTTGTGGAATAAACTAAAAGAAAACAAGCGTACCATTTAGTACAATGTCTAACAAATCTCATATTATCAATTACGCTAATGCTATAAGAGAAATAAAAATGGAACCTGCCAAAAATTTGGAAAGTACAACTTTTCGCGGTCTTACCCAAAAGTTCCGCACTTGTATTGTGGGGTGGAACCGTTTGTGCGCAAGTCCGACTCGCACTTGGCCAAATTATTCAATGTTTTCGTCGGTGGTTGACGTCAAAGGGCGACTGTTATTACGTGGGTCATCTTCGACAATCTCTCGACCACGTTTGAACTCCGCCACCCACTTTTTCCCAGTAGCATAACACGGAGGCGCTATATCACTAAAGTTGTCGACGTCTCTTCATATATCTCTTTTTAGTTAAATCTATAGGTATACATGATGTTCAGTTTTCTTTATTATCGAAATATTCATAGTTCATTCAACGGCTGTGCGTAAGAAATCGAAGCACAGTGTAGCGAGGCACATATCCCACTCGTAGTACGAAGCCAAGTAAACCCACTGTATAAAAAAAACAAAAATATGATGATTTTTGTGGTTGAAGAAAACACTTGTACTTTTTCACAAAATTACTATATTTTTATATTTCCGACTAGTTTCGCCTTAATGGCATTTTCCTTAAATCCTGGATATTTCATCAAGTGCCGAGAATCGCAAGTATTAAGTTTATGATGATTTTTATTGGGGCTTTCCAAAACTCTTTCTGACTGATTTTTTACTTAAAGCCCCAAGTTTAATTATTTTTTACCAAACTAATCAATAACGATATTTACATATAGAATATGTATCAATGTTCGAATATTAATGGTAGTATACATTATGTTTGGCGACATTTAGATTATAATTATCCACTTTTATGGTATTTTAGTGAAAATGTCCGGTTAACGTCCAGCTACATTGGGAACCGCCGCCTACAGGCGACCTCTATAGCGTTGTTTTACCATTTAAAGTGTATTTTATTGTCCTTAGTCAGAGGCCGTTCACCTAAGTATCATGATTTCATTTTGACTTACCGTTTTGTGTTTTCATTTCAAGAGAAAAACACCCATTTGGTGTTTAAAAAGTTATCCATAATTATTATGCTAGCATAAGCTCGTAAATGCGTACGCATCTTAGTGTTACTTACCTGTTTATATAAGATCCTACAATAATAAGTAAATATAATTCCAGGGGAACCAAGCGGAGCGGAACGTGGCAACCCCCAGAGATGTTGCGTTGCGAATGATCGCATAATAGGGGTGTGTTTACGCCATAATTCGGTTTTTAACGAAAAATCCTTCGGGAAAATGCAGTTTTTGCCATCCTATGACGACATATAAATACGTATATGGACAGAGGAATCCATTGCGCGCCATGAATACTTGCCAGTCAGCAGCCACACGCGGATAGAACCCTGTCAAACAACAAAGAAAAAAATAATGAAATACGAGAATACGAGTATAGATAAAAAATAATGATCTTATTTCCGGGTTTCTTACCACCAAGATTACCCTGAAGTCCATCAAGGATTGATTCGTAGCAAGTCGCAGCTACTCGTAGCGGACAGACACACTTGCGAGGGCAGCGCATTCCTTGCCAAACCTGGAGTGCGCCATGTTGGATGACGACATAGTATCGATGAGTGATGCAGGGCGGATAGCTGGCACATTGTGGAATATCAGGACGAAGAGAACGGTTTTTGGAGCCACCGAGGCTGAGAGGAACATGGAGAGACTAAAACGCTTCACTTGGAATCCCACATGCACGTGATCTTTATGGTTTCGTACCCGGAGGGTGCCAAACGAGACCTTATTACCTACTAAGCCTCCGCTGTATAACTGACCGTCCGTTCGCCCGTTCTGTCTGTCTGTCCGTCTGTCACAGGGGTCTACATCTTCAACCGTAATAGGAAGAAAGTTGAATGGCCTCTATCGTGATAAATAATTATAAATTTGAAAAATAATTTGGCCAAGTGTGGGTCGGACTCGCGCACAAAGGGTTTCGTACCACCATACAAAACGAGTAAGGAATCCTAAAAATATGAAATAACACTTCATCCATCCACCAGCATGGTTCGTCCATGGTAGGTCTATCCAAGATTTCGCCACGAAGAAACGCCGGGTTGGTGAGCGCGGTACCGAAACCCTCGCACCAGTGGCGCCTCTGACCGTGACCAGTCTGTTTTATATTATAAGACCCGGCAATTGGGGTTGGATATACCGGTGGTAGAGCTGGTGCCGGCCTCGACTGTGGAGGTACCACCATCTAGCTCACAAACCCTCTCGAAGTTATTACTTACTTTATACTTTATTGTACACATAAATATAATTACAATTGAGGTTAGAAATAGGATGTACACAGGCGAGCTTATCTCTAAGTAGAGATTTCTTCCAGCAAACCCCTGTGATAAATAAAAAAAAACATAATAAATTAATAAGTAGACATACGTGTACACAAAACTACGCATCACACTATTAAATTAAAATTTTAATACATATATATATATATATATCCCTACATATACATACACAGCATAACTACATTCTATTACATACATGAATCTTTGCAATACATGAATATTCGGGGGAGAGTAACAGGACAGCTCTCAAACAGGCACAACCAGTGGTAATAGGCAGCAGCGTCACTCACTACTGGTGCGAGGGTTTCGGCACCGCACCCTCCAACCTATACCCAGCGTGAGTACCTACTTCGTGGCGAAATCTTGGAAAGCCCTACGTCCAGCAGGTCACCGAACTAGACTAATGGATGGATTGGAACGACGACGTTAGGAATCGAATTACATATACCTAAAGTATTCGAAATGCCACCATCCTACTCAGCTCCTCACTACAACAGCCGCCCAAGATGGCTGTCTGACGTCAGCCATTCAATACGATATGCCATCATCAGCCAATCCCCGGCCTGGTCAACGAACCCACTTTTATTCATAGCCGGAAAATATGGAAAACGACACCACACGGAATAATGATGATCTTCTAGTCTTTGTTTGTGGCTTCTCTAGTCACTTTGATAGATTGATTAGGTATTGTCCGGCGCAATAATTGCTTTAGCTTAGAAACAATCAGGCATATATCATGTTAATAATATCTTTAGTAAATTAAAATGTTCGTGAACCTGTACCAAATTATTTATACTAAAAATTATGTGGCAAAAAATCGTTTAATCACACTAATATTATAAATGCGAAAGTTTGTGTGTGGGTGTGTATGTTTGTTACTCTTTCACGCTGAAACGGCTGGACGGATTTGGATGAAATTTAGAATGGATATAGCTTACACCCTAACTTAACACATAGGCTACTTTTTATTCCGGAGAAAAGCATGTCGTTAAACCGAATAACACGCGGGCGGAACCGCGGGCAAAAGCCCCGTCGTTTGTAATATTTGTTTCGTTGTACTAGAAAATGAGCCAAAACAAAAAAAAAGGTAAAGTTTTTGTCTGTTCCGTTTTAACTCTAGAACCATTCAACGGATTTGGATACGGTTTTCTTTATTATCATACTTATCAGCGTAGTGCCCCAACGCCCGTAGCATGATAACGTGTGACTTCGTTTATCACGCTTTTTAAGGCGACGTATACTGCGGGAACTCGTGCATGCGTGTCACTTTCTCACGTGACTCGTCCCATAATTGATCTCCCTGTCGTTCGAGGAGGAATCGAGCTGCGTGCGACCGCGCTCAAATTGACTAAATATTCAATGACTGTAATTATCAAGGGAGCTCATTTGTACTTTGAAGTTACCTTTCTTCAATTTGACTATGTTTCAATTTGTTTCTTTGCATTCTTAATTAATTACTTAAATCAAACTTAAGTCTCAACTTCCTTAATTTGGACCTTGTTTTGGTACTTAGTTAATTAAAGTTCCTGAGATTTTTTTAAATACTTATCAAAGCAGTCATTTCAGATATTCTATAATTTATCTTTTTGGGGTTCCGTACCCAAAGAGTAATCTACATGACCCTATTACTAAGACTCCGCTATCCGTCTGTCTGTCCACCAGGCTGTATCTCATGAACCATGATAGTTATACAATTGAAATTTTCACAGATGATGTATTTCTGTTGCCGCTATAACAACAAATACTAAAAAACAGAATAAAATAAATACGAAAGGGGGCTCTCATCAACAAACGTGATTTTTTTACCGTTTTTATAGATAATGGTACGGAACCCTTCGTGTGCGAGTTCGACTCCCACTTGGCCGGTTTTTATTTTTGTCACATAACATCTGAATTGTACTACCCTTTAATGTGGCTTTCAAGGTCACCAGCAGTTATTTAACGCACACATCTGTTAAAATAAGCGATTTAACTCCCTCCTCAACGGATTTTTAAACTATGCCTCAGTTGTCAAAACCAGTCGCGCGCGATAAGAGCATGCTACGGCCACTGCGGGTCGGCATAAAGACTGTTGATTGATTCTCGAGTTAAAACGGACACGTTAAAACAAAAATATTTAATGTAGTAGACAAGCCTTTATAAACTTTATTATTAGTATAGATTTATTTAATTCACATGGGTTAACGCTTGGCTGCTGCCGTGCCTATTGGAAAAGTGTTAATGAGGGTTAGGATAAAGCGCGCTCCTACAAAAAGTACTTAAAAAGGCTTCTCATGACGTCATGCTGGAGCACAACAAGTCGCTTCTATAAGCGGCAAGGTTGTCATGAGGATGACAAGTGACAAGCCACTACTGAAGTCTAGCACCAGCTGAAGTGAAAGGACTTCGCAGTTAGTTGGGTGGGTGTTGCTCTAACTGTCTAACGTGCGTCAGTTAGGCGTACCCATTTGTAAGGGTTGTTCCCATTGCTTCTATTTCTATTGTTCTCTTGAAATTTTATAATCATTGAGTCCCACTTGCTTCCAGAAAAATATTTAGTAGAGAAATCATTTCCCATTTGTTTCCAAAAAGCCTGAGAGTACAGTCAGCATAAATGCAATATGTCACAGTTATAAGAATAATGTTTCGGGATACAAAATACAAATACAAAATACAAAAATATTTATTTCACACACATGGTAACATTTACAAAAAATTCAGTAGCTCCCAGACTAGACGATGGGTAGTCTGTTCCGTGGGTGCTGGTAGGTTGGTTAATCAAAAGTTTTGTCTTATATTTGGACAAGTGATAAATGTGTTATTTGTGAATAAGGTGATTAAGATCTATAACCTTAAAACTTATTTTAACCTAAGCCTAAAACAAAAAAGAACAAAAGCATTTTTAGGGTCTTAATCTAAATATCTAATAAGGACTCAATGCTACTAAAGAAAATAAATAGTTACCTATATAGAAAGAATATGTATAAATTAAGCGAGTGTTTATATATAATGGAATAGATAGTATTGAAATAAGTAATGAGTATGTATGAGTAATATATATATATATACATATATAAGAGCATTATTTACTATTGATATATAGAAAATAAGAGAATATTCAAGTGTATGATATCTGTTCTCCAAATATACCTAATATATTTTCAGTATCGACATAATTTAAGTTAAGAAGCCATTTTTCAATTTTTCGTTTTGCTTCATGTACGGAAGCCAGTTTTAAATTGCATTCTTTAGCGACAATATTGTAGATATGAGGATGTAGGTAGGGAGGAAATCTTTGTGCGAATTTAGTTTTTGTCGCTGTTATTGTTGTCCTAAATACTCTTCTTCGAAGCAATTTATCGTATTCGGGAGAGTTAATAATTTTTCTGTGTTGGATTAGTGCTGCTCTAAGGATAAAAAGTTTTCTGATAGTTAAGACACCGCATTCTCTGTAGAGAGTTTCTGTGGGATAATCGATAGGTTTTTTAAACATTACTTTTAGAATTGACCTTTGCGCTCTTTCAATTGTGATAATATGTGTTTTAGATGAACCACCCCAGCAGCTTATACAGTAATTCAGAACGGATTGACAAAGAGTAATATATACGAGTCTTAAGGTTTCTTTTGAGGCACTATTACGTAGTAGTCTCATGACGTGGATGAGTTTTCTTGCCCTACCGGCAAGGAAAGATATATGTTTATTGAAGTTGACTTTCTCATCGAGGAAAATACCTAGATATTTTATAGCATCGGTTCTTTGAATAATGTCGCAGGAACATGTGCAGGTGGATCGATCACAGGAATGTATTTTGATTGGGATGTTACAAATTGGTTCTGAAGCTGCAGTTTTGTGGAAACATAAGTATTTGGTTTTGGTTGTGTTTAGTGTAAGAAGATTTCTAGAAAGCCAGTTAGCGATTTCAGAAAGACCGTTAGTTGTTCGATTAAAAACAGAAAGCCAGGTGGTATCGTTAAAGATAATCGCAGTATCGTCGGCGTAACACACAATTTCTGCGTTTAAAGATGGAGATAAAGCATTGTTAATGTCATTTATGTAGATGATGAAAAGAGTTGGGCCTAAAATGCTGCCCTGTGGTACACCGAATTTCACATTTGAAGGATCACTGAGAATGTCACTAATTTTAGTAATCTGAACTCTGTCCGACAAATAACTGCGGAACCAATCGAGAGTAATGCCTCTAATACCTATGTTGTCTAATTTTTTCAAAAGAATCGGAATGGAAACCGTGTCAAACGCTTTTGCTAGGTCTAAGAAGGCACCTACACAACAGCGCCCGTTGTCAAGATGTGAAGTTATTGAATTAAGGAGAAGTGTGACTGCATCTTCAGTAGACTTTCCATGTCTGAAGCCAAACTGGGTTGGTGATAGAATTTCATTTGATTCTAGATATTTAACTAGGCGACGGTTTACAATTTTCTCCAACAATTTTGAGAATACTGATAGAAGTGAAATGGGTCTGTAGTTACATGGCATGCTTTTGTCACCAGATTTATGAATAGGAGTTACAGTAGCAACTTTCCAGGAATCAGGAAATATGCCATTACTCAGACTTAGGTTACAAATGTGTGATAAAGGTTTAGCTAAACTATTTAAGGCATACTTCATAAGGAGGTTTTTAAACCCATCTAGGCCAGGTGCACTATCATTTTTTAGCTGACGTACGATGTCTATTATTTCAGCTTCGTCTGTAGGAAGCAAGAAGAAAGATCCTGAAGGGGTAGAGGAAGAAGCAGCAAGTAAAGCAAGATTCGATTCGGTTTGACTCGTTGTTGTTAGTATTTCTTTTGCTAGATTTGTACCTACTGACGTAAAATAGGTATTGCAGTCGTTGATTGATTCTGATTTGCTTGGTTTATTAGCAAGTAGCTCAACAGAAGCATTTCTTTTAGCAGGAATTAATTCACATATGTTTTTGATTGCTTTCCATAGTTTTTTCGGGTCTTTGTTGTTGTCCACTAGTATTTTATTTTCAAAGTCTGATTTAACTTTATGTAGAACTTTTGTGCAAAAGTTGCGGTACCTATTATAGACAAGTCGAGCAGTAGCATCATTAGGTTTTTTTCTACATTTTAGGTGAAGATTGTCCCTGTGTTTCATACATCTTATCAGGCCAGGAGTTATCCAGGGCTTGATATTGTACTGTGAGCGACTGATTTTTACGAATTGTGTGTGTTTCATGACAACCAGGTTAAGTTTTCCGGTTAGCTTGGTGGTTGCTTCTAATACATCAAAAGAAGATATTATGTCAGACCAGTCTTCAGTTTGAAGGTCAGTTGCTACCGCAGCATAATTTGTTTTGGGTAATGATCTTCTGGTTGTTTTATGGTGGAAATTTGTACATATAGCTGTAATGGGAAGATCGTGGTCAGTAAGAGATGTCTTGCAAACAATGCCTAAAGCTTCAAATTTTGTTCTAATGCAAATGTGGTCTATGCAGGACTTTAGCCTTGTGGGTGTGGTAATCGCTGGTATAAGACCGTGTTCAGCAACGCAGCATAAATAGTTAGATTTATGATCGTTATCGGAGTCTGGGAGGATGTTAATGTTTATGTCTCCCGCTAGAACTATATTAGGGCAGTGTTTAACAGAGTTTAGAATGCAGTCTAAAGAAGTCAGAAAGTTTGTGATATTTTTAATGGAAGGTGAGCGGTACATGGCGATAATAGTAAAATTATTTGGTAGAGTAATAAGAAGACAGTTAGCATCGTCGCAGGCGGGTTCAGATACAATGGCATTCCATTTATCATTAACGTATACTATGACTCCTCCATTTTGGTTTGTGAATGTTTCGGAATGGAAGTGTGAGTAGCCGTCTATTTTTTTAATAAGAGGATTTTGACCAAGGCGACATTCCGTTAAGATGATAACATCGCATATTACATCTAAACGTTTCAGTAGCGTGAGAAAACTGTCGAAGTTTCGGTTGTGGCTTCTAATGTTAAAAGTGACAATTTTGAAGTCATATTTTGCGTAAATCATATTTTTACACAGCTCAACGGAATCTAATGCGTGACACGGTATTTTTAAAGTGTTATCAATATCATTTGCAATATCTAAGGTGGCCATTTGTAATGTTTTGTTTTTATTTGGGATGGAACAGATGTGCTAAGCATTTATTGGATCCTAGCATACAACAACGACGAACCACGGAAAAAAATTAACAAAATATCAGCACCAAAGCTCGTGCTCCAGCTTCATAATCACGTGACATATTATCGTCGGTTCCAATCGATTTATGTAAATTTTGTTTCAGAAAATAGACAATTTTTAGAAGATAAATATCTTCATTTTATAATCTGAGTTCTACTACATATTAAAATGGAGACAGGGTCCTATCGATCCATGAAATTCCCATCGTTTTAGCGATTGATCTTTAGATAGGTTAGGTAAGCTGACTGTACCTCTCTGCTCTTGGAAACAAATTAGAACGAATTTGGAAGCAAAGGGGAACTATAAAAAGGTCATTTTTGGAAGCAGTGGGAACAATCCATTTGAAGTTTGGAGTGATCAGTTCACGCCACTCAGAAAGGTTTCTCATACACCACAAATGTAACTGAAATAGAACCACACCGGACTGGGGTAGTCGGTGGAAACTGAGATACTCCTACGTTCCCCGGAGTGATCAATAACCAGCATTAGCAAATACTCGTAGCTAATGCATACCTTAGCTTAAAGTTTATCTTCCGAGCAGCTTGTAGCTATTACTTACACAATCGTATAAACCCCACCAGTAGCGTCCACGAATAGTCCACATATCTCGAATATCGTCATCTTGTACCCACTTATTCAGGAACGCTCGAATAGGGCATCGAATCCTGAGGAATTTTCGTTACAGCACTTTATGTCTCTATTCATTAAAATCCGGCCATTCTAATTAAAATTGTTTCGGTTCTGTAACGCGCCGAATAAATCTTGCCGCGGCGGGGGCTTGTTGAAAGTCAGCGCTTTTGTTTTTCGCTTGCTACATATTTGCGTGCGACATTAACACCTCGACTGCGCGAACATACAATGCGCGGTTGTCGGAGTGCCACAAAGGGCGAGCGGGGACGATTTGCGTTCACAAGCGGGAATATATCGGTCGCCGCTACAATACACCAGTACAGCCGTAAGTAAGGACGCATCGATATATGGACGGCCAAACGCTTTGTTTTCGCACTGATTACATCTTTTCCTGCTAATAGAATGGTGGTTTTCTGGATAGTTGTGGGACTATTGATATCTGCAGTGCTAAGTTATGTGTCTAAGGAATCGTAAGTCTCTAAAGAGAGTAAGGAAATGCGAAATTCGGTTTAATTATTTAAAAATACTTGCCTACTAAGTATATTCATATATTTTTTTGTATTTTTTGTTAGCTTACTTACTACCTTTTTGGTCATTAATTAGTGTCGCGATAGTTTATATGTATACATTATTGTGTATGTATAAACTTGGTATTTTATACAATTTAAAAGGCCCAAGACTTCCTCTCTTGTTAAAATGTCGCTCATTTGAAAAACGCGAAGAATTTGGGACGCACGAGCCTCTATAGAGGATCGGCAGCTCTTTGTTTTATTTGGTTTTGGTTGATACCTGCTTATAAAAATCCGCGTGAAGACTAATAAAATACTTCCTCTATGCACCAGATAACACCTATTATCCCGTTTATAAGGAATAAGAATAAAAAGAGTTTATTGCCAAAAAATATCTGCAGTCGTCTGACGGGGAAAAATGCTTTTCCTTAAAAAATCTAATTATAGCGTAGACTGTCCCGCCATTATGCGATCGATTATACAAAACTTTTTTTTGTCAAAAGCTTCGCTCGGCTCCTCAAAATTTGCTGTAAATCTTACACGCCCTCACCAGCTTCACTTTTTTTTGTTGAATCCTTTTTTAATCTCGCTTCTTAGTGAATTATTCGCTCTCGCTCGAGAATTAGAAAGACGTGAGTTTATTAATGTCATGTGTAAATTATAACCAGAAATTGGTCCTAATGCAGGTCCATAATTCAGTAGGTACTTAAGTTTTAGTGACCGTATGCGTGCTTTGAAAACCTAATTCCTCGGTCCCAGCTTTAAATGTAAGTAAAGAGGGCACGGCGTTGTATTTGTTGCGCGTTGAAGTCTTTTACTAGACACATTCATAACATGCCGTATTTCTTTGAATGAATTAAATTCGCTTGTGTGGTTATTACTAACAAGCAGTGGTGAAGACTCCTTAAAACACGACTTCCATCGGCATGTTTAGGAAATAGCATCTATACTACATTTCTTTATTCCGTGCTCTTTTTGTCAAACATTTAATAAATCTCAATACGACATATACACTTGGCTGACAGGGAGCTGCAAACTACAAACATTTTTATATTTTCCTTGGTTGCTTTTCTGAGTAAGGCAATTTTTTTGTTCGGCTTCCCTTTATAAAATGGTCACCCTTTGCCACTGGTAACTATGATTAAACAAACCGCTGACATTTACTTTAACCACAGTTTGTACTGAGTATACTGAACAGCTTTACGAATGACATGAGTAAAGCAAGTGAATGCTTCTCTATTAATTTATTTGAACCAGTAAATTTTAAGGGATTTTTATTGTTTGTAACTCGTTAAAGGCCGCGTCGATTGAGCAGAACATGTAGGAGAGGAACGCCTGGGACGCCTGGAAAATAATAGTAAATTATGTCGCGTGTTGTATGACGTGTGTAATAAATAAATATATAATTTTATTCAATTTACGTAAGCCTAACTTTTAAGTATTTTTATTGTATATCCCCGTATTATATTTATTTATTTAGTGGTAGAGCTGATGCCGGCTCGACTGTGGAGGTACCACCATCTTACTCGCAAATCCTCCCGAAGTTATTCGGGGAAGAGTAAGAGAACAGCTCTCAGGCAAAACCAGGCGGCCCACCATTGCCTGGGCCCGACGGATGGCGGTATATCCATCCCAAATTGCCGGTCTATAAAACAGACTGGTGACGGGCAGCGGCGTCACTGGTGCAAGGGTTTCGGCACCACGCTCACCAACCCGCCTGCCCAGCGTAGGCATTTCTTCCAAGAGGACCGCCAAGAGTGGCGAAATCCTGGAAAGGCCTATGTCCAGCAGTGGACGAAACAGGTTGAGGGTGGATGGGATATTTATTTAAATTTAAATCTTATTCTGTTGTTTTTTTTTACAATTACATCGACGTGTAAAAGGTGTATTTTATGGACTTATTTCACAAAATATTTTATTTGATTTAAATTGATAGGGAATTAAATAAAAAATGATTTTATTTACTCAGGTTACAGTTAATTTTTAGGGTTCCGTACGCCAAAGGCAACACGGAGCTCCATTAATGTCGCACTGATGTCTGTCCGTCCACATTTTGACAGGTCTCTAACTTGCACGGAAAGAGCCACAATCTGAAATTTGGATATGTTATGTAAAATGTTGACCCAAAACTAAATAATTAATTAAAAGAGTTGATGCTCGTGATTGTTGGCACTTGGTGGAACTTTTGAAACATTTTTTGTTTGATAAACACTTGTACTTGTCATTGATTCAATATGATTCATATATTGTACGTAAACAACCAAACAAACCTTTGATAATGCTTTAACAGCGAAACCAGTAAGGGGAAATAATATAAATAAGTGGACAAGTACAAGTGTTTATCAAACAAAAAATTAATTAAAAATTATATAAAATTAATTTTCAGGGCGGGTCCCATACTTGAAAAGGCAGCCGATTTTTTCTTTCTTACCCCGTTTTAATGTGGTGTGTCATTGTCTAGAACTAATTGAGGAGAGTACATTTTTAATCTCCAAAAATAAATAAATGTGGGCCATCAAAGTTGTCAATTTCAGACCATTTTTGTTACGGGGTCTACCTCGAAATTTTAATTAGTTAGGAATTTGGAATTTTCTGTATATTTTGTGCCATATAGTATAGGTATTTAACCAACAAATACTGAACATTTTTAATAGAGATTATGTTTTTATTGGGAAATCCATCGTTTTGGAATACTCTAATAATATTTTTAATAGAGGTTTAGGGTTACGTAGCCAAATTATCGACCGACTTAATTTTGCAGTTTTGTTACATACATTGTCTAGTTAATGACAAGTTTGTAATTTTTATGTACGGAACCCTCAGGGCGCGAGTCCTACTCGTACGTGACCGGTGTTTTTTTTACCGAAATTTAAAATCGCTAAACGCAGCTGAGCTACGTGCATTCTTTCGTTGTTTCAACTCAAGTGTAGAGTGTCGACTTTTTCAATATCAGAAGAAAAAATTAAAACACAGTTTACAAATTGATATGTCTTCTTTATTTACAATATACTGTACTATTTACAATCTGTACATAATTACAACAAAACTCGTTCAACATTAAGTCACTCATCCCTCGGGACCACTGTTCGGTTCTACACAAATAATAATATACTTAAATAAAAACGTAAACACGTCGATTTCACATTAAATACAACAATTGTCGATACACAACATACATTTATTTACTTAGAGAACATCCACTGATCCCGTGTCACTAAACAAGGAAATAGGAGTATCAAATACTTGATATATTTTTACATAACGTACAGACGCCAGCATGGCAGCCTATCTACTGGCAGTTCTTATTAGAACGTCATATCTGTTAAAATGATTTACAAATAAGAATAAAGAAGGTTTATTGCAAAAAAAAAACTTAAAACTAAACATATCAAATTGCACAGTCTTAACATGTAGGAGTAAAAATTTTTAGGCGTTCCTGGCAAATGGCAGATGCTCAGCAAATCTGTCGAACAGCGCTGATTTTCAGCATACCCAAGAACCAAATAGGAAACTGAAGCTGCTGCCGTCTGTACGTGGGCCAGAGAAGAATTTGGATATTTTTCATTACTGTAAAATGGCAAATTTTGGAAGTTTGAAATTGCTTTATTCTTTATTTTTTTTACATACTCTAAACATTATTAGAGTATTTTTTTACTCGTGATTCTAGGGTAGGTAATAATGTATAAAATAGGATAAAAACATCACGCGGTTAATGGATGTCCCCTTGAATATTTTCTAATCAATTCACGTCTGCACATGATGTATGTTTCGTACTGGCCAAGCTTCATTGTGTTGACTATACTATGGTATTGAATTTATGTATGTACATGTTTCTGTAGTACTTTTGCATTGAGATTTATAAAATATCCTCATTTCTTTTTAACTTTAAAAGAAGCTGTTTTGTATTTATTTGACATTCATTAAAAATTCTAGTAAGCGGAATACCACTATTAATCCGGTTCTTATGTTTGTTTTAATCGGAACAGCGTGTATTTGTCAATATCTTCGGTTGAAGTAAACTTGCGGACGTTTCCAATTTACCTAACAATAAAGCTAAGACAGATAGCCTAAATCTAACATTCAATCCAAGTAATCTTTAGCTGCTCGGTTCGTGTCCCACGGACTAATACTCATATTTAATCTAAAAAATATGGAATTCATTTATTGGAATTGTGATTGACTTGTTTATTGCTACCACTACTTCTGATATTTCATTCATTTATTAATAAATTATGTTAACAAAATTTACTTTCGACTATTATTTCATGGGGTCAGAGTAGTAAAAAAATATGTACTTAATATTACACAAGTAAAAAGTTGGTTACAAATAATAATATAAATAACACTAACATTTCATTTACCTTAACTACAATCTACTACTTTCTAGCAAAATTCCTATTTAAGAAAGAAAACCATCAGTCTGTCACGTTGATATTACTTGGTAACTCGATTTCTTCAATAAAACTCTTCAAAAGACCAATTTTCATATAAATGAATGCGTAAATTATAAATACATCTCTTTAAGACTAGTCGATTAGGTCTTTGGCTATGTTTTATTCTAATCCTTCTAACTACTTCAAACTTTTCTCATTATGCCTTCTCTTAGGACTAGATCAAATATAACGGTATACAAAAAATAAATTCTAAATAAAATGAACAAAGCTAAAATAATATAAAACAGATAAAAGCCAACAATTTATGTACTTCTATGATTATTTTACGGATATAATTATATAAATAATAAAAAGTGTTGTTCAAATATTGGTTCCAGTCCTATCAATGAAGTTTTGTCTGCAGTAAGGGGCTCAAATTAGTTGCACGTTATTAGATCAAGGTTTCCCTTCACCCCTCTCTTTACCTAAGGCGATGTCTTTAATAAGTCTTTAACCGCCTTATGATAGGTTACGCGATTGCATCGCAATATTGTTCGAAATTCACAAAACCATTCTTTGGTTGGAAATACCTTGGGCTTTCTAAAAATATTCTTAAAATATGTTTTACAAAATGTGCGTTACAAATATTCCATAGAAACATGCAAACATATGACACGATACGAAAGTTAGGTGTTTTTATTAGTTTTACAGAATGACGAATGAAAAAAGGTTTCGGAGTTGGAGGAAAAATGATTTTTTCTGGTTTTCAAAATGTTCGTTCAGTCGCCATTTTCTAAAACACACAAAATAATAATAATATATAAATTTTAAACATAAAACACATTGATAAGATGTGCGTAACATCTTTACACATAGATTAAAATCTATATAAATATCTACACTTTACAATATAAAAAATTATTAGGAATAATTTCCTCACACAAGCACCGATATGTCGAGATGGACTAAAATTTTCACTATTTTTCTTTTCTACATTTTAGAATATAATTTCTTTAAACGTCTAAGGACAGATGGCATCTTTCACTACAAGATTAGATTTCTCTGTGTACAAATGTGTACACAGTATACTAAAGTTATAGAATTGACATTTCAAAACAAGACAGAATTGTCCTAATCACTTATTGTCCGGTAAAATTAAAGATGTCTGATATGGCAAATTTAGATTGCTTTAAATTTTCATTATTTAGATCTTAGTCGCTTTTTAACAAATACGATAAATAATAAATTTCAGCGGATCACCATTAAAATAACGTATATTATTGACAACCAACAAATTATAGTCAAATAAAGAGAGCGAAACGTGGCAAACTACTTCACTTAAGTAAAGTAAAATTTTACTTTGTTTAAACAAACTTAAGTGAATTATCGACTCATAATAAATTAATAATAAAATTTAATGTACAATATAAAATAGAAACTTGATTAACGTAGATAACTAAACATGGCACAAGAAGATATTGTTATCGATAGTACAATTGGAATATATTTTCAGTACACAGAAACACATTTATCTGTTCTTTGTATAGGTATTTAATTTAACGAAGAACATAGTTTCTTTCGCGAATGTACTTAACGTTATGGTTTCTATAAGCTTGTATGAAGCTATAGACTTTATATCTAAACAGGAAGTACAACGGTTTCCTTAAAAAAAATTGACCATGGGACGTTGCAATAGGACTTATGTAATTAAATACTCATAGGCGAAATTAAATCAACCGACCAAATTCATACTGGAGACTCGGTCAGTCATTAGAAACAGGGATTAATGACCCCCAGGTGCCTGCACTAGGAATTGTACTTAAACTAGTCCAACCAGTAAGGGAGCAAAAAAAAATACTTTTCCAAATTGGTCAAAAGGATAATTGAACCTAGTTATTGATCACTAACCAAGTCTCCAGTATGAATTTGGTCGGTTGATTTAATTTCACCCTATATATTGACTAAACGTTAGGCAAGGACACAACGCACGTCATCTCTTTCGCTCTCGTTTCGCATCAGAGTTAATCTAAGTCTTATTGCTAACGCCATAGGGTCTAATTTGACAGGTGTGGTTGCGTTTATCAATTGCCAACATTACAAATCTAAGCACCGCATTGCGATTAAATTAATAGCTCTTTTTGATTTTGGTTCGGTCTCGGTGCAAAATGTACAACTTATGATTATTTATCTTATTTTTATGATTGTTTATCTTATTTTTAAATACAATGTATGAAATAAAATAGTTTCACCTTATTTTGCGATTATTGTTTAATAATCATCAGGGGTTTTTAGCAGTCATGCGTCATTTTATGGATTATTATAGCTCGTGTGAATATCCATACCAATTTAAAAGCGCGTTTAAAGTTTTTGTGGGCATTAATTTACAATGTCTTGCATAAAATAACACAACTTTGATAGAAAAGACTAATTGACATTAAGCTATGGTCGCGAAATGCCATAAATCACATTTGTTTAGTACTTTTTATTAAATAATAAGAAAAAGAATCATAAGTTGTGCATTTTGCACCGAGATAGAAACGTTTCCCCTTAACATAGATGCGCGAATCGGAACACGATCTGTCCTGTTTAGATATAAGGTCCACTGTAAGAAGGGACAGTCGAAGGGAGATCGCTATTGGCAGTAACGCTATATACCCTGCTTTAGGGACGAACCCAAGTTCAATTCATTAACAGCCTTCATCAAATAGTTATTGTCCATACATCTAAGCTTTCCGTAATACTAACTATACCTGATTCCGGTCAATTTTGTTTCAAGTACAACATATTTTGCCAAAAAAATACAACTAAATTTTAAAAGTGTAAAAGACTTTCAAATACAGTCTCTTAAGATGCCTGGATGGAATTGCAAAATTTACTGAAGCAAAATAATATATAAGCCTCAAAATATATAAAACTTGAAACAATATCGAGCAGTGTCAACTCTAGGCCACAAACATCGATAATTCGATGCACAAATATCTAACAACTACTAATTCCTTACATTCATTCCTTATAAAATCTCAGCAAAAAGCTTTAACATACAAAAACTGTTCTTAGTATCAATCCCGTAAATTTAAACTTGTTTCATTGATTTTTAAACTTAGTAAGCTTGGGCGGCGGAAAAATAAAATATCTCAAAATCTAGCTCTCATCTAAAGCTCTGATTTGATGTAATATATAATAAATAAACTGTACCAAGTTATTGCATGTAGAAATGTCTTCTATTTCTTCTGAATATCATTCGTTTCGAAATTTGTCTGATATATAATTATATATTTAAATTACATTCCTCAGACGAATTTTGTGTCTTTCTATGGTTGCCATAATAAAATGATTGTTTATGGCGAGTGTATTTAAAGAATAGCCACAGTAAAAACATTCCTTCGGGTCAAAACTAGCTAGCTGCAGTAAGCTATTATATTAGGAGTCATCATGAAATTTAACCGATTTGACATTTTTACCTCACTATAAAGAGTTTTTGTACGGATCACTCACAATTTATACTTTAACGAAAAACACGCGAAGTTTTAACTTAGGAACCAGCTCATTTTAAAACGCTCTCAAGTAGCATCCGCCATTACACGACCAAGTAGAAACGTACGAAAACTCTTTACTGTGAATTCTCTATCCTCGTTGTGAAAACGGAAGCAAAATCCGTCAACCGAGACACTGAGATAGCGTTAAAAATGTATAACGTTATTGACGACGTTGTTTCTAACGTTATAAAATATAAAAACGGTATTGAAAACAAACGTTATTAATGACAACTTATAACGTAACATTAAGTGGAATAGGCAAAGAATAACGTAAGACGTTGCTGTTTTCGTTTGTATTACATTTTTGACATTTCATAACGTTATCTATCACGAAACGAACCAACTTAACCACCATCAAGCACTTTATACCAATTTTTCTGTATAAAACATTATTGGTAACTACATATATCGTTATTTTTTTCGTTTAGTACATCATAACGTGGTTACAAACGAAACTACCAAACCAAAAAGCTTTAGAACGCTGTTTTACATAATAAAGCATTATTGTAAATAAACATTACTGATAACAATATATAGAGACTTTAATTTATGCAGCAGCCAAACTCATACTGGGGGCTTGGTAAGTGATCAGTAACACAGATCGATGACACTTTTTGCTAATTTCGCAAAATAAAATCTTGACGTCCCGTAGTATTTAACTCGGGGCTGTGCATGCGTTGTAAGGAACACGAAAAGAATAATCTACGAATTTCCCAAAAAGGGTCATCGAACCTTGTTACTGAACACTTACGGAGTCTTCAGTAAGAATGTATAAATTACAGTCACCTAATATAACGTTATATTTCGTGGAACGCCCAAAACGTAACGTTATTTTTACCAACAAATGTCTATAACGTCATAAGTAACAATAACGTTATAAATAAAGCAGCTATCGTCTCACAGCGCTCCGATGTCGGGGTAGGCCAAGGGCACGCCGGTGCCGGTCTCTCGGTACTGCAGCGGGTCGGCGCGGAACTCGACGGTCCGCAGCGCCATGCGGCCGTAGACCCGCGTGAAGTAGTTGATGCACGCGGACCGCTGCGACATGTGCCGCGCGTCCGCCGACAGCATCTCCGTGTTCGTGCACTCCGGGCACTTGAACTTCTTGCGGGGCGTCACCTGCAGCAGAATGTTGAGACTGTTCATTGTTGGCACTTGACGGAACTTTCAATACATAATCAACAGAAAATCACTAGTATTTAAATTCGTAATTTAAAAATATTACTCTGTGGTAACAACACAGCCATACAGTCTAAACCTAAGGATTAAATAGCGTTGGCAAGTTTTCATACAAAAACCAAGCGACATTTAAGCTACATGGTACGAAAAAACGTATAAAAATGGGTTGTTTTGGCTGGCTTATACTTGAAACATATTTGTTAATACCTAAACTAATCTCTCGTATGTAATTTTGTTTGGAAACAAGCAATATTTATATCTAAAAGAGCCCGTAACTCACTGAGTTAAAATTGCTTCAAGTCGACTCTATGCGTTTATTATTAATGTTCAGACCAAACATGTCTGTGGGTAACAATGATATTGACCTTAGATAATATACCTCAGAGTAATAACTAAAGCATAGAAGTAGCAGTAAAATCGGTAAAAACTTTGTATATTTTTCTCGTTCCTCCCAATAAAAAATATATGTGCTAAAAAAGGACATCTATAGACATACTTTTTTCGTTTCGAAACATGTGTACAAACCGTAATGTCAAATTGGTTTACTTTGGTCTTGATTAACGACCGAGTTAAATATGTCTCTTTCATCACATTGTGTATACTAAATTTACAGCAATTTAAACAATTCGTATGTTCTACGCTATTTTGTTGTGAAGTCAGGTCCACGTATTAGAACATATTTGGAGTGTTTTTAAATGAAAGAAAAGGTGTTTCGATGAAAAGAATCATCAATCAATGAAAGGGCATGGCGTGTGTTGTATTGGGATGCAGATCCCACTCATCTCGCAAATACATCAGCTTCCATCGGTAAGCCATTGGAGCACAAAATTTAAATATATTTTGTAAAGTATAACAACAGAAAAACATTAACATGTTTATGTTACTAAGTTTTCATAGAAAATTACATTTGGGTAGCCTTTTATCAAAGAATTTTATTTTCTGATACATTTGAGTAAGGTTATGTTAGGGTATGCGTAGCTACGACCGGGTACAACCTTGTAATTTGCGAAACATGTTGACAAGTCTCTTTTTGGCACTATCAATAGCGATATGAGAAAAAAAGATAAGAAATTAAAAAGAGTTGCTATTTCAGGACTACTTCTATTGCTTTAGTTATTATTCTGAGACTTGTACTGAGTAATGACAGTTTTGTTTTTTAATATGCGGGCTCTGGAAATTTTCGTATGCAGCTGTAAAAGACCTATCCATCCATTCATCCATCAGCCCGTGTTCGTCCACTGCTGGACATAGGCCTTTCCCAAATTTCGCCACTCATGTCGGTCCTCCGTCCTCCTCATCCAGCCGCCCCCCGCAACGTCCTTCTGGTCGTCGGTCCAGCGGGCACGAGGTCGGCCTACACTACGCTTTGCTGTACGTGGTCTCCATTCTAGAGCCTTTCAGCCCCAACGGCCATCATGTCGGCGACTACCACTTCAACTTACTGATTCGGCAGACTATGTCGGTTACTTTCGATCTCCGACGGATCTCCTCGTTTCGGATTCTATCTATCAGAGATACCCTAAGCATAGCCTGCTCCATAGCTCGCTGAGCGACCTTAAATCGGTGGATCAGGCTCTCTGTAAGAGACCACGTCTCAGCGCCATACGTCATCACAGGAAGGACGCACTGGTTGTACATCTTAGCCTTTAAGCACTGCGGTATTGACGACGTAAATATGTGACGCAACTTTCAAAATGCTGCCCAACCCAAGCATATTATTCTGTCAGCCTCGGCGTCGAAGTTGTTTTTATCCAGCTGTATGACTTGACCCAGAGAAACATATTTCTGAACAACTTCGATGCTGACATTGTCGACGGTTAGTGGCCCTTGGATGACGTGACAGTTGGACATGACCTTAGTCTTATCCAAATTCATCTGCAGTCCCACTCGTCCCGAAGAATCGCTAAGGCCGCGCACTATTTCCTCCATTATCACGATGTCATCGGCAAAGCGAAGATGTGAAATGTACTCTCCGTTTACGTTTAAAAGGCCCGTATTTCCATAATTTAAAAGTTTTTTTTATGTAATTAAATTAACGCCACTAAAAAATCTGCGTTTTCTTCCTGTTTATGGAGAAGGTTATTCCTATCAACAGAAAAATATTCGAACACTTTAATAAATTTCATCCGTTGTCCATTCCTCTTCGGTTTGCGTTGCGGTCGTCCCAAATGCAGGTGTTCAGACATCCGGGACAAGGTAGCAGGTGTACCATGCTCTGTGTGGAGGCACCACATGCACAGAAGTTCAATGCGGCTTGCGGTGGAACGTACCTTGATAGGAGGCTTCTTAGTAATATTGGCGACGAGGAAGTTGATAGCGATGTCCTCACAGTTGAAGTGTTCGTCGACCCAGCGGCGGATGTCGCGCGGCATGCGGTGCGTGTACTGCCACGACCACAGCTTGTGGTGGAACGCCGCGCCGGTCAGCACCTGCAACGGAACCGTACACTGCACTGATCATACTGAACAGCTCAAACAACTCTTGAGGACAAGATGGGTTATTCACCAAAACTATCAGCTATAGCTAGAGAAACTAGTAGACACAGCCAATATAACTGAGAAGAGTAATCAGGCTTTGAGTTACGGTATACCGTTGTCCCACACGTGAAGTGATCATGTCCCACTCACCATAGAGATCTGGTTGGTCCACTCGCTGTGGTACCGCCAGCTGCTGGTACCGTTGTCCCACACGTGAAGTGATCATGTCCCACTCACCATAGAGATCTGGTTGGTCCACTCGCTGTGGTACCGCCAGCTGCTGGTACCGTTGTCCCACACGTGAAGTGATCATGTCCCACTCACCATAGAGATCTGGTTGGTCCACTCGCTGTGGTACCGCCAGCTGCTGGTACCGTTGTCCCACACGTGAAGTGATCATGTCCCACTCACCATAGAGATCTGGTTGGTCCACTCGCTGTGGTACCGCCAGCTGCTGGTACCGTTGTCCCACACGTGAAGTGATCATGTCCCACTCACCATAGAGATCTGGTTGGTCCACTCGCTGTGGTACCGCCAGCTGCTGGTACCGTTGTCCCACACGTGAAGTGATCATGTCCCACTCACCATAGAGATCTGGTTGGTCCACTCGCTGTGGTACCGCCAGCTGCTGGTACCGTTGTCCCACACGTGAAGTGATCATGTCCCACTCACCATAGAGATCTGGTTGGTCCACTCGCTGTGGTACCGCCAGCTGCTGGTACCGTTGTCCCACACGTGAAGTGATCATGTCCCACTCACCATAGAGATCTGGTTGGTCCACTCGCTGTGGTACCGCCAGCTGCTGGTACCGTTGTCCCACACGTGAAGCCGGGACGGAAACCCCACGATCCGGTCGGGGAACTCCCGCCACACGTCGAAACTGAAATGGTACAAACAGTATTCTTAAATACGGTTAAAGACAGTTTTCTAAGAATCTAATTAAATTTAATTTTAATTTCAAATTACAACATTCACCATCAACTATATTTCATTAATTCAGATCCTTTTTGTAATCGGTTTAAAATGCCAGTTTTAGGCCCATCGTTATGAAATTATATGAATGAATCAATCAATCAAAAATATCTTTCAAAACATCTTTATATACATTTACAAATTGTAGTTTTTCATTGGTGGGACTCCCCTTTTAAGTTATAAAACCTGTATTATGGAAGACCCGAATGAAAGGGAATTAATGAAAAGTAGTTTATTTGTCGACATATGAGTACCTACAAGTTATAAGTATAAAATTGTTCATCAACATTTTCACGATAATACTGCGAGGCGATAAGGATATCATTATTGTTCAGAGAACATCAAAAACACGTACTTCAGATATCTTCGACATCCGAACCGGCACCGGACGAACAAAATAATCCATTTTCTATTTTTTGAGAAACAATTCTGCATTATAATCTGTCCTATTTCTTGATCGTATTTTTTTTTCACTCGCGTGAAGTGTTGCCAGCGGAATTCTAATATCCCATCTCGAAAACAAAATTGGATACAAACCAGTGAAGTAAATATCTAACAAAGATTTTTTTCGGTTCAGCAGTCCAAAACAAAGGCTCTGCCCTGGCTGAACGCCAAGATATAAAGCACCTAGATGGAAAAAGTTTCTGAAGTTTGTGTGAGTAGTTAGGGTTACTAAGAATTCTGATAAGGTAACTTTCAATATAATGTCGAGGCTGTGCCTATATCTGAGGCTATATGAGATCTGAGATCCAAGACCTATGTACGTAAGATATAAATTCGCATACGGAGACTTTTTCTTTTTATACAAAGTTCATTGTTTAGTCGATGTCTTTAAGTAATTTTGATTCGAGCTTTTTTATTCATCCTTTTAAACAGCTGCCTCCACCCAAAGTATATCATGCCGATACCTGCCGCGCCAATTACTCTAATTAATTACTCTTCGCGGAGTGGAACATTGTGTGCACTGAAATGACTGTTGGCTTTCGGGAAACGCCTGACAACTCACTTGTAAACGTGTCGTCACGATATTTGTCAAACATTCCACATACATGAACTAATAAATACTTGGAATTCTTCCTCAAAAGCAAAAGTAAATACCGTTGTCTTACAAAATACTTACGTTACTTTTCATTATACCTAGTACAATAATACATACAAATACACATGCTTGTCTCCCAGAGGGGTGGGCAGAGACTACAGATTTCCATCTGCTACGATCCTGACACATCTCTTTTGCTTCTTCAATAATACTGAACTAAAATAGTCTGTTTATTTTATATGTATAAGATTGTATAAAGTCACCTTGAATCATTAACGAACACTTTGCCTTCTTATTTTCAACGTGTTTCACTGAAACTATTTTTGCTCAGCTAGATTAAGATAAAGCGCAATGATATAAGGTCCTACAATAATAAGTGAAAATAATTCTAGGGTAGATTATGTATCGTTCGTTAGCAGATCACATTCAAGAAGAAAATGTTTTTTTTTGGTCATATACTTCCCAGCACAAAGTGGTTTATTTAATCAGCTGGCTAAATTTCACTGGAAAAGAATTCGCGCGATAAAATAAAATGCTTCGAAAGTGGTCTATTAGCGATACCTACTCTATCATCTCTTAAATATTTTCACTTTTAATTGAACCCAGAAATCCCTGAGCTACCAATGAAAATCGGATTAAAATCAGTTCAATAGTTCGACTAAAATGGTCACTGGTCAGCTTCGTAAGACGATTACACTGATGATACATAAGTACACATGATTACAACCTTGAAAAGGATCACTCAGTCATGGTGCAAAACGCATTACAATCCGTTAAGTAGTTGTTGAGTTACATTATCCGGTAAATTACATAAAGACGTTGCACTTAGATGTACATAACATATGTACGGAGATAAGATACGTCTCACATCGTCTCGTTCGAGGAGTGTACGCAACAATCATCAGGCGACGAACTCTCAGATAAGAACACAATACACACGAATATAAGTGAAGTACTTACTTAACGCGTGGAAATTCGTGTTTTACCCAAAAACACTCGTTTTTAAATCAATTTCTGAGTGAATAAGCTATGGATTAAGAAATTCAAAATAATATAGTTACTCTCTTCGTGTTTATATTTAAATTATTGTAGAGTTTTTTAAGCAATTTATTTTATTTCTTAGGCATCTTAAAAATACATTCGTACTAAAATCGATTTTGAAGGTTTTAATTTTAAGAGAAGAAACTTACTAAAAAACGTAATTTTAAGTGACAGCACTATATTTTGCTATTCTGAAGGGCACACCAACTAAAATTAGCAAGTCTTTTTTATGTGCTCTTAAATAAAACTATTTTTTTTTTAATTCAATCAAATGACAGCTCTAAAATGTGCCTTGAAATTACCAAAACACGTTAAAATCACTAAGTTGAGTAAATTATGGCTGTCAAACTAAAATTTTAGTTTTACGTTTATAAAATGGTGACTTGAAAATGGCTCTTCGTTTTAACCATACTTAAGTACAATTTTATGTATGTCAAACTAAAACTAAAGCCTTTAAAATCAGCTTTATTGTTTCATTTATATTCACTTGATTTAAACGACTGGTATTATTTACCATCTGCAATGAAAACTATCACATGTACAATATCCATAGTTATTACATAGTTATTAATTATTATACCCTGATGATGCCGTAAGGTGAAACCGGTTGTTGAAATAAAGTGGATATAAGTGAAACAGTACAAGTGTATTTTAAAGATTTTGATGATCAATCGTATTTCTCAAGCTTTATTTTAACATTTTAATGACCCAGTTTATTTAAATATTAATAACATCCGACTTTAAGATAACTTATGTGCTCTACACTCTACCTATATTTTATTATGTTAGGTAGTTATCGACACGTTGTGTTTCACAAACACCGCTCCCGAGAGCTCAGTTCTAAAGGGAACAAGCACACTCGGTCCCGAACGCGTATTTAGGGCGATTAAACATTCAAGAGTTACGCGGGCCTTGTTATTTATTGGTATCGATTGTAAATAAATTGGTATCAATTGCAGGGAGTCCCACTAAACTATTTATACTCGCTTTTATTCTGAGCCCCTTTCTTTTTATAATGAGATCTCATTTGTATAAAGTCGTGGCTATATCGTAGGACTGATCATTGTATGATCTACTCGAATATCATGAAATCTGTGCAGGAGTTGGAACTACGAAGTTGCAATTTTAAATGTCAGTTAAAGTCCTTGCAAGTACATAAAATCCCAAATTTTATAAATGAAACTTTAACAGTGCTTGAAATGTACATGCCCAAAAATCACAATTTTATTACCTACTGACTGACTCATTCACTCATTAGTTTATACAGAGCAGCCGTCCAACTGGCCATGACATACGGAGCCGAATGCTGGCCACTCAAAAAGCAGCACGAAAATCAATGACACTGCGCAGAGATGAAGATGCTCAGGTGGGCAGGTCTTGTCAGAAACACACACATAAGAGGCACTTTCAAAGTGAGATCTATCCCAGATAAACTAGAGCCGTCTGCGGTGGTACGGACGAGTTATGAGGCGACCATCCGAACACATAACCAGAAAAGTGCTAGATATCGAAACTAAACCCCGACGACGAGGAAGAACCCGAATCACATGTATGTCTGTACTAAATAAGAACCTCCAAGAAGCGCAAGTCAACAAAGGGACGACCCAGGACCGAGCTGCCTGGAGACGCATGATACGGAGGGGCGAACCCAAATAAAAATGGGAAAGGGTCCAGGCAAAGAAGAAGAAATTAAAGTCATCTTATACAGATTGAAAATGAACCCCTACCTTTATTGAAATCTAGGAATCAGAATCACTAACAGAGCAAAAATTCATTTTTTTTCCAAATTTCGAAAGAATTCCCAACCTACACGACCCGACATATGACTGACAATAGACCGTACATATTCCCGGCGGTAAATAACGCACATAGGCTATGTACACATAGGTTTTTAGAGCGTCGTCTCTGTCACCGGAGTATTAGTGCTTCTTTAGACGGCCGACAACTTTAAAAAAATATATGAATCTTACCAAATGTTGTATTTTTAATTTAACTATTTTTATTGGAACGAAGTTCCTTTAGCTACAGACGCACACGCGGCACATCAATACTGCAGTAATATATCTATATATAGACATACGCTTGTAAACACACAAACACACTATAGCAAGTGTTACATCGGCCAAGCTCTCATTCGCCAAGTGTCTGTAGTGTGATATAAGAAATAGCCGTATCGAACTCACCCGAACTCCAGTTCATCCGGTGTCAGCATCACGATATCATCGTCGATGGTGAGTTGGCACTCCGTCTCGATCTCCTCGTACGGGTAGAACCTGTTCGAGAGCTTGTTCTCCTTCGTCCTGATCACCTTCAGCGGCTTGTTGATCACCGGCCACTCTGACGCTGGAAGCAAATCGCGCGTCACGTCACACGCTCGCTGTCATTGGTCAACCGACGAACGGTACAAAAATCTACCTTACATGTACTTTTCTAGACTTCTGGGGCAACTCAGCCCGCAGCTAACTTAGCCCACGGACCGAGTTGCCCCGAAGTCCTTTTATGGTACGAACATTGTAGGCATCAGTATCATGTATACACCGTTGTGCGGACCTACGGGATATATCTAGGTGAATGTATACTCAAACTGCAATTTAAACCTGTCTTTGAAGGCCTACTCCAAACACTTCAAAAAATACATACTAGGCATAACATGATACTAAAATAAATTCCATATTCAGTATTTAAAAAACTGTCTTTTATAACAAAAACAAATCGAAAGTTTTTGAGGTTTCCTGTGATTTACGCAAGAATTTTCTTACTCCTTCCGAATGCTTAAAGGGATTTTAATGATTCGTTCACCATACTTAAGACAGTTTATAGATCCACAAAACAATTGTTCAACATTTTGTTTTCCGTTGATCGCGTCAGTTACATCCATTACTTTCACGTATTATTTTCTCCTATTTGGCGCTATCCGGAGACGCAGCGATCGTCGTAACAGCCACTTTGCAATGCACGCTGATATAGACGTTATTTCAATGTCGTTTCCGTCGATTTTTGTACTGACATATATCGAATTGCTAATTTAGCGTAGGCAAGCGCCTTAATTACGTGATTATACTGATAAACTTTTGCAAATACATAAATATTGTTTTCGCTTTCCCATAGAAGACGACCAGTAGATATTAAAAATTTATGTGAGAAAGTGAATTTTGTTATTTAATTGTTTCTATGGAAGTGGTTCAGTATGACATTTAGCGTTTGTACATACGTGCCATACGGAGTAATTTATTCATAATTAGAACGAGTACATAACTGCTAAGACCAGGAAGTAAGCAATCCTGGACGAGTAAGTTAAAAGTCCGAGCCCGTACACGTTATACACAGCCCTTCATCGGAAATAATATTTCAAATAAATGAACATTTAAAACATTACTCAAAAGGTCAAGTTAATTGACAACAAAATTTGAAAAAATTCGCTAAAATTGAGGGCCAGGGCGGCTATTCCGGCATTATTGCGAATTCGCAATATCAGTCAGTGCAGTTCAAAGTTAGATAAATGTCATGCGATGGAAATTAGAGTGACTAAACCACATCAAATAGAAGCTATAGGATATAAGGAATGCTCCCTATAAGTTTTCAATAAAAAAAATCAACACATATCCTTACAAAATCCCTTTTAAAATCACCCGCAATCGGCCTATGCAATTTTTGCGCACGTGCCAGAATTGAGGGCCAGGGGTGCAATTGTGTAAGGGGCCGTCCATATATTACGTCATTCTAAATTAGGGGGGGGGGGGGGGGGGGTTGGTCTGCGGATGACGGTAAATGATAGATGGGGGGGGTGTTTTGACGTCATTCTTATTTATTTATTTATAGTTTATTTTTCACGTACAAAAGATCTTCCAGCACACCTAGTAAAATACTAGCTGCCCGCCCCGGCTTCGCCCGTGGTACTTACATGTATTATACATATAAACCTTCTTTAAGAATCAGTCTATCTATTTAAAAAGTGCTCGAATCTTGGGACGGCGAGGAATAGAAGTCCTTCAACAGTTGCATGACGGCGTAACGGGACAGGCACTTGACGTTGAGTGGGTTGAAGACGTGGATGAATCGAGCCAAAACGAATATCGGGAGGATACGGAGATATTACCCGTGATCCAGAATTTAAAAGAATGGGTGAAAACTCCGTGGGAGTTATCCAAAGAAAAGTAAAAAATAAGTAGTTATATTATATCAATGATTATTGCCAAAGTAAAAATAATAAAAGGTGATTCTATAACCAAGTGTTTTAATCATATAATACCCTATTTTTCTCAAATCTGCAATGTTTTATTTTGTCAAACTAGTAATGACGTCAATTTTGGGAGAAGGGGGGGGGGGGTCATTAGGAAATGACGATAGGATGATTATAGGGGGGGGTCTAAAATCTAAAAAAATAGATGACGTAATTTATGGACGGCCCCTAAGACAATCATCATCAAATTATGGCTATTCGGCTAATCAAATTAGCCCGATTGAGAATTGAAATCGTACGTTTTTGGTTGTCAATAACAAAACAAGACAATCTTATTCATTTGACAGCCTAAAATGTTCGATTTCAATTGTCAAATGGGCTAATTTGATTAGCCGAATAGCCATATGACAATCAATTTGAATACCATTGTCTTACACAATAAGGTGGTAAAGCTGATGCCGGGTTCGACTGTGGAGGTACCACCATCTTACTCGCAAATCCTCCCGAAGTTATTCGGGGGAGAGTAAGAGAAGAGCTCTCAGGCAAAACCAGGCGGCCTACCATTGCCTGGGACCGATGGATGGCGGTATATCCATCCCCAATTGCCGGGCCTTATATAAAACAGACTAGTGACGGGCAGCGGCGTCACTGGTGCAAGGGTTTCGGCACCGCGCTCACCAACCCGCCCGCCCAGCGTGTGTGAGTATGGTCATTTCTTCCAGGAGGACCGCCAAGAGTGGCAATGTCCTGGAAAGGCCTATGTCCAGCAGTGGACGAAACAGGCTGATGGATGGATGGATGTCTTACACAATTGCACCTCTGGTTTTTTATCGTTTCCTTTAAATGCCTCGAGTAATATTACCACCTACAGACTTGCAGTTTTTTAGTTTGTCTGCAGACAGATAAACTGACAAGAAGCATTGTATGTAGCAAACTTCTAACATCCAACACGTAAAAGATATAATCATTTCTTCATAAAAGTGAAAAGGGTGTTAAATAAAAATGCCATCGCGTGCGTTAAAAGTAGTGGGTATTTTAGTTTCACTTTTATCTAGTTTTTATTTTATTAATGTGCGTCTGCCTTCTAATTAATTGTCCGTAAGTGTTAATAATATCACAGTAATCACAACAAATATAAATACGCTTTAAAGTTTTTGTGGATGATCATTTACACAATAAAGCATACTTTTGCTACAAAAACTTAATTGACATGACGCGTCGCTTCGTGCCATAAACCACATTTATTTTATAATTTTTATTAAAAATTAAGAAAATCATAATTTTTGCGCATGGCAACAAGACGTGGAATGACCATCTTGAAGTTTTGTAAGGGTGTCATAAAGGTTTATACCTGATGTTGTCTTTTATTTTAATTCTATTATTAAGTATCCATTTTTCTAGTTTTTAAATTATCTTTTTTCTGTATTGTATTAATATGATATATATTCTACTGTACCTTCTTTGTTTTTAATTGTATATAGTGCATTGGATGTGTAGTCTGTAATGCTATACAAATAATAAATACATAAATAAGATTAATTAATTATGACAGTCAAAAACTATTTGACTGCCATAATGCTTTACGACATATTTCATTGATTGCACGTCGAATTAATTGTTGCATCTTCAAAAATGTGTTATTTATTTAGATAATCCCTTGATAATGGTGTAAAACCGAAACCGGTTGGGATAAATATACTTAAAGTGAAACAAGTACAAGTGCAGTTAATCATCATGTCAATAATTACTTCTCAGATCTAGCTCAAATTCGCAATAACTAAATGCCACAATGAGCAAGCCCTATGATACTTACAAGGAGGCGGCGCCTTGTTCTGGTTGTTCCAGACGACGAGGATCTTCGCGAGGCTGGGCGTCCGCACCAGCTGCCTGATGAGGGTGAAGAGGGAGCCCACTCGGTCGTACGTGAGGATGACGGCGGTGAACCCTGGCGCCTTGGGGGCCGTCACCGGCAGGAATAGGGGGTTCACTGGCCCGTACTGGAACACACGACTTTGTGATCATAACGTTGAACAAAACTTTACAATATTTAAAAGAAGAAGATGTTTGCATATTTGAGTGATGCAGGTTTTGGCTTGGATGTTATTTTATTAACACCTTTTTAGGCTATGATAGTAGTGCAGGTTCCAGCTTGGGTGTTATCTACCTAGTCGGTTCTTAAATACTGTCACTGGCCATTTATTTGAAAAATAGAACACCTAGAAAAAAAATGAAATGGTGTTCGATTTTCAAATATTTTTTGATTAATAATCTGCTAAATCATAATTACATTCATTCATTTTTTACAATGGAGTGGACTCGCAAAGAGGACCGAGTAGCAGTAATTGCATTGCATCGTTGCGGCCATCCACCGAAGACGATATTCAACTTGCTTCAAAAATTAAAAATCACGAAGAGGTTTGTGTAGCGTACCATCAAGAGGTACAATGAAACCTCTAGTGTCGATGACGAGAAAAGAACTGGCAGACCTCGTTCCGTTAGGACTCCAGGGGTCATCAAAGCAATCAAGGCGCGTATTGCAAGAAATCCCGTCCACAAGCAGAAACTGATGGCTTTGGAGATGGAATTAACCAGAAGTACCGTAAGAAAGTACTCAATGGAGACCTGGGACTACGAGCTTACCGAAAAAAGAGTGGACATCTTCTGAACGCGCGTCTGATAGCTATGAGAGCCAAAAAATGCAAAGTTTTGCTAAAGCGGTACGCAAGAAACAGACACCGCGATATCCTGTTTACAGACGAGAAAATTTTTAATATCGAAGTAAAGTACAACAAACAAAATGACAGGGTATACGCTACCAGCTCTGCGGCCGCTGGAAATGTCATTCCTAGAGTGCAGCACGACCATCATCCATCATCAGTCATGATTTGGTTGGGAGTGTCCTACTATGGCCCTACTGAAGTGCATTTTTGTGAAAAAGGTGTACCAAGACTCGGTTTTAGATCGTATAGTAAAAGATCTGCCCCAGACACTCGTTGGAGGACGGTCATTTGTGTTTCAACAGGACTCCGCACCTGCTCATAAGGCCAAAACAACTCAGGAGTGGTTCGAGCGCCAGAATATCGACCTAATAAGGCATCAAGATTGGCCCTCATCTAGCCCTGACCTCTGTCCACTGGATTACAAAATTTGGCAGGAATTGGAGGAGAAGGTCTGTTCTAAGCCTCACAAAAATTTGAGCAGCCTAAAGTCATCATTGATTAAAGTAGTGGCCGATATCGACATGAATATGGTCCGTGCTGCTATTGATGATTAGCCGCGAAGATTGAAGGCTTGTGTGAAAAATGGTGGCAATCATTTTGAATAAATTTTGTGTTTAATGTAAGCTAATTAAATTACCTTTTTTTTAAAAAAAACTTTTTTTGAATATCATGACTAGTTTTCATTTTATAGCCAATTTTTTTTGTGACAGAATTTAAGCACCGACTAGGTATATGAATATATAAAAATAAAAGTCCTGACTGACTGACATCTTATATATCAACGCACAGCCTAAACCGCTGGTCCTAGAGGCATGTACTTTGGAGGGTGTGTTCTATGTGAAGAGTGGGTATCCACTAAGAAAGGGTTTTTTGAAATTCCCCCCCTAAGAGGGTGAAATGGGGTGTCCTGACTGACTGACTGATATATCAACACACATCCTAAACCGCTGGTACTTTGGAGGGTGTGTTCTATGTGAAGAGTAGGTATCCACTGAGAAAGGGTTTTTTGAAATTCCACCCCTAAGAGGGTGAAATGGAGTGTCCTGACTGACTGATATATCAACACACATCCTATTTGGAGGGTGTGTTCTTTGTAAAGAGTAGGTATCCACTAAGAAAGGCTTTTTTGAAATTCTACCCTTAAGATGGTGAAATAGGGGGTTAAATTTTCTGTGACACTTTTTATTCTCTGGGTCGATTAACTTGAAAATTGGAATGCACACTCTTAATTAAAATTAATTGGGCTTTGAAATTTCTACACGGCATAGTAGGCGGGCGCATGGCCCGTAGGGTGTCGCAGGGCTTGCGGGGGAGCTCGCCACGGCGCGGGGGTATTTACTCATTAGTACGTAGGTAGGATTTTTCTGATATAAAGTTGTATCTGTAATAAGTGACTGATATTCTATCTATATCTATAAGACTCAAAGTCCTGACTAAGTGACCGATGTATCAACGCAAAGCCTAAGCCGAGCGGCTTAGCTGGTCCTAGAAGCATGAAATTTGGGGAGTATGTTTTTGGTGACAAGTAGGTATCCAGAAAGAAAGGGTTTTTCGAAATTGCAACCCTAAGAGGGTGAAATGGGGGGTTGAATTTTCTGTGAATCTTTTTATTAACTGGGTCGATTAACTCGAAAACTGGTATACACAATCTTCAATTAAAACTAATTGGGCTTTAAAAATGCTTTACGGCATGGCACGGGGAAGCGCGCTAACCGCGCCAGGCACGCGAGTATAGTATGAGTTTTGTTAAAACAATACAACTCTCATCCCAACGATTAGTTTAGATTTACGGAGAACTTCGTCCTTGTTGCTTTGCTTGGGATATGGTCATTTTAAGAGCGCTCATAATGTTTGTTTCTGAAGAAAAAATGTATTTTTTTTCTGTAAGCCACGTGGGCGAAGCCGCGTGCAGAAGCTAGTTTTATTAATACTTTTGTAAGGTATGCTAATCCTTTGTTACCTATTTAGAAAACTGTATAAAAATCCAACAGACCATTTTCACGTACAAACAAAACTTCTAAAACTGTAGGGTTCGCCTTAGCACAGCTGTCACCAATAAGCCATTCAAATGTTACAATTAAGCCTTCCTCAACAATCTCTCTAGGTAGCAGTGAAAACTGCATCAAAATCAGGCAGACACCTGTCATTAAGATATTCCTCTAACATGTCATTAAGATAAGGTTGACCTTTGACATGTCATTAAGATAAAGTTGACCCGGGAATACGCTTCACCTGAGATCTCTAATGTCAGGTAAAGTGTGTACTTAGTGTACTGTACTTACATACAGACATAAATTGCATTTGGGTACCTATGTTAAACTACAACTAAATTTTTAGTGTTCTGTGTCTAAAGGGCAAAACAAAGCAATTATTATGTCAATCTGCTGTCTGTCCATTCATATCCATTTAGAAATTCAAATGTATAATTTTTTAGGGAAAAAAAGGCAAAAAATATTTTTTTTTCATTCTCATTCAATAGAGACCAAAATACCTTTTATTCTCTTTTACCTGATAGATAACTAAGACTAGAAATAAATTATAGAAATTTATGTTAATTTATTATTAAGTATTAATATTTTAAGAAATTAAATTATTTGAATTATTAAAGTATTTTTTTAAACATAGGAATTATTACAACTAATAACATAAAAAAATATATTACAGGGATACAAAATATATAACCATTAGTCAAACACAATTTACAAAGCCATTTGGAGTAGAAAACTTTACATACTCAATTCCAAATTAAAGACCACAAAAAGTAACAAAAAGGTAAAATAAAATGTATCAAAGTTGTGTAATGTTACAAACACGTACATGATTTGATTTGTAGGAGATCCGATAAAAAAACGCTATCAATTGCTAAAAAAAACTTACACGCATCGTTATCGCATAGTCATACCTATAATTTACAATTTTCTGATCGGTGATTATTTGATATATATTTTTTTACCAAACCTCGTCGAATGCAGATACTGCTTTATGTCATCCATTTCCCCTGTATACCTGCGATTCACGTATCTAACGTAAGCGACCCAACGTGCTTAGGTACATCAATAGTAAGGAGAATGTTTGCTAAACATTCTTGTTATACGTGCTAAACTTTACTAAACGGATTGTTAATAAACATAAAAACTAGTCATTGCGTAGGTAACAAAATGTTAATGAACAACTTTGTTTATTTCATAACATTTCAGATATTTTAATTTGTTTTATACCTTCTCCAATATAATAACGTAATATCACATACGAAACTACTTATCATTAATGAATTCTAAAGGAATTCTTGTGTTTTTATCATATTTTTGCCATTGATTGCCATTTAACATGGAATAAGATGTCATGGATATTTCGACTAAGAAGCATTGAGCAAAATACGCACCTTATTTTCACCTAATCGATTGATGAGTTGGATGTTTACAAAATAATCATTGTCATGAATAATATTTTCTACAAAATTTATAAAAATATATATACAATAAATTCAATCTTTGAAACAATCATAGAGTGATAAGGAGCCATCAATATTCACAGTTTAAAACCATTCTGTGATGGGTCTATCTCAAAAACTAAACTAAGTTGGGCATTTGGAGTTTCTGTATATTATATCCAATGGCATAAACTATAATTTAAACAACAAATACTGAAATTAAATTTTCTTGAATACTAAGTAATGAGTAATTAACATTAATTACTTAATTTTGCAGTTTTGTTTTATAAATTTTGTTAATAAAATTAAGTTAACTTTTGTAAATAGTCATACGTAATACTCATAATTCATTATAGTCATAAAAATTCAAAATCAATATGAAATTTTGAAGTTCTTTTTAGATGATACTGGCAGATACTAGAAGTGGCAACTAAACACATAAATCTTAGGTAATAAATGAAAGTGTTAGGAGTGAAGAGTTTTGAAATTCTTACCAAATATTCAGGCAAATTCCAGTCTTCGTACATTCTCGCTGCCAATGGGAACACTTTTTCATTAATTATTTCTAATGTAGTCATTACAACCTTCTCTATACTCGAGAAATATCTCTCAAACACCCATCTGAGCTGCCAAAACAGTTCTGTCCTTCTTTCAGGGCTCACAGAGTGCACAATATTTAGAAGATTTCTGATGTTTCCTTCAGGTACAGACAGGGACAGCCTCTGCCAGTCCACATGGGAACTGAACGGCATTACTATTGCATCTGCTATTACTATAGGTATGCACTGCGATGCCAAAACATCCATCAACGAACCCTGCACTAACCGAGTACTGCGAACAACGAGGCAAAATACTCCTTCTTTAAGAACTTCAGGGTAGTTGAAAACTTTCCCTGTTGTGTACTCACACCTTTTTGTATAATCCCCTCTACTTATGCCTTTGCATTCTTCAAGTAACAATAAATCATTTGAAGATGAGGCTATGTTCTTTAATTCTGATAAATAGTCATGAGGAATGTTTAACTGGGTTGATATTATCAGATAATTCTTCTGTTTTGGCTGTGTGCTGTCTATTCTAGCAGCCGTATCACTGACTATTGGCAAGGATATGTCAAAGCCATGGCGAAAAGTCCATGTGTCGAAACCGGCCCCAGCTATAATGGCTTTACCAGTATTGAGGTCTATAACTGTGTTGTAGTTGGGAGCGGAACCTGGTAGCATGTTGAATATGAGGTGGTTCTCCCCATCATTCCAACTGTAGGTAAAAACATATATTTGAATTCATATCAATCTCATAATGGATACATTGTATTGAGTAGCAAGATTTCAAGATAATAAAATGTAAATTTGATGAAATAAAATTAATCATAATTAGCTGCAATTTAACAAACTTATAACTAAATAAAATGGAGGCTAGACTTACAATTCCAACATACGTAGCACCTGCGCCACATGCTTTTGAGAAAACGTGTGTTGATTCAAAGTATCTATGCTAGGTACTAATAAGCATGCCTCTTCTGGATTAGGCGTGTAATATTTACTATGTTTAATTGCATCTAAAATTAAGTAAAACTCCCTAGAAAAATGTGATATAGATGTCCCATCTTCAGTAACATAGTTCCTCAATGGGTATATGTAAATGGTTATTTTGTCGTGCCCTCCTCTGCCACATCTGTAAACGTCGAAGCAGTCCCAGTACGTGCAGTTCGTTAACCGCGAAGACGCCTCCTTGATGACCCTCGTAAGTTTGACTACTGGTGAACTCCTCGCCCTCAAGTTCACAGGTTGGTGGTAGTCCTTCCGAGGTGAACTTCCAGAGAACACATTAAATATTACACTGCACACTAATGACACTACTATAAACAACAAAAGGCCAACAAAAAACCTATGATACAGAATATTTCTGTATGATGTATACTTGAAGTGTTTCGCGGTCCTAAGGAGTGGCTCCGAAGCCATTTGTAAGAGGATTGGTTAGTTTAAGTTCCGTGATCTACCTATGGCACACATTTTTACTTTAGATTTCATTCAAAAATTATACAAAATTACGATAATCCACGACAAGAAGAGTGAAGAGCTACCCTTCTTCAAAAGTTTTTTTTTCTGCAATAACGGTGTTTTCAGTCAACAGAAAGCAGTTTCCCCATTTTTTTATTAAATCAAACGAATAGGTACTTTGTTTATGTAACCTTTGCCCGCGGCTCCGCCCGCGTTTATTCAATCTCTGCCCCTTTTTGGCTTGGGCGATATTTTATAAACAACAAACAACCTTCATAGATAGCGTATGATAATAAAAAACCGCATCTAAATCTGTTGAGTGGTTTTCGAGTGAAAACGGAACGTACATAGACAGGCAGAAAATTGCCTGACCGGCCAAGTGCGTGTCAGGGGACACGCGCAGTGTAGGGTTCCGTAGTTGCCCAGTACATTTTATAAGTTTGTTTACTAATACAGATCGCTCTAAACTTCTAGTCCACTCGGAAGTTTCTATCCCGAAGAACGGCCAATGCATTGTCGTGTTTGGAGGGGACTAAAAGTTTGGCGCGACCTAAACCTGTAAAGCCTACTTAGCTGTGATAGTTTTTCTTTTAATTTTATATACTACTTCTGTGAATTTTTTCTCATAAGTATGAAAAAAATGAAAATTTGTTTATTTTCTTCACTTACAAGTGTAGCTACATAGTTGATGGGGTATCCTTTTAAGTACATAACATACCTGTGCCAGGATACCCCGCACTTCCATATCTAAGTTTTACAAAAATAAACGTGTCTTAATTTACAATTTTACAGTAATAATAATAATAATCATTATTAATACTAATACAAAATTAAAACTTAAGCTAACCTAGTTATGCATGCAAATGTTAGTCTGAAGGTGTGAGAGAATATGTAAAATGTGGTAAATGGAGAGGTATGAATAAATGAGTCCCTAGCCCTACGACCTAAGTTTTGGGGTCTGTATTAGCTACTAGGGAGGGAGTGTATTCTAGTTTAACATTTAGGGGGTGTGAGAAAGGGCGTGTTTGTGTGTATGTGCAAACATTTAAAAATATAGAATAAAATATATTTATATATATAAATTAAAATTAAAAGTTATTTGATTACTTGCAATAATTCCTCCACTTCAATATAATTTAAGTTTCTTAACCACGCAGTGACTGTATTTTTACAGTCATATAATTTAAGTGGGTAGATATTTAGTAACTTGTTATCCTTATTGTATACATAAACAGTCTGTCTCTTGTATTGGTGACTTGCAAATGTTGTTTTAACACTATACATGTCTACTGTTTAACTTCTTCTTTTTATTTTATTATTAGATTTATGTAACAGAAATAACATATGGCAATTTCTTAAGACTCTTGGTGTAGGCAAAACCTCTACTTCTTCACCTACAAACGTAGACCTAAATGGTCTCAACAATTTCTTTACAACTCCTCCGATGATTGTTGAACAGTCGATCAAAAGTAATTCCCAAAATTATTTAAACAATTTGCCTACTCTCGAGCATGAACCTTTTAATTTTAATAATGTCACGGTTGAGAATGTTAAGAAGTGTATCCTCTCCATTTCCTCGAAAGCTGTTAGTAGTGACTGCATAGGCTTGGACATGCTCACACCTATCCTAGATGTGTTGCTTCCTCCTCTCACACAACTTTTTAATGACTCTATGGCCAGCAACACATTTCTCTCTTCGTGGAAACAAGCTTTCGTTATACCACTACCTAAGATCAATAATCCTACATCCTATAAAAATTATCGCTCAATTTCCATACTTCCCTTCCTATCCAAAGTCCTTGAGAAAATTGTCCATACTCAATTGAGTGAATACCTGTCCCGAAACAATTTAGTTAACCCGCTACAGTCTGGTTTTCGTCCCGGTCACAGCACTGTAACTGCCCTTGTCAAAGTCACTGATGATATCCGTTTTAATATGGAGAAGCAGCGTCTCATAGTTCTTACGTTGCTTGATTTCAGCAACGCCTTCAACTCAGTTGACTTTGACCTTCTGCTAGGGGCGTTACGCACGCTTAACATTTCTCCAGCCGTCATCTCTTGGTTTGAATCATATCTTCGCGGTCGCCAGCAGTGCGTCAAGGCCTGTTTTTGTTTTTCGGACTGGTGTTCATTAACAACAGGTGTACCGCAGGGTGGTGTCTTGTCTCCATTACTTTTTTCTATATTCATAAACATCCTTGCCAAACAGTTATCTTCTCGCTACCACTTTTATGCTGATGACCTGCAGCTCTATGTTGATGCACCTGTAGATGGCATTAATGAAGCAATTTGTGCTCTGAATAAGGACTTAAGTACAATATCAGTATGGGCTAAGGCCTTCGGCTTGCTGGTCAACCCCAGTAAGTCGCAAGCTATAATTATTGGTAGTTCGCGTATGCGGTCTAAGATTGATATCGACGCAATTCCAAGGCTTATATTTAATACTTCGGTAATCTCTTACACAGATACAGTGAAAAACTTGGGTGTGACGTTTGATAGAACGCTGTCTTGGGCTCCACACGTGGAATCTTTAAGCAGAAAGATGTACGGTACCTTTCACGCATTAAAACGCATGCAGAGCTTTCTGCCAGTCAAAACCAAAATTATGCTAGCACAGTCTTCTATTCTCCCCATTCTAGATTACGTGGACTCCTGTTATTTAGATCTCACTGAGGAGCTTCTCAATAAACTCGAACGACTTTAAAATTTATGTATTCGCTTCATCTTTTCTCTTCGTAAATACGATCATGTTTCACAGTTACGTTCGCAGTTAAATCGGCTCCCCATTCGTCTTCGCAGAAATGCTCACATCCATAATCTTCTCCATAGTGTCTTAAACAATAAATCTGTTCCTAGTTACCTCCGTGAACGTTTTACATTTATTACAGAGCGCGGGCGTGCAATGCGCTTGGGCAACAGTGAAAGGTTGGCTATTCCCGAAAACAGAACAGGATTTTATAGCGATTCTTTTTCTGTACGCGCTGCAATCAACACCACAACAACGTCACGAAAAATGACCTAATTTAAGATGAATGAATAAATCGCACCAATCTCAAAAAATCACTGTCTCTAACCAAGAATGGAGATAGACTAAATTACTAATTTGAGTTATGCTCAGAACAATTATTGTGTATGTTTATGGTACTTCATGTGCTGGGGCATTGTGATTGGTCGGTGTGGTTGCATTATTTGCTATCCTGCTCTAACATAGCAACCCTTTGAGCCGCAATTCCAGGAATCCCACGCAGCTGCAGTATTCAACCGACTCGTTAATTAGTGTGTGAATAACAAATCAAATTCGTCATCATTGCTTTTCTAATTCTCTGAAGCAAATAATTAGAGTGTTTATATGAAATTCTTTGAAATATCATTAACAAACTTATGTTTCTTAACAAAATGTATGGACTCAGCTTCACAATTAAGTTGGTCAAAAAATTGGCTCGGTTGCAAAAATTTGCGAGGCCACTCCTTAGGTATCGTGAAAGCTAAACATACAGACTATTAGAATCCTCAATCCATAAGTTAAGACTTTTTAAGACTTTTGAATAAACCTACTTAAAGTATTTTTCTCCATACAAAAAAATAAACAAAGGCGTTTATTGGCTAAAATATAAGTGCTAGAAAGAAAAATCATTAGAAATAAATCATCGCCGTAATTAGTAGAATACGATAATATCAACAAAAAATCTGAAAAATAAATTTGGTTTTTATGCATCACTAATTCCACGAAATGTCGATTTCAGCCCACCGTGCAAGACTTTGGAATCGCTTACCTGTGTCAATTCAGTCACTGAAAAATACGAATTCATTTAAAATAAAACTAAAACCATTTTTCTAAACAGAGTTTACTTATATTTATTTAATGTTTATTTATTTTTTATAGTTATGTGTATATATGTGTATATTTTAATTTAAGTATTAATTTAAGTAGGTTCATGAATTTGTAAGTATATGTAAGTTTATGCCCTAGATAAGGAATTTTTTGTTATGTATTTTATTCTTAGTCTCCTTTTTTATAATTAGCATTTACACCTTCCATGTACCTAATTTCTTTGTCTATCTCTCTGTATGCTTCCAAAGGTTACCTGGAAGATATTGCTATTAGCAATAAGTGCCGCCTTTGTACACAATATTTGTTTGTTTCGTTAATCTGTCTCCCATATAATTTTTGTAAATGTGCAAATTTATGTTTTTGCAAGAGTAGTTGAAGTATATATAGTTTTCTAACTGTAAGTACTTGAGTAATGGAGTAAAGTTCATCTGTTCAAGGCTTGAAATACATGACTTTTACTAAAGATCTCTGTCCTCGTTCAAGGGCCAAGAATTTTGTCTTACAAGCACCCTCCCAAACAGGTATGCAGTAGGTTAAAATTGACTGCCCTAAAGCTGTGTAAATTTGGACCAACAGTTTGTTCGACGCAACATGTCTCAGGTTTTTAAAGGTATAAATAAGTTTTCTTATTCGACTTGTGGTAACCTCTAGGTGTGGATGCCAAGATAGGCGTTGATCAATAACAACGCCAAGGTATTTAGTACTGGTTACTTTATCTATGAAGGGGCAGTCACATTGTTTTAGTGTGTTGTCGCATTTGTGAATTTTAAGGCTAAAGTTATTAAGTTGACTGCGGTTATTAATGGCGAAACATATATAGTTCGTTTTAGAGGTGTTGAAGTATTCCTAAACAACCGTTTAGCCGACAGGGGGGTACACTTGACTCGAACAAAAATAAGCACTCTAAAGCTTAATATTTGGCCAACGGATCGTACAACAACGTAGGTTATTGTAAAACCGTTTTTGATGTTCTAAAAAATTACCTTATTATTTTCGTATGAGAGCATATAAAATAAATTATTCAATTTTCATAATTAAAGTATATAAAATGAATGGGTTTAACAAAAAGACTGACTCTTGTTACTTTTGTTTATACGCGAATAATGTGAAAATTCGCATAATTTGACTAGTGATCGTAAATCGTGTTCTTTACTATTTACCGTATGTAGTGTTCTAACCAGTTAGCAGGCACTTATACAGACTTTTGACTTTTGTTTCGGGGGGCGGGACATTTATTGAAACAACAATGTAAATTGTGAAATAAATCTCTGTAACCACTGTACTATAATATTATTAAGTATCAAATTATCGTACCTTTTTTATTAAAACGTACTTTAACGTACTTCACAGTGGTTATGAATAAACATTCCTGGTCCCGTGTATGTCACGCCAAATATCCCACCTGTTAACCCCCGTGGATACGTGCTTGCCAGTTAGTATTTTGTATAAACATTTAATACAATTTTCTTACTACTTATTTTTTATTTTTCTAAAGTGACTTTTGTTTTAGGAGGTGATATAACTGGTGCGCCGGGCTCAACTGTGGAGGTACCACCATCTTACTCGCAAATCCTCCCGAAGTTATTCAGGGGAGAGTAATAAGACAGCTCGCAGACAGGCACAACCAGGTGGCCCATCATTGCCTGGGACCGATTGATGGCGGTATATCCATCCCAAAATGCCACCGGGACTTATAAAAGAACAGACTGGTGATGGGCAGCAGCGTCGCTGGTCCAAGGGTTCCGCACTTGCCCGTCACAATATGCAGACTTAGAAGGGGGCTTGTTTCCGAGGATAGACTGTGAACTACAATTAGTCAGGCAAAGGTGTTACTGACAAATTACTACATGAATTATCAAATTTATAATAAGTGATCGTAATCACCGTGCAAACCAACCCTACTGCCCAGCGTGTGTGAGTATGTATGGGCATTTCTTCCAGGAGGACCACCGAGAGTGGCGAAATCTTGGAAAGGCCTATATCCAGCAGTGGACGAAATAGGCCGATGGATGGATGGAATAAAGGGACTTTCCAACACGATATTTAGTTTCACAATAATTATACCTGTAATAAGTTGAAAATTCATTTAATATATAATATTTTTCGCATATATTCAGGTAAATTTTAAAAGGCTGGTAAATATTTTTCATGACAGCTGGCATAGTGCTTGCGTTTAAATACAAAATATCATACTGGAAAAAAATCTATTACCAAGTTTGTGTTTTTGATACAGTGCAATTTTATACAAGTTTTACTTTATTACATTTTTTTTTGTATTATGGAAACGTCTTAAATTAATAAATAAGTGCGATCAAACATCAAACAGGTACAAAAAAAAATAAGTTGCGTCAAAGATTTAATATGGATTTAACACCTTTATACAATGAGATTCTATAGGTCATTGCCTTTATAGATGAGAAAGGTATCAATGGGGGCCTTGGGGATGGGGGCCATAGTTTATTAAGTCAGTGATGGAGGCCACAGACAGTGATGGAGGTATGTCTGTGGGTGGAGGCGCATCAGCTTATGAGATCATTAAAAAAATGATTATTCCTATCAGGTATGCATTAACTAGGGATGAATCAATACGCCTTTTTGCCGATACGATACCGATACCGATACCTTTATAAAATATCGGCGATACCGATACGCTTAGTGAATTTAAATTAAGGTAAAATAAAAAGTTGGGATAAATATATATTTCTAATTAATCTACGAAGAGTAAAGACATAGAATAAGATAATTAGTTATTAAAATTAATAATTAAGATAAATTTATATTGTTAGTCATTAAAATTAACATTTGCAGAGAAAGGCGATTTAGCAAAACTGTTTAAGTGAAACATGCGGCGGAGAATTTACACACATAAACTTGATACGATCTGTAATTCCGTATTATGTTTCTATCCATCCATCCATCAGCCCGTTTCGTCCACTGCTGGACATAAGCCTTTCCAAGATTTTGCCACTCTTGGCGCTCCTCCTGATATGGAAGTAATGCCCATACTCACACACGCTGGGCAGGCGGGTTGATGAGTGCGGTGCCGAAACCCTTGCATCAGTGACGCCGCTGACCGTCACCAGACTCACCAGTCTGTTTTATATAAGGACTGGCAATTGGGGATTGGTATACTGCCATCCATCGGTCCCAGGCAATGGTTGGTCACCTGTTTTTGGGAGGATTTGCGAGTTAGATGGTGGTACCTCCATAGTCGACCCCGGCATCAGCTCTACCACCTAGAATTTTGTTGAGCATGAGAAAAATAAATACTACGCGTGACAACAACCAACAAAAGCATCTAGCAAAGTAGGACTTTTTCAAAGTAGGAAAGGGTTTCTCCGAGCACAGTTCGTGCTTCGTTTGCAATTTTGCAATAGGCGAAAAACACGCACGTTTATTTTACTTTCTTGAAGCGCGAAATTTAAAAAATATCTTTGTATCGGCAATATTTTTATGTAGAAATATTCGCAAACCCAAAGTATCGCCGAATTTGGCTGGATAAATTAAGGTCACCTTTTATAGAATACGGGAATATTAAAAAATAAGGATGTTGTGGGTGGCAGCTGGATAAGGAGGGCGGAGGGCCACCAAGGGTGGGAAATCTGGAAAAGGCCTAGGTATGTCTTATGGACACAGGCTAATGGATGTATGGATGGATATGAAATTCAAACTAACTGAATTATGCCACTGTGGTGGAAGTTGGAGGTCAGGTGACGAGCAATAAAATAAAATGTGTAGTAATCGAAAAAAAAAAATATTTTATGTATTCAAAATCTATAATCCTGCTTACGCATTATTTATACCTGCCTAATAAGTAATATCATACACTTGTATTTTTTGAGCTTTGAACTAAGGGAATCTGAACGAACGAAGTTCAGGCCATAAAAACAAAGCCAGTAACAAAATTTGTATTTCATGTCCATCCATACATCTATTAGCCTGTGTCCATAGGATATAGGCCTTTTCTAGATTTCACCACTCTAGGTGGCCCTCCACCTTCCCCATCCAGCCGCCACCCACAGCGTCCTTATTTTATAATATTCCCGTATTCTTGGCCCGAGTCTTTTCCTGATATACATAAATGAGCTTTGCCTCCATATTCCGCGTGAAGGAGAAATCTTCTGCTACCCAGACGACACAGCTATAGTTTATCAGGGAAGGATCCGGGATGGGGCTCGCAAAAATGCAGAATCCGGACTTCATAAAATTAAGTGCTGGTTACAAGAAAACCTGCTTTTCCTTAACTTAGATAAAAGTAGGTTCCTGTCTTTCTCAATTAGAAAAAACAAACGCAGTTATATAAAACTTAGGGCTCGCATTTGCTGTTTGAATAACTCTCAAAACTGCTCCAGTATAGCTCTAACTCACCAGGGTATCGACTATTAAATACCTCGGAGTACTTGTAGACGACAAACTGACGTGGACACTGCATATTGACGAAAGCTGATATTTCTTTTCAAGACTTTACGTCATATAGCCTCCCCTGATCTTTTAAAAACTTACTGCATTCTAGCATGCGGTGGTGCCTGCAAGACAAAATTACTCAAACTCGAGAGAGCTCAAAGATCAATACTAAAAGTGACGACTTTTAAGCCCTTTAGATAACCCACCGAGTTATTGTATAGCAAAATGTAAGGTTCTTACTATTCGTCAACTATATAATATATATTATTTAAACCACATTCAAAAGTATCGCTTGATTTAGATTTACATACAAATAAAAGAAGAAATGACCTAGTTTTTTAAACGGAGTGGTGTAAAACTTCTTTTGCCTAACGTCTCTTTTCATTTCTAGGACCATACCTACACATCAACAATTAGTCTGCAATTAGTTAAATAAAATCCTAAAGATATTCCTCTGATACGTCACGCTTGTAAAACAGCAACAAAAATTTGGCTCCTTACCCAGAATTATGTTAATACAGAGTCTCTTATTGCGATAATGAAATTAAATTTTCTGTACTTTATTTTATCCGTAAATTACTTTACTACTTAAACGCTTATTCGGTGTATAACTCCCACACGTTTACATTCACGTATATAATAAGTATATTTGTATTATCTATGTAAGATTCATCCACATAAACATATATAATTCAACATGCACTCCCTCATACTCATGTCAATTACTAAATTATTAATTATTTACAAGAACTATTACGCAATTTAGTAGTAAGTGTCGCTGTATTTGTTACTTTCTTCTTCTATAACATGTAAAAAAATAGGAAATTCGTAAAAGTGTTAACTCTGTTTAATCAATCACACACAAGACATAGTTAGGTCTCGCATGCATTTTATTTTATTTTGTTATTAATATGTCAGTGGTAACTTGGCCTGTAGGGAGGCGCTGGAGTCCATAACCCAGGTTTTCGCCTACCTTGGTCTCCAACATTGCTCATTATACATTACATGTTTATTATTACTTCTTATAACAAAATGTAAGTTACTACGATAAGTGTGTAAAATGTTAAAATTTTAAGTGATTTTTTTTTTTTTATTGTTTTTACGATGAATTTAATTTATGCAGCCAAATTCTTACTGAAGACTCGGTAAGTGCTCAGTAACAAGGTTCGATGACCCTTTTTGTGAAATTCGTTAATTATTCTTTTCGTGTTCCTTATGTACAGTGGAGCCCACATCAAGCTATACACATTGAGTATAAGCTGACCTCTCATTGTATGGGAAGCCTATACAATGAGAGGTCAGCATAAACTGAAAGTGTTTAGCTTGATGTGGGCTCCACTGTACAAACGCAAGCCCAGCCCCGAGTCAATTACTATGGGATGTCAAGATTTTATTTTGCGAAATCAGCAGTGTTATCGATCCATGTTACTGATCACTTACCAAGCCTCCAGTATGAGTTTGGCTGTATAAATAAAAGCCACCTTATATATTGTGTTTAGAATTGTGTTCTTTAGTCTGAGGTTTACAAACCAACTTATCTTTGAAACGATTTTTTTTTGGAAAATATTTTGTGTATTATGTTTTTAATTTTTAACGTTTATGTTTTATTTTAATTTAATAATGCTGTATCGACATAATTTCATTAATTATTTATTACCATTGATACAAAATATACGTTCTACTTAGCTTGCGTGACGGATTTAGAAAATACTTCGCCACCGTCGCGTAAGATGTTAGATTTAAATACATATAAAGTATATATTTTTTTAAGTGCAATATATATTATTTAAAAATTATTTTTATTTACTCACAAAACTTAGTATTTTTACGAATGTAAAAAATATTTGTCCAATTTACATATTTTAACTATTTATTACATAACATATTTAGTTTTTGTATGAAACTGTGCATAAATTGTCTTAAAAAAGAATTCCTCATCCTTTATTTATAAGAAAATGATACCACACTTGAGATGTTAGGTAAATTAAAGCCGATGTGAATTTTTTGCTGAAGCGCGGCTGCGTGAAACTGCAAGAGCAGCACCCCCTCCCCCCCTCTCCACAAGGTGGCGGGGGTCTACCGGGCTACATCGGCGTAGATTGACCCAGTGTACATAATATATACATATTATGTGCCAAGTGCATTCCTCTGATACCATTTGGCGACCTCTACGAACATTGGTGACAAGCCAAACCTAGCTATATCGGTATCGGTATCGGATGCATACATCCTTAGAATTGACTTATCAGGGTAGGTACCTAAAAATGTTTGACCATATTGAGCTTTGACAGCTCGATATACCACGGACGGACGTCTCTTTTTAGGTAGATCAACAGAGTGAGACAAAGCACTGTATGAAGCGCTATCAAGCCTGATATGGAGTTGATGCTCGTGATTGTTGGCACTTGGTGGAACTTCTGAAACATTTTTTGTTTGATAAACACTTGTACTTGTCCACTTATTATTAAGCCTGATATGGTTTGCTATGCTAGACTAGCAGAAATAATAACTAATGTGATAACAAATTATGAACGATAATAATGTATAAGTAATCAGAAATTAAAGTATTCTTCGTTAACTGTACACTGTTGGCTTAGAACATGGTCAAAGACTGTTGATGGTTATTTGTGCCCAGCACTCAGTTTGTGTTCCTTGGCTGAGTTCAGTTTGATCGCCCGCTCACGCCCGGCGATCATGACATCTCTTTTGCACGCGTTGAATATGTATTTGCTATCCTGCTGTCAGTGATGAGCAGGCGTGAGCGGGCGATCCAACTGAACTCAGCCCTGACTAAGGGCCGCGTTCAGTTTGATCGCCCGCTCACCACTGACAGCAGGATAGCATATACAAAATCAACGCGTGCAAAAGAGATGTCATGATCGCCGGGCGTGAGCGGGCGATCAAACTGAACTCAGCCCTGAGCAAGATAGTCAATCTTGTCTATGGTACCCAGCTAGCCCATTTGTTTAAAGTTCCAACACATGACTCTTCAGGAATTATTTTTGATACGAATTCTGTGAGCACTGACGTTTTTTGCGTTTCGTTTCATTTGTGTTTTGTTTTGTGGTCAGTTTTGTGTTGTGCGTAGTTGTGGTTGGGTTTCTGATGGCTTGATTTAATTTTATTATATTTTTATTTACTCACCTCCAATTCACTGTTTTGGTTCGAGCTTGACCAGAGATGGCTCTATTACCTCCGGATCCAGTTTACACAATCAGGAATGTTGATAACGTGCCGGTTTACTCACTGGCATTCAGCTTTCTACCTGGCGGACTCGAGAGGTTACTAGCCGGCTCGAAAAATGGTTGTATTTATGCATACAACCTTCAGGTAAGACATTATCAAGGATTTTATCTTGTTTTTCGTGAAAACCGCGCCGTAGAATCATAATGCGTGTTTTTTCCGGTCCATCTAAACTGCGCAGTTTCCATTGTCTCTTACCTACCCTCATTTCTTGACCTACAAAAATAACGTTTCCAACGATCATCTGGCACTCATTATTTACGTCTCGTCTTATCACCACATAAATATATTGTAGTTTTACTTATATAAACCATACTCTTATTGGGTTTCCTGTGTACCATTTCAGACAAACCGCATGCAGCAGAAAATTCAAGTTGGTCAAGCTCCCATTCTCAACATCGTCCACACCGACTCTCAACTCATCACTCAAGAAAAAGGTGGAAAATATAAAATTTTTGAACTAGGTAAAGGAGGCTATAAGGAGGCAGCCTTCATTGAAACTGACTACCCTGGTTTCTGCCGCTTCGAAGCCAACACAAAACTCGAAACTATCTATGTACCTGCTGAAGATTCTAAAATAGATATCTACAACTTTGACGGAGAGAAAGTCAATTCCTTAAAGCTAGAAAGCACCCCAAAGATTGGAGATCCAATGTGTCTGAAATATGTGGAGTTGCCCTGTGACCGGCCGTGCCTCCTGGCCGGTTACGAATCTGGATGGCTATATCTTTGGGATCTCAATACTAGTCAGTGCATCAGCAAACTGGAGACAAAACAATGTCCAATGACAGTCGACTACCATGTCGAGCAACAAAGAGGCATGATCGGGAATGCCTCCAATGTGATACAGATATTTAGCATAGGGAGAAAAGACTTATGTTTGGCTCACAAGTTGGATATTGCCATCAAAAATCCTGGGATCAATAAAGTTCAGTCCCGAATAGATGGGAAGGTCTTTGCTTCTGCCGGATGGGACAGTCACATCCGTATTTTCTCATGGTTTTCCCTGAGACCTCTTGTAGTGCTCACAGAGCATAAACAAGCTGTGCAAGATGTTGCCTACTCTTCACAAAAGGTTTCTCTCTGGAACGCTAGCATTATGGCAGCTGGAGGCCTGGATGGTGCCATTACACTATGGGATCTATACAATAATAAACAGTAATATGCATAACATTTTATTGATGCATTTTGTCATGAATGATTCAAGATACTGTTCCTTCTGTAATTCAATAACAAATGTTTATTTGCCTTATTCATAGACATAGAAAGAAACCTGCATTTTATAACCAGTATAATTACAATCTGTACTGAAACTTTTATTCTATGATTATTTTAAATTAAATAGTTTTCTAATTTTGACAATGTATCCCCAATAATGTGCTTTAATTAATGTTAATAATTCTGAATTTTTATGGTAGTTTTTCAGCTATTAAACTGTAATGAATTGGATCTCAGAAAATATACAAATTTTAGTTGGAACCATGCTTGTGTGGTCAGACAGTTAGCTGGTAAGATATGTTGTTGATAGCAATGAATATTTTTCAATGAATGATTTTTATTGATGTTTTTAAGCGTTTCAAGAGACTAATAAAGTCTAGAAATAACAGTCATTGATGACTTTTATTCAAATTCCTGATCAAGTTTCACAAACGTCTTTGAAAACACATTTTGTATGTTTGTACAAGTTGAATTACTATAATATACATTCTCAGTTGGTTTATTTGTTTTGATATAATATTACTGTAATAACGAACTATTCTCCAGAAGTTTTCAAGGACAAATTAAAAAAGAAAATGGTGAATCCGTAACTGTTTTGGGTATTTTAGTAGACATTTTAAAATAATGATAACAATAAGTTACTAGTATCACATTAACAGTGCGTTCTAGAAGTCCTATCCTAAGATTAGCTAAATATAACCTAGCAGGTTTTCTGTAAGTATTCTAACCTAACCACTTAAATCTAAGACTAGCAATTTCAAATTACATTGAACTCTGTTCAGATAATCATGTTATATTAATGTCTTATGATATGTATTTTATACGCAAGAAATGCTATGCTACCTACACCTGAACAATCTTCCTGGTTTTAGGGATCAGTGGGTCATCATCGGTCGAAACCTCTACTAGTCTTCGTCTTTTTCTCAAAGGTCTCGTGGACTCCGGCTGTTCTCTAGGTTTTGTGACAATTTTAGCCAATTTATTTCCTAATCTTGTTATTTTGAACTTTGGCAATGTTTGCTCTGGGTTCCCTGCCTCGACGTTCATCTCACTCTCTTCACTTTTGTCCTCCAGTTCTACTCGGTCGTTTCCTGCGTTCGTTGTGTCAGGTACAGGGTCATTTACTTCATGCGTCTTCATATTTTGTGCGTGGTTTGCATCCTCATCTTTATTCTTATCGCCATTCATCGTGAAGTCCAGAGGTCCTTCATTATCTTCGCTCCTCGCTTCCGTCTTTACTTTGTGGATACCAGAGAGATGCGCTCGAAGGAACGCGCTCATTGGCATAGGAATAGGGATCGGTAATGGGATAGGGACCGGTACGGGATACGGTACAAGAACGGTAACGGGAGGGGTCTGTCCTAAATGTTGAGGGAAGTTTAGCGGCAGAGGGAGTCGAGGCCTCTCCTGAGGCATCGGCATTCCCCGTGGCAAGTAGCTCGGGCGGGGAGGGAACATCGGCAGCCTCTGGTCGTTGAGCAGAGCGTGAGGATGATCCATGAAGACAGGAGCCGGCATTCCGAACAGAGGATTCGGGAACGGAGAAGGCATCGGGTTGACAGGGTGCGTCGGGGAATGCAAAGCACCGCTTCCAATAGTAGAGACGGGGGAAGGTCCATCCAGTCTATTCGGACTGCACATTCTGAGGTCTTGAGCTTTAGGAGTGGAGCTGTGCCGAGCTGTCTGCGACGTGACTGTGGCGGAACACTTGGACGTGCGTCGCTTCCTCAAGTTCAGTTTACTGTTCCTCTTCGATTCTGGCGACTTTTGGATCTGTGTTCGCTCCTCCGGCGGTCCCTTCGGCTTCATTAGCTTCGCTGTCGGTGCTATGGTGATCAGTGGCTGCGGAGATCTCTTCGGTTCTGTTGGCGTTTTGTCCGTGCCCTTGAGGGGGTCGGGCGAGGGGCTCCGGTCTGAGCGGGGCGAGACAGAGCGGCTGCGGCAGTTCCGGAGCCAGAGGTCGGGGGTGATGAGGCTGGCGGGGGTGGCGGAGGCGGAGGGCGCGAGGTGGGGGTGCAGGTCGAGGTGCGCCTGCGTCTCGCGACAGAAGATGTGCATCTTGTACTGGTTCAGACACTTGTCCGAGCAGAACTGCAGCTGCGTCGCTCCGTCCTGGAAATAGAATAAGTATATAAGTTTGTTATTTTATGACTAGCTCATATTATCCTAGCTTTTTGTCCGAGGTTCCGCTCGCGTTCAAGGAGTATGAAACTTGAACACCTGTATCACACTTTTATGATTTGAATTTCACAATGAATGTAAGTATGTGGTATACGTACGGAACATAACTGCCTAAAGTTCGTAGGTTCTATAATCTCAGAGATATCGTTTGGAGTGAGTAAGTCAGTGGTATTTCGCCTTTATATACAGGTTGAAAATGAACCCTCTGACTTTATTTAACTCTATGAATCAGAAACACAAAACCGTCAAAAAAGTTTTTTTTTGTTTACAAATTTCTAAAAAATGGCCAGCTTACGCGACGAACATGTGACTGACAATAGAACGTACATATTCCCGGTGGTAAATAATACACATACTCGTAGGTTTTGTAGAGTCACCGGAGTATTAGTGCTTCTTTTGACGGTCGATATCTTTTATTTTCTATTATGTATGAACCATGACAATTTTTTTATTTCGAACATAGAACAGTTTCCTTTGTTATAGCTAGAGGGATAATTTTAAACCAGTATATAAAATATATACTAAGCGGCTAAGACAATTTCGACGAATATAATCACAGGTAATAAAGTATTAACTACTAGCTTTTGCCCTCTGCTCCGCCCGCGTCGAAGAGATTTTCGTGGAAATAAGGAAAACAAAAGAATATGATTTTTTGAACGACAATTAATGCAACGGTCACCATGTTTTACCAAAGTGCTAATAAATACCAATCAAATAAGGTCAAACTCGAAGGGTCTGCTGTTGTCCGTTGAGACGATCTCGTAACTACCTTCCAGTCCCATCAGCAGACCCTGGTCATTGTGTTTTACAAAGACCACACACGCTGGGCAGGCGGGTTGGTGAGCACATTTGTTCGGGATTTATTATTTACTACTATACACAAAATTTTACTACATAACTTCTAATTAGGTACTACCAGTAGAAAAGTAAATTATGAAAATCTTTAAATGACGATAACTTTTTTTCCGAGGTCCGATTTTAATTAAATAAAGCCTATATTATATTCTAAGTTAAGCTCTGTACAGCTGTGAAAACTACAAGAAAATCCGTTCAGTAGTTTTAAAGATGTGCGTGAACAAACAGACAGACGGAAAAGAATTCTAAAAATCGTTGATTTGTGTTCTATTAATTTCTATTTCTATTACTTTTCTTCAATGTACAGACAGCGGTTTCTACTGTTTTATTAGGTATATGTATTGATTAACCAATCGTCTAATTTTCTCTTGGCCGCGTTGTAAAAGAATACCCTGACTATAACTAATCTACCAACACCTACGCTAGGCCAAACTACCTAGTGACATGAATTTGAACTGTAGGTTCCTGACGTGAAGGGATTGTAGGAAATCCGCTAAAGTAAGTAAACTCATAATTATAAGTCAGCTTTTGTATGTTACGGGTCTCTACCTTGCAGACGGAGTGACATACATATCTAAACTTTGGATATGTTATGTAGAACGTTGATAAACGTCGTATACGACATTGACAAATATTCACCTGAAAGTCCACATAAGCGACCGTATGCCTGACATGGCGGCACCAGTCGCAGGTCTTGGCCCGCTTGAAGTTGGCGCGGCGTGACTGGCTGAAGCAGAGCTCGGAGCAGAAGGTCGCGCCGGCCTGCTGCAGGGCGCCGCTCTCGCCGCCCACCAGACTCTTGTTGCACCACGAGCATTCCTCTGGAAGAGAAGAGAGGATACTTTAAACTGGGCCTTCATTGCGTGGCGCACTCCGGTGCGGTGTCAGATGGTGATCTCGATATGAGACAAAATAGTGAGGCTGACACACTAAGGATTCGATATGGCTGAAGGAGCCTCCATAAGCCTCGGCACCCAATTTGATCTCAATTCTTTTTTTGGCGAAGCCGACAATCCTGCACTGCCTTTGTACTGAACTGGGCCCCTTTTTCACAATTATATTAGGGAAATCTTTGATGACGTACTCATTTTACCTATAGATACATTTTTGTTATCTATCACAGCACAACAAAAATTGTGAAAAATCACGTGTTTTTAGGGTTCCCTACCCTAAGGGTGCCAAACGGGATCCTATTACTAAGCCTGCGCTGTCTGTCCGCCTGTCACAGGACAGGGGTCTACAGCTTCAGCCGTAATAGGTAGGTAAAACTGAGAGCAGATCATCGACATAACATACTATAAGTCATTGTAGCAAATAGTAAAAATCTGAGCTCAGATTCGGATTCAGCACACAACTCGGTGATTTCTTGTGATTCGCATATTTCCAAATAGACCATCTGTAGGGCGACAGGAACTCCTTGGGGTATTTATATCGTCATAGATTTAGTCTATGATATCGTACATTTAACATACTTAATATGTTATATTTTAGTTAAGCGTTTTTAAGAAACCATTAACACTTGTTTATAAGTATTCATGAAAAGTGATACGAAGTAATCGCCAGTAAAATGTAACCTATTCTTTACAATAAATAAATATACACAAAAGATAAAATCCCATCGCTATAATTAAAACGATATGAGAAAAGCTCTCGAACGAAACTCGAAGCCTACGTTGTAGGAGCTGGAGGGCGTCTCGAATTACAGCTCCAATTAATTTACGATCTCCATTCTGGGCTAAAAAATGCCTCTAAGTAGGAGAAGCTGAGTAACTGGACCTGGCTCTCATTATGAGTACGACTCGTTTCTCGGGTGCAATGGCAGCTCGTTAATATTGTTGTACTATAACGAGTACTGAGTATCTCTGTATCTGATACTGAGCGACAGAAATGGGGCATCTCCACCACGGCGGGACGTAGACATCAATTGTACAAAAAAAATGCCAACATAACTTCCTTCCAGTTAATTTATATTTTCTAATTGTTATGGACAACCTTTCACCCAAGCTTCACAAATGTCTTAGAAGACGTAATGAAGACACTGAACTGGGGTGAAAGAGGTGTCGGTGTTAACGGCGTTCGCTTATCGCACTTGCGTTTCGCAGACGATCTGATTCTCTTGGCTGAGGACGTTCTCGCAGAACTGCATGAAGCATCGTTGAAGGTCGGCCTTAGGATGAACATGTCAAAGACAAAGATTTATGACTAGCAATTCTAGCAACCTACCCAACATCAGTGTAGGTAATTCTATCATAGAGGTGGTAGAAGAGTACATCTATCTTGGGCATTGTTTATCCTTTGGCGGTGAATCTCAGGTAAAGGAGATCGCAAGACGAATTCAACTGGGATGGGCTGCCTTTAGAAAACTGGAAGATGTCTTTAGAGCTAAAATCTCGCAATGTCTCAAGACCAAGACATTTAACGAGTGTGTTCTGCCTATAGGTACTTACTTATGGTGCCGAAACATGGACGCTAACCAGAGCTCATATCCACAAAATGAAAGTGGCACAGAGGGCTATGGAGCGTGCCATGCTAGGCATCTCTCTTCTGGATCGTTGATCGAGTTGAATATGTCGCTAACAAATCGCGAGACTTAAGTGGAGTTGGGCGGGACATCTGGCTCGACGGGAAGATGGACGGTGGACTAGGGCAGTAACAGAGTGGCGGCCGAGGCCAGGAAAGCGTTCAGTAGGTAGACCGATGGCCCGATGGCGAGACGATATCGTCAAGGCTATTGATGGGCAATGGATGAGACTGGCGAGAGACCAACGAAAATGGCCCCTTTTCCACTTACCGGCAATCCAACGGCTAAGGTGCCGGTGGATTGCCGGTAAGTGGAAAAGGGGCTAAATGGCGTGGAGAAGAAGAGGCCAACAGTGGGTGGAGGCGGGTTCATTGATTGATTGATTGAATTATTGTTATGGACAAATTCCAAAATGAAGTTTAAGTGCATATACCAACGTAAAACGCAACATTCTATCTTTCATCCGCCTGCCGACATCAGATTATTGGCAAAAAATGTTTTATTAATTAAATCTACATACACCTGTAACAGTACAGGCTGCAAAGTCAAGAATCCCTCTAGGGTATGAAAGTATACACGATTCTGATGTCATTACGAGAAAAAAAATATACCTTGAATTTTCACCAACAATTCCATCATTTTTCTAAGCTATGGCTTCGCAGTTCACCGGGCTCCCCACACACCTAATTGCACCCCGCAACTCGCACCCCTCAACCGAGTGGCCAGCGACCGTGAGTGTGTCCACGCGATTAGTGTATTTTGAGTAAAGAAAATCGTCATATTATGAGGTACTGGCACTTTATTTAGAAATTCCAGTATTTAAAATAATATCTTTACCGATCATACTAACATACCCTTAAAGGATTATTGCGTTTGTTTTTACATCCGGTATAGGGTGAAATTCAGTCAACCGCCGGAATTCATACAGGAGACTCAGTTAGTCATCAGGAACAAGGTTTAATGTCCATCCAGATGAAATTCGAAAAAAAAATTTTTTTTCTTCTTAGTGGCTGCACTAGGAATTGTACTTGAAGTCCAGTAGTAAATGGGAACAAAAAAGATTTTTTTATGATTTCGCCAAAAGAATCTTTGAACCTCGTTCCTGATCACTAACCGAGTCACCAGTATGAATTTAGGCGGTTGATTGAATTCCTAGTGATTTTTTAATCGGTTACAATCGGCACATTTATAATTTGTTTTTCTGCAGAGCGCTTCTTTCACGCTTTTATACAGGAGGAGAGTCCGCCACAATCAATCACACATAAATATAAAGCCCATTGCACATTATGTAGAAAAGAGTTCATTGAAAAATGACATTGAAAAACACAGAAATTATAATGATCACCAGAAAAAAGTGCCAGTATTTCAGCATCTTTCAAAGCATTCATAAAAACTGATCAAATGAGCACATCGTATAATTTCTTAGATTTTGAAAATAAACTCGATAGTATTTTATTCAATGACCCAAAAATTGCAGAGAAATTAACACTTGGAAGAACAAAGGCCAGCGCGATTGCGCTTAATGTTTTGGGTCCAGCATCTATGCAAGAAGCATTGCAAATTCTCCAAAATGATACAGTTTATAGTGTTGCTACATGTGCTTCCAACCACGGAGCCACAAAAATGTTCCCACTTATGGTAAGTTTTTATAGCCCAACCACAAGTTTAAAAACATGCGTACTTGATTTTTACGAAGACGCCGATGAAAGTGCGTTAGCCATCTATAATAATTTAATAACAAGGTCAAAAGAGCACAATATTGATAGTAAATATTTAACAAGCTATTGTGCAGACAATGCAAATGTAAATTTTGGTTGTCGAAATTCAGTTTTTCGATATTATACCAGTGAGATGTCCAGCGCATGTTTTGCATAACAGTGTGAAATATGCTCTAGGTTTATGTAGATTTGATTTGGAGAATTTTATTCTGAAGTTTTATAGTCACTTTTCATACTACGCGAAAAGAGAAAAGGCCTTGAAAGAATTTTATGAATTTCACGAATCGGAATTTGCTCCAGTACTGCGTCACGTAAAAACTAAAACTCGCTGGCTATCACTCATCCCTGCTGTAGAACGTGCCATGAAATCATTTGACGTATTGAAAGATTACTTCGTAGCTTTGGGTGAATACGGATGCCCTTCGGTGCTCTGGAATTTCTTCAACAGTGACCGAACAGAGGCCTACCTGGCTTTCTTCCAAAACGCTTTAAAAGTCCTGCAATAGGTTATGTTAAGCCTTGAAAACGAGTCGTTATTGTGTTTTGAAGGTTACGATATTATGGTCAGACTTACCAACAAATTAAGAGAAAGAATAGAAGATCAATTTGTGGGATTCTCGTGCTGCAACTTGATTAAAAAGCTTTCGCCTGCCTGAGACAGCATCTTCAATTAAATCGGTTTGCTGTACATGGTACAAAAACGTTTTGAAATACATAGAGGACAGATACGAGTTCAGGAAAGCAAATTGGCTTTATTTAAGCACTTGTCTTTACAGTACGAAGTTCTTACCTATGATTCCATTGTCAATATTATTGAAAAACTCAATATTGGCACATTTATTCAAATGGCTGACCTTTACAAAGAAATCTCTAACGTGAAAGAATTGATGCAGGCTGCAGTAAAAAACAAAGAGATGACGACGACGCAGAAATTGCAAAAAAGGGTGTTTTCTCAGGTTAATCTAGTGTGGTCTGAGAGAAGAAATGGATTGTCTCTCGAGCATGTTAAGGCAGAAATACTCGTACAAATAAAGACTAATTTTAATTTCTCTTGTCGAGATTTTTATTACTATGCGTTTAAAAACAAAGCTTTGTTAAAAGCAGCTAAATCAAATATTAAATATAAATGTAACTAGCTTGCAGGTACAGTTAAGTCAAGTCTTGCTCTTGACTGTACTATTAATAAAACTCATTCCTTCTACATAAATCTAAGTTCCTCGTTCCTACTACAATTAATGTGATTGTAATAAGTATAAAAGTTTCATTTATGTTGTCCCGACTTGAAAGCCCTAGTACCGATTTTTTTAAACTTCTGCCCCGATATTTTGCTTAGAAGATCTGGCAACACTACATATCATCTCTGATGCTGAGTGGCAGAGTGCTCACCTGCTAACCCAGAGCAGAGGTCGCGGGTTCAATGTGAACGTTATTTTTGTGTACGGTCGGCGTATTTCTCAATTTGCGTCCGCCGCAGTACGGCGATATGCGGGTGTATCGAGTGTGGAGTGTGGCTTGCATTTTACTGTTCACACTTGGGAACACCTCTGCCTCTGACATCCCCTGACATAATGTTTTAGGGTGCCGTACCTCAAAATGATAAAACGGAACCATTACAAGTAGAGTTGCAACGAATATTCGGTCGGTTATAGTAGAATTTTTTTTAAATGTCGCAATCGACTTAAGATCTGATCTTCCAATGAATGGCATTGTTATCTAATTGTTAAGTTCGACCGCTAAATGAGCAGTGCATAACGAAATGCATAAACAACAAAATATTTTATGTTAATAGCAACTTTACCATCTAAACAAAAAGGCTAAAATTTGAAAGCCAAGTCACCAACTTGAAATTGAAATTTTTGGTTGATTGACAAAAGAAAAAATACGTGTCCAATATTTTTTGATAATCTAAATGACTGACTAAATAGAATAATATTTTGTTTACCCTGTCTACAAGCCTATTATGGAATTTTTGTTGAAAATTTTTCTTTAATTACCTGGACGAGGAGCTTGTTAGCTTGCTGGATAAATTCGGGAAAGGAGCCACGCGACCTTGATATACGCAAAGATATTTCTTGTAGCTTTTAAATAATTCATGATAAAAGCCAAATTTTTTTTTGAGGCAGGCTATAGACACTTCCTATTTTAATTTCCAAAAAGTAGGTTTATGAATTTTCAATATATGGCAAATATGTTTTTTTATCAGTATATAATTTATTTATACTATAAGTCACGTCACATAATATACAGATATAGTATACATATTAACAAGGCGAGGCGACAAAATTATGATTTGCATTTGGAGACTCAGTAACAAAACGAAGCTGGGTACCTAAGTACACATACATACACACTCAAAATGAGGTAAAGGTACTGCGCGTGTGTGTGTGTGTGTGTGTTTGTGTGTGTGTGTGTGTTCAAGCAGACGCCTATGTAACATCAGACGCGAGAAACCTGAACCGTTCCTAATCATCGCTTTTAAACCTCAAACTTCTACATTTTCACCTTAGAATACTTACCTATGTCGAATTCGCGGGAGTTCATTAGAAATAGTAAACCGGCTTTGCGATATCAAGTTTACAAATCATTTTCAGTTGTGAGCTTTCAACGTATTCTGATCTGTAATTACTCCAGCAGTTATTGCTGAAAACTTACCGTTATTATTTGTAAAATGTGTATATCTCAGTTTTAATATTGGAAATATTGTAGCCACGCTCATTCTGGTCTGGTAACATAAGCACTTGCTTTGTAAGGACGTTTGTATCCATTAAAATTAAATATCATAGTTCGTTCATTATAATTATTTTTAATGGCTTCATACTCGTATATTCAAATTGAACACAGTTTGTTAGATAATCCATATAAAAACAAACCCTCACAATGAAAATTCTGAGAAATTGATTCGTCCACATTGTTCCTCTTTTGCCTAAAATGATGGAAAAAATTGATTGTAATAAAACTCCGCGGGGTATTTCTCGCGGGAAGGCAATTTGCCGCCTTTTTCACGTTATAACGCGGGAGGGTGCGTACTTTATTCGTAAATGTCATGTTTCAGAGAAACGCAGCTGCGATTGTGGAGGAAAGTTCGTTCTGAGAAACATTGTTATGATTACTTTATATAGGGTTGTAAAAATCGAAACATTATAGAGAGACTCGTCATTAACTTTAGAGACAAGGAAACTTGTATAAGTGGCACTGATCTCTTTATTATAGTTTTTGATAACTGAAATACTAATTTATTAATAAATATTAATATTAATAATTGGGTAATTGGATACATAATAAAGTTCTAAATAAAATAAATAAACATCTAAATTGAATACGTATCAGATTTTCACACCACTTTCTGACAAAAATAAGTTAAAGAATGCCTACTCTTCACTGACCTCTATAATAGTAGCAGTAGCCATTCTTTAACTTACTTTTGACAGAATGTGGTGTGAAAATCTGATACCCAAGTAGAAATAAAATATTGATAATTTAGAAATGATCAGAAAACTATATTCGGAACGGTTACTATTGCGACAAAACTTAATCTTTTCTGCCCAAAACTTGCTCCCTTTTCTCTAATTAGGGTTATATTAGAATTGAGGCGTCACACATGGCTATCTCCGCAAACTGACCTTTGTCTTTATGCTCGTTGGGCTGGTCCGGACTGGAGGCGTCCTTGGTCCGGGACCGGGAGGCGGCCCAGCGCCGCAGCTCCAGTCGCTCGTACCCGTACCAGCCGAGCAGCTCGTTCATCGCAGTCTCCGCAAACTCCTGGGGACAAGGAAACATTTACTTTTACCACTTGCTTATTTAGGAACCAGAAAGAAATTTTTGAGATACTAGTGCTTTAATGGTTATTAAAGTATAATTCATAATAAATTATTTGTCAAACTTAGGTTACAATGAGATCGGCCATATGAATCAGAAAATCTCATAACAGCGGCCTAGCAGGTCTACAAATCTCGTAGCGCTTGCTACGGCGCGGCGTAGCAAAAAGGTGACGCTGATAATTACGTGATAGTTGCATATTATAAACATATTCTTAATCCTTTATATCTGCACACTTGCCACTTCGTTTCTTTTAGTTTCACATATTTATTATACTCATGAATTTGTTAAGCTTAATTTAAATTACTATTTAAGGTCAAAATTAAACCATTAAAATCGAAACCTAAAGAAATAAATTGAATATAAATTGTAAATACAAAAAAAACGGAAAAGTGCGAGTCGGACTCGCCCACCGAGGGTTCCGTTAAAGAGTATATTATTTATGATTTAATAAATGTATAATTATCAGATTTTACCCTATACTTGTAGTATAAGATGGTATTACTTGCCAATATGAATATTAATATGAATTGAAATGCCTACCTAGCCTGAAATTGCTAAAAATTATCAGCTGTTCCATAGAAGGCACGTATAGGTACATACTTGGCCACAAGACATCGAACGATAAATAAAGTTCCGCCGTGAAGGTTTTTTAGGGTTCCGTACCTCAAGAGGAACAAACAGAGCCCTTATAGGATCACTTTGTTGTTCGTCCGTCCGTCCATCTGTCTGTCAAGACCCTTTATCTCGGGAACGCGTGGAGGTATCGAGTTGAAATTAAAACCATTACTCAGGTCTATACTCCCTTGAAGACGTGAAAGATCAAACTTCTAAATGAACGTAAAAAAAGATGCGGGCGTGTATGCAGTAAAAAACGTATATTTCGACATTCTCAATGTCATGACATGACATGACATGACATGACATGACATGACATCAAAATTTATCGGGTATTTTCCGTTGACCTAGTTAATCTAGTTAACCTTCCGTTTATTCTAAACATTAATTACAATCAAAAGCGTGTACAGAACCGAGTTTATCTCTGAAATGAGATTTCTTCCAGCAAATCTTGGTGGGAGATAGGAGACTATAATAATAAAAATAAGTAATATACATACGTGAATACGTGTACTACAAACAAAGTCAGAAGATACTTGAATATAAGTATAATAAAATACTTACAGTGTTCAAAATTACAATACAGTGTTGTAGATCCGAACGCAAAACTTTTGTGCGATATAAAGACAACACACTCGGCTTTTATACAATCGTTAATTATTTTGATCCTAAAAAAATTCAATACAGTTGTTCACTCACAGTCTTATATTTAAAACAGTTTTTCTTTAAATAAAACGCGATTTATTCGTGACACTTAAGCGAGTGACCTCCTTAGCCGACGTTTTATTGCTGACGATCAGGAATATAAATTATTGTGAGAATATAAAACCTTGCGATTTTATAAGAACGAGAACGTGATACAAGAATTATTCGTGTCGCCGAAAAGCGCCTACACGAGACGACGCGACGATTCAATTAAAATTTTAGTGACGACTAGCCTTCGTCCGCGGCTTCGCTTACGGTCTTCAATTTTTTTGTAGTATCGCCAGTTATCAGCTTGGTGATTATTTTATCAACACAAGGGGGCTATACATATTTTTACCAGGTTACTACGATGATAATAAGGAAAACCGAATCCAAATCCGTTGAGTGGTTCTCGAGTTATAACGGAACATACAGACAGACAAACAAAAATTCTAAAACTTTAGTTTCGTTTCGACCCCAGTACAGTACTAATAACCAATTTCATTTAAAATTTCGTAATGATATTCAATGTACAGACAACGTTTTAACGAATATAATATACTGTATAATTTACTCAATGTAAGAACTTGTAATCAACACATATAATAAAACAGTAGAAACAGCTGTTTCTGTACATTGAAGAAAAGTAATAGAAAGGGAGTGACTAAGGAAGAGTAATAGAACACAAATCAACGATTTTTAGATTTCTTTTCTATCTGTCTGTCTGTTTGTTCACGCACATCTCTAAAACTACTGAAGGGATTTTCATGTAGTTTCCACAGAATATAGGCTTTATTTCATTAAAATCGGATTTCGGAAAAAAAGTTAATGTCATTTAAAGATTTTTGGAATTTACTTTTCTACTGGTAGTAATTAGAAGTTATGTAGCAAATAATAATTTTTAACAAAAAATAATGTAATTAATGTAAGGTATTTATTACACTTTGGTAAAACATGGTAACCGTTGCATATTGTCGTTCAAAAAATCATATTCTTTTGTTTTCCTTATTTTCACGAAAATCTCTTCGACGCGGGCGGAGCCGCGGGCAAAAGTTAGTACATAAATATAGTATTATTTGCGCATCTGGGCCATGTGCTAAAACATTATACAAATTTAAAAAAAAAGTAATAGCTGAAAGGTGTAATGTTTTATTGCTCTGAGATCGGAACAAATAGTTACGGAGATTTTGACTTATTAAAGAAAATGCTTTAACAGAGATAAGAGCCCGAAAGTATCAAAACTATTTAGGGCCTAGTTTAACTTTAAACGTACCGTTTCGGTTTACAAAAGCGCGTTCAGAATCTTCATATCGCGAGACGTCTAGTGTTGCCAGCTAAAACAAGTTTACCCGAAACTCGTCTCAGATGACCAAAACACGGCCGTACCATCTCCTGTTGCCAGTTTACTCAGTTGCTCCCAGGCACCACTTATTGACGGATACGGGGAAAGCTCTTAATGGGTAGTAATAAAGATTATTATGGTGTTGCTTGTGTGTCTAGTTTGGTTGGCGGGGTAGTATGGCCGAACCTGACACTCTCTTTGTTTCGCTCCCAGACGCTATAATGAGAAACATGTGAAACATAATCGATTGACGGATATTCGAGAAGTAATATTACGCCGCGGTTTTGTTCACTGCGTGTACGGGTTCGCTGTCGCGCTTTTGTTTGTGTTTCTTCTATTTTTGTGACTCGATTAAAAAAAAATGAACAATAATTTTTACAAAACGGCTTAGTTTTATTTTTTATTTATGCATATTTTTTGTTGTACGTACGGTCTGACTACTGTTACTACATTCTTATACGAACAAATCTTCTTGTACCAATTCCACCATATTTATTAATTAATCGCGACTAGTTTTCTCTATTTTACGACATCGTCGGGTAAAATGATGGAAGTCCTTTCTCATTTCACTGTAATGGAACTGGTAAAGGAGTTTTAATTGTGTTATTTTATAACGGTTTAAAACTATAGATAACAAACAAGTGGTTTATCATCACAAAGTGGTATAAAGAGTAGAAGAAAGTACTTTAGAATAGTGCGAATTTCCAAGAATAGCTTCGGTCCTTCCTGCATGTAGCCGGCTGTGTCGAAACATTAGAACATTGGTGGTAGAGTTACAACAATATTGCATTACTCTTTTATATGAACGAGCAACTCACGGAAAATTGAGCGGGAAAATTAAAGTTGATTTTATTAACACGAAAGCACGCCGAGTATGCCATTTAGTGATTTTGAAATTTGATAAAAAGATACAAATTGTATTTTTGATAATGAAAAATTCAAAGTTCATTACTTTTACTTGTTTTTGAAAGAAAAAGTATTGCCTAAATAAGTGTAATTGATGGCACTAGCAAAGTTGTGTTATTTTAAGAATTACTTTTATTTGTAAATGATCCTGCATACCAACAATACAAACGCTTTTAAGTTTTTGTGCAAGATCATTTACAAAGTAATGCATAAAAAACACAATTTTGGAATGCGTTTTATGCCACTATGCGACAATAGTTAAAGACGCTATGAGAAAAGATTTTTTTCTCATTTGTAACAAAAGTATAATTGATAGCGAATTTTTTTTTCTCATAGCGTCTTTTACTATTGTCGCGTAGTGGCATAAACTTGCATAAACCGCATTCATTTTAAAAATAAAAAAGCAATCATAAGTTGTGCGTTTGGGAACAAAATCCGAACAACGTAATTTTCTTGGTATCTATCTATGACCTATGTATCTACATTGAGAGTGGTATTCCGAAGCTATCTGAATAATATATCGTCACGAGGTGGTGTCCCCGACCTCCGAGTATGTACCGTGTTTCATCGACGATCATTACGTCGCAGCGTATTGGGTGAGCCCTGCCGCCGTAATTTGGACATGAATATGAACCCACACCATCTACGTGCCACCCAAAATACGCAGACAGAAGACAAATATGCTGGGGTTTGAATCCGCGTTCTCCGGGTTAGTGGTCCAGACGGAAGAACCGCTAGACCACATGGGTGGTATGTGTACCTTTCATTTAATATCTATTCAAGTATTTCAGTTTCGATGATGACGGCTGGCGCCAATTAATCGGCACAACATCGAGCGTGGAGGAGCGGTGGCGGCGGCGCGGGTCGCGAACTCGTGGCTGCCATATGTATATATTTGTGTTCGTGTACATTAGCAGAGTGATCATTTTACACAGCATTAGGTAAATTATAAGCTCCACTAGCGCGACACACGATATGTTTGCGTTTCAGTAACCGTCTCGGCTCTGCTCTAATGAGTGACGCCATCTCTACTATCTATTTATTCTGTGATCAAGCAATTGCGTATGCGAGTGACAGATACGTCATGAGGTTTATTTTTAGGTCAATATGTCGGTTTTCAGAGTTTATTTGCTAGTTAACCCGCTCTTCTGTTTAGTGCAAGGAATTGTTATATTTGTATAAACGCAGATCATGGGTTAAGTATGAAATTAAGATGCGAAACCGAGCTGAACTGTATAGAAAACCTTTGTAAGTACAGTCGGTCACCTAATTAAGGTAACCAGGCCAGCATGATGTAGCCAGTATAGGCAAGGCATGCTTACTTCACTTAAGTTTCGACCGTACTTACTTTATTTTGATTGAGAAACACTTGTACTTATCCACTTATTTATATTATTTCCCTTACCGGTTTCGCTGTTATAGCATTATTAAAGGTTTTTTGGTTGTTTTGTTAAAAAAATATATATAAATAAGTGGACAAGTACAAGTGTTTCTCAATCAAAAATGTATCAAAAGTTCCACCAAGTGCCAACAATCACAAGCATCAACTCCGTACTTACTTTAGTATATTAACATTATACATATTTTGAGCAATGAAACATCCATCCATTCATCCATCAGCCCGTGTTCGTCCACTGCTGGACATAGGCCTTTCCCAAATTTCGCCACTTATGTCAGTCCTCCGTCCTCTTCATCCAGCCGCCCCCCGCAACGTCCTTCAGGTCGTCGGTCCAGCGGGCACGAGGTCGGCCTACACCACGCTTTGCTGGACGTGGTCTCCATTCTAGAGCCTTTCGGCTCCAACGGCCATCATCTCGGCAACAAATATGGCCTGCCCACTGCCACTTCAACTTACTGATTCTGCAGGCTATGTCGGTCACTTTTGATCTCCGACGGATCTCCTCGTTTCGGATTCTATCCATCAGAGATACCCCAAGCATAGCCCGCTCCATAGCTCGCTGAGCGACCTTAAATCGGTTGATCAGGCCCTTTGTAAGAGACCACGTCTCAACGCCATACGTCATCACAGGAAGAACGCACTGGTGAAACATATCTAGATCTATTTCTATCCAGAATTTTTATTGATCACTTTTATACGCTAGCGTATTTTCTTAACTTCTAAGGCATGTGCATCATCATCCAAAAATAATATTACTAATATTAGAATAAGATATTATAAATAGATATGCCAATAGTCAATATTTCTGTAGTATTGAGGGTCAGTCTACAAAGTCGACGTAGGCACCTTTTTACTGGTGATAGGCTTCGGCCGTGGCTTGTCACTAGCCATCATGGCGTCACCACGCCGCCAAGCGACTCGGGAAGGGTTAGAGGCTGTTGCGTGGTATCAGTCATTTGTTCGTAGCCAACTTCCGTAGATTTTTGCGGAAGTCCCTGGAAAGACTGATTAACGCCTAGCCTGCCGTCACTCTCCCAGTTTCTGGGCAAGCGCGCTTCATCCTAGGTCTTTTCGATAATTGTCGCCAGGTGCGGTAATGGCCAAGCGTAATCCAATAGTAGATTGAAAAATACTAGTTCTAACACCTAAAATTGTGGGTATTCGATACCCATTTTAAAATTACGAGTCTATAAGTGTTTCAATTGTGCAATAAACATTTAAAGGGCGTGTTTTCCCACAGCGCCGCTGCACACAAGTTTTCTATGCTGGCAACACCAGCAAGTATGCGTAGGTCGCCTCGGTGTCATGTTTCGAACGCTCCTAAATTTACCTTAGTCGAGCTACCGCCATTAAAAGCATTTATGTTATATTGGATATCACAACATTATCGACGCGTGCAGGCTTAGGTTACGCTTAGGTGCCGCCGTTACTGTTCGAATGTATACTTTTTTGAATGAATAATCTTGCCCAACTTGCGGGCAGCATGCACGGATGCCATTATCTTAGTCCTATTTGACCCACTGTCCCTTATTTGTACATATAATAATTTCCATTTGGTTTGATATTTCCGTTTTATTCTAGTATTCTTTGTGATGATCCTTCCAAAGACAACTACTGTAAGAGCGCACTTATAGTACAGTGGAGCCCACATCAAGCTATACACATTGAGTATAACCTGACCTCTCACTGTACGGGAAGCCTATACAATGAGAGGTCAGATTAAGCTGGAAGTGTTTAGCTTGATGTGGGCTCCACTGTACAAGTCTTGTACTGCTCCAATAGGTGGAAGTCATTGCCAAAAGCTCTATACAATAATAAAGTAGCAACAATATTTTTGCGAAATGTTCAATAATATAATACTTATTAGTATTGTACTGAGATGAAACAATTAGATTTTTTTTCTGGCAGTTTTTATGTAGGATTTGGTTTCGATTTTCTTTATTTAATAATATAGTAGTAATACATCGCAGTGACGTGGTCAACAATAAGCTCTATGGGGTGTTACTAAAACACCCGCCAAGCTGAAAACTGCCGATACGGGAGCGTATCTAGCTTTAAGATATACTATCTGTCTAGGCAGATTATGATATACATAATTCTACAATATGCTGATGACATGTATATACCATCCGAAAAAAGCTATTTTAGAACTGTTTTATGCACTTACATCTGTGCAAAAGCAAATATCAAACTCAATAAATAAAATTTAACAAAAAAATAACAACCGACTTCAAATATTATAGCAACCATTCACAGAAAAATTTAAAATAATTATTTACGGACCGATGGTACCAAAATAACACTTGCCGACTTCTTTCTTCCTGAAACACATGTCATGTTCTCTAGAAGTCGGCAAGAGTTATTTTGGTACTATCGGTCTGTAAATAATTATTTTAAACTTTTTAGTGAATGGCTGCTACAATATTTGAAGTCGGTTGTTATTTTTTTGTTAAAATTTTATTAATTAAATTGTGAAAAATATGTAGACTACAGTGAGCACTCTGATTGCCTTATTTGAGGAGTTTCAAATTCAAATGTCGCGTGTCATAATGACAATTTTCAAGTAATATCCTGCAATGAGCACGCTAACACAAAACGATTGCCGCCATTTAGAGTTATGTGCTGTCATTCGTTCAGGAGTTCTATGGTGATGTGACCAGGATCGAAGGTCAGTAGGTATATTGTCAAGTTTCAAGCAATACCCTGGAATCAGCACACTTACACAAAGTAATTGCTGAAATCTCGTGTTATGTGCTGTCATCCGTTCAGGAGTTCTATGGTGATGGGGCCAAGATCGAAGGTCAGGTGGATTATGCCAATTTTCAAGTAACATCCTGCAATCTGCATCCTGGTACAAAGTGTTTGCCGCAATATCGAGTGATATTCCATTGCTTATCTCTGAAGACATCATCAAATCACGACCAAACTAAAATAGGACCTACCTGGAAGCACACTCTTCCAAACAAAAAAATATTTCTAATCGGTTAAGATATGCCAGAGATATTTGCCTCAATATCAAGTGAATGCTGTCATCCATTGAGGAGTTCTGCTGCTTATCTCTGAAGTCCATGATCAGATCACGACCAAACTAAAATGGGACTTACCTAGAAACAAACCCTCCCAAACGAAAAAAATAATTTTCAAATGGGTTATATTTGCCAGAGTTATGGAGTAACATACCCAAAAAAAATACAGTCGAATTAAGAACCTTCTCCTTTTTTAAAGTCTGCTAAAAACTCGTAAATCATACATAACAGCTGAAATAAACCAAATAATTAAGACCTGAATCTGATTATTAATTAAGCCTCAACAGATGAGAATATAAATTTCGAGCGAGCATTTAGAAACCACAACGCGCTTGTTTCCATATTAATAGTCGTATTAGCGGAATATAATTTTTCCGCGCCCCCTATAGTCAATAGCGGGCCTTAATTAATGTAACGATCCGAATGTATTTTGATGGAGGAGTGATAATTATATCCCGAATACGAGTAAAAGCTGGGTAATGGGCGCCGCCGGATTGCATTTCCGAACGTTGCCGCTAGACCTGCAGTTGCGTTCTGAACATCGAATGTTCGTTACCCGTCATCATTATTTAATACGCAATCGTACCCTGGTATATAAAGTGACATTCATTTATGCAGCAAAATTCATACTGAAGACTCAGTAAGGGGCCGTGCACATATTAAGTCATTTGAAATTAGGGAGGGGGGGTCTGGTCTCCGGATGTGGTAGTATGACGTAGGAGGGGGAGAGGGGCTGGCCAAAATTGACGTCATCTTTATAATTCCGAAATATTACAAATACCTACTAGATTTTTTCGGGGATGAAAAGTAGCCTGTCACTTTCCGGCCCATAAATTATCCAGTAAAAAATCCATCTATCCGGTGCTTCGTTGGTGCGTAAAAGAAGGACAAACCAACAAACACAGTTTCGTACATTACTTCTTTGTTCACATTAAACGAGAGAAGGTATCACTCAAAATCTTAGACCATTGTCTAAAATGTTCGACTAAAAATTCAGTTATATAATTTATGCATCCAGTAGACATGTAGATAGGATAGAAAATTAAAAAGATAACAGCCAAGTGCAGGGTAAAAATTCTTATTTTGTTACGTGTAAATGGAACTTTTTGCTGGAAAAGCAATAAGAAGGTCAAGTTTGACGATAAAATTAACATGAAAAAAAATATTTAAAAAGGTCATGTTGGCAAAATGTACAGCTTTTATTACTATTTTGGTACTTCTTAAATTAATGTTTTGATTCGAGAGAAAATTATAAGGCAAAGATGATTTTTTCCGATTTGAGATAGAAACATATACCTATTCAATTCACATATTGTTTCGTGCAAAAACAAAGTAGCGGTCCCTCAGTTACCAAATCGGAAAGGTATTTTGTGGTAGTTAATGGAAATGACGTCAAGTTTTGTGAGAGTGGGGAGGGGGCTCTTACGATAATGATGGTAGGATGATTGTAGGGGGGGGGGGTCGAAAAGCGGCAAAAATCGATGACGTAACATGTGGACGGCCCCTAAGTAGTTTGTATGAAATTTAATATTCGATTTTGGGTTAGCATTCTGCACAAAAAATCCAAAAAACCACGAAATCATTTTGTCTACGAGCTAGAGAACCGTAACATAGAGACGGTCAAGAGACGAAGAGCAGCTTTGGCAAGCCCTGAAAACCTTCTTCATGCGCGTTTAAAAGACCTGCCCATATTTTCTGTGAACACAAAAATTTGTGAAATTAAATGAACTTTTAACAAAAAATTGTAACCGACTTAATTTACATTTGAAGTCGCCAATTATATTCACATAATTATCTGACCGATGGCAACGAATTAATACTTTTGCCGACTCCTTTCTTCTTGAAACATAGGTTATCTAGAAGTCGGAGGTTCTCTATGATATAGCAACACAGAAACAGTATCAGAGAGCATGTGTCGAGGAGTGTCCGTTAAAGTATTAAGTATTATTTCTGACTAGTATTGTATATAATATTTTTTGTGAATATTTGCTGCTACATTTTAAGTCGGTTACTATTTTTTGTTAGAAGTTTATATTATTTATTGTTTCTCATAAAGGCATCGGTTGAAACGAAACGTAACGTTAAAACTTACAACCACAGTGTTCATTTAATTATTTATGATAATTGTGATTAAACGCCTCAGTCTACCTACCGCTGCTCTCATACTCGTAAAATATGAATAGATTTCAGTTTTACCGTGAACACTGGTGACGTACCCTACGTTGGTGTTGCCAGCACACATCGTCCATTTTCCGCAGAAAAGTCTTTGTGTAACGGGAGCCCAATTATCTTGTACATAGCGTCGGTTCGCTGGTCATCTTACTGCTGAAATATTACCTACCGAAACCGGTTCACGTCACCGAAGAAGCTTGTGCTATGTTCCAAGATTAATTAAAACCTGTGATTACAACGCTAAGGTTATTTATACGGTCTTATATCAAAGAGGGGTTCGGTTACTCAATGTCTGTAACGAAGGCTCTAATGTATGTTACATATTATCATGAGATCAGACACTTTCAGTTTGGATTATCTGAAGGAAAAGCTAACGAGGGTTTGATTTTTAATGAAATTCATTACTTTTAAGCTGAAAGTACTTAGTTAAAAGATGCTCGTAGTATTCGATTTTGGTCCTTAATCTCAAAATGATATTCGTAATCACGCCTATGGATAATCCTATTATTTTAAAGCTACTATAATATCATTAAATTTAAGTTTATCCCACTAATCCCACTATCCCACTAATATTATAAATGCGAAAGTTTGGATGTATGGATGGATGGATGGATGTTTGTTACTCTTTCACGCCGTAACTACTGAACCGATTGGGCTGAAATTTTACATGAATGTAGTTCTAGACCTGAGGTGCGATTGTGTAAGCTAATGGTATTCAAATTGATTGTCATATGGCTATTCGGTTAAGCAAATTAGCCCATTTGACAGCTGAAATATTACATTTTTGGCTGTCAAACGAATACAATTGTCTTATTTTGTTGTTGACAACCAAAAACGTACGATTTCATTTGTCAAACGGGCTTATTTGCCCAGTCGAATAGCCATATGACAATCGAATTTGAATACCATTGGCTTACACAATTGCACCTCTGGAATGGGACATAGGCTACTTTTTATCCCATAAATCAGTTCCCATGAGATGAAAATGAGCTTTCATTTTCTATAGAAAAGTGATGTGTCAACCTTTCACGCCAGGCTTATGAAACCGATTAGGCTGAAATTTTGCATAAATGTAGTGCTAGACTTTGAATAGGACAAAAACTACTTTTTACCGTTGTTCCCATGGAAAAGTATATAAGAGACATACAAAATGGGAAACACAGAGGCGCATAACACACACATTTCACCAGCTGTGTTTACTGTAGGTAACAGTCCGAATAATATTGACTGATTTTATAGGAGTACACAAAAACTAATTCAACGCGGGTGGAACCGCGGGCAAAAGCTAGTATGTACATATATTAAACATGTTCGGAGCTAAAAGTTGGATTTTGGGCGTTATCATATTTCTTATGATTTTGTCACAAAATATTACAAATCCGGGGAACAGACCCTTGCAGTTGCAACAATAAAATGATTGTACAATATAATAAAGGATATTCATAAACGCAAAAGGGAATATTTTGTATTTTACAGGAAATGCACTCTACGGACCGACACACATTTCTGACAGCGGTATTTAGTAAAAATGATCATGGTAAACCATCTTGATACTTCAAATCAATCAATGCTATCAGTAACCCAACCCGAGTAAAGGTGTTCCATTCGGACGGAGCGCGCGCGTATTCAAACTATATTTAGCGGCCGCAAGTATCAACATCGGTCGAGATCCGGCCAAGTTCAGCGGCGGCGTGGAGAAGGACAGGCGATTGATCACTTGGTCTTTTGATCACATCGCTTTTTGGAAATGTAGAATCCAAACGTGAATATTCTTCATGTTGAATATAAACTAATAGAAGTGTAAATCATAGAATATTTCAACAATTTAAATTGAAACCATGTTTATTTGCCAACTGACGCAACTACAGACGGTTTTAACGCGTTTGTTTCCGTATACTCCTATCGCAGACATAGCATTTTGTTATCACGTGTTAAAACCCATTGTAAACAGAAGAGGTAAGATGGTAGGTAAAGTTTCTAGAAGAACATCATAGAAGGTAAGGTCAAGGGGAGAAGAGGAAGACGTAGACGCACCTACTTTACTAAAGTGAAGGAGAAACTTAATATAATGTCGTATCAAGAGGTCAAATCACTAGCAGAAAAATGGCGGCTACTCCACCGATAAGAACGTATGGGGACCCATCTTGGGTTTAACTTTTTTAATTTGTGTTTTTTTGTCGTTATAAAGGCCATAGTAACACGTATTCGGTGAAAATTTCAGTTTTCTACCCATTACGCTTGAAGATGTAGACCTCTGTGACAGACATACAGACAGACAGACAGCGGAGGCTTAGTAATAGGGTTCCGTTGGGCACCCTTCGGGTAGGGAAACCTAAAAAGATGATTTGATTAAAAGTATAGATACTACAGTTTTGTGACGATATCGCAAGTAACATTTTAAAGACTGTGATTGATTTTCAAAAGAAATCTTTGTTCAAAAAGATTATTTTTAATCTATTCTTAAAAATAGTCTTCGTAAGCACGAAAGTTTGATTTCAAAGTAAATAATGACTAATGAGCAGCCGTTTCTCAGCGTTTTATATCACAAACCATATTTACAGAGCACACGAGTATGTACTTTGGAAGCAATGATAGCCGTGCGAAAATATGCGAAGAATAAATATATGCCTATAAGCATAATTCTTTCGCATTATTTAGTTTTTGCAAGTTTTTGTAAATGCTGTAGAGTGTAATACATGTGTTTTTATAAGATGCTGTTCACTTTGCATCAAATGCCGACATTTGCAAAGGAATGAGTTACGATACGAGTCACTTTTTGTCCGCTAGGGGTGTTATCAGATTCCAACGGAACTACGACTGTGTTCATGCTAAGACTACTGGGCTAAGTGTCAACACTTATTGGTCGAGGTGTAAGTATTTTAAGCATGCCAAGCGATTCATATATTGTACGTAAACAACCAAAAAACCTTTGATAATGCTATAACAGCGAAACCGGTAAGGGAAATAATATAAATAAGTGGACAAGTACAAGTGTTTTTCAATCAAAAATGTAAGTATTTTGTATGCGATGTGAATAACTTAAAGGGAAAAATATTGTCGAGTCACTTTTGTAAGCGTTGACTTCAAATATGGTAAAAAAGCATGCTTTATTATTTTATAACAATTTCAACAATGTATATAAATGTTATTAAATTACGAAAATTCTATTTATAGTTTTGCAAAAAGAGTTTATAATTTATTTCTATTGTTGAAATAGAATCATAAAGCGTGCTTTTTACGGCCTTTGAACCCATAAACGTTTGCAAAAGTTATTCAAGTCAGTAACTGATATCTAGTTCTCAACCAAGATCAGTTAGAAATGTACAATAAGTAAATATGTACAAGATAACATAATTACTAACCATGACTTGACTCGGAAATTAAATTATTGAAATATAAATGAATTTTATCGCGATTTATTTTGCAGCCGAAATAACGTGACGCTTTATCTCCTTCTCCGATCTTAGTAGTAATGAAATTCCCTAACAGTCATAATTCCCAATGATAAACACATTGCTTTCTAACGACATTCCGGTTCTCCGATTACGCATCAGTACTCGGATGACAGCAGACGGTGTCAGGTTACAACAGGGGGTGAGAGGGGCTAATGTCAAACGTCATCTGTTTCTCGAGATTGACTTGGAACTGTAATTCAAAATGTTTACGAGAAAACTTTAGCCGCTATACAGGATTAGTTTTTGCCTGGGGAAATGAATACTGAAAGAGATGAAAATGAATTCTCAGAATCTTAAAAATATTTTATATCGTCTCTGTTTCACCAGCTCAACAGGTCCAGTGATTTATGGGTAGAGCTCAACGGCGATAGTTTTATGGTACTCGTAGATCGGTGTGATCTCAAAAAACTAGGAGCTACCTAGTAATCGAACTGACAACAAAGCCCACTGGGACCCGCAATAGAATACAGATTTATACGGGGTGTTGTGTGTCCAGACGCGTCAGATATCACGAAAATGGCCGTCAGCGAGGATGTCGTGCTGACGCAACTCGGCGTCGAATGACAGACTCGCTAGTTGAGAAGACCATTAATTATTAAAGGATCATGTTCAACAAAGCGCGCTATAGGAGAGACGCGCTAGGGGTCGCTCACGCGGTCCGAAAACCGATTGCGTTGATTTTAAACAGGCGGATTATAATCTCGTACTCTATAGTACTCGTCTACCTATATACGAGCAACTAGAGATAGGACTCGTCTATAAGAACAACTAGAGACTATATAAGGTGCTCTAAAAGCATCTGCCACGGCTGTAATGGGGGAGTGTATTGTGTATATAGATTACAATAGTAACGATAGTAACGATATTTTATTGATCTAAAGTCATACATTTTTTCATACAAAAAATGTACGTATAAGTTAGAATTGATTTACGTGCATGAAACCGTCCTGTAATAACACAAAACAGTTGGAAAGAGATATAAATTATTTTCATTGATGAAACGACACATCGCTCGTAGTTTGTGGATCACTTTATGCGGAATAAAGTAAATAAGTAATTATTTGTTTACTTTATTTTCTCAAATTTATATAACTATTCCGGGGTACAAAATTTCTTCACAATTGTAATCTACATACACAATACACTCTCCCATTGCAGCCGTGGCAGATATTTTTAGAGCATCTTATATAGTACTCGTCTATACGAACAACGAGAGATACCTAGTACTCAACTCGCCTATAATAACAACTTTTGCTGTGGAGTCTACTTTGAAATCGCTAAAAAAATATCAATGAAAATGTATATGTCACGGGTAAAACCCGAAGTCGGGTAAAGACCGAAAAAAATCAAAAATAGGTGCGGCGACGAGCGAAGCGAAGTGTTAGGTTGACATGTTAATAAACATTGGGCGCCGAGCGAGGCAACCCCCGAAGTCTTGTATAGGATTACCCGGGTAAACCTAGGTGTATCCTATCTTTTAGTATTACCCGTAACATATATACCAACTTCTTAAAAAATAGGTGCGGCGACGAGCGAAGCGAAGTGTTAGGTTGACATGTTAATAAACATTGGGCGCCGAGCGAGGCAACCCCCGAAGTCTTGTATAGGATTACCCGGGTAAACCTAGGTGTATCCTATCTTTTAGTATTACCCGTAACATATATACCAACTTCTTAAAAAATAGGTGCGGCAACGAGCGAAGCAAAGTGTTAGGTTGACATGTTAATAAACATTGGGCGCCGAGCGAGGCAACCCCCGAAGTCTTGTATAGGATTACCCGGGTAAACCTAGGTGTATCCTATCTTTTAGTATTACCCGTAACATATACACCAACTTCTTAAAAAAACTCAAACTCAAACTCAAACTCAAAATATTTATTGCAACTAAGTGTACACAGATGTTACAATTTTATAAGAACTTAATAACTTAGCTACCCTTATCAGGTACAGCAATACTACTTATACTATATATTATTACACAATTCTTTTTCACTGCTATAATATTTCACAGTGTCTTAATATCTATGCGGCGACGAGCGAAGCGAAGTGTTAGGTTGACATGTTAATAAACATTGGGCGCCGAGCGAGGCAACCCCCGAAGTCTTGTATAGGATTACCCGGGTAAACCTAGGTGTATCCTATCTTTTAGTATTACCCGTAACATATATACCAACTTCTTAAAAAATAGGTGCGGCGACGAGCGAAGCGAAGTGTTAGGTTGACATGTTAATAAACATTGGGCGCCGAGCGAGGCAACCCCCGAAGTCTTGTATAGGATTACCCGGGTAAACCTAGGTGTATCCTATCTTTTAGTATTACCCGTAACATATATACCAACTTCTTAAAAAATAGGTGCGGCGACGAGCGAAGCGAAGTGTTAGGTTGACATGTTAATAAACATTGGGCGCCGAGCGAGGAAACCCCCGAAGTCTTGTATAGGATTACCCGGGTAAACCTAGGTGTATCCTATCTTTTAGTATTACCCGTAACATATATACCAACTTCTTAAAAAATAGGTGCGGCGACGAGCGAAGCGAAGTGTTAGGTTGACATGTTAATAAACATTGGGCGCCGAGCGAGGCAACCCCCGAAGTCTTGTATAGGATTACCCGGGTAAACCTAGGTGTATCCTATCTTTTAGTATTACCCGTAACATATATACCAACTTCTTAAAAAATAGGTGCGGCGACGAGCGAAGCGAAGTGTTAGGTTGACATGTTAATAAACATTGGGCGCCGAGCGGGGCAACCCCCGAAGTCTTGTATAGGATTACCCGGGTAAACCTAGGTGTATCCTATCTTTTAGTATTATTTTTTGCGATGCTCGAAGCTCTTGAGTAAAGTTTGTTCGTATAGTCTAGTACTGTCTGTTGATTTAGACTTCTCAGATATAAAAGTCAAGCCAGTATTCAGATACCAGATTCAAATATTCACTTGCTTACAATAATTTGGCCAAGTACGAGTTGGACTAGCGCACAAAAGGTTCCGTACCACCACACAATGAGGGTACGGAACCCTTACAGCATACCCATAGCAACATCAAGGCGACAAAAAGCAAGCCGCTGAAATAGTAGCGACTGACTGACAAACAATTCAGCACTTTTGTTTTGTTGTATTGCTTTGAAGTACGTACTACAACAGCCCAACCAATTCGAAACTTGTATTGAAATGAAAAAGTTGAGCTCCATACCAAAAAACTCTAAAAAACATAATTTTGTAACGTATTAATACTTTTTTTTTTTTTATTGCCGTTATAGCGACCATAGTTACATGTATTCTGTGAACATTTCAACTAGCTACCTATTACGGCGGGACAGACGGACGGACAGGCAGACATCCTTCGAGTATGGCACCCTTTGGGTACGGAACCCTAAAATAAATCCTGAGGGGACAACAATGGAGATTTTGTGGCAATCACCCAGATATGTCTATTTGTGTTACTTTTCACTCGCATTTCACATCGTTTGGCGTTTGGTGAACTTTTCCATACATTTTTGTCCTCGATTGAACCGAAAAATGTATATCCAGTGTCTGAAAGGATAATAATTAATGTCTATTTGCATAAAACATGGCGCCATCGCTCGGAAGGAAGGAGGTCTCACGTTACCTTGAAAATTAACGAGAAGATCGGATGTCGATGTTAACTAAGAATAATTAAACGAACAATCGAAACCAGACAAGATGAAGTAGCATGAGCTCGTCTTACGATATGTCAAAATACTTATAATACATGTACTATCGTAGCAAAATCTGCAGGCCCACCTATTACCTGTATTGCAGTAGTAATAAATGCGATATAAAAAATATAATTACTTTTGACAGCTTCTTCTTTTATTTTTTAATATATATAATTTTAACTGTACAATAAAATAAAATGTATATTATATAAATTATATAGACAAATCAATAATAATAATCTCAAGGTATCAGTATTATTATTGAAACTCAACAGATGCCGTGAGATTATTATTATTATTGATTTGTCTATATAATTTATATACATTTTATTTTATTGTACAGTTAAAATTATATATATTAAAAAATAAAAGTAGTAATAAATGCGATATTTAAGTGAGTCAGCGGTAATTTTTTGATGGCACAAATAAAACTTGTCCTTGTCCCTTTCGAGGGAAATGATAGAAACTTTTATATAACTATTTCGCTATTAATATCGCCATAGACAAATTAATACAAAATATCGCTAATAGCAACACAGATTATTACAATAGTGTAGTATGTTGTTTTGATACAATACATAATAAATAGCATAAATGGCACTACCTCACTAAAATCGGCACTTTTTGAAGTTATTTACCTGCTTTTCAGAAGAAGCCACTAATTTGATAAATTAGTATATAAATATGGGTAACTGTTTTTAGTTTTCTTGAATACAGAAACGCGATTGCAGAACTTTCGCTTGATAGAAATAATTATTGAAATAAATATATTAAAATAAATGACCGCCATGGGCAAAAGTACTCCCGAAGAATCCTGATGATGAGTCATAATCTCATCGAAAGCTCGACCTGTGCCTCCACGCACAGTTAAAAAAGTGAGTCATATCCGTTTTTTAAATATGTATATTGAAATGAGGTCTTCTTCTACACTTTTTTCATAGTATGCGAAATAGGAATGACATACAGACATGAACGATATTTTATTAGATAGATTTTAACAATATCAAAATTTTGTGAATTCGAAATTTTAATAACTATTTTAGTTAATTTTATATTAATTTAAAAACGACATTTTGCATTTTTTTCCGGAATCCGTCCCTCTCGCACTGCGGGGCGTTCCGCATGGAGTAACAGTGACCGTTGAAAAATTCATAGATATATATATACATCAATGCGAAGGTTGGTTGTTTGCTTCTAACCTTATAATTATAAGTTAGAAATTATTTATAACTTATAACTCTGTAATTCAGTGGATCTATACATTGAACTTAGATCCAGACCACTTACCGAGTCTACAGTATAAATTTGGCTACATAAACGAAAGTCTCCTTATCTCAAATTATTGCAGTGGTGTAGTTTTTAAACTGGGTCAAATAATTGGCTACGTTCTGCTACGAAAAATAGGGTTACCAACCACTACGTAAAAATAAAGTGTATTGTAATTGTAATGTCTCCTAGCATTATCTATAAACATTTTTACGTTAACGTAATGGCGAAGTATTTTGAGACATTTCATTTTTAATAATTTTTACAAAAGTATACATATATCACGGGTAAAGGCCGAAAAAAGTCAAAAATAGGTGCGGCGACGAGCGAAGCGAGGAGGAGCGTGTTAGGTTTGGGCGCCGAGCGAAGTTTTGTATAACATTACCCGGGTAAACCTAGGTTTAGCCTATCTTCTAGTATTACCCGTAACATATACACAAACACACAATTGCTTCTATGGCTATCATTATGACTACACAAGCCAGAGTTTTGTAACAGAATCCGCGACCTCTCCCACTGACCGCACCTAGCCTTAAGTTCTGAACTTTATCGGAACGTGTTAAAGCTCAAATTCCCGGCACACGTAGTTGCGTTGTCTCACTTAACCCATCGACACCGGACACCGCCGATGTAGGAAATTCAAGATGGAACTAAAAGCGATGCTGATCATCCATTTAGTTCTTTACCTCCTTTGATATAGTTCATGGTAAGGGCCTTTGTTGCGGATAGATTGGATGAGGATTTAGTAGATCACTGGAGGACAGGTACCGAACCGCCAAAAAAAAAATATCTTTCACTTTGACATCTGTCAAAAAATCTGTATAATATTAACCATCTTTCATCGGTAATCATTTTCATCTTTCATTACATAAATATGTGCTCCACTTTAGTTGTAGTGTACTAAGCTAATAAGTTAATAACACTGGAGGACGAGTACAGAACCGCCAAAAAAAAAAATCTTTCATTTAGTACAATTTGTTCCATTGATGGTACTAGTGGGACAAATCAGTGCCATTATTATTATATATTCAATAGACCCAATCAAATGCAGTAAGGCGGCCTTTAAAAGTAGAATTATTAGGCAAATAACTTCCGATCTATAAATTAGTATTAAATTAGCGTTATAAATTATATTCATATCCACTCTCATTTATAAACACACACCCCCCCCCACACTCCATACATTCCAACACTCACCCCCCCTCATCACCACATAACATAGACATTATTGTAAATATTTTCTTTATTTTAATTGCATGCTTGAACTCTATTTTGTACTTGTCCTTCTTATTTGTAATATAAATTAGTTTTTACTTTTTTTGGATTTAAATAGTTTTACGTTAAAGTTGTGTCTATCTGTTTTCTGTATGTTTTTGTACTTTGTTTAAATTGTATATTTTGTGGATGTCTGTCATTGGCTCTATGTGTTGTATCTTTATGTGTTGCTTTATGTGTAATTGTATTGCTGTTGATGTCCCAAATAAATAAATAAATAAAAAATAAAATTTGTACCATTGATGGTACTGTTCAATGGTACCTACTAGTGGTCCGGAGGCAATCTTTCTTACTGATTGATATGATTCATTTGGAAAAGTTATTTCAGATAATTTGAGCAAAAACCTCTAGGTCTATAGGTATTATTATGTATACTAGTAGTTCGCCCCGAACTGTGAACTTGCGCTCGGCCGATTCGCGCTTGACCGATGAAAATAAAATGAAAATTTCTTTATTGCAATAAAAGGGTTACTCACAATAAAAATAAAACACTAGTTCTCACAGAAAGTTTCCTTGAGTTGTGGACAAATTGGCTCATGATTGCCTTATTTACTCGCCTACATTCCGATCAACGATACTCGAGTTCTCGTCGAACAAACATTCATACATACATAAGTATATACACACATACATATAAACACCGGATTATTCAAGTAAACTCAGAGAACTCGCTTGCTTCGCCCAATCGTTCAATAAAATCTGTGGTTTCGCCATGACCGTCCGTCCGTCTGTCTGTCTGACCGCGACTCTTAGTACTTACTAGAAAACTGTAATTTGGCTTAGGCTAAATTTTTTTTTTGTGTACCTTCCCCTCTCTTAGAGTACGTACATATACGGCATATACGTACGTACGTATGGCATTGGATGTCATTGGATAAGACGTTCAAAAGGGTGTGCCAAAACGGTTTTTCCATTCAGGGATCAGTTTGCGAAATATTAAGCTTTAAATTGCAAATTTTTGTCATAGTTAAGTGTCACCCCCTCTACCAGCTAAACGTTTGTTTTTGGATATGTAAAAAATTCACCGCAATACTACATAACGAAGCTTCAAAGCTAAGTAGGCTTTACAAGTTAACGAGTAAATAGTCGATCAACTTAATGTTGCAGTAATATTTCATACATTTTGTAGATAATGATAAGTTTGTAATTTTAATTCGAATCATATAAGTCTATTAACTTATTTGAACGGTATGAAACCTTCAGGGCGCGAGTCGTACTCACACTTGACCGGTTTTTTTATCATATTTGCTATGTTTAGGGCTCCGTACCTCAAGAGAAAAAAACGGAGCCCTTGCAGGATCACTGTCCGCCTGTCTGTCTGTCAAGACCTTTTATCTCGGGAACGCTTAGAGGTATCGAGTTGAAATTAAAACCATATACTCAAGTCTACAGTCCCTTGAAGCTGTGAAAAAATCAAACTTCCAAGTTAACGTGAAAAAAAGATACGGCTGTTTATGCCGCAAAAACGTATTTTTCGACACTCTCAAGGGAATCAAAATTCATAGGGTATTTCCTGTTGACCTACAACTATGAAATTTGGCAAGTAATACTGTCTTATACTACAAGTATAGAGAAAAATCTGAAAACTATACATTAGTAAAAATGTAGTTTTTGACGGAGCCCTCGGTGGGCGAGTCCGACTCGCACTTGTCCGGTTGTTTCCAGAATCCGTCTCTCTGTCCGTTCGTCTTTCCGCATGGAGTGATTGTTGCAACCGTGACCTAACCTATTTTACTTGATCGGCCATTCTCGAGATTGACGCTTAGCTGTAAGGGTTTTTTACGTAACTTATTTACGTTTAATAATAATTGAGGTTAACTTTCGTAAAATACTCCATCGTAAAAGTTAGTAAAAATCTTTTTCATGGCATTTGGAATGCAATCCTTTCCTCCGCGTGTTTACATACAAATGGCCCACAGGCACAAGAAATTTACATTTACTGACTCGTATTACTGCATTACAGACACTCGGAGTCTGATGTCGCGAAACTCGATATTTTTGGACGTTTTTTTTGTGCCACTTGAGATTGTGGAATGCTTGGGACATTTATTTTAAAGGGTACATTTGCTGGGGACGTTTTTTTTACTTGAGTTGTGAATGTAAAATTGTAGTAATATTGTGTTTGAAGTAGTTGTTGAGTTGAATACATTAAAAGTAAACATACGTATATTTTTAGGGTTTCTTAGCATATTTTCATCATATCTGACAAAAATAGTCAAAATACAATAGACTTACAGGTAGGTGAAATGTAGTTTAGACAAGGTTACTAAAAATATTAATAAAAATATTTTTTATGATACTTGCGGAACAGGTTTATTTATTTTATTAGTTTTCTGCTCTTAATTTTGCTATGCATTAAAAATCACAGAGTAAAATAATAAATAAAAACCTTCCTAAAAACAATTTCCATGACAAGCTTTTTGAAAACAAATAATTCAACATAAAATCTCCAGTTCATGACTTAAATAAAAGCTTATTTATTTATTTATTTATTTATTTATTTATTTATTTATTAAGGAGCTCCAACTGTATACTCCGATTTCAAACATATTCTTAGTTCTATACATTTGTCCTGCAGAGTGATGCAAATTATAGGAGCACACAGCCCTCACATATAAATCCGGTACAATTTTCAAAAATAATAAACCTTAATTAAACAAAATTAAAAATATGCCAAATTATATGAGTAACTACAAAAGCAGCCACAAACAAAGCTTGCATAAACAAATTAAAACTAACAAGTTACAAATTAAAAAAAAAAAGCATTAATTAAGCTTAGCCCAATTATTTGATTAAAAATTTTTTTTTTTTATAAACTTTTTTTATTTTTTTTCTATAAAGCTTGTTTTAAAAAGGTTTTTTTTTAACTTGTAACAATAACTATGTCTTAACGTATCTATTAGATTATGTTATGTTATGAGCTATGAAGAAATAATATATCATTTTACTAGCCATTCGTCCGGGGCTCCGTCCGCATTTATTTAATCTCTGTCCCGTTTTCGCATTGTGCGTTATTTTATGAACACTCCTTTTACTCTAGATACGTTTACCAAAAACAGCGTCCAAATCCGTTGGTTCTCGATACAAAACCAAACAAACAAACCTACCTACACACAGACAGACAAAAAATTAAAAAAAATGCTGTTTTGGTCTCAGACTGAGACTCAGAGTACAATAAATACCCATTTAAAGTAAAAATATTAAATTTAGAGACACGACTTTTTACTACTTAATTATTAGTATTGTCACCTTATATCCATTAACTGGGTGTCACAGGTGTTACCGAGTGTGCACTGTCACCACAGTAAACAGTAACACCCGCTTTCCACCGAAGATTTTAACTAGAGATGAAATGGATAGTGATTTGGCCGGATACCGGATATCCGGCTGGCTCTCAAGTCGGATGGCCGGATATCCGGCACGACTTAGCCTAATTTGCCTGCGTTCGAGTTGCAACATGTCTGTTGTTTGTTTGTTAGTAAATCATTTGTTCCGGAATAGTAAAACAAGGCCGGATAGGCCGGATACCGGTTACTTATCTAATATCCGTTTCGTCTCTAACTTTAACGTCGCAACGTGATAGGGGGGGGGGGGGCTTTTATCGGGGGAAACAAAATTTTAAAGAAAGTCTTAATTTTTTTTTATTTCGAAAATGGTGGCTATAAAGTCACAGCTTATATTTACAATAACCTAATTCTCTTGACTTGACAGAATCATTTGAAGTATTTGATGCTACACATTACGTATAGATATGCCTGCAGACTGCAGACAGAGCCTGCCGTTAGAAATCCTAACTAGCTGAAAAAACAAAACCTACAAACTCAAGATTTATCAGTAACCAGTAACTAAAACCGTGACGGGTCCACAGAGCAGCCTCTGAAATTCCACCCTTTTCCTAACACCTTAAACATAAGACTACGTCAAACGAAAAGCGGCTTTAACCCCGTCCACTAAGAGTTTCCGTCGTAGTCTAGAAATGGCGAGAAGGATCGCATAGACTAAAGAATGGATCTAGAAGTGCTGTTGGACTTGCAACTTGAGACCACACACGCCCCCGCGCCTCACCCCGCTCCCGCGCCTCTTGTTTGTTCACCCCCATCCTGGCAAAGATTGTGAAGGTGTATGCAGTTGGCATAAAATATAAAATAATAAAACCGAAGAAGTCCAGTAGTAGTTTTAATTTAACCAATCATTTTAGGTGTAAATTACGTAATATCACAGAACAAAAAGTAGTACAATATTTGAATTTGAATATGACGTGTTTATGTTTATTTGTAAAAGCTTATGTCCAGTGGACGAATACAGGCTGACGGATGGATGGATGGTTACACGTCGTACACAACTTGAACTAAATAAAAGTACATCGTCATGGCATTCGGAGGTATTGGTGTTGACTATGATGTGTAAGTAACAATCCACACTCGTGAAACTACATTTCACCGACGATTGTTCTCCACAGCGTGATCGGTAGTGAGAAGGCGAGTCCTGCGGCCGTACTTCGTGTCCCAAATAATGGGTTGAGTTATAGCAAATGAGAATATCTATAATGTATTGTCGCTCATTCATTTCAGTGTCCACTATGTCTTAGTCATGCTTATTACTGGGCTACTCTTTCTGGTGAATGTAGACAGAGCTAGACGACATGGCCGGTTCGTTTAGCAACCGTAAATCCTTCAGATGGCATCCCTCTCACTCATAGCGGTTTCCATTAAATAGGCACAGGCTGCATCTAACGACCTTAGTCTCGAGTCTCGTCCGCACCTCGGTACTCTCGGAGCTGAAGATGGACAATGCAGAGCCGGATCGGCTGGCGGTGTGGATTGCAGCCGGTGTCAGGTGACGCACCCCGGCCGGCACCCATCGTACGTCTTATGAAATGTCTTTGAAGTTTTATCTTATTGGGTTTGCGAGTTTTGCAATTTCTTGACCTCTCAGTCTTTGTAACAAAATCGCAAGAAATTAACTCTCAGAAATAAAAATTGTACACATTATGTGTATGCAATAAATAGTATCTATGGTGTAGTGGTTTGAGTACTCGGCTACTATTCCTGAGGTTTCTGGTTCAAATCACGGTGTTCGGTTTGCGTGCTTCGGAAGATACGTCAAGGTATCCGAAAAGTATATAGGTATGTTACGGGTAAAGTCGGGTAAACCTAAGTTTACCCGGGTAATGTTATACAAAACAACGGAGGTCGCCTCGCTCCGCTCCACCTCGCTCGGCGCCCAATGTTTATTAACATATCAACCTAACACGCTCCTCCTCGGTTCGCTCGTCGTCGCACCTATTTTTGACTTTTTTCGGACTTTACCTGACTTCGTGCTTTACCCGTAACATTATAAAATGTCGATGAAATGGTTATTTTATGATCGAATAAAGTTGGTCATTTTGAGTAATGAAATGAAATCGCATAAACTCTCGTAAGTGAAATACCCATCTTAACGATTTGCTAATATTTTATCCTCTTATATGTCATATTATTTGGTGGGATTGAGGCGGTCCCGCACGAACCCCTACGACAAAAATAAAGTTAAAAACGGCTCCATAATCCTGAGTTCTTGGTCCGTCCCACTCAAAAAATCAAAAGCCGTCATAACCTGCAGCCAACAAAATGCCTGACCATCAAACGTCAAAAAAGAACGCAGCAATGACGAAGTCCGTGCGACAATTTACTGAGATTGACAAAGCGCTGTGAGCGACATATGCCAAGACAAGCTTGAAGATACGATCATACCTGAAGCAATTAGAACATAATTAAAAGTAAATTGTTAGGTATGTATTACATTAAATTAGATTGTCACATAAATCGGTCGCCATGACGACGAAAATGTGACTTGAGGAAAATGGACCTTAATTCATCTCAAAGTAATTTAACTCCTCATGCATTCGAATAAGATGCATTTTTGAAATTATGGTTGATGATTCCGGAGTATTCGACCTTGGCCCAGTAACATGTTCAAGCGCATAAACGACTGCAGAATCTGCGGATGCACATATCACATATTAGGTTAGTCATCAAATTAATACGAATGTATGTATATTACTGGGACACAATGATGAAACTTCAGATTCCGTAACTTTGCAATTATTTAATTATCTCACACACGTTTAATTATATTGCTGTAATAAGTTAATTTCTATGGTACTTCGGCCTGAAGATAATTCCGTTCCGTACCCGAAGGGTCAGTCCATCTCTTTGTGTGTGGTACCTATGTGACGTCTTCTTCATAATTTTAGGGATAGGAGGTCACGACAAATCTGGTAACGGTAAGGGAAATGGCCGAATCTGGGTTCACAGGATAAAGGGCACCTCTCAGATATGTCGGTCTGGCTGAGCGAGGTGGTCGCGTAATCTATTTATCGCGCTTGAAAATCTATTAGCTACGATAACAAATAAAAAAAACTCATAAGGTAATAAGTCTAAGATGGTATAGGAAGTAATTGCCAAAAAACTGACTAAATATTTGGTTGCGTTATATGTAGAGCAACGTTCGAAGTTTGTTTTTAAAAAGGATTTTATTTATTATAGTCAGGGTTCGGAATTATCAAGATAATTACGCTGCTTGATAATTATCACCAGTGTAAGAAATTAATTTGTTATATTGTTTAATAAAAAATGCATTATAATATTTAAAGGCATTTTTCAAATTCAGATAAACAATATTTAATTTAACAAAACAATGACACTCGTGTTCACTCAACTTTGCTTATGAGCCCTTCTTTTTGTGTGTTTCTGCAGCACTTCAGTCGCGCGCGCATCGTCTATTCATACTTATTTAAATAAATGCGTGCGGAAATACACGTTCGAATACAGTTCATTTTCATGAACGCAATTTTTGTTATTATTATTAAGATAATTATCACGGATTCGAACCCTGATTATAGTGCTAGCGGTACAAACCGAAATTCAGTAAATATCTGCAAATGGTGTTAAAGTAATGAAAAATGGAACGATAGATCTTTAGGCCATATGAATCAATTTGAACTGCAGGGCGAAAAAAAAAATAGGGGTGTTATTATACCATTATGTCCTACCTAATTAACCGACAAATGATGTATTTCACTATATCTGATCAATTGATCATAAATACTGTCATTTATGATTACTACTAGTTGACATTCCAATCACTATGTCATGTAACTATATTATATTATGTTGATGATATTGTCACGGTATAGCATCTTTGAACGGGCGTTGCTCCAAAACGAAACCGAATATTTGGTCAGTCATGTTCATGTTTGCTAAGTTTCTTGCCCTTCTTCTTAGCAATACTAATCGAATGGTGTGGATAGTTAGGCATTATGTATATATAATATTTTTATTCCTATATTTCTTTATTTTATGCAGGTTTATAACTTTATTACATTTTAGTAGCCCAACCTTAATATTTTTTGGATGTAGGTATTTCCCGTATTTATTTATCAACTTGTTTGTTCGTTGCATCATTTACATATAATATTTTTATTCCTAGATTTCTCTATTTTATGTAAGGTGTATAATTAAATTTTTGTAGCCCAAACTAAATATTTTTTTTATGTATTTCCCTTATTAGTATATACATATTATTTTTTTTATATAAATTTTTATTGTAAAGATTAACTTTGACTTGTAGAAAGTATACTTTATGTATCTATTTTACAAAATAAATATTTTGATTTGATTCTGATTTGATTTGATCATTTAGTACTTATTTTTATACCATAGTCAGCAATTTACCGATTACGATTACGCAGATATTTGTTACCTCGATCTTACTCAGGTCCAACTTGATAAACTCGAACGTCTTCAGAATTTCTGTATTAGGTTCATTTTTGGTATTCGTAAATTCGATCACATTTCTGAATTTCGTTCGCGTCTTAATTGGCTTCCTATTCGTCGTCGTCGCAATTCTCATATTCTGTCTCTTTTGTTTTCTGTATTAAATAATCCTGCCACCCCATCATATCTCAAAGCTCGCTTTCAGTTTCTTCATGGTACTCATGACCGTATCTTACGGTCCTCTCAAAATCTACTCCTGGCTACCCCAATGCATTCATCGTCCTTCTATGACAATTCCTTTTCAGTACAAGCCGTCCGTTTGTGGAATGATCTTCCTCTATCTATAAGAAGAGCACCTTCCCTACCAGTCTTTAAGAGACTGGTAAAAGAACACTACCTCTCACTCTGACCACTGAACTATCTACATTCCTCTTAAAGTTTATTTATTATTTATGTAATATATGTATGTATGTATATATTTATTCATTCATGTTATCTATCTATAATACATTATTATTTTTCTTTTAATTTATTAATGTAGATTTTGTATAGTATATTTAAATATTATTTTAAAATTAGTGCACCGCCTATTCATCAATCTCCTTTTAAACCAGATTCTACCCAAAGGTTGTCTGGAAGAGATCGCTATAAGCGATAAGGCCGCCTGATTGTACCTACGTTATTTGGCTATTGTAATTTATATTATTTTTGTTTCCTTCTGTGTGGTGTGCAAATAAAGTTATATTGTATTGTATTGTATTACCCTTTTTTTGGTCACCGCAACTAGTTTTTCAGGCGCCATATACCTAGGTATATAGATAACGCAACCACTTTGCGCTGCCAGACCGACATATCTGGCATCAGAGAGGTGCCCTTTATTCTGTGAACCCCGATTCAGCCATTTCCCTTATCGTTACCAAATTTGTCGTGATCTCCTAATCCATATACGGCAATCGAGAAATTGTTGAAACATTTCGGAATTTTAAATTATAGCACATAATATACAATAACATCAATACAATCATACAAAACAAGAAGCAAAACCGCGCAAATGAAAAAGAGTTTTCACATGTCCATACTAAATTCAGTTGGTTTTAAAAATTTGAAAGATAACGCGATAATGTTTTTATTTTATTTCTGTTCGTTACTTTATAAAAGTTGTTCAGTACAATCAATAGATGATGTTGTTTTATTCTCCTGTCTGTTTACACCCGCTGTACAAGTATAAACAAGGATAACCTGGTGTCATATTATAGCAGGTGAGCACTCGGTCAGCCCCCTATTGTCCAATTTCAACATTTGTCGCAATTGCTTTCGAAAGTGTCATGATTGGCTAAAAACGATGTGTGATGTGATGTCATTTCTAGCCAGTCACGATGCCTTGAAGCCGATAGCGATGGTAAAGGCCCCCGGTTACTTCAGTCATTCGACAGCAAACTGACGGAAACAGAGCTGAGTTCAGGCTGAAACTGAAATGAGTTCTGCAGCAATACCAGACATATTAGCTTACATATATAGATGTAAGCATTGATTAACCAGATGTAAGAAGACTATAGAATGGCTTGGAAGGTTTCTGGTCTATTCTTGATACATAAAGTGTAAAGAACTCTAAGAATATTTAAACTATACAAACTGCGCAATATATAATACGAAAAACAAGCACCTAATTCAGTTTGATAATTTTTACTAAATTATTATTTTTTTAAATCTTGTACCGGGGCTTCTTTATCTGACTGTCTGTCCGTGGCCAATAGCATAATTCAAGAACGGCCAGGCCGAACTTATTGGACATGTGAAATTTAACATGCAAGTAGAGAATTAATCTAGGACCTCGAAAAATATACCGAAGATCTCCAAAATCGTCCTGCTATTTTGGAAATTCGTATGTTCGTTTTATTTGCTTAATAAAACGAATTAATCATGTCATTTCATTTCGAATGTTCCAATGGAAAATGTGCATCTGCAGGTCGTTTTCTCAAATAGTTCGCACGCGTTTATAGACTATGGCGCACGGCAGTGGTGTTTGGACACCAGCATGACAGGCTACCAGTTTGCAGTTTTTATTGCCTCATAGCTGTTAATATCGTTTACAAATACACAGCTTGAACTGCAGGTGACTGAACACCCGCGCATCCAGTGGGTCTCTGACATCTTATTTACTTTCATGTAGTTTCCAAAATAGTGAGCGAGTGTACTGCAAACTATTTGAGCAAACAAACAGTACGTTGACGGCATATACCGCTTATGTTAACATCACAGAATTTTGTCCAATATTGTGCTATTTCTCACTGCAAGTTTTGCACCATGAAGTAATGTGAGCATGGCAAGCCCCATGTTCAGTATGTAGGTCAAGAGGCACCGCCAGTGTCAGGTGTCAAGTGCGAGTAGACAGTCGTCGTAATGTGTTTAGTAAAGAATCGAGTGACTACACGCCACCTCAACTAATCCCTCATGGTGTGGAGTACGTTTCTCACGATGTAATTTCAAACTCCTGAAACCTGAGGAATTTTTGACACTATAAAATCGTAATAATTAGTCTTTATTCCCATCGAGACCTGCTAGATTACCTACTTAGCTGAGGGTGGCGGGTTCAAGTCCCTTCGTATGGTGAGCGTCCTAAAGCTTTAATTCCTGACAAATCACTCAATTTTATGACATTTCTTATATGTTTTATGTTACTAAACAGACGGCGAGATGTTGACGTTCTCTTTTAAGATTCTCGATAAATGTCTTCTTTCCTGATTTGCTGACATGTCAGGAAAATTCATCATGTCAGTCAGTCTGTCAGTAGTTCTCCTAACGGCCAAGATCCCATAAAAAGACCCTTGTCCGACTGCAATTTTTGGACAAAGAGATTTTTTGTTTCTTACGACCCAGGTACCCTTTAAGTTAGAACCTTAAGTCGTAAGCAAATTTTTTTTCAACTTCTGTCCTTTATTCCCTAGTCAGAACCCCTTAAGTGGACCCCGTAAGATCGTAGGCGATAGAAGAAATTGACATTATTCAAGAAAAAATATGTTTTTGTTAATTTTCTAATTTGTAATGCGCTCTAATAATGTTTATGAAATTATATATTCAACATCGGAAAGTGTTTTTCCGCGCAGCAGTGAATTCATAGAAGTCTGTGTCAGTATTAAATTTTCTAAAGTCGTAACGCACCTTCCGGGGAATGAAACCTAAACATGAAATACCCGTAACATCCATTGGATACCTTCCAACGACCAGCGAACGGGCGTTATGATAGCCAGAAGCGTTTTTGAGTACAGCTCTATTTACAAAACAAATTGTGTAAAGCTGAATACAGCATTGCATGTCAGGTGCAATTTAGACTATTTCATTCTGACTGACATGACGATCGCTCTGTACGACTGGAGGTCCGTACAAGTCGACTTCGTTAGCATTTAGAACGAAAACTGATGTTGTTTGATGGTTTCTGTCCCCCCCTATCCTATGTTATATCTATAAAATTACTTTATTAGATAATTCATGGTTTTATTTTATTTGTGAGGGCCAGGTATGACTAGATTGATGAATATCGAGTGTGTTATGTTATGGTCGTGGCAGATGGAAAGCTGTAGTGTAGTCTCTGCCTAACCTTCTTGGACACAGGCGTAAGTATATACCTATGTATAGGTGTCATTTTTCTTTGGGTATGAATAAAATATACTTTCCTACCGCGTGATTAAAAAATTAACATAAGGTTATTTGCCATCAAGTTTTGCTTCACAGATTTTGCAGATTTTTTACAAAAAAAGTAAATAAACTAATGTCTGATACAGTTTTCTGGACAAAAAAATGATAAACTAATTAGCGGATGCCGCCCTGCCTCTAGATTATGTATCGTTGAGTCAGTTGCCAACTGGTTGCTAAACTTCAAAAACATAGTTATACTATCGAATTCCGATTTTATAAGGATAGTGTAGCCCCCAGATTCAGTATCGTAAACTCAGTTGCCGAACCAAGTAGCTATCGTCTAAAAAATACTAATCCGCTTATCTAAGGATAAGTTTGCACTTAAAATGACTTCACAATTCGTAAATAGTTCAATACCCATTGAAGGTTATTTCGGAAGTTCATTATTTATCTGTTTTTGGTGAATAGCAACTATAGCTAGCAACCGACACTGAGTTACATAATAGCCCCGCTGGTGCCTAGTGCTTAGCAACCAGATAGCAACCGCAACGAAGTTACACAATAGGCCATAGGCCCGCTGGTTGGCGGGTACGGAACCCAAAGTCTTCGGTATGCACCAACGACTAGAAGATCGAAACCAGGGTCTTCCTCTTGACCACAAAATAAATACTACTGATCTTTTTGAAATCTGGTAGCTAGTATAAAGATTTGCGGGAAAACGCGAAATGTTCGCATACTGACTGAATAGAATAAATAAAATACTTTGCGTTGTTATTTTCATATTTTGGAAACCCCTCTCCGTATCGCATCTTCATATTTTGTTTGGGAACCTCCCCTAAATTGAATGCTGGATCCATGCCTGGTATTATAGACGCCCCAAAGATATAATTTGAAGCACTTTTCATTCATATTGGCGCGGCGCTCATTCATTATGTAGCCCTCAAAAATGTCATTTCCTTCCCTCGAAACTCAAATTTATTTATATCATTTAATGTTCTCAAAAAAAAAATCTCGTCGTCAATAGGCGATTTTCTTTGACGCGAAGAGCTTCTTTTTTGCCCTAATTTTAAAATAAATTAAACATCTTACAAATAAATACATTTAGTATTATATTATTATCATTTAATTACGTTAGGTACATTAGTTACAATTAAAAAATATGCATAAAATTAAATTATATTTAAGATAAGATTATGTTTATTTTATGCAGAAAAAGAAAAAGTAAATTTACATATCACAATAAAAATAAAAGATAAAATTACAAGTTTGGTTTTATATAGTAAATTTTGACATAACATTAAAAAATAATCGCTAGTCCCCACAGTAGGATTCCCAGGGTGGTAGGGACTAGTCTCTGCTCGCCTGCACAGAAGTATTAAATTATGTGGTGGTATCGGGTAAAATTACAATTATAAATTATTAAGTGATAACAATCATTGAGGTAATTAAAATATGTGTACCTTACAATAGATTAAATAATAAGTGAAATGAATAATGTCAAAGTATTAAAACTACGGAATAAAAAATTAAATTAAATTAAAAAAGGAACAATATTTTAAAATATGTCTGAAAGTTATTACAATAGGTACAATTGGTCAAACATAATTATGCCTAATTTATAAAAAAAATATATATAAAACAGTCTGTCTAATGAGTAAAGCTTTTCTTTTTTTCTTTTCTTTGGAAAGTTTGTAGATATTCGCTTTCTACAATATTTTCGCTCAGGTTATTGTAGATTTTGTTTGATGCCAGAATAAACTAAACTCCTAAATTATAATTTTGCAAAAGAAGAAGTAAATATATGGTATTGTAAAAGTATTGATTCTTAAAAAATGTCCTTGAATGCCACCAACACCGTAGTATTTTTATAGGTACATAGCTGCATGTGAAATATATGTACAGTGAAACTACAGTCAGTATTTCATGTTTAATGAACAGAGGTTTGCAGTTTTCATAATATTTTATCGATAATTCTAACAGGTTTTTTTTAAGTTTTAAGGTACTTTCAATGATTCCCCCAAACCTCGAGACTCGAGACCGCATCTGATGATACTTTCAAAGTATGCAAAATAGACCATTTTTAATTTGTCACGATGAGTTATATTCGCTAAGTTTTTTAGAGAGTAGCACGCACTTGAAAGCCGTTTTTTTTACTCTTTTCTATACATATAAGGTTTCCAATTAAGTTTTAACGGAAATCATAATATTATACTCGAAAATCTTGCACCTATTTCATTAATTTGCTATCTGTAGTGCCGGCGCCGACACCCGATCTATAGAGGCACAGTCTTTCTTTTTTTTTCATGTTCCAATGTCCATGGTCATAAAAGAAAATGTAAAAAGTTTTGAAAAGCTGGCAAATTGAGTTCATTGTAGAGCGTACACGTATCTTAAGGTTTTACAAATACTTTTAAAACGAGTTGAAGTTTAAGGTCGCTGGTTAGTTATTGCCCATACCCACGTGTATCATACTTCGTTTTTCAATGCATAGTGTGAGTAAATAAATGAAACGTAATTAAAGAAACAAATGAACAATAAATACTTCAAATAAACTTTAGGCGGGCATTCTTTTTCTTTTTCTTTGCACGCAAGAAACCAACTTGACGGAAATAAGCTGCTTTTTCAGTTTGATGTGTTCGTAGCTCATTTCTGTCAAGTCTATCTATGGTACACGAGAAAAACTGGCAACTTTAAAATTGAAAATAAATCACTAGTGTGGTAAAGTTGACTTTCATAACAGTTTTGAAGCATATAAAATTGGTCTTTACGAGCACTTGCATAAAAAAATATGATTTAAATGCAACTTTCTTAAACTGTTAAATAATTATTATATCATGTTATTACATATATTTAAAAAACCGTAACGGGTGCGACATCTTCCGTGGAAATACCCATTACTAGATGCAATTTACAAAAAAAACAGATTAAACTGTAATTTTCTCAAAAAAGCAAGATTAGTTTATTTTAAAGAAATAATCGATATAATGCGATATGAATTGGGAATTATTTAAAGAGCCTTCTGTGTTTGGTACAGCGCGTTTTAAATAAAGCCCATAGATGGGAGTTTTTTGTTTGTAACCATGTATTGCGCTTCACTGGACACATGACTACTTATATTTATGGTGCTTTTTAACAGGTTGGGAGTTTCATGCGCCCCCTCCCCCCCACACACACTGCAGGAAATACTTGTTTACATTACAATACTTGTGCGATATCTTTACATGAGCTCAAGTAACTCACTCAGATCTGAATAAAATACTTTCAGCACGAATAATATCCCAGAATAAGACACATCATCAGATATCTGGGCCATCGAAATGCGCAATTTCACGCAATAAAATAAATTCACAACAACCTAAAACTTTCGTCTACGAATTTTCGTATTTGTATCGTGACGTCACGGCGCGTGGTCACCGTTCAAGGGGTCAATGACACATCTATATCCGTGGCACTCTTTGCGGGGGCGAGAGACAGTGTTATCAATCCTTTACATAAGTCCCTACATGAGATAATCAGATGAAAACAACAAATAGAGGCGTCGGTTGCGGCCTGGGACGGTTTCAGGTTACGTTTTGAGCAAAGGAACGTCTAAAATTACCCCGCACTCACACAGAGGCGATTCCCTGTCCGAACGCACGCACACGCACACCGCCTATATCTATTATCAAAACATCCAGCGACTCTGGTTACTGCGATCTGAGCGCGCTTTAAATATCACGTTACACACTTTAATGGCTGGAAAAGGCCTCGAAACCGTGATATTACACGCGTTTTATTGTACATCGCGAATGTAATTAATATTGTAACCGTATACCTCGTAATTTATTCGTACCCCGCGACGCGAACCTTTATAGAAACCCCCTCGATCCTCAGCGTGAGCATATCGAATTTAAAAATACGAGTCATCTCTCGTGTTACCGAGAGATGTAACACAAACAGGACGGTTGCCAATAAAACAAAGGCGAAGCTTCTGAAACGGAAATTCACGTCATTGTCCGTAAACTATGTTTTCTGTAAAACTATTACGAACCTTGATTTCTTCTTCGTTTTCTTTTTTTACGGGCCGCGGCGGCGACGAAGAAGTTGAAGGTGTACGGCTCATATTCAATATCGAAAGTCCGATCCACAGCACGATAAAGTCAGCCACATGAAAATTAAAAATTCAGAAATACTTTGCAAGAAGAAAGTTGTTAAATCGCGTAAACATTTACCGCGCTAAATAAAGTGTTTCAACTCGCGAAGATCGAACAACACGCGCGGTTGAAAGACTCGGCGCGACTGTCCGCTATTGGCTGCTCTGATCACAGCGGGAGAAAAAGCTCCTATTTCCCGCGCTTATCTGTAGGGCGGAGCTTGAAAGCGCAAGCGCTACAAATTCCGCCCGCCCGCCCTGCGAGTCTTTTTTTCTGTGAAGTTTAGTTTTTAGGGCATTTTATAGTTCCGGTACTACCCAGTAAACAATCTAGTGGTCCGGTAGATGTCCTCGTCCCGTCTCCTTGTTTTATGAGGTCATCGTATATGTGACTTAAATACGTCTTTAGGATGGGATTTGGGCCCACTTTATACGTCTCCCCATCGTATAAGCATCGTATAGCAGTCCTTCTTAGTCTAATTTAGACGTATAGTCGACGTATATACATCGTCAATGGGACGGTTATAGAACGGGATGGCTTATCGTAATAATATGTTAGCGTAGCCTAACCTAAAATGAAAATTTCTAGGTATAGGTGACGCTTTATATATCAATCTCAGTGGCCATATTGACATTGAAAAAATAATATAAAAAGTACGTAAATAGTGTATTTTTCAGCTGCAATCTATTGGGAAGGTAATTTTATTGATGAATTTGAGGTAGGTTTGAAACAATTTTTTCATGCGCTCCCAAAACTCTTTAGTATTATGATTTTTTAATTAAAATTTTAATCTGTACCGTGTTATATGCCCTTTATATATACATGACTTATAAATTGTCCGTGCAAAAATAATTCGTTGGCCATTGCAGTAGAATTAGGGTACATAAAAAAACAGCTATTATTTTTATTATTTCACTTGACTTGCACTCAACAAAATTGAATGAAAAAGTCAAACATTTTTTTTACACATTCAAAATTTTGTAAGTTTTATAAAAGTCTATTTGAAAACGTTTACCGGTCTAGGTGACGTATAACGGGCGTATAAGCTCCCTGGAGGACGTATAAAAGAGGCAATCGTAAGCCGCTTGTTTTATTATGATTTGCATCACGACGTATAAACGACCACTGGTCATATAAACGTTGTATAACTGACACAACCTTGACCATTACACGCCGACGAGGCTTATAGACGGCATTGTGAGGACTACTTTGTATAGTGTCTAATAATATAGACGAAAAGACGTCTTTAAGACATTATTATAAGCCAAGAAACTTATAAAACTAAGTAGACCGATTATGTACCACTATAAGACAAAGTGTAAGCAACATTACTGTAATAAAACGTTTATAAAATCAGCAGGCGTATCGTATAGGGGCTTGGCTACACGACCAAATTGTTTGCTGGGTATGATAGAAATAAATATAGTTTATACTTTTAACACTTGGCGATTTATCGCATTTTCTATACCGCCGCAATGATTTTAATTTAAAAATATATCCGAATCATAAAAATTTTAAAAATGCAGTATTTTGGTATGTATGGTACCATTCGTCCGGATTAGTCTGCACATGTCCGGACTTTTAGACTCTAGTCCGGACTTTGTCCGGTTCTTTAATTTGTCCGGATTTTGGAATATGAGTAATAAAACTACATATTAATATTAAGTAATATCAAAGTATTTATCATCCTACCCCTCTCGATATGATGTCGCTGCGAGTCTGCTACCATGCCATACCACTGAAACTAAGTGAGTAATGTTTCCATTTTGTGACTAAAAAGTCCGGACTTTTATGGAAATGTCAGGCTTTTTGTCAGGACTTTTCAAATTCCTAAATGGTAACGCTAGGTATGTAAGACATACTCATAGTATAGGGAAATAGCAATTAAATGTTATGAGCTAGAATTAGAAACCGCGGCGCGGTATAAAGATTATAAATTAAGTTTACGAGTATTTGTTTCAATGGTACGGGACCCTAAGAGCGTCTCGCATTTGAACGTTTTTTCCTATTTTTCGAGTTTTTGTCCGTCTGTCTGTCACTCAACGGATTTGGATGTAGTTTACATTATTAACATCGTAGTGACCCTGCGCCCATAGCATGATTACCTACGTGCAACTTCCTTCTTGGACCTTTTTAACGCGTTCGAAAGCGCGACCAATCCAGGATTTATTTTTGGGTGGGGCACAAGGGCCAGACATGTGTAGATCCCGTATAGTGTCCCGCATAGTATTGTACCTACTAACTATATTTTTTGTCCTAGCGGTACGCCAAAAAATACTGTAAATATGTAGTGTTAAAAGCCTGAAAATCAGTACAATTGATCCTAATTAAAGCCATACTGATCAATATGAAATTTAGCAATAATTTTACAAAAGAATAAAAAAAACTGAAAGCCATACGTTTTCTAAGGACACTTGAAAAAAATATCCCGAGACTACGCGCCCCGGGCCTACGCTACGCTTATGCCAGTGTGAAAGAGGACAACTTAGTTATACTTTATACTTTATTGTACACATAAATATAATTACAATTGAAGTTAGAAATAGGATGTACACAGGCGAGCTTATCTCTAAGTAGAGATTTCTTCCAGCAAACCCCTCCGATAAATAAAAATGATAATAAATGAATAAGTAGACATACGTGTACACAAAACTACGCATCACACTATTAAATTAAAATTTTAATACATATATATGTAGTAACTGATAGTCATTACAGAACCCAGCAAACACTTGTGGTGATGCACTGTGATCCAAGGAATACTTTTGTGATGGTTTAATAATGAAACACTCAATGAAATTAATTAATTCACAGGGCTTTATTAGCCACCCACAAATACCGTGATAAAAACACATATGGCGGAAGAGAGGGAGGCAGGGCAGCGGTTGCGTTCCGTTACCACACTCTCCTCCACTACAAAAAGAACTAAACTAAAAGACAAAATAGTAAGAACTTAAACTACAACATAATATATCTAAACAGTGGATAAATATTCTTTAATCTGGCAGTGTACATTTTATCAATTGATTGGCATGACGCTTTATGCATCGTCCCTCAATTTCAACTGTATATGTCACGCCTGGTGTTAGACACTCTTTCACCTCCCCCAAAATCCATTTATTTTTATTGTTCCTATAATCCCTTGCCATTACCTTTTCCCCGATACAAAAATTTACAACTCTATCCCCTTTACTAAATTTTTTTAAATTTTCAGCATTAATCTCTAATCTCGAACTTACAGGTTGTGGTCTCAAAAGCGAAAACCTAGTTCTTAACTCCCTTCCAAAAATTAATTTTGCAGGACTTACACCAGTAGCACGATGAACACTTGTTCTATAATCAAATAAGAATAAGTTTATAGCATACTCTAAAGTATGTCCACTTTCTACAATTCTCTTAATGTGACTCTTGAAAGTTTGGACAAATCGTTCAGGCGCTCCATTGGTAGCCGGATAATAGGGGGGTGAGTAACTTATTCTAACCCCGGTTAAATTACAAAAGTCCCGGAACTCTTTGCTGGTCCATGTCGTCCCATTATCCACCACCAGATGGAGAGGAAAACCAAATCTAGAGAACAAATTTTTAAAAACTGTTATTGTTTTATTAGCAGTAATATTTGGCATTATAAAAGCCTCTGACCACTTGGAATAGCTGTCCACTATGACAAGAAACATTTTCCCACCAACTGGCCCCAAAAAGTCAGCATGTAATCTTTCCCAAACAGAATGTGCAGGTGGCCAAGTAGACAGAGGTACTTTTTCAGGGTCATTTCGTTTTTGTAAGCATACTATACATGAGCTTGTTATATCAGTAATGTCCATATCGATTGTTGGCCACCAAAAATAAGAGCGCGCTATCTGTTTCATCCTATTTGTACCTAAGTGACTGGCATGTAGCTCATTCATGACTATGTTTTGTAAATTTTCAGGAACTATGACACGAAATCCCCATAACAAACATCCTTGATCTATACTTAATTCATTTCTTCTATCAGAGTAGGGTTTAAAATTTTCCTTTAAATTATTTTTGTCTGGCCAACCATCTACACAGTATCTCATTACTGTGGATAACAACAAACTTTTTTGTGTTTCTTTTGTAATATCTTTCCAATTAATATTTTCAAAATTTGATAATGACAAATAATTTAGAATACAAACTTCACTGCTATCTAACAATGAATGCCTAAATGTACTTTTATCATCAATTGGGTTCCGAGATAAATAATCAGCAGGATTTTTATCTGAATTTATATGGCGGATTGTGTAGTTAAATGCAGATAAGAAAATAGCCCAATGCTGTAATCTTTTACAGGCCATTTTAGGGATCCCTTTTTTGGAACCAAAAATCCTCACCAGTGCTGAATTATCTGTTTCAAGTCCAAATGAACGAGCAAAAAGATACTCATAGAATTTTGTGATTCCAAATATAATTGCATAGGCCTCCTTTTCTATGGTGGGGTACTTTAATTGAGTATCTGTTAATTTTTTACTGGCATAAGCCACAGGTTTAACCACACCATCCTCTGTTTTGATTGATAACACAGCAGCGACACCACCATCAGATGCATCACAGGTTAGAATTACAGGCAAGTCATTATTATAATGAGCGAGCATTGTTGTATTCATTAATGCTGTTTTAATCTTTTTAAATGCAATATCACACTCTGGTGTCCAAATGAAATGCTTATTCTTTAAACAATTATATAAAGGTTGTAATATAGTGGCACAATTTTTCAAAAACCTGTTATAATAATTAACTTTGCCTAAAAACGAACGTAGCATTTTAATATTTTCAGGTTGTGGTGACTTCAAAAGAGGCTCTATATTTTCTTTAATTACTCTGATACCTTCTTTTGACACATGGTATCCAAAAATAGTCAGATGTTGCTGAAAAAATTTACATTTATTAAGTTTTAATTTTAATTCAGCTTCTGCAAAACGCGCTAACACCAACCTTAACCGTAAATTGGTTTCTTCTATGGTTTTTCCTGCTATGTAAATATTGTCAATAAAAACCACAACTCCTTGCAACCCAGATAGGAGCTGTACAATTAATCGCTGGAAAGAACCCGGCCCCGTACTCACCCCATATGGCAAGTATAAATATTTAAATATTCCTTTCTCTGTTATAATTGTTGTCAATTTCTGTGATGCTTCATCCAGAGGTGCCTGTAGGTATGCCTCTTTCAAATATAGCTCACAATAGAAAGCATTACCTTCAAAATTTGATGGTATTTGATTGATAGTTGGAAGTGGGAAATGGTCAATCTCCAGATAAGGATTGAGAGTAATTTTGTAGTCTCCACATAATCTCACAGAACCATCATTTTTGAGAACTGGTACAACAGGTGTACCCCATTCACTGAACTCAATTGGAGCTATGCGACCATTCTCTAATAAGCGATTAATTTCAGCTTCCACTTTTGATTTAAGAGAAAATGGCACACTTCTAGCAGGAAGGAATTTTGGTTTTATTTTAAGAGAAACAGACGCCTTTTTGAAATTTCCCCAACATGGTTCAAAAATAATAGGATAATCCTTTTTAATTTGCTTAACACATTGATCAACAGTCAACATAGAAGAGCACACATTAACATTTTGGGTTAGATCCAGTGGCCACATTTTCAAGTAAAATAATATATATATATATCCCTACATATACGTACACAGCATAACTACATTCTATTACATACATGAATCTTTGCATAAACAATAGATATAGGTAATAATATACATACATATAGCCTGTACATTATGTACGTACACACTTACATACTATACAATTTCACTTATGTAAGAGATTAGTTCCCATTTTATTTCAATAAAAACAAGTTTTCAGTCCGATATTTCAGTATTTGAGAATCAAGTTGGCAGTAAAAGCGCTTCTTGGCTGGTTTATCGGCGTGCGTTCGTATCAGTATTCCATCTACAACGATCCTGACAAACCTCTTATAATATTAAACTTGAAAACGTTATTACAGCCAGTTTAAGTAATAATTTTTTGCCATACAGGCAAACAGATTTCGATCCCGACACAAAAGTTTAAGCTTGAAAATCAAACCTGTTTATGGCTCCCAAATAAAAAATATGTATGCATATCTTTCAAACATTGTGCATCTTCACTTCTACACAAATATTAGAGATGTTTGTGAGTTTGTATGTAGGAGGTAATACCGGAACTACTGATCCAATTCTAAAAATTCTTTCTTTAATAGAAAGCTAAATTATTTATGAGTGCTATAGGCTATAGTTTGTTTCTTGAGGAAGGGAAATTCCCTAAAGATATACTAGTGCTAGCGGTACGCCCAAAATGGCTGCAGATGGTGTTAAAGTAATGAAAATTGGAACGATAGATCTTTTGGCCGTTTGAATCAATTTGAGCCGTAGCACAAAAAAAAATAAAAAACTAGGGGTGTTATTATGACGTTGTTTTGTTTTGTTCTAAGACCTATCGTGTGTGGTGTTGTAAAATATACCTTAAATGATACGTAATATCCTCATATCGAACCCCGAGAAAGCATTTTGAAAATTGTATCTGGAGGAGCCCAAACATAATATGTTTTGAAATGATTATCATTCTAATTTAAAACAAGTGAATGAAATGTAATGATGTGATATATTTTTAGAATGGGCTCAGAAAGCCCTTTCATTTAAAACCACACACGATAAGTTTCAGTTTATTATATTTTTCGTGCTACGGTTCAAATTGATTCACACGGCCTAAAGATCCATCGTTCCGATTTTCATTACTTTAACACCATTTGCAGATATTTACTGAATTTGGGGTTGTACCGCTAGTAGCACTATACATAGGTACATTACAATCGCGCGGGCAATCTGTGAAACTACTAAACCGATTTTGAAAATTCTTTTACTGTTGTAAAGGTTAGACTTTTCACTTGAACAATGGCCATTGTTTACTTATGTTTTTAGACTTATAAAATACAACATATCGATATAACATGAATCTTCAACGGGGTGTCAGAGGTGTTTCCAAGTGTGAAGTGTGAAATGCGAGTCACAGTCCACACTTGGTAGGTGAGAGTGGGGTAAAACGGGGTCCTTAAGGTTTGATGGTGAATAAAATTGACCGTAATGAGTTTTATTAATTTGTTTTATTCTTATAATCTTCTTTGATAATCAGTCCTCGTTGTTAACGTGTATTTGGCAGTCTAATCAGCATAATAAAATAAATAAAAAAACAAAAAGTAGAAATACACCCTCATCCCCATCATGCCCCACCCCTAGGGTAAGATGGGGTACCCCGTGGGTAAGATGGGGTACCAATAGGGGGGCAAGTTGGGGCACGCCGTAAACGACCATTTACTGTTCACAATGTTCACAAGTGTACACAGTATCTGCATCTTCCTCATCCAAACCTGCACAGCTCCAGTGAGCCTATTTTCCGCATGCTGAACAAGCAGCCCAGCCTTCATTTGAGTCCAAATATAGCCCTTTACAATACAAACAATGTGTATTTTCCGTATCGCTGTCAGTATCAGTATTACTATTCTTGTTTAATTTATTCTTAGCCCCTTTTTTCTTCTTTGTTACTCTTTTCTTCTTAGTTGCAGGTTTTTTTTGAGATTTTTTAAGTTCCCTCAACTCTTTATGTCGCTATTTATCCTCTTCCGCTTGTTTCTTTTTCTTAATCGTTTCTTCTAATTCATTCTTATACGGCGAAGATGTGATCACCGCGGTTTTTCCTCGTTTTCTAGTAACGCGAGATGTTTTTCTAGTTGCTGGAAAGGGCAATATTTGCTGCGGACTTACAACACCAAATATTGATTGCTGCGGAGTTCGTGGTCTTTCGTGTAGATCGGGGTTTTCGAGCCAGTAAGAACACCCTGGTTCTAGGTTTGACATTGTATTAAGTAACACAGTAGGTGCAGTAACCAGATTAGTGGATGGTGACGTACTCGCAGAAATACTAGCGGCAGCATCAAGTCTCGACAATGTTTCTGTTCCTAGTGTTACTGGCGTCACTGATGCACCCGTCAAAGTTGCCACAACAGAAATGGCTTCAGATATAATTGGCGCATTCTGATTATTTGTTGCTGGTTCTGTAGATGAAGATTCCATTATCAACGAACTATTATCGCTTGCAGGTGCGTCGGATACATTAAGCTGAATATCTGTCATCAAAGACGGAGCGAAGTCACTCTCAGAGAATACTGATGGATCATATGGCCAAATCCCACATTTTTTAAAACCATTGATATCTGTTGACATCGTAGACGCTTGTATGAACGCCTTTCCAAAAATTTCAGCTACTTGTCGGATAGTGACAGTCATTCCTGGGTTGCTGCGAAGCCACGCCGTGATTTGATGATCGTAGTAGGTGCTTAACGGTCTCATGTAAGCAACGTCTGCAACCTGAAGACGGTGAGTAGTATGTGGTGGGAACCATAAAATGATAACGCCGTGAGTGCGTGCTTCATTTATGAGATCAATGTTCTTCGTATGAGTACTATGTCCATCCAATAATAACAAAACAGGACGCTCAGGTGTTGCTCCGCTGAATTCGACGAACTTATTAAACCATTCTAGGAAAAGTTGTATAGTCATCCAGCCCGAATCACTGCAAACTCCCCAAGCTCCGGGGGCAGCATAAATCATAAGTTGCGGATCCATTCTTTTTCTAGGATATATCATCATGGGGGGCATAAAATGACCACTAGCACTAAAACAGATTTCTACTGTAATGGTCGTACCTCATATCTATATCGTTATGGCTCCCACTTGCTTTCTGCCCTTTCTTGCGATAATTTTTGATTTGGTTTTGGGCACAACTGAAATACCAGTTTCATCGCAGTTGTATATACGATCAGGTCTTATATGATGTTCGTCGTAAACATTGCCCAAAAAATTGAAAAACTGGTCTACCACCTGTTTATCAAAACCAGCAGCACGTTGTCTGTGGGATAGAAAATGATTTTGCTGCTAACCTGTAGCCCATTTTTCCTTCAACCACGTTTTTCACAGCATGTTTCATACTTTCTTCTGACCAATACCCTCTACTTGTTTTTTTTATAATTTCTCACCATTCTAGAACAAAATAAACAGTAAGATTAGACATCTGCCTTCCTACCCCATCTTGCCCCTTAAGACCTACCCCATCTTGCCCCCGTATGCCGAATCAAATTTAAAAAATAACTTAATAAAACCCATACGCAGCACAGAGAAAACAAGTTCTTACCTGTTAGTGTAGTTATTGTCACATTTGATAACATTTTAATCAATTCCAAGGTGTTATTATTTACGGAAAATACACGCCCTATATAGTATATAAAAATCACTAGCTATTTTTCAGAAAACAAATAAAACGCGTGGTGTCATGTCCGCTCACTTCGATGACTGTTGCCGTAATGGCGGCGCGACCTCAGGTGGTAAAGCGATCCTGATTGGCTAATTCGTTTGCACTCAAGACCGGTTGCCCCGTCTCGCCCCCCACCCCGTCTTGCCCCACTCTCCCTTACACACACAGGCTGCGAGGGGCGGCGCCGCCGCCGGCGCAAGCTTGTTCAAGTAAAAGAATAAGATTTCGGTGCAAAATCCACATCATAATATTTTTTTCCTTAATTTTGAATAAAACGTTTCCAATAAATGCGTTTTATAGCAATTCGCGCAAACTGCTTTTAATAGTTAGGTGATCACATGAAAATTATTTAATGTTATGCATTACATTTTAGCTGCATTACATTACAACTGTAAACACGCCTATATGTTCGTTATTAATGTAATGCAAACAAAATGTATTTTTTGTGAAGATTTTATTACTAATGAACTATCTCCGCAAGTTGCTTTAAAACACATTTATTGCATACTTTTTATTCAAAATTAAGGAAAACAATATTATGACGTTCATTTTGTACCGAGGTAAAAAGTTACCCCCTTAACAAAAAGACTGGAAGGAAGCATTTCCATATACTGAAATATGTTTATGGACTGCAGTCTTAGACCATATAACACTGGTCTAAGACTTTAGTAGTTATAATTGCAAAATTATTTACGTTTTCGTATAAGCGAAGAACGTTGAAACAGTTTAGCTACTTTTACGAGTAATATACTTATAGGATTCTGGATTTTGATACGGATTTTGTCAATAGCCTGACTTAACAAAAGCCGATAATAAGACAACGTTATTGAAGAATTAGTTAAATAATTTTTCCAGCGGCAAAAGGAATTCCATATCTACATTCAACTTGATTTTGTCATTTGATTCGGATGCACTTTTACGCAGCTTAGATATATCCAAAAATAGCAATAGATTTTTTACAACAAGCATGCTTAGATTATAATCAACCCATCGTGTATTATTCTACTACGCTAGAGCTTTATATCAGTGCCACAACAAATATAATATATCTTAATAGTAAAGCCGTGATTACACCAGCCGATATATCGGGATCCTAACTAAGAAAGTATTGGACTTAGGACAGTGTAATAATAATAATACAACACAAACTCATTACTACCTCCCCCCCCCATTACCATATTACAAATACAACGCTGAAAGTATTCTTGAGAACCAGACTTATACTAACTGACAAAACTGTACACTACAATAGACCAGATATTACTCTTATTGACAAAGAACATAAGACTGCACAACTGATCGACTTCGCCGTTCCCAATACGCATAATTTACAGAATACAATTGCTGAAAAACTAAGTAAATACACAGATCTGAAAGACGAAATAACACGCATGTGGAAACTGCAAAAAGTAACCATTATACCCATAGTATTGTCTGCAACTGGAGTCATACCCAAACAACTTCATCAGTCTCTCCGTTCCCTAAATCTTCCAAGACTTACGTACTACAGCCTACAAAAAGCAGCCATCCTAAATACATGCCGGATAACCAGGAGATTCTTACAAACCGACCAACTTCATGCCACGTCCCAACAAGAACAACCACAAACAATGACACTCACTTGGCCTAGGCCCGTAAGTGCTCATACTACCGGCTTCTTGAAGCCGAGATGAAATTGCTCATAAACAGAATAATAATAAAATTCTTTATTGCACATTCAGATACATCAGTACAGAGGCGAACTCAATGCTAATTAGCATTATCTTCCAGTTAACCTTGGGTGTTGTGGATAATTTAGGGTAGAGAATATAATTATAATTAAGAGAAAGCACTCCAAACATAAAACGGGGGAAGGGGGATATATACAAAATAAACATAGTTAAATATAAATATACATAAAAATAAAATATCCTAATACTTATACAGTACATACATAATAAAATAAATAAATAAATATTGGACGTTATTCTGAGAATGACTGGGGAACAGAGCTGGTTACGCCTTTAACTATTTTGTTGTTCTAAATAGTGAAGGAAGACTAACATAATCGCGGTTAGGACGGTCTGTTTCTTCCCGCGTCCTAATTAGGTACATAGGAACCCGATAAATCGGATGGTGTAATCGCGGCTTAATAGAATAGGTTCCGATTGCATTAATCGATGTTACTCAATGCGGAAAGACCCGCAGTGCGAGAGGGACGAATTCAGGAAAAAAAAACAAAATTACGACTTTAATCACGAATTTTATTATTTAAAAAAAACTAAAGTTTGTATCAAATCTCTGTTCGTTCAAAGCGTAATAAAGTATATACAGATTTTAATTTATCTCTATCTCTATACATATAAAATACAACGTCTGTCTGTCTGTCTGTATGTCCGTCTGTCTGTTCGGTCGCTTATAACTTGAGAACCAATCAATGGATTTTGATGCAGTTTTCACTGAAAGATAAAGCATTTCTTCGGGAAGGTTTAGGCCTATGTATCATCACGCTATGACAAAAGGGAGCAGCGCAATGAGAATTTTTGTGAGACATATGGAAGGTTCGCCGCCGTAGCATTGTCGATCGTCGCGGGTTCAAACCCCGACTGGTAAAATTTGTTTTCACTTTTTATTTTTTATTCCTTTATTATATTTTCAGAAAAAATATTTCCTTTTGTTAAAAAAATATTAAAGCTGAAATTATATTTCTTGACTGCGCAACGACCAATAACTAAAGTATTTTTATTTTCAAGTGCTTAGAAAACGCCAACTCGGGAAGCTATCCTGGATAACGGCTCAGTAAGCTGGCGTTGAAATTGTTTGTGGGCTGGCGTTGAAATTGTTTTTATTTTAATACACTAGATGGCGCTGCATGTTTCAAAATATTGAATTTGACGCTGTCTGGTTCAAATCAACTCACTTTAAAGTTTGTCTACACTATTATATAAAGAAGAAAGATTTGTTTGTTTGTTTGTTTGCATAGAATGGGTAATATCTAGAACTACTGAACTGACTTTAAAATTTTTTTAAGCACTCAATAAGATTTTTAGTTAATCGTGTGGTATGTACGCCTTGCATAGTCGTACGTATGTAGTCTCATCGTCGGGGTTTCAATCATCCACTGGTAAATGTTTTTTTAGAAGACCTCTCAAGTTCAAGTTTATTTGATCGGTATTGATGAGTATTTTTGTAGAACATGGTGACCAGGATCTAATGACGGGACTGTGAGAGGTGGGTACGGGATCTCCTCAACGGATGACAGCAGACCCATCGAGTTTGGGCTTATTCGATTGGTATTTATTAGCACTTTGGTAAAACATGGTGACCAGGGTCTGATGATGGGTCTGGAAGGTGGGTACGGGATCTCCTCAACGGATAACAGCAGACCCATCGAGTTTGGGCTTATTCGATTGGTATTTATTAGCACTTTGGTAAAACATGGTGACCAGGGTCTGATGATGGGTCTGGAAGGTGGGTACGGGATCTCCTCAACGGACAATAGCAGACCCTTCGAGTTTAGGCTTATTTAGTTGGTATTTATTAGCACTTTGGTAAAACATGGTGACCAGGGTCTGCTGATGAGACTGGAAGGTGGTTATGGGATCTCCTCAACGGATAACAGCAGACCCTTAGAGTTAGGGCTTATTCGATTGTTCTTTATTAGCACTTTGGTAAAACATGGTGACCGTTGCATATTATCGTTTAAAAAATCATATTCTTTTGTTTTCCTTATTTCCACGAAAATCTCTTAGACGCGGGCGGAGCCGCGGGCAAAACCTAGTTCCATATATATGCACAACCCACATTGACTGCACTTGGGGAAGATTATATTTTTATGGACGACAATGCTCACCCGCACCGTTCTGGCGACGTGGAAGCGTACATGCAAGAAGTTGGGATCCGTCGTTTAGACTGGCCAGCTCGAAGTCCCGACCTCAGTCCAATTGAGCATGTCTGGGATGTTCTAAAGAGATGGGTAAGATCAGTGCCACCTGCTCCACAAAACATCGGGGAGCTAAAAACAGTCATTACAGAAGAGTGGGAACGTATTCCTCAAAACGTTATTAAAAACATTGTGGAAAGCATGCCCAGAAGGATTCAAGCTGTGATTTTGGCAAGAGGAGGTCACACTCGTTATTAGGATTTTACATTTGTGGCTTTAATTAATAAAAAAAATAAAAAAACTTTTTTCTTTATTGCCGACCACTTCATAATGTTTGGCCGCCAAACATCGGTTTAAAAAAAATCTTCGTTAATTTTTAAAACAATTGCCAGAATTCACTTCACGCGTATTAATTTACACGATTATAAGGTACTCGTATACAAACTACATAATGTCTAATAATTTCGACTTTAGAACGTAAATTTACTTGGTGCCCGTTTTTTTGCAAAAGAGTGTAGATTCTGTACCAAAAGTCCACAACCACATCAACTTGGATGCAAACATGCAAACTTTATATATACACGACACGACCATAAACATAAAAGTTGAATTTCTAAAAACGCTGTTATACTCGTATGTTGAAACTTTTAATTATAATATAATAACGTACAATTTTCTGGTTTTAACAATAGTAATAAATTACGAAATTCTTAGTAACCGAACCTTAAGGGATAAACAACATTTTTTCGTATTTCTGGAAGTAACCGGATACAATAAAAACTGTTTAGGATGAGTAGCTTCAAACTTTTATATTATTATTAAAATATAATCAAAATCTGTCAATCGTGATATTCAACCGATTGCCCCAAAACTCAGTTTCTACGCGTTTTTCAATTTGACGGCCACAAACACCAAAGATATATAATGGTACCTGCCAAAACATTCCGACCGATGACAGGTTTAACATCTGACAGCTGTCAAAATCTTTCAATCAGGAAAATTCAACCGATTGACTTGAAACTCGGTTTCTACACGTTTTTCAGATGTATGCAAATCACAAAAAGGTTGTGACCGATGACGCGTTTATTGAACCGATTGCCTTGAAACTCAGTTTCTACATGTTTTTCCATTTGGCCATTACAAAAACTTTAAGACCGATTACTGGTTTTGACACTGTGTCAGCTGTCAAAATTTGTCAATCACGATAATTAATCCGATTGGCTTGAAACTCGGTTTCTACACGTTTTTGAAGTCCCGAAGCCCAAAAATACCTCTTTTTCTTTAACTCCCGGCACAAAGACGAATAGTACTCGCAGGCTGCTCGCAGCCCGCGCACCACGCAACCTCTAATTATTACTTTAATTAAATTAAATAGGTATGTAAAATTTTAAAAGATGTTTTGAAAATTCAAAACGATTTTAGACCTCACCTGTACATTATGGAATGCAATAAAATATATGAAGAAAATGAATTTATATTAGGTACACCTATCTTTAAAGAAAGTTAAAAATATTTTAGAAAGAGACATTGGTCTGTGTAGTGTAGATTGGCGCCAATCAGACACTGCGTTTTCTTCTGTCGACTTGTATTTGAAAGAAGAAAGAAAGAAAGAAAAATTCATATAACTATTGTCAAAAACGAGATGAAAATACATATTGTAATTATAATGGCAGATAAATTCTGACAAAAGGTGATGCGCTCAGCAATTCTGTTGGATCTTATGCAAGCAATGATCCGAACAGCGCTGGTTTTCAGCGCATCCCTGTAAAATTAAATAATTTTGTTGTTACAAATGCAGAGGGTGCGTCTAGAAAAAAACAGCTACATAAAACACCAAAAAAATTGCATGGATATTATTATATTATATTGTATTTTGTTTTGATTTGCTACAAAATTTATTTCATTTTTTTGTTTCCATCAATAATTGTTTCATGTAACTTTTCGCAGGTGTATTAAAAAACGTCGTTTGATACACGTGCGAAAGTGTTGATATTTTGTACTAGAATCAAAATGTACCTACTATTTTAGCAGTGCGCCGACGACCGATGACGATTACAGTTACAGACCATTCACTATATGAAGTCCCCTGGGCCGCGTTTAGTTTGATCGCCCGCTAATCACTGACAGCAAGATAGCATAAACAATACCAACGCGTGCAAAAGAGATGGCATGAACGCGGCCCAGCTAGTCTAGCATAGCAAACCATATCGAGCTCGATAGCGTTTGATACAGTGCTCTGTCTCACTCTGTTGATCTACCTAATGAGGGACAAACAGTGTATATCGAGCTGTCAAAGCTCGATATGGTCTACTATGCTAGGTACCCAGGGGACTTCATATAGTGAATGGTCTGTACCTTGAAAATATATCAAGAACATGTCAAAAATTAAGTGTGACGCACAGACATATACGAATTATCGTCATATATAATTAACACTACGTCTGTCTGTGGTGGGTGTGACGATATTTTTTGAACGCATCTAAAACGAACAGCTGACTACTATCAGCTGTCATTTATTTGTGATGTCAAGGTTTCGTTTGGAAACGAGTGAATTTCACTCGGAGTGATGCGAATTTCACCCTGAGCGTTCAAAAATTGACCCGAGTTACCGAACTTACCTGACACTGACAGATGCACGAAAGTGTTTTGAAACGCTTCGGAGTAATGCGAAAATCACACTGGCCCAACAACAACAATACCACCACAGGCCACCTGATTGGTACAATCAGATTTTTGTTTCTCTTGCTCCTATATAGTTGTGTCTCTTTCTAATAAACGAGTGAAATTTCGCACGTTCTGAAACGCTTCCCTAATGTTGTAAAATAGAGGTTATGCTTGGAAAAATAAAAGAATTGTAAATCATAAAAGGAAATGAAGAAACCTACTTTTCCAAAGTTATGACATTAATGTAAGCACTTTCATCTTTACTCTAAAATGTCTTCGAAGTTACCAAAAACTGCGCTCAGTTTAAAGCAAGTATGTATTTTTCTTCATATTGTTTTTCCTACCTATGTATAACATCATGCCTATTTTTGTTTTGGTATAAGTAATATAGCAAATCTATTTCAGAACTATCATTTCCACTATTACAAAGTTTCAGGATTGTGCCCCTTTATTGACACTCATATTTATTTCCAGTTAGATTACAATGATAATTGTTCACATGATCAGGACTCTTAATATTTTTCAGTTTCTTGTTCGGCAAGAGGTTCTCAAACTTTATCGAGAGATATTTCGCACAATAAAACTAGTCAACGATGAAAGAACTCGCTCTGAACTAAGAGAATGGGCCCAATCTGACTTCAAGAATAACAAAAACCTCACCGATGAAACAGTTATTAAAGCTAGGCTGCATTATGGGAAAAAATCCTTAAAAGATCTTCAGCATTCACTAGCTTTGAGCAAGTAAATAATAACTAAGTGATAAGTATTAGTGTTGATTTGGTGTAACACAACTTATTTGACAGGACTAAACTTAATTTAAGAATTATCTTTTTCATTCTGTATTGAAAAGATAAGGACAGAACACTTAAAATAAGGTTAGTCCTGTCAAATAAGTTAGGTCATGCATGTTACACAGAATCGACAACATTGTATATTGTACAGTAAATAGTGTGTATATAATAGGAAATGATAGAATTAAACGGTTTTTGTATTAATAAACAATTTTATTAACAAAGTACACCTAAAGTTAGCAGTAACTGAGTAGTTGTTGTTTCTATTTTACTTCACATGCAAGAAAACTAAAAAAACTAGTATAAAGCAGATTCAAAAGGCTTTAATTTCAGTTTTGGTGCTGTCAAAACAAAATTTTCTTCATTCCAAAATAGTTCTTTAGTTTTAACAACAGAAGCTATATTACTTTGGAAAAAATTTTGTTTTGACAGCACTAAAACTAAAATGAAAGCCCTCAGAATCTACTCTATTGTACGAGTTTAATAAAAAGAAAAAGTTTAATATTATTTCATTCAATCTATCACATACAAGACAACTTTATAGTCGACTTAGGGGGAGAGGGGAGGTTTATTTGCAATGTTATCAGCCTTAGAATAGCACTGAGGATAATCAACTGTTCTAAACTAGTCATCAGAACTTATTGCTCGATAAAATAAATATAGCAAAGTAGGCCAAGTAACTGCAGTCCCTATAACTACAGTAAATATGGTACAAACTGTAACAAAATCACCATTTTTATTTAAATATTTTGCTAATAATTGAATTAAATTTCTAGCAATATGATGACCATCAGAGCCATAACAAGGTATGATATTCAGAAACCCTATGCCCATAGAGAAAATAAATACAAAACGCAAAACTTTTTCAAACACACTTGGGGAGAATTGAGACAACAAAGAAAACCTAGCAAAATACTGATCCACCTTAACTGTTTTGTATATATCGTAGGGTAAACCTAAATACAAGACTGGCTTGTCCTGTCTTCTCTGAATTATTACAAAATAGGTGTAATTATTGAGAGAAGGCTTCAAGCAATGTTTGTATTTAGGGCAGATGTACCCAGCTGCTTCGGTGCAGATGGCAAAGTCACTGAGGACCATGTGACTTGGCTTCAAACAGGAGTATTGCATCGGTAACACAGAATCGGCTACATATTTTGGTTCCATGTACTCAAAACAAAAATTTTGCAGGTCTTCCTTCCTGCAGCATTCTACAACGTCGTTTTCTTTTATAGATTCCATCATAATCTCATCATATCGAGCAACATACTCTGCTGTTTTACAAATACCAAAGCGGTCATGAGCTCCATGGAGGCAATGCTGCCAGTCATGAATATTCTTTACTTGACAATCATTTATTGCTACTATCACATCCCCTTCATGCAATCCCCGGTCACCTTTTAATGGTGAGTCTTCAGTGAACTCTGAAATTCTTAAACCTACACCACTCTCATATAGTATACTGAATAGTATAGGAGCAGCAAAGAATAATAAAAGTGCAATAAATGCAGTTGCAACATTGTGCCACACTCCAGCACAGTATATCTTCAGTCTCTTCCCAAGAGCTAGACTATTCAAGTGCTCAGTATTCAGTTGAACAAAAGCAACTGGAATAATGGCAAACACATAGACTCCAACTGAGAGTAATTGCACATCCTCCTGGACCGCAGCCATCGCATGGCCAAGCTCATGGAATATACTACTAAAACCTAAAGCTAGGAAGTACACCCAGAAGTCAGACATGGGTATGTTCACACCAGGTAACATCGCTTTCACCTCGGGAACAGAATTCGCATTTATTGACTCAGTGATGTTTGCTATTACAAGTGTTATCAAGGTCCATAATGCAAAGGGTAAGAAAAGTGCCAAAGTGATGATTGTCCCGAAAGTAAACCACTTCCGTAGAATGCGGGACAAGTGTTTACCCCATCTGTAAATAGGCCTATTGAATGCAGTTGTTGTCCAGGAAAAGTTCAGGAGTCCGATCTTGAGTCCAGTGCCTTCGAGGAATGCATAGTAAGGGTAGTGCATGCAGCTCTGAAAATTACAAGAACTCTGTTAAAGTATCAGATGAACAAAATGAACTATTTTAGTAAATATTGTTTTGTAAACATAGGAATGACTTACCTTGAAAAATGAATCAAAGAACCAAATTACAGCATAGAATGCAAATACAACAGTGCAAAGAATTGCCAAAGACATCTTGCATAATTTCTAGGGTGCTTTTTGTGTAACAAAAGTAGAATTTGTCATCTTTTCGTGGAAATCTTCGAAAAGCCGGCACACACAATCACACAATACACCACACCAGGATACCTACTCCGAAAATGATTACGATATTTCGATAAACGACCGACACACGACCGAATCTATTTTGCCTTGTCTACCACGAAACACTATCGTTTTCGATATTCAACTAACGTATCGTACAAAGTTCGATCGTGACCGAATGATTTAACGAAATCATTGTCGATGGCTTTTTTTTTCTTTTTTTGCTCTAACAATAACCGGATGTGTAAAAAAAAACGTTCCGACAACTTGACATTTCGTCATTGATATCATGCCATCCTTTTCACACTTGATTGATTGTGGTATGCTATCTCCGCTGTCATATTTTTTATTATCATATGAGTGTTTGGGAATGTTGCCAAATGTCAACTGAAGTCGGTACCTATAACAAGTACCAAAACAACGCAGCGTGATAAAAGTTTTTCCTGCCAATTCAACGAAAATAATAAGTAAGTGCTTTTATAATCTTTCCAATGAAATGAACTTCCTTTAATGGGTCACATGATAAACAATTTACTGGAACGAAGACCATCCACAGCACACTGCACCAAGTAATACTTTATAATCTCTGACACTGCTTCCTCTTGCGATCCAATTAGATATCTACTGTATCAACAGAATTTCATAGCCCCCAACACTAACCCAAGCATTAACATTGATGTAAGTAAGTTTCCACTGCTTATATCTGTCATAATCTATAATTGGTTTTAGAACGACTGCTGCACAGTTGGACCTGATGTTCAGCTTCCTTGAGCAGCAACCTCAGTTGGCCAAGGAGTGCCTGCGGGACTTGGATGGTCGGGTCAAGGCTAGCCGCCTATGGCAAGAGTTAGCGAATAGCTAAAAAGAAGATATTATAATAATGCTATAGAAAAGCAACAAATTGAAGACTTGGCCATGTGGCCTTCAAGAAATAAAAAACAATTCTTCAGATTGTATCATTTATGAAGACAAGTACACAGAAAAGAACACAAAAGACAAGGCGGTATGGCTTAGCACTATAGCCTTTCCCAGAAGGGGTAAATTAAAACCGAAAAAAAACACCACCAAAAAGGTAGTGTCTGAAGGCCGCCGACATGCTGGTGGGAGGGGTGGTGGTTGGACCACCAATGAGAAGCGGGTACTAGATATAATGGGACCAGCCTTTGGCAAGGCGGTCTCAAATGCCAGAGTGCCTGCTTTCCCTGAGGTAAGGATTGTTTTAAAAAATATAGTAATGTTCAAGACTTTCATACCTATAATGATATTGAAACTAAATGGTGCTTGCAATTTAATCGCATTGTTTAATTTATTATTTCAGTCTGGAACTAACATCCATTTGTGAAATAAGAAACTTAGGTCCACTTGCACCAAGCAAACTTAACTCGGGTTAACAAACTTTTTGTTTTGTCCTTTTCACATCAAATTATACTGATAAGGACAAAGCATAAAAAGTTAGTTAGCCCGAGTTAAGTTTGCTTGGTGCAAGTGGATCTTAGACTTGTTATGCAAGACCTACTGACTCATTTAGAATTGGTTTTTAAGAAACCTAGAGCATTGATGAATGTAGCTTAACAAGTTTTAAAATAAAGCTCCAAGTGATATTGTTGTTTTATGTTCAACAGATGCACGGGGCAGAGGCCGTCAGTGGCATCCACCACACACGCTCCTTGCTCGCATGTCAGCGCTCGCAACTGCTTCCTCGAGCATCAGGCTGTTCAGGCTGGAGGAGTGTGTGCGAGCTGAGACCGAGCGGGCTAAGGAGATGCGCGAGGCTGTAGTCACTCTTAATGAGATGAGGGATTTTCTGCACGCTTTCGTGGAGTCAACGGCCAGCAGAGCCAATGAATAATCCATCTATCCATCAGCCCGTGTTCGTCCACTGCTGGACATAGGCCTTTTCCAAATTTCGCCACTCATGTCGGTCCTCCTCATCCAGCCGAACCCACGTCCTTCAGGTCGTCGGTCCAGCGGGCATGAGGTCAGCCTACACTACACTTAGCTCTACGTGGACTCCATTCTAAAGCCTTTCGGCCCCAACGGCCATCATGTCAGCGACAAATATGTAATGATTAATGAATAATAAATAAATTAAAAACACTGAGATAATATTTTTATTTGTTAGCAAAATAAATTAAGAGACTATGTAAAATTATATGGATGCTTTTTTCTGTGTATTTCATGAAGCACATGGAAAATTGTAATAAATTTTCGGTATACTTAAGCATATTTCTGGATAGAAATAATTATTAGAATGAAGTCTTCAAACGCACTTTTTCTCGTTTGACAAAGGGATCATTTAGAGAACTCAAACATATATATATGTATATCTATTAAAAAACATCCTTTTTTCTCTTTTGCGCTGAATCCACCCCTCTCACATTGCGCTTGGAGTGAAATAAAATTTACATAGCCTCTTATTAAGATTATAGATATTTTTACAATTGCTAAACAGAAAAATGTCACGTATGTAATGTTGTATGTCTCTTCCTTCTCTTTGACACAAAAATTACACACATCCATAATTTACATTTATATAAACATTGCTGCATGGTGGTTGGGATCACAGGGATGTGGAACAATGGGAGGCTGCAAGAGCTGCTCCTGTTGCATTTCCTCCACTTCCAGCTCCACAGGGTTCAGTCCGGCTCACATGCACTTATTGTGTAGTACACTGCAGGCAATTGTAATTTTGCCAGCGAACTCAGGAGTGTAATGCAACTCTCAAGCTGCCAGTAGGGACCTCCAGCATCCTTTGAATATGCCAAAAGTGCACTCCACGGTCTCCATCCAACTGCTCTAGATGGTCCTTTATCTCACAATCGCGCCAGATGAAAGCATTGTGGTCGGCACCATTGTGGGAGGCATCAATTGCAATAATTATGCAATCACCATCACATAACTGAAATACATGTGAAGTAGTATTTATTTATGTTTGTTTCTAAGGAAACAAATATAGAAGTGAAAGGTAAAACTTAAACCAACAAAGTTTCCATACATAATAGGATGCAGAAATAGTCATAGATAGGTTAAGGGACAACATAAATATCTTTTTGAATCAAGAATGCAAAAAGGTAACTTATGTAGTATATGATTTACAAGGACTACAAATTAGTTTTCACTCTTTGCTAGTATTTTTTTTTGTATGAGTAACTGAAGCTATGAGTATATACATTTATCAAAAATATTTGAAAATTATTAAAAGATTTTGTATAATACTTACCACTTGAGTGTTTAGTGAATGATTATGCTTCTGATTAAAGCATTTTTCTTCGTCTTCTGAGGGACGAATGATGGCTATGTGGGTGCAGTCGATACACTCAATGACCCCTGGCACTGCATACTTATCAAAGAACCTACAATAGTAATATCCTTTATAGTAAAATATGGTGAGGAAACACATTGAGGCGAGTGAGGATAAAGCATTATACCTTCTCTTCAGAACTCACCTTTGCTCCCTGTTCTGTGGGAAGTATATGTGCCTTTGCACTATCTGGAGAGCATTGAGTGCACTCGTCACTTCACTGTCTGCTGTGCCATGGGAGCATCTATGGTCAATCCCGCGCACGTTTCCGCGGGGAGGGAACTGCGGAACAATCTCCTGGCACAACTCTTCGAATAAAGGCCTCGTCAGTCTATAGTGCCTTTCAAATTCTATATCTAGCATTCTATTGACAGTAAGGCTCTCTCGGTGGCTTCTTCGCCACCTTGTACGGTCAGCCTGCTGCTCATCAAAAATGCGCAGCAAAAATGTAGCAGTCTTGCCATTACAGCTAAAACATGGAAAAACGTATTATTTATAAATTATGCCACCAATAAATATTATTAAAACAGCCAAAAACATAATAATAATTAGTAAATTTCAAGCTTACGATATTACAACGACACCTCTTGAGGTCACGTAAGAAATCACGATAGAACTTCTGTCAAAATCGATTTATCGGCCGATGTTCGGAAACTTCAGAGTAAGCATTTCGATCTAACTGCTGTCAAAATGAATTTTCGTTCGAAAATCGATTATCAGAGTACCACTTGCGTCGACTGAACGACATTCGACCGAATATTGCACGATCGATTACGATGGGAGTAAGACCCCAGAACCACGACGATCGATATTGTAAGTTTTTTTTGACATTTTACGAATGAACTGAGATGAACGCTGCCGTAAGATTGGTACATCGTTCCGAATGGTGGTAACTTATCTGACCCGGTGACGAGGACTGTCGCTTCTTGAATATAGAGGTCATTTTAGTTTGGCTTATAGGGTCAGACAAGTTCGTGGCGCTGTATTAGGTATAGAGCGCGTGTATCTAGCTGAGAACTGTACCCACGGGTGAGAACATCGCATCGTTTCGCCCGCAAGCGTTAATACGTATTTTTACGTAGATCTACATACTTTGGGCCTTTCCCATGAACCTACGAACTTCAATCCCTGAACCTACGTATTTTATATCAAATATAAAAATTAGTAAAATTACATTAAATCTGACTGAACTGGATAGGCCCATTCCCTTTTAACTAATAAAACTGTCCCTTTTCCTACGATAAAAAAAACACAACGACCTGTCATTCGAAATTCCATATTACTCATATAGTTGTGAATTTGTGATTGGGTAATTATCGTGCATTTCACTGAAACGAAACGTTTCGTTCGTCTCATTCGGATAAGTCTGTCTGTCTACTGAACACCTAATTTTTTTCATATAGTAAAGTATAAATCCAGACATAAATAAATTGCGTAGGTATGGATCAAAACAGTTGAGTTATTCTATTTTTGTATAGTCTTAATCTCAACTTTAAATAAGTACGTAGATCTACGAACTTTTCATATGCAACTTTTACTAAATCTACGTAATTTGCAGTTCTGACCTACGTGGAGTTCAGCAATTCTGGGTCCATAAAGGGGCTTTGTCAACATGTCAGCAAGCTGCCGAGTTGCTGGCACTTTGCGCGCATCGATGACACCATCTGCAACACATCCTCTTACAAAAAACGATCTTATTCGAATATGTTTCGTTCGTTGATGGAATTCATATGGTGGGTTCTTGGCTAGCCTAATTGTAAACTCATTGTCGATGTATAGGGTCACTGGACATTCCTCTTCCGTAATGTCTTTTAAAATACTCCTCAGCCATATGATCTCGCGTGCAGTTTCACTTGCAGCTACAATCTCTGCTTCTGTAGATGAAATGGCAACAGTTGACTGTCGTTTGCTCTGCCATGAAATTGGTCCTCCAGCAAACAAACATAACATTCCAGTAGTGGAGCGTCACCACCATGGTCAGCATCAATATAGCATTCTAAGCCAAAAGCTTTGTCATTTCTATAAATAATTCCCTTATCCATTGTGCCTTTCAAATAGCGCAAGATTCGCTTGGCAGTTTGGATGTCCTCTTTGGTAGGATTATCTAAATTGCATGATGCGACACTTATATCATAGGCTATATCAGGTCTTGTCCCTGTAATGAGGTAAGCCAACGCTCCGACTACTTGACGATAAGGAAAACATGCAGAAGTCTCTTCCTTTTCCTTATTATTAGTATTCGACTTTAAAATTGGTGTTGCAACAGCTTTACAATTCCCCATGCCGAATTTTTATAGAACGCGTTTAGTATACGCTGCATGATGAAGTAGAATAGAGCCGTCTGCATTTTTCTCTATTTATATTCCCAGAAAACAGCTTACTGTTTTGACAGTTATTTTGAAACGCTTTAATTATATTTAATTTAATTCTGTCGGTAAAGTGTCCAAAATCTTGCAGATCCGTTTCATGTCTGGTAATTTTGAATCTAACTGGCTGTTTAATTCGTGCCAGATATTCTTTAATGCAGAAATATGAGTCGCCAAACAATGTTCTGGTTCTTTCTTATAACTGAAGAATCGTAGACATAGATCATAGCTTTTATCTTCACTACTTTCAACATATAGTCTATTTAGTTCTTCCCATACCTCTTGTGAACTTGTTAGACGCATGACATGATTTAAAGTTTCATCTGTCATATTTGACGTGATGAGAACTAAGACTGCACTGTGAATATTCATGAATTCTTGCAACTATTTTATGTATTTATCTTTCTCAGCAGCTTCTGCCGCTGCAGCTGGTTGTTGTGGCCTACATAGCCTGCCTTTAATAATATCTAAGACTCCGGAGATGGTTTTTATTACAACACAACCATTATTCTGTATTTCCATGACTTGAAGTTTCTTGAATCTAGGTGTCCTGTCTGCACCCTAGATGCTTCTACAATCGCCCTATCCATAGCGGTAGATAGCTGGTACAGATTTCACCGTATGAATTTTCCACAGGGATGCCCTATTTGTCTATACATACAATCAGATAAACAAATATCACGTATCTCGACATTGAGCCCATTAAGATAACGTTGTTTCATTTAAAGAAACTTCAATTTACCTTAGTAGAAAAAGATGACACTATTTTTGTCTTGACATGATTGGCAAGTTTAATTACGTGACGTCACACTTACAAAGTTCCGTGCAGGTCCGACATGTTTTGTTCCAATTTTCTATGGTACTTGAACTGTCAAAATACGGTTGCTTTTTGTGTAAATTGGTGTAAATAAATATAATTTGTGATTATCTAGGGCTATTGTTTGCAAATAAACGTGACAAGAAAGTTTTTGATAATGCCCAAAGGTAGTGTCGATGGATGTGACTCACGAAATATCGAAAATCAACTATGTTTGTAATTGCACCGGTATGTAAAGAATTTCTGTTGAAATATCGCTTATTTCTGTTATTCTTTGAAACTTTGTCTTCGTTATTAAGTATAACTGTGGTATAAAGCGATTGTACAACCCTTAGTAAGATAAGATATACGGAAAAAACAGTATTTCAGCTATTTTCATGTTATACTTTTACATACTAGTGTTGTTCCTTTGTGCTCTGTAAAATATTGATTGCAAAGTAAAATTACGTGTGTTTTCTCTTTTTAAGGCTACCAAGAAGTGAAATAAAAAGAAGTGGCTGGACGCAATTCGAAAAGAAAATATACATAAGTGTCATATAAACTAATATTTCAGCAAAAAACATGAAGTCATCTATAGTAAAAAAATCACGGAGGAAATATCTTAAATAATATCAGAATTCTTCGCTTTTAAATCAAGCTGGCTACTTATGACCAAAAAAAGACAGGACTGTAGATACCATAGAACTCCTCAACAGATGATAGCACATAACTCGGTTGCAGCAATTACCCATATAAAATTTTACACTGAGCTTTAGGGTCTGGGACGTGTGGGACGGACAAAAATACATACATAGAGACATTTTACATTTTTGTTTTATGCCAAATTAGGCTAAAATAAATAATATTTCTCAAAAACTCAAGTAAGTACAAATTTTTGCACGAGTAAAATTCTTACTCATATCGATAATAGTAAACAAAATGTAATTCGTCTAACTTAGGGGTAGAGCAAACGATTAAATAAATTAACTGCTTTTATCTGTATTACATTTAACAACATTTCAAACAATTAAAATTAATAACATCAAAGCGACTCCATTGGAACTATGTTCTTGTTGCTTGCAACTTTCCTACTTTTACGTACATGAATTGTGATGCGTAAGAAAGAGATAACAACAAAGTCACTAAAGCGAGTGACTCTTCAAATATTTTCTGTTATAGCACAGAAATATTTACTATTTATTACTTTTTAGCATATTTTTGCAACTCTTATGTCATAAAAGGAAGTAAATACTGAAAACTCACCAAAAATACGATATACAATCTTTTTTGCCTCCTTCGCGTGTTATTACACCTTTTTAGAGAACAATTCACCATGTTTGCGTGTCGTCGGTCGCGTGCTGTCTGAACGAAAACACTACTCCTCGACTGAATTGAGTGGCCTTTTGCCGGGCCGCTTTCGGTGCGCTGTCGCAAAATCTAGGGTTTATTTCATCGATGTCTATTTATTTCATCGATGTTTCTTAAGAGCCCGTGGATTAATCTAAAATACAATAATATAGGTATAATAAGTTTATTGTTTTTATTGTATTAATTTACTCCTGTAGTGCCTTCTAGTGGCAAGTAAACAAGCAACAACCTTTAATCCAAAATGCATAAACCTGCTTCGTTCTAGATTCCACAAACTCTGGTTATACTATACAAACATACATACATATCCACATAGCTACATGCATTCATACCATATACAAATATACACACATACACACAAATAATAAAACATTCTGCTCTGCGACGTAATAAGTGGGTAAAGTAAACGAAACGCAACTCCATTGATTCTTTAAATCAAAAACTAACTTGGTCTGTTTCAACTACATACATACATATATATAGCCGATTTTGAAGGTTTTAATTTTATGCTCAGAAACTTACTAAAAAACGTAATTTTAAGTGACAGCAATATATTTTATTAAATAAATATTTGGCTCTTTGAAGCTATTTATTGTTTTTATTTATAGGAGATGTATAGATAGATTAATATATTTTGCTATTCTGAAGGGCACACCAACTAATATAATATAATGTGTACCTAGGCCTTTCCCAAATTTTGCCACTAATGTCGGTCCTCCGTCCTCCTCATCCAGCCGCCCCCCGCAACGTCCTTCAGGTCATCGGCCCAGCGGGCACGAGGTCGGCCTACACTACGCTTTGCTGTACATGGTCTCCATTCTAAAGCCTTTCGGCCCCAACGGCCATCATGTCGGCGGCAAATATGGTCTGCCCACTGTCACTTCAACTTACTGATTCTGCAGGCTATGTCGGTTACTTTCAATCTCCGACGGATCTCCTCATTTCGGATTCTATCCATCAGAGATACCCCAAGCATAGCCCGCTCCATAGCTCGCTGAGCGACCTTAAACTGGTGGATCAGACCCTTTGTAAGAGCGCGCTTTGTCTCAGCGCCATACGTTATCACAGGGAGGACGCACTGGTTGTACATCTCAGCCTTTAAGCACTGCGGTATTGACGACGTAAATATGTGATGCAACTTTCCGAATGCTGCCTAACCCAAGCATATTCTTCTGTCAGTCTCGGCGTCGAAGTTGTTTTTATCCAGCTGTATGACTTGAGCCAGACAAACATATTTCTGAACAACTTCGATGCTGACATTGTCGACGGTTAGTGGCCCTTGGATGACGTGACAGTTGGACATGACCTTAGTCTTATCTAAATTCATCCGCAGGCCCACTCGTCTCGAAGAATCGCCAAGGCCGCGCATCATTTCCTCTAGTTCCTGCAGCGATTCCGCCATTATGACGATGTCATCGGCAAAGCGAAGATGTGAAATGTACTCTCCGTTTAAGTTTATGCCTCATCCATTCCAGTCTAGTGTTTTAAGGACGTCCTCCAGCGCGGCGGTAAACAGTTTTGGAGAAATAACATCTCCCTGTCTCACGCCACGCTGAAGATGTATCAGTCTTGTTTGTACATGTACATCCTGTACTTGGACGGACATCGTAGCGGAGTCATACAGACATTTCAACAACTCCACGTAACGCCGATCAACTTGGCAACGCTGCAAGGACTGCAGAACAGACCAAGTTTTGGTGGAGTCGAAGGCTTTCTCGTAGTCCACAAACGCTAGACATAAGGGCTGATTATACTCTTGAGTTTTCTGTATAACCTGCCTTAGCGTGTGAATGTGGTCCACGGTGCTGTAGCCTTTTCGAAACCCAGCCTGCTCTGGAGGTTGGAAGTCGTCGAATCGTTGAGCGAGACGATTCGTGATAACTCTTGAGAACAGCATGTAGGTGTGGCTCAGGAGCGCAATTGGTCTATAGTTCTTAAGTAGGATTTTGTCCCCTTTTTTGAAGAACAAAATGACCAGACTCCTGCTCCACTCCTTTGGTGTAGTACCTGTGCGAATGACGACATTAAAGAGGTCCTGTAGCTGTCCGAGTATAGGGTAACCTTTAGCTTTCAGGAGTTCAGTTGTGATGCCGTCCTCGCCCGGCGCCTTGTTGTTTTTCAGCTGTTCAAGAGCTTTCCTAATCTCACCCATTTCGACATCCGGGAGTTCATCGGTGTAGTGGCGGACCAGAGGTGCACGTTTGTCGTCTTTATCGTGAGCAGTTGGCTTGGGAGCGTGTGAAGAATATAGGAGCCCATAAAATTTCTCGATTTCGGCGAGGATTTCTGGCCTAGGGGTAACAGTTCTATTGTCAGATGTCTTAAATTTCGTCAAATTGGTCCTTCCCAACTGCTGGGCAAAAACTTTTGAGCCTATATTTCGCTGGATCGCGTCTTAGTGTTATGTTGGCGCAGGTCAAAACGAATTTGCCTTTTAACACGCTTGTTAAGAAGGTGGTAGAGTCTACCACGTTTAGGTGGTAGAGCTAATGCCGGGCACGACTGTGGAGGTACCACCATCTTACTCGGAAATCCTCCCGAAGTTATTCGGGGAGAGTAAGAGGACAGCTCTCAGGCAAAAAAACCAGGCGGCTTACCATTGCCTGGGACTGATGGATGGCGGTATATCCATCCCCAATTGCCGGGCCTTATATAAATCAGACTGGTGATGGGCAGCGGCGTCACTGGTGCAAGGGTTTTGGCACCGCGCTCACCAACCTGCCTGCCCAGCGTGTGTGAGTATGGGAATTTCTTCCAGGAGGACCGCCAAGAGTGGCGAAATCTTGGAAAGGCCTATGTCCAGCAGTGGACGAAACAGGCTGATGGATGGATGGTTAAGAAAGGAAAAATCTGCAGAATCTGAAGACATTTCTCGTCTCCGCCTCATCAGGTCCAGAGTTCCACTCGAAAATTTGGACTCCTTAGTCCTCCACTCCGGCTTAAAATAAGCCCTCCCTATCTCGCGCAAGAAATTCGTGAAATTGTTAGCAAGCTGGTCAACATCCTCAGTGGTTTCCAACAGGGCAAATCGGTTCTGAAGTTCCATTTGGAACTTTTCGGATCCCGCAGCGGTTTGGCGCAGAGAAGGGCGGAGCGTAGGCTTCATCAGACGATTTCTCTCAAGCTGTAAGTCGATATTCAAGGTGATCGCTAACGGTACATTTTTTTTTTACGTTTAATGTAGTAATAATTATATATCTGTGGTATCGATGTACTTTGTGATTTACCAGCATTGTGATCTCTGACTCACCCCTTCATTTCTTCTAAGATTGAGCGGCTTGGCCACACCCTAGGACTATGACCATTCTGGACGAGAGTGGCAATAGATAGAGTCCAGTGGAGAGAGTTGGAGGAGGCCTTTGCTAAAAAGCACACAGACATAAGGGACACAATAGTGTCGATTCGGTGTAACACGACTTAACTTATTTGACAAGACTACACTTAATTTAAGCATTCTGTATTTTTCTTTCTATATCGAAAAGACACGGACGGGACGCTTAAAATAAGGTTAGTCCTGTCAAATAAGTTAAGTCGTGTTGCACTGAGTTGATACCATTATAAAACTTAGATTTAAATAAATTTGTTAATTCTATGATTGGGAACCTTGTAATAAAGGCTATTTTTTATTATTACTACGATATATATGACTGATTTTGATAGAAAGTAAAGCGAGTGTAATTATGCGTATGATCGTGGCGTGCGTGCATCGTTGCCATATGCACGGTAATTACGGTGCCACAAATTATATAGTACGGTGCATAAACACAGACGAGGGGCTGCTATGAGTGCGAGTGAGACAGCGATATCACCATTTGGCAACGTCGTCTCGTGCGTGCGATTTTCGTCTGTCGTTACCACTGACCTAGACTCAGAATAATAAGTTCTTATTCTATGGACCTAGAGCTCAGTGGTCGTTACGTTACTTTAATTAGTTTAAATTTTTTAAACTGAACGTAACCTAATAATTTCGGAACGTTGAGATCCCTCCAGTGCGAAGTGACACACAGATTTGACTGACAGACAGTACAGCGTTCCGAATGGAGATAGCAGTGCTAAAAAAAACTACTCACGCCCATCAAGTCATTCCGAATGTGCAATGGCGTCCATCACTTCACTGCTCAAACTTATGATCAATTCGGAACTCTTTTGGACACGACGTGGATGGTGACACTTGTCAGTGACAGAATAATTAACCTCAACCCACAATTTTAAGAAATTTGATAACGTTACGTGAATACCAAAAAAGGATATACTTTACCTACGTTGTTGTGCAAGAGTTATTTGCGCCTCATTGAGAGCAATCATTACGTGTTGGTTTGTTCTTTCGTCAAAAATCCTTTTTCCTGGGCTCGTAATTATTTGGTACTATAAACTTAGGTCCACGAAGCGAACTAAAATCCTGATTCATCGTTTGATATTAAACTCATATACTATGAATAACCTATTTTTGAAATTGCCGCCGGCCACCTGCCACTTTTGATATTGTATGTTGTTATGTTTTTGTTTATTTAAATTAGTTATATTTTTTATAGAGTTCCATAAAGATTTTTTATTAAATTTTGAATTGTTAAGTAACTGCCTTTCATGTTGTTTTTTTAAATTTTTAATGATATTATTACAGTAATTACGATAGCGACGGTATGTAATCTTGAGGATTTCATTATGTTCATCAAGTCGTAGTTTTTTTTGTAGTTGATTCCTATTTTGTATACATTTTAGTACACCTGGAGTTATCCAGGGTTTGATAATTCTCTTGTTACATGAAATTTTCACTGTTTTTGTATTGATTTGTATAGAGTCCGTGATTAAAGTTAAGAGTTCGTTTGTAAGCAGGTTCGGGTCTTGGATAAGTAGTAGCTGAGGGTCATATTTTAACCTTAATGTATTTAATGCTTCGTCGTAATTTGTTATCGACTTAGTTTTGTGCGCCGAATAGATTTTTGACGTATGATACAAATAAATAACTATCATTCTGTGATCGGTAACTGCAGTGTCTAAGACGCCTATAACTGCTTTAGATCGGGTAGTATCTAAGTTGGTGATAATGTGATCTAGACAGCTATTTATTCTGGTATCAAATCTGTGACCAGGCAAGAGCCTATGTGATGCCAACATGTCTAGATACGGGTCAGAATATTTATCGTTATTTCCGTTAACGATATTAATATTAATGTCCCCCGTTAATATTACATTTGTCCTTAGTTGAGGTGACTTGAGATAGTTGTCTAATGAATCTATAAATTTTTTTGGGTTTTTTTCTTCAGGTGGACGATATATACAAATTAGAGTCTCTTTCTCAGCGCAGTTTGAGAAGATGATTTCAAGGCAGAAGGCTCCGTCTAAAGTTATTTCTTGCACCATGTGTTTAAGTGATTCTTTTACGAAGACAACAACACCGTCATTTTGTTTAACCTTTTTTGTAGTGTTGTATGTTAAATAATTAGATTTTTGAGGGAGAGGTTTTTCAGGATTTATTCGACATTCAGTCAAGACAATCACGTCGATATTAAGATTTAGTAAGTTGATATTTACGTCTAAATCGTCTAAATTTGAGTTTTTATGGACGCTTCTTATGTTTTGAGTGACAATAGAGAGAAATAGATTTTTTGAAGATACGCTTTTGTTAAATGATTCAATAGAACATTTCTTGCAAAAGAATTGTATGACTTTTACTCATTATACAATTCTGAGTGACAGCGGATGTTGTCTGTTGCAAGTTGAGTGTTTTTGATATGTATTATTTTTTTATGTGAATTTACAATGTAATTTATTAGTGAGTCCACGTGAGATGTAATATTATTTGTCAGAAAAATTCTGCTAGAGTCAGTTGATTTACGATTATGAGTGTTAATATGTTGATAAGTATCGTGATACCAAATATTTAATAATAATATACTGAATGTATGAGAAATATCACAAATATAAAATCTTAACAAGCTAATGAATACAAAGTTCATAAATATACCTGATTTTTGTAGTCAGTCACTTTTTAATTTATGTATTTGATTTTCAGATCTTAGCATGATAATTGGAGAGTCGTCTTGTTTTCTGATGTACACACGGCCAAAGGAAGTCCAACAGTATTTGTAATTTTTGGTGCGCTTTAAGTCTCTGGCCAGAAAGTATAGTCTTGATGCCTCTTGGGTTAAGTGCTCCGAAATGAAGATGGGTTCATCCGGGTTCTAATAGATTCCAAGATTTTTTGCACTTAACTTATTTTGCTTGTTTTTATAATTGTAAGTCTTTGCGCTCTTCAAGATAGTTTCCTTGGTGATTGACGAAGTAAATTCTACAATTATTGTTTTTTTATCTGAGTTAGATTTCGATTTAAATATGTCAGATATCTGTGATCTGTTTAAGTCGAGACTTAGTTCATGGGACAAATTTTCAACCATTTTAATTAGTCTTTCTTTAGTTTCCTTTTGCTCCATTGGGACGTTTTTTATTTCCAGGCTCTTGTTCCGACTCCCACGCGTTATGTCTTCAATTTTGTCTTCAAGTAAGACAATATGCTCATCCTTGTTTTTTAGTTCTTGTTCCAAGATTTCGACTTTTTTTTTCAGTTCGTCGTTTTGCTGGGCGAGAAATGATATTAATGTTTCAATTTTTGTGTTGCTTGATTGTATTCCTTGCAATATTGGATAAAGTTTTTTCATCTGGTCATCGTTTTGGATAGCCCATTCCTTGAATAATTCTCTCATTTCCTGTTTGAAATCAGAAAGATCCTCACTTGTCGTATTTGCCAATCTTTTCCTCTTGGCTCTGATAGAGACGTGGTTCGGGAATTCCTCCTCATTTATCGCCGAGGTTAAGTCTGGTTCCGAGTTGGCTTTATCTGACGCAAGCGGCGAACTCATTTTAATGTAAGTTTCGAAGTTCACAGTTTATGTAGTTGCGGTCCTTTGAATAACAATTTGTGGCCAATTATTGAGAACCACGTTTATCAAAAGATCTTGCGATAACAGGTGTCACTTTATACTGGATGAAAATAGAGCACGCACTCCTTTGTTGCTTGAATATTTGTGTGTTATTTAAAATGATTTCTATAAAATAACAACAGAATACACGTTTGCACACAATGCGCGATCCGAGGAAGGAGGTATCACCTCTGTAAATAAAGTAACATCCCTACATTTGTAGATTATACATTTACTTGTTTTTAAAATTAATGCGTTTTATTTATAAATATGTTTATAATTATAAAATTAATAATACTTGCTTAGAACGAAAATCATTAGCGAAGGATCTAGGCATATTGTTCGATGGGAAACTATCTTTTAAACAGCACTATGATTACTTAACTGCGAAATGTTTCAAGTTAATGGGGTTTCTTACACGAATTACCAAAAACTTTAAAAGCCCCAAAAGTCTTTTAAGTTTGTATCTTTCAATTATAAGACCCCTTGCCGAGTATTGTTCTATCGTTTGGACACCATTTTATAAAGTTCATATTCATAATATAGAAGCCATACAAAGGCGTTGTATGAGTATTATATGTCGTCGATACGGTTTAAAACGTCAGCTACCAACATATGAATCAAGAACTAAATATTTCGAATTACAGCACCTATCGACTAGGAGGAACATCAGTGAATTGATTTACCTCTTCAAGATCATCAACTCTCACATAGATTGTCCTAAACTCTTAAACATGATAAATTTTAACGCAAAAATTAGAGAGCGTGCCCCGCGCATTTTTGGGCTTCACACTTTTAAGAGCAACATTACTTATAATACACCATTAGCAAGAATGTGCAGATCGTATGACGCGCTAAAAAGACATAGCGATAACTTTGATATTTTTTCAAACAACTATAGTTTATTTAAAAAAACATTGTGCTCACTTTATGAAAAAGGTTATTAAAATTTTATTTTTCGTTCAATTTAAATTTTGTAATTTTATATTTTGTTTGTATAATAGTTAAGTACTTAATGAATGTTTAATTTTAGTTTTTCATTGTGCATGTTGTGTGTATACGTTTTGGAAAGCAGCCTTGTTCAAACAGTTATTACGTTATTATAAGCAATTTTTGGCTGTAATCTGTTGTATATACCTTGAAATAAAATAAAATAAAATAAAATAAAATAAAATAAAATTTATATATTTAACATTGCACTCAAAAACTGATAAACAAAGGTAATGAAATAGGTAGGTACAACAAAATACACCTTCCCACAAAGTAAACATTTAATAATCAACCGTTGATATTATTGTTTCCTTGACTGTACCTGCGCAAGCTTGCACTCGTAACTCATTCAGAGGGGACTAAATGATTGGCGATCACTGTACGATCAGAAGCATGGGCGATGATAGCACAATATGGTGGCCTTAATGATGTCATTCATGACGTCATAACAACCATTTAAGGCTATCGTTATCGGGCTAACAGTGACTCGGAATGACGATAGACGCGATGTAATCGATTATGTTTTGAATCGGAACGCGCTGCAGGTTGTCATGCATGTCAGGCGTTTTGCCTTGCGTTGAGAATCGAAAATATTGTGAATATTTTTCCAAATAAAACATGTAAGTGATGAGTTGTACCGAAAATGAAAGTGGCCCTTTTGTCGTATTCTTCTTACCGGCTGTGGTTGGGTGCCTGACTATCCTACTGGCGAGACGCTGGGCTAACTCACAAGTAGCCAGCGGGTCGAGCACAGCCGTCTCGAGGCGGCGAAAGATCATCAAAGATCCGCTTATCAAGCGCCCTTTGCCGCCTATCGCTTGTAAAATGATGCCCCCAGGTTCTAAAAAGGCTGTTGGGGTTACCAAAAAGGTATAATAAATACTACGCAAATCTTTGTGTTGCTATCGATACTTTTTGGTGTGTTCATGCAAAATATCCTTCTCATTGGTTATAGGGAGTATTCTCTGCTGTTGATGAGGATATGAATGGTGGGGGGAAGCGCGTGGGTCGCCCTGCGAGGCTGTCGCCATCCTCTGTTCCCAATGGGGGTGCAGATGCCAAGTATACAGATGGGCCGGTGCCTCCAAAGCATATACCATTCCCTCACATCCCTCAAGATGGGGAGCTGCTGTTTGAGACAATGACGTTTGTGTTCACACTGGTGGCAGCAGGGCTGCAGTTCCTCAACCTGTACAGGACGGTATGGTGGCTGCCACAGTCTTACACTAACCAGGCTATGGTAAGGAAATATGCATAACATCATAATAAACCAAGTGTAGTGTATTGAACATGGGTGTAATGTAGACATGTTGAATGTATCTGTAAATGCTCATATAATTGTGAGTAGGTAACACCAACCTTTGAGTATAGTATTGATCAAGTCCTTGAGGAAGAAGGGAAATAATATATTCAAGAGAATTTAATATTTAGAACACCTGTGACACCACTCGTGGAGATTCATGTTTTGATGATGTATATTATTAGTACTTGGTGTTGCCTGCTTTTGCAGTCTATCTATACTAATAATAAGGTAGTAAACAGTGTCTGTACATTACATTTTCAATTGTTCCCCAAACCCAGCCTCGATTAAATACCTTCTCTATTACTGCCCACTCTGTAAAGTGTCTTTTGTCACCTCCCCCTGATTGTGATTGTCAAAAATTAGACCATGTTAGCTCAATAAAGTATTTAGGCCTTATATTGGACAAACACCTCTCTTTCCAGGAACATATAAGGGCGGTTACTGCCCGTGTCCGCAAACTGATACACATTTTCAAAAACATACGGCATGTAGCTGAACCTAAAATAATTAAAATGATTTATTCTACTTTGTGCGAATCTATACTCACTTATTGTTTAACTGTTTGGGGAGGCTCTGCCAAAACTCATATTATTAACCTCGAAAGAGCCCAACGAGCCGTCCTTAAAGTGATGCCAACTAGAACACCCACCTTAAGCTTATATCAGGCCACTAAAGTTTTAACAATAAGGCAGCTTTTTATCTTACTTACCATCACTCGACAACACAATAATATTAACTTATTAACCAGTTTTCAGAAATGTAAAATTTCGAACATGCTTTACAAATCAATTTCAATGCTTCCTGTCAGTTTTTCTGTATAATAAAATTAATAAATCCTTAAATATTCACCCTCTAAATCTATTTGATTGTAAATTACGAGTCAGGAACCACCTACAAAGTCTGTCGTACGATCAAACAGAAGCTCTTCTTGTAGTTACCAAATAACACATTATTTTTAATCCGCATACTTTTAATCTTTGTATCTATTTAAGTATATATTTATAGATACCCTTATTAATCTACTATCATTTTCATATATTTGTACTATCTATTGACATATCCTTAGGTATATATATGCACTAAAAACATAAAATCATACCTTCACACACCCTTACTCACCCTCTCACTCACACATACGCACCCTCGCTCTCTCTCCCCCACACATATACACACCCCCACACACACAAACGCACCCTCCCTCACAAATACACACCTTCGTAAAACTGGCCTATTGAAAGGCTTTCGTATTTTAGGAACTAATTGTTATCCATTTCTTTGTGTTCTTTTTTAATTATATAAAGATGTTGTACTTAAGTTAAATTTACATTATATATTTTCTTAATACATGTTTCGGGATAGAGCCTAGTTATCCACGCTTCAAGACAACTTATAGTGGTAACTAGTGTCTAAATTATGTTTGTTACATATTTATCTTAAATAAAGAAATTATTCTATTCTATTCTAATTTTTTGCTAAATTTTGAATGAAACGGGTTACTAGTAATTCACTGAAGCTAAAATCACAGTTTTGTCTGTCTGTGTGTTCCGTCTTAAACATGATGATGATGACCCTGGTCAATGTACAGGCTATAAGGGGTCTTGATAAAATAACTGCCAAAGTTGATGATAGTTTTTGTCTTTAGGTGTAAATAAAAGATAAATTGATTGATTTTTCTACAATCAATGCTCACTGTTTTGCCTGTAAATATGAGGCAACAATTAAAATATTACGAAAAGATCTCACCTTGTTAGGTAAAGACGGCATCACCCTCTAAAAGTGCCCCAGTAAACTAGGAACATAATGGTTCTAACTTTTTAAATATATATTTTGAGTCAGATCTTTCTCCACATGTACATGTAATTTCATGGAGAAAGATGGGATTTCCATTTAAAGCCATCTTTTACTAATTAAAAAAAATTAATCTTGCAATCAAATGTCACTTAATTCCTTAAGGCTCAAAAACTTATTCAAAACAGTCAATACTTACACAGAAATCAAGAAACCAGCCAGGTTAAAGATCAGAGGTGCAATTGTGTAAGACAATCATATTCATGCTACAGCCAAAAACATACGGTCTGAACTGTCAAACCTTAGCCGAACAATTGGAATCGTATGTTTTAAGCCATCAAATTAATATGATTCTGTTACACAATTGCACCACAGATCTTCAGAAAAAGTGCAGGACAGGTATTCTCTTACATTCTCATTAATTAATGACATCCTGACATGAAGGATGGGAGCCTAAGGGAGTGGTAGAAACAAACGGCTTCGCACAATACTTCGCCAGCATTCTGATATATGGATTTAGCACAATTTGAATTATGTGACTACCTTACTCCTCATCCAAGCTTACCCTACCGCACATAAGTCAGTACTTTGTTTGACTTTCAGAATTTCTACTTGATTGACCCGCACTTAGTCGCATTCATAGTGACGATACTGTCTCGCCGGGTGCTGCTGTGCGCCGCCACCACACTCGTGCACTCCTTCATCTCGCCCAAGCTCTGGCCTCACGCTGCTGTCGCCTCCAGGTATACCTCGCGTCAGGTAAAGAGAGTGCTGGAGAAGCTCATGCAAGCTCTTTCTCTCGCACCTGTCACCCATGTGCAGACCCATCCTCTCCCATTCTCGCCCAGCGCTCTTGTTACCTGACACCAAGTGTATCTTATTATTTGCTACTCAACATTATCTATTTGAAATAGTATATTAACAAATGTCTTTTGTCAAATGATACACAAATTCTTGTACTTTTAATCCACTATTCTTTTAATCGCTTAAAATTTGTTCACCTTTTGATTGATACAAAACCAAAAGCATAACTTTATATTAAATTTTATTTGTTTAACAAAAGTATAAAAATTTGTGTATATTTTTGTTTAATAATCCATCAAGAACCAGCAACTGAATTAGCTAAGTAGTGGCCCCTATTCTCTTGCTGCAAATCTCATTTTATGCCTTGTAAAACATATATTAGCTTAGTGCAAAACAGACCAAATGTAGAGAGTCACAACCCATTATGTGTCCAGGATGTTCACCCTGGGCGTGGTGATAGGAGCACTGGCGTGGTGCACCTACTTCATAGCGCTCAAGTATCCGCTGCTCAAGCTCTTCTATCTCTGCTATCCGTAAGTTGCTGTTTTACTTGCTTATTGTTATTGTACTTTGTATTAGATTGTGTTGTCACCTACTGATTGATATTATTTTGCGCCATATTTTGGTTGTTTTATCAGCAATTTCTTCTAAGTATATGTCGCCGCCATCTGGTTAAATCAGCTTTCTGATTGGATGCCTAGAATACTAAGTGGCGGCATCCAACCTAGGCTTCTCGTCATTTAAGTTAAGATGGTACCTCAACGTTTAACGAGATGGCTTGTCGAAAATTAGCCCTTTGGACACGGCTGAATCAAATTGAATTTAGTTCATGTTTTTGCCACTATAGCACTAGTATCCCATAACAAATATGGCGTCAACAGCTGAGAAAGTGTTTGGGGATTTTGGTTAGAGCGCCTTGTTTGATTTTTTCTGCATATCGTGAATTCTGTTAAAATAGAGAGAGTCTAATTATGTACTTGCATGTCAACCTAACCGCTCCTCCTCGCTTCGCGCGTCGTCGCTACCTATCCCTAGCCAAAAGGCTAAACGTCGTTCAGCCCTCTCGTTAAACGTTGCGTTGAACCATTTGGCTGAGCAACCTTTAGGAATTTAGTTGAATGAAACCATTTAGTTAGTATCGTAGGCATCCAATCAGCTGATTTAACGAGATGGCGCCCACATATAATTATACCGAATATATTTTACCAGGTGTAAAAACACTTGTTATAAATTTTAATCAAACAACATACCTGATAGACTACTGATCATAACATTTGAAAACAATGAAAGAATAATCTGCGGAAATTAAAAAGTATAATCACGTTCCGTACTAATTTTGAAAATCTACTGTAAATTTTTAATATGTATAATGTTTTTATTGCGAAAACCATCACTTTGGAATACTCTAATATTATTATTAGTGTGCATTACAAACTAGAAAAGATCAATTAGAAACAAATGACAAGACAAGAATTTGAAAAAAATCCTCGGGCCAGGATTCGACCCTGCGACCTCTTGTTACCAAGTCAAGCGCGCTGCCAATTGCGCCACCGAGGTACTTACCTAGACCGTTTGGTAGTAAGTAGCTAAGTAGTAGTAGACTATTGGTCACAGGTTAGAATCCTGGCCCGAGGAATTTGACTTTACATTGGTTTTTAGTTGATCTTTTCTAGTTTGTAATGCACACTAACAATAAAATTAGAGTATTCCCAAGTGATGGATTTCGCAATAAAACATTGTCTCAGTTAATGAAAACTGTGAATTTCTTAATTGTCTGAAGCACATTGTAGCGACGACAGCGCCATCTGTTTCTTAAGAACAAGGTGTGCAATCACATAACGCCCTCGTTAGTTTTCAGTATGTGCCTTACAAGCTGGTTAGATCAAATAGTTACAAAAATATTCGGTGGACAAGTATGGTAGAAAAATTCAATGGTCTAGGTAAGTACCTCGGTGGCGCAATTGGTAGCGCGCTTGTCTTGATAACAAGAGGTCGCAGGGTCGAATCCTGGCACGAGTTTTTTTTATTCAAATTCTTTTCTTTACATTTGTTTCTAATTGATCTTTTCTAGTTTGTAATGTACTCTAATAATGATTTTTAATACTCTAGTTATGTGTATTTGGAAATTTTGTTCACAATGAACAGGAGACTATGTGGTTTACTTTAAAAATGTCTGTCCGTTCACACCTGCTAGTCTAGCATAGGAAACCATATCGAGCTCGATAACTAAAAAATAAGTTTAGGAGTTTTCTGAAAACCAGCGCTAATCTGTTTTTCAGATGGGCATATGCTGAGCATGACTCCTTTTTCCACTCAGTGTTGTCTGAGTTATTGTAAACAATTTTGTGTTTCTTTTTTTATGTGGGAATAAACCTTTATTCTATTCTATTCTATTCTATTCTAACGCCTGATACAGTGCTCTGTCTCACTCTGTTGATCTCCCTCGAGAGGGATAGACATTCTGTATCGAGCTCGATATGATCTGCTGTGCTAGGGGTATAGGGTGCATACCAATACACAGTGATAGAAGTGTGGGCCCGAGCAGTCCCCCCACCTCCAGCATCGCAAATCTTAGGCGTGTGAAGCTATAAGTTGGCACGGTTGTTATTTCAGGGCGGTTATCTACGTGCTGCTGTTCGGCGCATCGGCCGGGCCGTTCCTCGAGCTGAGCCACTCCCAGCATCCACTGCTACACTGCTGCTCGCACGATCCGCATCAGGTCAGTTCTCACGGGGCGTATAGCTGGCTGGTCATCCGGCAGACAGCAGCTGTACTTTTTAAGGATCCATACCCTATCACTAAGGTCCCGCTGTCTGTCTGTCACTACGGAACAAATAGTAGTACTTCTGTCACATTGGTCTACAGCTTCAGCCGTAAGAAAAATAATTGTGCTAGCTACCGCCGCCGCCGGCTCGCCAAGGACATTTTTGCTGCTACTCTCATCAGTTAGCTTGTGACCACGACAGCCTACAGAGGGGTCGAAACGTCAAGCACATATCTATACTACTCAAAACAAAATAAGGGCCACTTGTTATTTTTACATTTTAGTTTAATTAAATGAACATAACTAATTGATATGTAGCAAAACGTTGACGTTACGAACTCTTTGGTATCTAACCTCTTTGATGAAGTGCCTTAGACCAAATACTGGCCAGTAGCAAAAAAAAAAATTCAATTTCAAATTTTCTTCTAGTTTTGTGTCGATTTTTCTTTGAGATTTGTTTCGATTAGCGTCTTGATAATCTGAAAATTATCGTAATTTTGTTTAGTTATCTTGTCTAAACAACATTTAACGATAAAATGACACAATTACTGCAACCAGAGCCGTTACAATGATCCGAGAAGGAAATTCTCAGCAGTGTGTGGGTCTGCACCTGGGTTTTTCTCGAAGAGCTCTTCAAAATTCTTGGAATCGCTTTAAAGAGGCCGGCAGTGTTGCGAGAAGACCTAGCTCGGGTAGAGTTCGCATTACAACTGCTCAGGAGGATCGATTCATCCGGTTAAGTGCCCGCCGAGAACGCACAGTAACGGCTCGTAAGTTACAAAATCGCCTACAGTTGACAACGGGTACTCGAGTCAGTGATCAAACGATCCGTAATCGGTTGCACGAAGACCAGCAAACTTTAAGACGACGAGTTCATCGAATTCCTTTATCCAGGGCTCAACGTGCAAATCGTTTAAGGTTCTCCCGTCAATATTTGGACTGGGGCATAAATCAGTGGGGCATGGTGCTTTTTACCGACGAGTGTAAAGTAAAAATTTTCAATGACGATCGGCGCATTAGGGTGTGGAGACGACACGGCGAGCGATTTTCGGAAGCTTGCATACACGAAGTTGACCGTTTCGGTGGTCCCAACGTAATGATTTGGGGTGGGATTGGCTTACATGGCAAAACTGAGCTCGCTATTTTAAATGAGGGTTCCGTAACTGCTCAGCGTTAGATTGAGGAAGTTATCAGGCCTCATGTGGTCCCATTTGCCCAGCGAATGGGTCCTGGATTCATCCTGATGCAAGACAATACCCGTGCACACACAGCTCAAGCAACCCAGTCTGTACTGAAAGACTCTCACATTCAAGTGTTACCGTGGCCAGCAAGCAGTCCAGACTTAAATAAATCCGATCGAGCACATGTGGGACCAATTGAAACGAATTGTTAAAGAGAGTGAGCAAGAGGTCTACAACCAGCAGCAACTGGTTGACGCTTTGAAACGTGCCTGGGAAGAGATTCCAGCTGAAAACGTCAAACATTTGTTCGAAAGCATGCATTCCAGGCTACAAGAGTGCATAGCTAAGAGAGGAGGGCATATCCGTTATTAACAAACAGAAAAGTAAAGAATTTTCAAATTTTCAATTACCTTTCGTTGCTTGTGTTTTTTTTTCTAAATTGTATTTTTTATGAAAAGTTAAATAAGCATATTTAATGATAATTAATTTAAACAGTAAGTAGCCTACACGGTAGAAAATAACATTGTTTTATGTTTACGGTAATTAAACAATGTATTAATTTTATAATTTTCTTGGTACACCTTAAAAACCTAGTGGCCCTTATTTTGTTCTGACTAGTATATTTAGGTATTTTATTAGATAACGCGATTCAGACCCCAATACAAAGTTAATGATGTGATGTGTGAAAATCGCGAAAATTAAAAACAGTTAAATAGTTATAACTTTCAGGTGCGGGCAGAGGTGAACGTGTTAAGACAGGACTTCAACTTGCGGGTTAAGAAGATCCTTTTCAACTCTGTGCTCGGAGCGTACTACACGAGCTTCGTGCCTTGTTGCTTCGCTCAGGTTTGGCTTCTGCTCCTTTTACATTTGAAAACGAAACTTTGAAAGGGAAAAAGTGATAACGTGTACCAAACACGAGGCGTAAAATACGAGATTACACGGGCAAGTGGTAAAACGTACTAACTCTCGTCACATTACTTGCATAATGTAAATAGTCACGGAGTAGTACAATATAGTAGCTTGGAGAGTAGAGTCGTGTCGTAGATAACTCGTGCAGTGAAATAGACTTTACCTTCCCCTCCACGCTATTCCTGGCCGAAATCGTCAAATTAATTTAGCCCGAAGGACCCTTAAAATAATTCCCTAGACTCTTCTTTTGCTAGTTCTTTAAGTAGATTAGAAAATGCTTCGTTCTCCGCTCTTCTTGTAGAAATGTAGTCCTTAGATTAAACGAAGGTGAGCAGCGCCCCGTTTATTAGAACTTTCCTCTGCCACACTACTAAACAGTTTAAATGTAAACGGTTGCTTCACAAAAGCATGAAGAATATACTAGTCGGATGAATAGAGTGCGATGGACAAACAAGATGGTGCTGCAACCATCCCGCGAGGCGACAGACGCTGGCGGGGACAAAGTACTTTACATATGCGGGGGGCGGGTGAGGTAGCGGGAGAGGGAAACGCTTGCAACTGCGCGTCACTCACCGACAGTCGCGCGCAGTAGAAGCTACCTCGCCCCCGCCAACGTCTGTCGCGCACGATCTTCTCAGTCTATAGTTACCCCACTTCCTAGTCCAAATGTAAATCTCGCCTCTTTTTTATGTGGTCTCTAACGCGTCCCACTGCTGGTCAAATCCTCCTCTTGCTGAAACCACACATCGCGGTCCTGTGATACTTCCAACTACCCCGATTAACATGAGGCGAGATCGTCCCGCCATCGCCTTTTTGGTGTGCCTGGCCGTCGGTAGCCGTCATCTGGCACCCACTCGGTAGCGGCTTTCGCCCACCTATCCGAGTGCATACAACTAACGTGGCCAGCCCAGTTCCATTTAAGTTTTGCCGTCTGCCCACCAACGTCAGCAATTTGAGTTCTGGAGTGTAGTTCAGTGTTTCGGATTCGGTCAATACGCTTTACACTTAGAATACTGCGCTCCATTGCTCGTTGACAAACCTTGAGTTTGGTCCTCTGATGATCGGTTATTGACCATGTTTGGGAACCTTGCCTCAATATTTTAAACCTGTTTCCAGTCGTACCTATACTACGACGTATACGGCGCGGCGCAACAAGTGGCGTTCGTGTGGGGTGCGCTGTTCACTCGGCTGTGCTGCCATCTGCTCAACTCGCAGTACTGCGACGTGTCACACAGAGCCGCGCTGCATCTGGGCAGCTGGAGCCGGGACCATACATTAGGTCAGATTATAACATACATACACGCCTGTCTCGTAGCTACGATCCTGACACAACTCTTTTGCTTCTGCATCCACCAATCTAGTCATACAAGCTCTTCTATTCCGGGTACTTTTTCAACAACTGATTGATTTATTGATCATGATCACTCTACACTCAACCAATAAAAATAAATGTGCCCGTATCCATGATCGTTGTAAAACATCACGTTACCTCTCAATCCATATGGGGGCAGTGTCTTCGGTTGAAATTTATCTGTATGTACTAGTTGACAAAGATTTTTTGTTATATTTTTCCAGTGAGATTTTATTGTAAACTAGCTTTTGCCCGCGGCTCCGCCCGCGTGTTATTTGGTTTGACGACATGCTCTTTCCGGGATAAAAAGTAGCCTATGTGTTAAGTTAGGTTATAAGCTATATCCATTCTAAATTTCATCCAAATCCGTCCAGCCGTTTCAGCATGAAAGAGTAACAAACACACACACAAACTTTCGCATTTATAATATTAGTGTGATATTTCCCGCAGGTAGTGACGTGGTGGCGTGGTGCGGCGAGCGGTTGTGGGCGCGGGGCGCGCGGGTGGCGGTGGGGGGCGCGGCGTACATCTCCGCGTCCCCCGCCACCGCCGCCGCGCCCGGCTGCTCCGAGCACGCGAGGTTCTATGTGAGTTATATCTATACTAGAGGCGGTATCTTGACAGTTACTTCATAAAAACAAAACATACAGACGGCCTGCTCCATACAACCAGCGATTCCGGGCGCACGCACACATAGCGCGTACGTACGACGATCTCGGTAGGATTCGGTAGAATTCCAGTTCAAGAGTCTACCGAGATCGTCGTACGTTCGCACTATGTGTGCCTGCGCCCGGAATCGCTGGTTGTATGGAGCTGGTCTTCTGTATTTATTTATTTTGTGGTTTCTTGATATTTCATTGGGAACTCTTATTGTCTTGTGTTATAGTAAAATTTTGTTTAGCCACGAATTAGCCATTTTTACGTCCTTGTCTTGACTTTTAATAACAAGCGATATATATATATCGTTTTGATACAATTCATGCTCTACATATTGTGGTAAAATGAAATGTCAAAAAACTGATAAGATACCGACTCGGGTATAATTTGAAAATTTGGAAATGAGTAAAAACGGCTTTTTTACAAGCAGTCTAGCTTGTGGTAACACAAAGTTTATTGCGAACTTCGCTAATGACGAGTTATTATTACTATTTTCGTGAAAGTTCAGCATGATCAAAGTGAGTAGTTTAATTAAATGCCACCAAGACAGCGCCGGGCGTTTGTCCATTCGCGGCACATTACAAGTGGCTGAATCAATTGGTGGGCCATTTCAAAAACAATGCACCCCTATCGTTAAAAGATGGAAAAATAAACAAGTGTTGATTAAGTTTAAATTTCCATTTTAAGGTTCACAAAAAATATTTGGTACCTATATATAGTGCTATTTGTATTTTTATTTATAGTTACGTAACAAAATCAGGGCCTTAGAAATTTCGAATTGTTTTAAAATTCCTCACAGATTTAACCATAAACAGTAAATGTATCAAAATAAATAATTTTTCATTTTCAGTTATTACAAAAGAGATAAAATATAAATAAACCTGTAAATTTCGTAACAAAACGAGACAATTTTTTTCTTTCGGAATTCTTCTGATGTCACGGCATTTTCTCGACTAATCTCAAAGCTGCCGCTCAGTGGACGTGACATATTCCTGAGTAGTGTTGTTCCAGCCTAAATTATTTCCCATTTTTCGGCAAGTTGTTTTATTAATGACCGTTACAAAAGTAGACATGTCCCAAAGATGTCAAATCGTGGGACAAGCTTTAAAATTGCTTTTTTCGAGAATTATTCATTATTTAAATAAATCATTAATATAAAATAAAACTCAAGATACTATTTTGTTTATTATAACTTATGTAGAACAAAAATGTTTTAAATCGCAGTCAGAAGTTACAAATTTCGCCGATGGCACAGTATGAAACCGTCATTTTCAGTATTTCCAATAATCGATAAATCCATTAAATATGTTATGTATTAAAAATGCAATTATTGTAATTCCATCCATCCATCAGCCAGTTTCGTCCACTGCTGGACATAGGCCTTTCCAGGATTTCGCCACTCTTGGCGGTCCTCCTGGAAGAAATGCCCATACTCACACACGCTGGGCAGGCGGGTTGGTGAGCGTGGTGCCGAAACCCTTGCACCAGTGACGCCGCTGCCCGTCACCAGTCTAATTTATATAAGGCTCGGCAATTGCGGATGGATATACCGCCATCCATCGGTCCCAGGCAATGGTGGGCCGCCTGGTTTTTTTGCCTGAGAGCTGTCCTCTTACTCTCCCCCGAATAACTTCGGGAGGGTTTCCGAGTAAGATGGTGGTATCTTCACAGTCGAGCTCGGCATTAGCTCTACCACCTATTCATTGTAATTAGTTCTCAGATACTTCTTATTTAAGGAAAAAATAAGAAACTTCCGTGGCTAATAGCCTGGAAATAGAAAAAATATATAAATATGCATGGGACACCCAAAGAAGGCAAGGGGTGCATTATTTTTGAAATGACCCTGGTATGAGCTACGCTGGGACTTCTGAAATATATCAATGAATGGTTTTCCAAAGCAGATGACAGAATCCATCTATTTGTTAAAACGTGCGGTTTTAGAGGGGTTGTAATTGTATAATACCAATGACCCAGCATGTTTTAGCGCACTTTATGTCAGTTCTTATGGTTTATTCAGCGTAAGCCATATCCAATGCTCCAAAAGCTTCTTTTTTGTCGATTTATATACCGAACATCCATTATTCTCCTCTTCTATAGACTAATAGTGAATGTGTTATACATATAAACGTTCCTCATGAAAGTTCTAAATGATGGTGGAAACTGCATTGAAATCCAGTTACAATTATAAGTCAATACACAAACAAGTGCAGGCAACTTTGTTTTGTACAATATAAAGATACAGGTCTATAATGCATGGCTTGAACTAAGGCAACTAGACACTAGATTAACAACTTCTGGTGTTGTCCCCAGGCGGTGTTCAAGAACCCCTCGACCCTGCAGTGCACAGTGCTGTGTCTGCAGTTGTCCCTCATCATCGTGCAACTGTGTCTGCTGTTCAGCTCCGTGCCCTGGCACGCCTTCCTCTCCATATTCCTGCTCCTCTTCCTCAATTACTACACCATGTTCAAGCTGGTGCGGGACTACCTCGTCTCCTGGAAGGTTTATAAGGCTGAACACGTCATACAGGATAAAGGGGTCTTTACTCCTATCACCTAAAGAAATTTAACAACAAAGTGGAAAACGCACAACATTCTGTTCCAAGGTTTTGAAGATTAAACATTTAATTTGTACTTAAATGAGTGATGTGTCGATTGAAATATTGTGTTCGAAGTTCTGATGAGTACTTTTTTAGTTTTGTGTAAACGGTGTTTCATAGTCTTTTCAGTGGTTGGAATTCTATAAGACTGATGTTTGTGGCCACTACTTTTTAATCCCCGCTCATTCCAGTTTTAGTACTGTGTCGATGTTTGTATAATGGTTCTCTGTATAATTGGGATTTATTCTGGAATAAATCGATATCAATGTCATAAACTGTAATGTTATGTCATACATGAATGTAAAACTTGAACAATATATCAGTATGCTTGCCATACTTGTTTGTTTAATTTATAATAATAACAACACTAATAAGATAACAAGGTATTTATATTTCTATTTGCTTACACTAATATATATGTACAATCTCAATATTGTTCATGGAAATTAATGTCCACTGATTTATTTAGCGAGAACCCAAGAAGGAGTTTTATTACTATCATTGATTTGAACTTTGATTGACTTCATTTTGTGTCTCACAATGTCACAAGCAGATAATAACTCTTTGTTTTTGCTCGACAGTGCGTTCTGTCGCACCGTGTGTCGGAACTCTACTAAAGTATCGATTATTGAATTTGATTTGATCTCTTGTGATGAATCTTGAAGTTTTAGGCCGAATTTTAGAAGAACGTCATGTAAATATTCAGCTATCAGTGTTACAGGCACTGGATAGTACTCTGTGCTATCCATTTTCATGATTTTATTTGCATTGCTCACAAGACTCAGCAGAGTGTTGATGCAAGTTGCAGTATCAAAGTCTGTTCTGAGAGCTTCCATTATTGTGTCCTCAGCATTTTGTAGATCATCTAGAAGTTTGTCCTTGTAGTCTCCGTGGCTTTTTGTGTTGTCATTGACATAGACAACTGCATCTTTCAGAAAGAACTTGAACTTTTTCAGTACTTCTTCAGCTGTTTTTATAACTTCTTCACTGAATTCTATGGAGTACCTATAATGTGACATTAGACAAACCATTCTGAAAGTATCAGGACTGCATGATTCTAATAGCTTTGGTATTGAGATGGTATTCTTTAATGATTTGGACATTTTAGTATCTCCTTTGACATGCAGGTGTCCCACGTGTACCCAATAGTTGGCCCACTGCCGTGTATCGTGGAAAGCGCATGACTGAGCTTCCTCATTCTCATGATGAGGGAACCTCAGGTCAATACCACCAGCGTGGAAGTCTATCTGAGATCCAAATACTTTACTGACCATTGCTGAGCACTCTACATGCCAACCAGGCCTCCCTTGGCCCCATGAGACCTCCCATGAAGGTTCTCCTGGCTTCTCACCTTTCCAGAGAGCAAAGTCCATCTCTCTCCTTTTGTGTTCACTTTTCGGTTCATCAGACTGTTGTCTCTTTTCTAACTTACCATAAGAAGGAAACTTCTCCGAATCAAAATACACAGAACCGTCTTTGGTTTTGTATGCCATCTCGGAATCTATCAACTGCTGGATAAAGCCTTCAATACAGATGATATGATCTGAAACCCTGTTTACGATCATTGGTTTCTCAATGTTCAAGCTGGACATGTCAAGCCAAAATTCATGCTCGTACTGCTTAGCGATTACTCTGAAGTCTGCATTGGTTTCTTTAGCCTTTTTAATTATTTTGTCGTCAATATCCGTGATCCCCATGGCGGTGACAAGCTTGATATTGAAGAAGGACTTGAGTATCCTCTGTATGATGTCGATTTTGACATAGCAGCTGGCGTGGCCGACGTGCGCTGCGTCGTAGACCGTGGGCCCACACGAGTACCACGTGGCGACGTGAGGGTCGCTCAGTATGACGGGGACCCGCTCGCCGGCGACACAGTTGTACACGTACACTCCGGTGGGGTTCCCGTACGGCATCAACCACCGCGTCTCCTTGTACGGCTTTAGGCTGCAGACGTGGGACAGTCTTCGTACGAACACAGGGAGTATTTTCCGCATTTTCATTGGTTAGGTACCTACTCTTTTACAGATTTTCACCACAAATTCAGCTCACACCACAAACATTTTTTTCCAGCAATCGACAATCGATTGATGAATCAGCCAGCTGATTGTCAAAATTTCGTTTTGTTTTGTACGGTGTACACTTTGGTTTCATTTCGAAACGAGTGAATTTCACTCGGAGTGGTGCGAATTTCACCCTAGAGCGTTCAAAAATTGACCCGAGTAAAACCGAGGGTAACCGAACTGTCGGACAGTTGCTCCGACTGAAGTGTATTGAAACGCTTCCGAGTAATGCGAAAATCACAAGGCCACCTGATTTGTGCAACCAGATTTTTCTTCTCCTATATAGACCTGTCTCTTTCTAATAAACGAGTGAAATTTCACACTATGATCGCACGTTTTGAAACGCTCCCTTTATTTGTAAAAATACATATTTAGGTGATTACGGAATATTTTCGTAAGATCAGGAAAAAGGGAAGTTGAAAATATTATATAATTTGGATTTTTTACATTAATATATTTTTTAATATACGTTTTGTTAATGCTTTTGTTGCATGGCTGCGCAAATAACAAGTAAAAAAAACAAACGTCAAAAAACAGCTGACTATAAGTAATTGTAAATGTAAGGAATTGCATATTTCTTCTTTTCTAGTAATAAAAAATTAGATTGTTCAATAAAAATATGGTATCTTTTGCACCAGATGAATTAGGATTAGCTGACACATCCCCTTGTGCTGGTATACGGGCTGATCTAAAGCTATGTCTACTCAGTAGCCCCTGTTGTACAAAGGTAAGTTTCTCATTAATATTTCTTAACTATGCCGTGCCTCTACAGTTTTGGAATAATTATTTCAGTTAGGTTATTTAATGCTGACTTGACAAAACACAGATAAAATAATATTTGAATGATTTATAACCTGCAAATTCAAAATCAGCCTCTAAAGTTACATTCAACCTTTCTGATTGTTGCTGCTGTCTGCGACAAAGTCAGCGAAATTGCTTTTTTTGAACTTGGGCAAATTTCGGTCAGAGTGTTGATAAGGAAAATTTTTCCCATAGTGCCCCCTTATCTACACCCCAACCCAAATTTCTAAGATCCTGGATGTCCAGCCAGCTTACAAGAATGGACAATGTGTGATAGAACTAATTAGTTTATGTTAGAGTAGTAGTATTTTATAAACAGCACTTTTATGCCTCCTCAGATCACAGTTAAAATCAGGATATAATGGATGAGCAATGTCAGCATGCCCCCTGTATTTGTACAGTAATTGCCTTTGGTCGCATAAAGTCCACAACATCAAAATGTCCACTGTATCAAAACATCCACAGTATCATTATGTCCATTGTTCATAGGTGCGGTTTACTGTATCAGAATGTTTAACTCTGAAGTGCATGTTACCATACTTTGAGATTGTTATTGCCCACATTTCAGGACAAGAAGACCCCCCGAGAGTGTCTCAGAGAAGGTCTATGTCCAGATGAGTGTTTACAACTTAGACAAAGTTTCTTCGAATGTAAAAGATCATTGGTAAGTTTTATAGTAATTTATACTTGTGATTGTAGCCACTTGGTGATACTTCAAAAACATCATAATTGTGTACACATGTACTTGTTTTTATAGTTTAACTGTGAAACAGGTACAAGTATATTTAATCTTGAAATTTTATATGATCAATAAAGCCGATATTGAAGGTTTTAGTTTTAGTTTGACATACATAAAATTGGTTAAAACGAAGAGCCATTTTCAAGTCACCATTTTATAAACGTCAAAGTAAAATTTTAGTTTGACAGCCATAATTTACTCAACTTAGTGATTTTAACTTGTTTTGGTAATTTCAAGGCACATTTTAGAGCTGTCATTTGATTGAATAAAAAAAAAATAGTTTGATTTAAGAGCATTTAAATGACTTGCTGATTTAATTGGTGTGCCCTTCAAAATAGCAAAAATAGTTCTGTCACTTAAAATTACGTTTTAGTAAGTTTCTTAGCTTAAAATTAAAACCTTCAAAATCAGGCTTTAATATATTTAATTTAATTTAATTTTGATTATCAGATTTTAGTGCAAAAAACCAATAGGCAGATTTTTAAACAGATATTTAGGATGCCTATGCTATGATCTGAGTGCTGCGACTTAAGGCGCCTAGGCACGCCACCGTTTTAGTACAAAGTTTAATAATCCGTTTCTCTGTTGTTTCTCGTAATAGACCAAACTATGACCTTTATCATCTGGTGCTGGTATTTTTAAAAGGCACCATTTTGCCAAAATTTTGAATATTAATTTTGTTTTAAAGATACCAAGCTGGACAGATTTACATACAAAGTTGTTTTCTTGCCTCAGATTGTACATATATAAAAATTTAACATTTCAGCCACATAGCGACTTTGTAAATGCCTGTATTAAACTACTGAGGTCTATACCTTTAGTCTTTAATGAAAAACAACAGAGAAACGGGTTATCAAATTTTGTACTAAGACAGTGGCGTGCCTATGCGCCTTAAGGAGCTGAGCTGTAGTTTTACCTTAGCAGGAATATGCTATCAAAATTTTTATGTGTTGTTTGTGATGATTGTCTATGTTTGAAAATTATCTTCATTTCAGTTATTTATTTAATTCTTGTAAAACAAAAAATATTTTTCTCTAGAACTAGGAGTATACATGTATTTTGTTACATTATCTCATATCTTGATGCAATAAACCAATCACAACGTGATATATCGCAGACGATAACATTATACATGTAGTGAAAACCTTACCATTAAAAGTAATAATTGAACCTCGTGTCTTTATTTCCCTGTCTAACAGAACTTTAACACATGAAGTAAATTTTTTATTGAATGGAGTAAGGTGACAGCCCCAAAAAAGGAAGGAGCTGTACATAAAGGCATACTTTCACAGCTCCATTAATTGCCGTAACTAAGATTTGTAGCTTGGAGGGGGGGGAAGCATGGGCGTCGGAAGGGGGGCAGCCGCCCCCCTGGAAACGGAATGGGACAGTAAAAGATACGATTTCGTAGCACAAGTAAAGTACATACTATACAGCGGACAAATGAGAGACAAGACCGATCGGCAGTTTTTGTTTGCACAAAAGTACGTTTTTTATTCTTCAACTATAAATCCCGTTGATATTTGAAAGGTTGCCACACCCTAGACTTTCGTCTTCCGACGCCCATGCTAACAAGTATCTATTCTCGATTATGTTATCGTAATAAGTTAAATGGAGATAACCCTCCATAAAGAGATTACATACAAACCAAAAAATAAAATCTTGAATTGGATAACTCCCGTATTTATGGGGGGGGGGGGGCGGGGGGGCTGGCCCCTACCTAGTTACGCCTATTTCTACACATTACAGATTGGACGTAGTGGCGAGTAATCCTATCTTGGTATGAGCAGTCAAGTAATTTTAAATTCATTTACCAATTCCTTTTTTTCAGTTGGACAACAGAAGAAGATTCAGGGGCCACAAGGGCTACTGACTAACTACTAGATGTGAGTGTTTATGTTCACTTGAGAAATGTTGCTTAGTTTGTTCCAAAAGTTAGGTTAATGTTAGTATTTATTACACAATTTAATTTTAAATAAATATTGTTATTTCTTATGACGCTGTTTATTGAAATTTTCCTGAAAGCTACCCAGCAGAGTCGTGTTAGAGGCTGTTAGATCAATCTAATTATCTAATTTGTCTTCGAGGGGTTTCTGATGTACCTATGTATAGGTACAGACTTTTTCTGGTTTCTGTTTTTGTGCATACATATGCCTATATGACCCAGCTATGATTATGTAGGTTTTGTTAACAGGTTTCTTGGTTTGGTATTCCGGGAAATTATGTAGGACAAATAAAAATACAAAGATTCCCATATTTATTTTATTATAAAAATAATTGAAATTCATTCCCTACTATTCTATACTACAGCTTGGCTGTCGTTGCAACATAGCTTTTAAAGCTTAGAAGCTAAAATTTCAATTTTGAATAATATTTTTCAATCAATACTTTAGTTAGAGATTAGGATTAAAAATATAGTAATTAAATGCTATGAATTACAAGGTTTAAAAAATAGTAATGCAAAATATATTTAGGCAGCCATCCGTTTAAATGACTATAACATTACAATTGAAACTAGGTTTCATTTAATGCGTTAGTGTATAACAAAATGAGGTATACGCCATTGTACACAACTCGCAAGTGAATTATTATTTTAAATTATATTTAATCGATATCCGATTGGCACTGATACCTTATTATTATTAATCTTACTATGAAATAATGGTATTTAATATTCGCCCTTTCAAATATAATTTCTCCAATCATTGTAAAGCTGATTTCTCGAGCTTCGGAAGATATTCTGGCGGAATACTTCCAACTGCTATTTATACTGGAAACTCTGCATAGTAATTCTAACTGATGTCATCATCATTTCTTGCTGGAACCGTACCCTTCTATTCCCCGCCCCGCTCCGTACCCAAGGTGAGCTCTGTACTGTGAATTGATATCGAACTATTAGTAATTCTAAAAGCTTGTGCGTCTATTTGAACTCTTATTCTCACAAAATTCAAAGATTTTATCGGGAAAAGTTAATTAATTGGCCAACTGGGAGTAACCTCTACTTATTTTCTATTATTAACTTTCAACAAACAATTCAAATCAAGATAAAACTTCACAATCAAACACAGTTTCGGCAAGCACTATTCTATTATTGCTAATTAACTATTTCTATTTTATTTTAGCACCATAGCAAAAGTAATTTGTGCTGCACCCAGTTAAAACTTTTTCACTAAAACATACCTACGTAATTATATATTATAGAATCTAAAATATTTGTTATTAAATAAAATATACAGAATGATTTGAAGCGTTAGTATTTCATGGCGAGCGTTTGTCTCAACTACGCTGATTATAATTTGTCTGCGGATTTTGTATAAATTTAAATCACAGCATAATTTATTTGGTCGTATGTAATTTTAAAATAAATGTCATAAAATTTAACAATTCAACTAAGTAGTTCTTTGCATTTATATAATTTAAAGCATCTTAAATTACTTACTGGTAATTAGGAAACTACATATAATTTAGATGCAGTTAAGAGTATTTTATACAGGCTGTAATCTTATTTTTATGGCAAAAATAATAATATCTTTAACTATATTGAGTTAATTACATACATATTTATAGACAAATATTAAAAATCAAAAAAATATCGAATCTTATAAAACAACAGCCTGTATAGTTGGTGCGTGAAGCCAGCTCAGCAGTTTGTGGTATTATAGCTTAAAATAATTGATTCCAAAAAGTTCCAGCTTTTATATTCAATATTAAGTTAGTTATTTTAAAATTTTGTTAATTTATTATGAAATACAATCGTGAGGAGTGTTGTTTAAGATTTAGGATTTCTTAAAAGGGTAGATAATGCAGTGAGAGAATAATCATTACGATGTTCTTATTGTCCCATGCAGATGCAGTTCAGATATATGGGGGTAAATAAAGTATATAATCAACAATAAACCAAGGTATCTAAAAGCGCAATGTTTGCGTGTATTATTTTGTCTGACATGTATTCGGATGTAGAAATCACTAGCATGTTTCCTCATTTGATGATGTTCCGACATATATTTTACTTACAACACATGATATGTATTGAGTGATATGTACTTTAATATGTTAAATACAAAATTGTTAATGTGGGGATTAAACAATGACACTGTTTCATTCTTTTAACAAAACTCTCGTTCGGATGACTGAGACGAGCAAAACAAAGTTATTTATGTTCTTAAAGTGTGACTTTGAAAATTTACAAATATCTTGAGAAATCCTATGAGATACTTTATGAAAATACATAGTAGGTAATGCTAATTTAGGCTAATATCGAAATATTTAGGAATATAGAATTTACTATCCTAGAAATCATTAAAATTTTAGAAAATGTCCGCATCTGATCTTCTACCGTTTAGGTTCTCTCTTTTATGTTTAATTTTTTTATGTAATACTTTGGTCCGTTTTGGTTCACAACTTTGCTACCCACAATTTACCGACCATTGCTAGATAACTATTGAACACCCAGGCCTTTTCTCATCATACCCTTTATTTATCTTATAATCACAACTGTTTCGGGACGACCTAAACCAATATGGTTCTCGGGATGTACCGAGCCCTTTTCTGACGAGAGAGCAGCTCGCAGCTTCAGGCCTGTCATTTTACAATCCTTATTATGTCACTTGACAAATTACAAAACTAAGTCACAATATTCTGAAAAACGATATTTACAGACGGTTTAAATATGTATATCGTTTGGCTAACTATTACAATATCATCCACATACATTCTGCATATGTTAAAATCAAAACTTTCTCTGTTGACAACAAGAATCGAGCACGTCCTTAAGATACGCCATAAAATTAAAGGCACAAAATAATAAGCATCACAGGAGTACAGCATCAGGTCTTTTGGAGACCTGTCTCCATCTACTAGAACGTCTGTATGGGTCGGTAGAGTCCGGTGTAGCCGCACAGCCGCGCCCGGAGCGCCGTGATCAGCATGGCGGCGCCGGAGAGCTCGTTCAATAGGTTGGCGCACTCGCAGACCAGCAGGTACATCTTGTCTCCGTGGGAGGCGACGGACTTGTGCAGCGCTATCTTCCTCATGCCGACAGAGTGCGGAAGGTGGCGGTACAACATTCGGGCTCCGGTCCAGTACAGCCAATTCTTTTCGAAGCGTTCCCCGTCGTCGCCTTCGAACACCTGAAATTTCGTTTTTTTGAATCAATTAAACGGTCTGGCTTGTGTCTTGTGCTTTAATCTCTGGAAATACTGAACTGATTTCCAATATTCTTTCACTGTATTGTTTGGACTCTTCACTTGGATATAGGCTATAGTTTGTACTCTGGTGACGGACAGTTAAGCGGGTGAAACCGCGAGCAATAGGCTAGTAGTCTATAAACGTTACCGTTTTTAAGAGTTCCGTACCTCTAAATGATTAAAAAACCAAACCCTTATACGATCACTTTGTTGTCTGTCTGTCCGTCTGTCGAGACCCTTTTCTCGGGGCCCGTTAGAGATATCAAGAATTCCACGGCCCCATAGTGCTGTTGAAAAATCAGACGTCGAACTCAACGCGAACAAAAGTTATTGCCCTTTACGTAATCAATTTCTTACAAATTGGCTCACCATGGAAACCTATAGGACACTTTCAGTTCACTTAGAAACTTGAAATTCCGTTGACAATTAGGTCATATAGCACATGTCTAGGTAAAATTAATTTAATTTAATGGGTAATTTATAACTGCTCGTGGAATATTATTGGGTTTAAACGGTATGCCCTACTCGCACCTGACCAGCTTTTTATTTATGTTGAACGGTCTGAGTTTAAGTTTTATTAATATCTGTAATGTAATATAACTACAAGTTCTTAGGGGTAACCGTACAGAACACCCAAGGCGCGAATATGTTCCTTATGTAGGCTATCCATATAAAAAAGAGAAAATTCCGGACAATTGCAGCAAATTCAGGACGTTTTCTGTAAAATTTCTAATTAGGTGGCATGTCGATTTTTGCGTGAAGTGACTTGTGAAATGTTTTATAAAATGATTATAAAGGAAACAGAAATGCTGTGTGGTATATCTATGATTCATTACAAAAAACACGTTGTACATCTACATAGGTATGTATGTTACTTAATAGGAAAATTATAATTGTATTGAATAGGCGTGTACTCGTAGGTACTGCTGCTGTAGATTTAATTATAAACATTTATTTTATTTTCAATTTCTCTTTCTTCATTTGTCCGAAAAATCCTTGAAAATTCCGGACATCTTAGAATTCCCCCGCATTCCGGACAAAGAATGAAATTTCCGGACATGTCCGGAAATTCCGGAAGTATGGCAACCCTCCTCATAAGGAACCCTACAAAAAACGATGTTAGCTTTTATTAGGTACTCACCAAACGACAAATCTGTTAATTAATTGACTTTTTCCTCCTATCAAACCAAACGGCATACTTAAATCAAAGGTGCCATTGTGTAAGACAATCGTATTCAAATTCGATTGTCATATGGCTATTCGGCTAAGCAAATTAGCCCGTTTGACGATTGAAATCGTATGTTTTTTTGGCTGTCAAATGAATACGATTGTCTTGTTTTGTTGTTGACAACAAAAAACGTACGAATGAATACGAATATCAAACGGGCTAATTTGTTTAGCCGAATAGCCATATAACAATAAATTTGAATATCGCATTGTCTTATACAATTGCATCTCTGGATCCTCACATATTTTCATGTTTTACTTGTCTGTCAGTAGCAGAGCGCTCGTTTGCTAACCCTGCGTTCGTGATCGTGGTTTCAATCCCCGCGGTGAACATTAAGTTCGATCCGCTTGCTTCGGAAGGCAAGTCAAGCTGTTGGTCCATCTGTGTCCGAAGCAATGGGCACTAGGCACTACTCATCAAGTTTGAATCGTAATAATCGTCTGTGAAAAGTGGGTGTACCCAGTGTGGTGTGACTTGCATTTTAAAGTGTTGGAAACACCTCTAACACCCCCTCGAGGATTCATGTCGTGATTATATCTTAGTCGAGGTCGTGATTCTCGTCAGGGGTCTAATATCTCTTATAATTAGACTAGAAATTAATTTGGACTGTCATCATGCGTAAACCTTCACAGTAATATGATTCAGGTGGAAATTGAATGTTAAGGTATGTCCTTGGCATTCTGAGACTTCCCATTTGCTGAATGCGAGCAATCATTATGTCTACTGCTTCGCTGATGTTCATAAAGGGCGATGCTGTTAGTACGATTGACTGCGTTCCTTGTTTGTTTTCTAACTTTGTTCGTAGGTTTCACCAACAATAATTTCCACAATAAACGGCTTTAAGGGCTTGTATTGGGTCTTTCAACGGTTTTTGTTTTAATATGCTGAGTCAGCTACTTATCTGTTCAATGTAAAACTTGGACACGTGTTTTTTCAGACATCTGTCTTTCCGTTGTCAAGTTGGTTACCTAATTGGACACATTTCGCTCGATAGATTTTATTTTTGAAAATGATGCCTTTTTAAGTTATTATTTAGTTTTATGTCTAAACGGTTTGAGTTTTATGTCTGAAATTACTGCTATTACTGCAAAACATGGTTTATTTTCCGATGTCAGGTGGAAAAACTCCTAAATCAAATACTTTTTCGTAAAATCCAGAAAAACCTCTAAAATTCAATGATTTTGCGTGCCGCCAGCGCGCGAAGCGAGCATTCTAATGTAGACTTTCTGACAACATATTGAAGTTCAAAATTGCTCAGTGAGATTATCGTGCACCAGGGGTAAGGCCTTAAGCGCGGCAACGTTACCTATACGTCTGTTACTGCATGTTATGAAACCTTGGCCTGTCTTTTTGTTTGCTGGACACCGGATACCCGTGAGAAGGCCGCAGCTGATCGAGTGTTGCTTTAAATAACTTATTAGATGTTGTGTTCTTATAGCACCGAGCTCTACTCGCAATTATAAGTCGCCATGGCACGTGCTTTATTTGCAGTTACTGCTGAGTGACACTTGCCTAAAGGAAAGACGGTTTTAGGATATTTGAATAATTGGGCCAGGTGCGAATCGGACTTGCACACCGAGGGTTTCGTACCACCACACAAAACATCATAAATAACAAATGCCATAGCAACATAAAGTCGTCAAAATAAAATGATAGCGACTGTCAAATAATTCGGCATCCTTTGAGTACGGAACTGTAATTGTTATTATATTTTCTTTTACTTTAGAGTATTCATAACATTCTGACCAGATCTGAAACTTGTCTGTGTTACCGTCTTTAAGAAAGACCTGAAACAAATAACCTTGAAAAAAATGTTGTCAAGGTTTCTTGTATATTTGTTTTTTATTATTTTTCGTGGTAGAGGCCTGTGTAATACTTACGTGTCCTGAGAACATTTTAACTAGCTACCTATTACGGCTGAAGCTAGACCTCTGTGACAGGCGGACGGACAGACAGACAGACAGCGGCTTAGTAATAGAGTACCGTTTGGCACCCTTCGGGTATGGAACTCTAAAAAGGACATTTATTTAAAGGTAACTATAAAATAAAAACTTTTATACTGACCTTGTAAACACTAATTATGAACCCGGTAGCAGGTGTATGAGATTTCTTCGGACCTCCAGCCAGATCGTTGAAGGGCGGCCGGCAGATCATGGCCACTTCACTGTACAGGTCCAGCGTATGGGCGGCTGAGTACCGTATAGCTTTAGGATCGAACTTATTCAAGGAAGCACTTCGCATATTGTTGTAGAAGAGTAGAGGATCAGTTTGTGTGGTGTTTATCACATAGTATGATATGAATGGGAATTCGGCGTTCTTCTCCATGTTGGCCAGCAGCATGCCTCCAACAGCCGTGTTCGCCACGGCCACGTTGTTCAGCAGTTCTGCAGCAGCTATCTTCTGTTTGATTATAGGTTTAGCTAGCGGTGATTCTAGTATTGGCTCTATTGGTTCCAGTGGGCTCATCAGGTGCGCTAGGATGCAGAGCTTCGGGTCTGCTATCTCGAGGATGCTCAAGGAGTTTTGGTTCTTCGTAGCTACTCCCTTCTCCGGCGTCGGTGGTGGCACTGGGAGCTGGAAAATGAACACATATCTCGTTACTTTTAAGTCTTCAAAGGGAAGTCTTTAAAGATTTTATGCACTACATGGTACTTTGTTGCAGCTTGTTATGTTTTACTCATCTCGTGCAAGATTGTTGAAGATATATTTTGAAAGTTTGTAGAAAGTTAAGATCTACCGTTAACGTTTTTATGACGGTTGCATACAACCTACTTTACAAGATACAGCTTCTTCAACTACTACGTAATACCTGTGTTTACTTGGTAGTAGAAAAAAAAACCGGCCAAGTGCGAGTCGGACTCGCGCACGAACGGTTCCGTACCATTATCTATAAAAACGGTAAAAAAGTCATGTCTGTTGTATGGGAGTGCGCAGGTCCGACTCGCACTTGGCCGGTTTTAGTATTTGTTGTTATAGCGGCAACAGAAATACATCATCTGTGAAAATTTCAACTGTCCTTAGACCTTGTCCACATGCCGCGTTTTGCTCGCGCGTTGTCGAAGTACTGCTCCAATACATTGCGTCCACAAGCTACGCGCGAGCCATCGCGCGACCTATAAACTCGCGCGCATTCGCGCGTAAACGCAGGTCCTACGCAAGAATCTCGACTACGCGTGTATACGCGCGAAGTCCGCGCGAGTCGAGGTATTCGGAACCACGGAACCTGTAAACGCGCGCGAGCGTTGGCGTAAACGGACGTATTCAAAGGAAAAATGGAGCATGATTTCGATAACGATTTTTTTATTATTGAAGTGGAAAGAAGACCCGCATTAAGGGACATGATATCGCATCTATTGGTTATGCCAATGCCAATTTTATTATTTCAAAACAATTAAATGTAATTCATGAATTTTAGTATAGAGTAATAGTTTTAATTTTGCATGATCATACTGAACTGTTGTTGGATTTTTCAATTTTGCAAGCCAAAACTCACCCGCTTGGTCCAAATCCATATTGAATACTCAGTGTACACCAAATCCACGCGCGTACATCGCGCTATGTGGACGCAACGCACGCTCTGCTCTAACTATCACGGTTCAGAGATACAGCGTGGTGACAGACGGACAGCGGAGTCTTAGTAATAGGGTCCCGTTGGTTACCCTTTGGGTACGGAACCCTAAAAAGATGGAAACGTTATAATAATTTTGTAATAATTTTTCTCGGGACCCGTTATAGATATTAAGTTAAAACGAATAACTCTTACAGAAGTCTATGGTCCCACAGTGATGTTAAGAACCCGCTCCGTATCTTTCGTCTATTTGATGTAAATCATTATTTTAATATTTTTCCTTGTCATTGTCGCGATATTTTTGTAAAAATCAGGGACATACACCAATCCATATTGAGCATTTAAATGAAGACCTAAAATTTATTTGTTTCAATTGATTTCATTTTGATACTTATGAATAACGATTCGGGGCGGGCTTGCAAGTAATAAAATAACTCGCAAAAAAGAAACAAATAAATTCTAGGCCTTTATTTAGACGGCCAATATGAAATGGTGTAGGTCCCTAGTTTTTCCAAAAACATCGAGTAAATGCCAGAAAAATATTTAACATATTGTTTTTCATCAAAGTTCACGTAATTAATTTTATAGAAATTGGCGTACCATGAAAACCTATATGGTACTTCGACTTAGAAAGTATTCATTCCATTCACAATAAGGTCTTATAGCTTAGGTCTAGCAAAAAAATGTGAAAATTCTCTATACTTCATAACATTATTCAAGACTAACTTAATTACACCCAGATAAAAAGAGTTTACAAAAGTCCTACTTGCATTTTGTTTTTGGTTTTATCTACATTATTGGTTCTGAATCTAGATATTTAAACTAAACGTGCCACAATGTACTGAAAGCCGTGGTGAAGCCCAATTTTAGGTTGTCTTTGATAACCGAACTAGGTAGGGTGGGTTAATCATCGCAACACTTGACTTTTTCAACTTATTGGGGAGCAGAGTTCCCGTAATCAAAATAATAATGTGAGGACTGACCGGCACGCCATCTGGAAGGAACCGATCAAGCGCATGCGCCGGTATGACGAAGCAGTCGCGCTCCAGGGTGGCCAGCGAGACGGGCTCCGAGCGGCGGTTGCGGGTGTCGGCGGCGGGGCGGGGCGCGGCGGCGGGCGTGCGGTCCCACCGCATCAGCGACACCGAGGGCTCCCGGTTCACCAGCGGCTGCGGAGGCTCCGGTTCCGTGCCCGTCCCACCTCCGATCACTGGACCGCATCGTTCTGAAACGTGATGACAGATTCTTGTACCCTAGATGTAAGAGTGAACAGGTATCTTCTGGCCTCGTCGACGCTTACCCTCAGGCAAGGTGGCCAAGCGTAAGCCCATAGTAATAAAAAAGGGAACACGTTAGTGGTACACTTTAAACATTTACTTTTATTGAGGGTGCCTTTGCTTGCTTGATGTGGACTATCTGTAGGCGTTAGATCCTGCAAAGAAAAACAATACATCTCGTCTATGTAAGAGGCAACTTACATTTTCATTTAAATATTAATGTATCACATTTGCAAATAGTACTTTATATCTTTTTTGTGATTAATCTCTTATAACTTGTTTACAGAAAAATAATCACATTGTCAACTTCAGAGAGCTAAATCTTTCATTCAAGTTCAATGACTTTCCTGAAAAAAATTGCCAAAACCTCAGATATATTTTGTAGGAACATAATGGAATTTTTATTATTTATCGCATTAACTGTGGAAAAAATAATACTTCTGTGATTTTTTCTGATTGTAGTCGCTAGTTTTCCACGAAATGTTGTATTGAAAGCATCATTACAATAGGCTTGTAGAAAGGGTAAACAAAATATTATTCTATTTAGTCCGTCATTTAGATTATCAAAAAAAATTGGACACGTATTTTTTCTTTTGTTAATCAAACAAAAACATGACAGAGATAAAGCGCGTCAAAGTCTGGGAGTGGGGGAAAATGACGTCACTTCTAAGTAAAATTGTACCTAGATGTGACGTCACGCGGAACTTCAGCGGGCTATATCTGCATCATTGTTTGTTTAATTGAAAAAAAAAATACGTGTCCAATATTTTCTGATAATCTAACTGACGGACTAATAAAATTTTTTTTTGTCTTCATGCCTATTAGAATTTCATGTCACAATACCCTTTGATTCTTAACCAATCAAATTCTGAAACTATATTGACAACCCGTTCATTTAATTACACCGTAAAACATAATAAACAACACTCCAAATTCTAAGAAAATTACAATACACGAAGGCACTCCATACAAAAAGCGTAATTTGCTGAATGGCTCTTAGAGCGACATTCTTAGTAGCGTTCTCAATTATGCCAATCCTATCAGTTCCAATATATCTTTATTTTGATCTGCAAATCTCAATATCTTTTACATACAAGTCGAGATATCTCATCAAGCTTTAAGCTATTATTATGTCACCGAATACCTACTTAGCGTATTTAATTTCATTTATTCAAGAACGATATACCTGTATTGTACATGACATTCGAATAGATTAACATAATTAAAACTAAAAATAAAGAAAATTATGAATACAAAGTTAAATTGTATTAAAAACTACCGGCTGTATTAAACCGTAAACATTCGGTATTGTATAGAATGCCTAGGTGAACGTACATTGGCCTGGACGTTCTATATAGTTACAGATTGCCACCAACATATATTTATTTAGGGGTTTGTGCTGGAAATTGCGATGCATTTGATCTTTATTAGAAAAATCTGCTTACTAAACGAAATGTTCTGATCTTGCAACCTTGCTGAAAATACTCAAGAATTTAGCACGAGCAGCCAGCCAACACGACGGAACTAGTTTTCAAGAACACTATGTATCAGTTAAATGTCATATAAACTTTTTCTGTGCCATTACCCCATTTCTACGGTCCGACGAAGATTGTAAAATTATTAGGTAATCAAATACGAAATAGCTGGCCATAATTTTTTTCGTCTCTGTTACGTTGACGGAAGTTTGATTTTGCTGAACCTTTTATTGGGCATTAAAGTCTGTTTTGGATTTAAATACATCATCATTCTGGCGTCGATTCTGCTGAAATTCGTACATTTCAGTAATTCAGTGTGGAAATTTTCTTCAGAAAAACAATACTTTAATCATAAAACGAATGTTTATATAAGTGGCGTTAGTTTTGTTATTGTTTTTTTCTGTATCTAGTTTAAATAGTAAGGACTGCGCATGCACACATGTCCCTGACAGACGCAGGTGGCTGTCCGTCTGTCTGTCACGCTCGCACGGGCTATAAATACAACATGACGCGCACAAGTCATGTCTTAAACAAGCCGACCGTCTTTATAAACAAATTGTTACTGAATAGTTCCGGTTAGTCAAGGATAGGACACTGAATTAAGTATGCTCTCCATTCACTCAAAAGCCTACAGTCACAAACATAATTTTAAAATTAACGCGGAAACATGTGACTTGTCATTCTTAATCCTAGATCGTTACGACCTCATTCCGTGTACTTGCAGAATATTAACAAAGAACATGTTACCATCAATCACGAAACCCTTGACACGTGGCCGGATCACTTGGTACGTTGGAAACACTTGATGATAGTAACGTATCTCACCTGGCTCGTTGTTCTGCTGGCTTGGCTTCGTCGCCGAGAAGAATATGTGTGTCCTGTAGCTCGTTCGCTCCTCCATGCAAGAGTTTCTCTCTTCGCGTCGTTTGGTGTTTCTCCCCACGGCTAAACCTCCCCTCTTCCCCCCTCGACCACCCTGGTTCCTCTCCCCACTGAAGTTCTTCCGAATCATCAACATCGTTGGACGGTTGCCACTCGCTCCATCCCGTTTCCACACTCGAATGTCGGTATACGGCCTTCTAATGTTTTGACTAGCACTAATTAGTACTGATGCCAAGAAATTAAGCTCGGCTATATTCAGAGACCGTCCATCTTTTTCTGGCACGTTGGCTTCGCGGTTTGTTTGCGTGCCGTCTCGCTTTTGGCTCTAACTGGATTGCTCAGGATTTGGTTAAGAGTCCGGTAGCTTTCGGGTTTGGTCTGACGGCGATGTTTAAATTATAGAAATAACTTTTCCACTCCATTGTTGGTATTCCGGAGAGGAATTTGAAAAACACATTTTCGCTTTAAATTGGTACTTTGTACACGTTTGTTGAACGAAGGTCAAGGTGAAGAATTAACCCAATAAACTGGAACTCACCTTTATCGAATCAGTTCTACGAGATCTGCCAGAAGGTCGACAAACTAAATCCCTTGCTCGAAAGAACTTTGTACAAGAATATTCAGAATTCTAAAGACCATTAAAAGTTCGTAACAATTCGTTTCTCAAAAATCCACAAGATGGTGAGAATTTTCAGCTTTCACAATCCGACAGCTTGGAGTACGTCGAAGTTCTCTTTGTAGTAGTTTTAATTTCAAGGAAGCTTTGTGGTGTGAGGTGAGACGATGAGTTGACAGACATTCGTGATTCCAGACCGTCTCAGACTAAGACTAAAACAATCTAGTTTCTAGGCTAATTTGACAACGTTCCACACATTTTAGCTCGTTTGTAGAAAATGCAAGTTTCACTTTATTTTTCAGTTAGAAGTGTACTCGTTTATTGAAATTATAAAATAATGAGAACCTGTCTTCGTTCACAAGGAGATCACTACTGACTGACACAAAGAGCGTATTCTTAAAAACAAAAAGTTGTAGCCGGTAGCTATCTCCTGGCAGACTCCCAGATATGAGCAAGAAAAGTATAAGTATTATCGGAGGTAGATATGAGCTTCGCAGTTTCCACGACATAAATATAAATAATAAGTTACCGAGGATATAGGAAAAGTCTGTTAATGTTACGTCTTACCCAATTTACGGGCAACAGCACTTCTTCTAGATTTCTTTCGGTGGTCCTGGATATTTTCCATGTATAGCTGCATTGCTCGTATATGCTAAATGCTAAACCTAACTCAAAAAGCCCGCGTAATCACACTAATCACACTAATATTAGAAATGCGAAAGTTTCTGTGTGTGTATGTTTGTTACTCTTTCACTCTGAAACGGATGAACGGATTTGGATGAAATTTAGAATGGATATAGCTTATACCATAACTTAATACATAGGCTACTTTTTATTCCGGAAAAAAGCACATCGTTAAACCGAATAACACGCGGGCGGAGCCGCGGGCAAAAGCTAGTAAAAATTATATATTAAAAAGGCTTGATGAAAAATAAAATAGAACATGATAAAAATAACAAAAGCGAAACTACAAAGAAAAAAAAATCAAGCAAATAAAATAAAAGGCTAAATCTATTTCAAATTATATATTCTTCAAATAAGACAATATAACATAATTAAACAAAGTTTCTTAATATAGGTACCTAATTATACATTAAAAGCGTCTTTTTTATAATGAAATAGACTTGATGACAAAAAAAAATGATTAGTCCGTCAGTTAGATTATCAGAAAATATTGAACACGTATTTTTTCTTTTTCCAAATTAACAAAAAATGATGAAGATATAGTACGTCACATCTAGGTACAATTTTACTTAGAAGTGACGTCATTTTCCCCCACTCCCAAACTTTGACGCGCTTTATCTCTGTCATTTTTTGTTTGATTGACAAAAGAAAAAATACGTGTTCAATATCTTTTGATAAACTAAATGACGGACTAAATAGAATAATATTTTGCTTACCCTGTGTACAAGCCTATTGTACCTAAAGAGTAGCCCTGTTCCCTAATCTAAGTACCTCTAAAATGTACGGTCGCAATGTCAATATTCCAATGCAAACAAAAAAGGTCACAAAAAGTTTTTTTTTCAAGATATAAAAAAGTCAAACAAAGTTTAAATACTAAACCTAAATTAAATGTTAGCGTGTGTCAGGGTGTGCGTAAGTGAGTGCGTGTAAACATCAGTATGTAAGGCTAAGGGTGTGTGGAGAAGTTATGTTAGTCCGTTTCAGTTCATAGAAAGCATTCATCAACTAAGAGTAAGTATTATTTAAAAGCTTTCAATTAATTCCCTAAAACACTCGTGTGGTGGAGAAAATGTACGTACGCTACAGCATAAAACCCGCCCTGGAAAAAAGCGTGAACCCACGTCGACGGTGTGTCCCGGAGTAACAAAGAATATCATAATCCGTACCTCCCCCGTCACTATAGGAGTTGCTGGTCCTCGGCGCGGAGAAGAAGAGATGCGTGGTGATGTTCCGCGGCGTGTACTGGTGATCCTCGGCGATGGAGCTGAACCGGTCCCGGTTCTGGCGCTTGGCGTTCCTCCCCGCGCCCAGTGCCCCCCGCTGCTTGCCGCCGCCCCCGCCCCCGCCACCCCCGCCCATGCTCTTCTCACCGCTGAAGTTCTTCCGAAACATGAGATTCATCTTGGATGCTGGCTCAAGTCTTTTTGTCACGAAATGTTACGTTGAACTGGTTTTGTTAGTTTTTAAAGTCTACTCACATCTGAGTGAGGTTTGGAAGTCGGCAGCTGGGTTTATTTTGGTAAACAATTAAAGCGTATGAAATGGAATCTTTTTCCAACGATCGATTTACATACCTACCTATAAGGTTGATATCTAAATTGTTGGCTTTTTCTTATAAGTTATAAGGTTTAGCATAGTTGGTAACTATTTGTTTAGAGAGTTCAATAAGGTATCGGTATACCTTTCTATACATAGTATGTAGTAACATAAGAAGTTAATCCAAGTAAGCCCGTGGCGGATCTCAGACCTATAAATCTTTATTTTCGATCTCACCTGGATGGATCCCGACAGTGCGTATCCCACCTGTCCACTATCTGTCCGTCCACTATCTGTCTGTAACTCGCTACATTGTGGTGGAAATAGAGACATTTACAAACTTTCCATTTCCATTACTTTCAGACTGAAAGGGGTTTGTAAATGTCAAGAATAGTTAAAAATAGCGTGAACTTAATCGATATAATACGAGATACGTCTGTATATTTACTATAATATGGGACGAGAGGTATCATTAAATAACACCACGTACTGTGATAGATAAAGTGATAACCACACAGAACAACTTTTGCAAAGTTAGCGCAATTTTTTGCCACATGCATTTTGGCTTTGAAATATATAAGGTTTAACTTCTGTTCCAGGACCAAGGTTCAATGACCCTGTTCACAAAATAGGAATTCTGCCTCTATACTTGATCATGAACAAGAACAACCTCGACTTAATTAATATAGGAAGATTAGGAAGTCTACATTTTGTTTCGCGAATTTACAGAAACGGTCACCTTGATCCTGACCACTTACCAAGTCTCCAGTATGAATTTGGCTACATAAACGAAACTCACCTTATACAGCCAAATTAATACTGGAAACTCGGTAAGTCGCCAGGACCAAGGTTCAATGACTCTGTTTGCAAAATACGAAAAATATTTTTTGTGCCTCTGTCTTGTTCAAGAACAACCTCGACTTAATTAGTATAGGAAGTCTAAATTTTAATTTGCGCATTTCACAGAACGGGTCATTGAACCTTGGTCCAGACCGCGTACCGAATCTTCAGTATGAATTTGGCTATATAAATGAAAGTCACCTTACATTTGACTTATCTGAGATTCATTTCGTACATCATAATTTAGTATGCATCTTCAAGTATTATGCACGCGCTGCAGTTTGGTGAGTCTACGCATCATTTATGCAAATTTATTCAATGGAATTTGCCCTGAACGTAATCTGAAAGTCAAAACTAAATCATCCCTTTTCAGGTTATTTTTATCGCATCTAGGAAAACGAAGAGGGAAGCTTAGCTTCGGTTTATACCAGATTCCTTTTAGTCTAAGAGGGAAGCTTTTATTCGCTATATACCAGATACCTTCTGGTCTAAGAGGGAAGCTTTGCATCGCTCTATACCAGATACCTTTTGCTCTAAGAGGGAAGCTTCGCTTCGCTCTATACCAGATACCTTTTGGTCTAAGAGGGAAGCTTTTATTCGCTATATACCAGATACCTTCTGGTCTAAGAGGGAAGCTTTGATTCGCTCTATACCAGATACCTTCTGGTCTAAGAGGGAAGCTTTGCTTCGCTCTATACCACATACCTTTTGGTCTCAGAGGGAAGCTTTGATTCGCTCTATACCAGATACCCTTTTCCAGAGATCTGCGATCTAAGTATTCCTTTCTTTGGCTGTAACATTGGACTTTCAGTAAAGGTAGCATGTCAGAGAAAAGTGGAATGCATGCAACGATATTCATCATTGAGTGCACGTAAAAAATGTTATTTATCCGCAATACTGATCACTTACCAAGTCTCCAGTATGAATTTAGCTGTATAAATTAATGTCACCTTGTATATACTTTTAACAAAGTAAAACCGGCCAAGTGCGAGTAGGACCTGAGGGTTCCGTACCATTTAAATAAGTTAATAGACTTAAATAATTTGAACAAAAATTACAAAGTTATTATTTCCTACAAAGTGTATAAAACAAAAGTGCAAAATTATTTTGGCCCCGCATTCCTATACGTAACTCGTAAAAATTCATTATAAATCGGCGTTTTCAGTATTTGTTATTTAAATACAGTATAATTATGGTACATGTTGTACAGAAAGTCTAAATTCCCAACTACTTACATTTTCAGGAACTCCCTGAAACATAATTTTATCGAATTTCTAATTTCGGGTTTGGAACTCATTCCCAATACGAGCTAGAGACTCGTGACATACGAACGGACAGACGGATAGCAGAGTGACATTAATAGAGCTCCGTTTTGCCCTTTGGGTACGAAACCCAAAAACGTTTATATGTTACCGGCTAAACCCGATTTTTAGGACAAACTAGTTAGCCCTAGGTCAAAGTAGGTGCGACGACGAGCGAAGCGGAGCGGAGCGAGGCGACGTCTTAAGTTATAACAAAAATACGATCTTACCAGCCATTTCATGATATCGATCTTAGTTTGGCCTAGGAAAATCTCCTGAAATCGGGTTTGGTCGGTAACATACATATATACCTACGTCTATACTTTTCAATTGGCTTACGTTTTCTGTGCCGTTGATTAATAACATTTGCCTTGTTATTTGTACATCGGACTAATTAAATGAAAAGGGCTTCAGTTTCCGTCACATTGTTGAAGATTTTTGACCGTTTGTTGGAATATTTTCAACGAACCGTACTTCTTTGGGACCTTTTCTGACAGATAAATTGTAGGAGTCACACGAATCGCCTGCGTCTGAAGACACCTTCCTAATGAAAAATACTTTTCTGTACCTACATTTTCGCGTTCCCTTATTTGTTTATTACTTTCGCAGGCATTTTTTCTTAGTTATGCTGACAATCCCGACTTCTTTAGCGACAATTTTCTTGCTGTATACATACTGAATGTTTATTTAGTTTATAATATGTGAACATTTCTTATAGAAATTATGGCTTCGGTGTGTAAATGGTATTTCAATTCAATTTTAATTTATTTATATATACAATTGTTACACAGCATACAACATTACATAACAAAGGCGTGTATGATACGACATGATAAAAAAAAATTAACGCTTACAATAACTGTAGAAATATCATGGCTTCAATGAACAAAATGTTGCCCAGTCTGATTTCTACTGGAGACTGAAGTGAGAGAACAGAAAATTGAATTTTAGTATGCGACTGGTTTTGAACTTGGAGAAAACGAGTAAAGGGGCTAAAAACTTGGCCAAGTTCCGTACTACCACCCACTCCCGTTTGGCACCCTTTGGGTACGAAAACCTAAAAATTAATCTATATAAAGCAGGGATTATGTTTTTATTGCGAAATCCATCGCTTTGGAATACTCTATAATACATTTGTTTCTAATTTATCTTTTCGGGTTTGTAATGCATTCTAAGTCATATTTAGAGTATACAAAGCAGTTTCGTGATTGATTGACAAATAACGCACACAGGTACATTAAGAGGAGGCCTTCCTCTTTTCAATAGTTTTTGAACGATCGTACCGAATCTACCACTTACCCAATCAATATGAAACTTATTTATATGTTTTTTCACACTTTTATCTTTTTAAAAGTACCAAGTCAAGAAGTCCCTGGCATTTCCAAAAAGATCAAGACGACTCCCTTGCCTCCTATGTTCGCAACTCCAGCAAAGCGCGTACTTTATACGAAATAGCGGGAGTGCATCGCGCGCGAGAGACGCGGTGCGGGTGGCCGGTTGGCGGGCGGGGTGAGTGGGCGGAGCGAGCTAAGAAATATTTTTGGAAGGCCTGGTCTTAAGAAAAGATTTTTCTAAATTTACAAAATAAAGGGATGAAATGGGGTGTACACTTTTGTAACAAAAACGCTTTCCCATCAGTTAGAGATAAACTACATCTTACTCCACCTACGTTATTATCTCTAATTATAGAAGTACTATATTATGTCATATTATTACACTTCTAATTGTATCGTGTATTACGTATTTATACAATATCAAACAACTATAATATTATACAGTAATAATATAATATCCATCCATCAGCCTGTTTCATCCACTGTTGGACATAGGACTTTCCAGGATTACGCCACTCTTGGTGGTCCTCCTGGAGGAAATGCCCATACTCACACACGCTGGGCAGGCGGGTTGGTGAGCGCGGTGCCGAAACCCTTGCACCAGTGACGCCGCTGCCCGTCACCAGTCTGTTATATAAGGTCTGGCAATTGGGGATGGATATACCGCCATCCATCGGTCCCAGGCAATGGTGGGCCGCCTGGTTTTGCCTGAGAGCTGTTCTCTTACTCTCCCCCGAATAACTTCGGGAGGATTTGCGAGTAAGATGGTGGTACCTCCACAGTCGAGCTCGGCATCAGCAGCTCCACCACCTCTCAATATAATATAATATAATACTTTTATAATTATAGATGAAAACGTAGGTGGAGTGGGGTGCAGTTTAAGATTAGACGGACCCTACAACGGTCTAAATGCATCGCTGTATCCCAAGTCTACGCAGATAAAATCCCTTGGTGTTTCGTTTTTCTAGTTATGTAATAAAGTACATTGTGTGTTGTTTCGTTCCCATTTTCTCCCGTAGTAATAAGGGTGTATAAATGAAGGTCTCCTCATATATTTATTCTCTCATAAGTCTCATATCTGACGACATCTAAACGAGGTCTAGCTGGATACATAGAAGGGACGGCGCGAAGTTTTATGTCGCATGGTGTACAGGACTATACTGGCTCCAAACCTCGCCATTTAGGACATTGGAATTAAGTGTCAAAATAGTATTAATACTTATTTTGAAAAATATTTACCTTTTTATGCGAATAAATTCATTTAAATGTCGATTGTTGTGATTGTTTGCACTTGGTGGAATTTATACATTGTTATAAAAAAAAAAAAAATTTCCACTCTATTATTAGAAACCTACAATGTCCAACCGGTTTCGCGATAAGCATTATCGAGGGCGTTAACTTAAAACATAACAGAATGCTGTTTACATTGCTAGTTGAATTACAGGCATTAACTAGTATTTATAGCACACCGTGCGTAAAATGACCGCTTTACGCACGCTGCGCTTGCGTAAAGTCGGCATTTTCCGCACTTTTGCTATAAAATATTATACAACAAAATGTACAATTTTTTTTAAATTTTATTTATTTTATTTCTTAGACTTATGACGGTCTCATCAAAGCGGTCGAAATATATTTAAATAATATATATACCTATATTACTTCTTTATCCTTTCAAATCATTACAAAACAAAAAACTTGGAATATTTTACTTCAGTCCTGACAACCAACATCATTTATGAATACATACCGTAAATAACCTACATCTATAGGATCATAGATAATAAGTATTTTATGTACTAGACTATGTGACATAAATAGCGACTCTATTCACCTTAACTCCCATACTAGCGCAGTTCGCTGATAATATCTTTATTGATAGGTACTTGCTTATTATTTTTTCTTTTTCAACATATCTCATACAATTTCCTTAACATGAACCTAAAACATTAATCAAATACATACAAAAGTTACAAGCGTATAAAGTCCTGGATTTTACACATATTTTCATGAATGTGTATGTACCGTAATGTCCCAGAAGCGATACAATAAACCAAATAATTTTAGTTTCACAGCATATAGTACCTATTTAAAAATATTTTTGTTTTTTTTTTATATTTTTGGGATATTTCTCCTGAAATCATAGGAAGACCCAAAACCGTTCTCGAGTTTTTTCAAGACATGAATTTTGTCTCGCGTTAGCTTGTCTCTCATAGCGTGTTCGGTTAGTTCCGTACGAGCTCGGGAAATGAACGTTCGGGTCAACCAATAACAGTCAGTCGGTGCTCTATGATCCGAAGTTGTATGTAGAATGAAATAGCAAGCATAGGGACCTCGTGCGCGACTGACTTCAAACCGCCGACTACAGGCTTAGTAGTAGATCTTAATTCCAAGTATATTAAAGTGGATCCGAGAGACGATCTAGACTACATCTATTGTTTTAGCGCTAATGAACATTAAGAGGGTTAATGGCCCTTAATTTGTGCCAATAACATCAAATACTGTTAGGTCACAACCCGGGGTCCAGTGAGAACACCGCTGCCTGCAGATTCCAGGCAGACAACGAAGATTAAGACCGTCTTTTGTCTTAGCAGGCTCGTGGTGGCCGTAAAGTAGTACATTGTTATTGTTCTACGTGCTCACCAACTTAAAATGTTATGGAATTAGTCTCGGAATTAAGACGTACTTTGTTAAACTCATCTCTATAACAGAACCGTTTCGTTTCCACAATATTGTATTATGTACTAATAATAAAGTACTACAAAGGTCTTGTCTACCTACATTGAACATTTTATTTATATTTTGAAAGAGAAAGAGAAGGGTAACGTTTACTAAGGGTTTTGGCTTCAGTATTGTACTGAAGCCAAAATTACCATTTTAAGAATTTTTGTCTACCTGTATGTTTCGGTTTACTCGAGAAACACTCGACATATTTGGATGCGGTTTTCTTTATTGTCATCGTAGTGACCCTGGTTGGTGACCCCTATAAGGGTTGTTGATAAAATAACACCCTAGCCAAAAACGGGGTAGAGATTGAAAAAACACGGGTGGCGCCGCTAGCAGAAATAGTGTCCTATTTATGTTTAAACAAATGATTGTTCCTTTACTGCAGTAAACAAGTATCCGAATTTTGAAAATGTCACAGTTGGTATTGGACATGATTGTTTTAATATACCTCAAGGTGACTTTCGTTTATATACCCAAATTCATACTAAAGACTCGGTGAGTGGTCAGGACAAAGGTTCAATTACCGTTTCTGTGAAATACGCCAAATTAAATATAGACTTCCTATACTAATTGAGTCGAGGTTGTCCTGGAACAAGTGTAGAGTCGTATTTCGCGAACAGGTTCATTAAACCTTGGTCCTGACCACTTTACCTCCAGTATGAATTTGCCTATATAAACGAAAGTCACCATTAAGGGCACGACGTACGTACCGAGCCGAGAACATCATACAGTTTCGGAAAATGTCATTGAAGAAGGAGAACTTTTAAATGTGCGATCGAAAAGATGAATTTCATGCCGCCAGGCGACGAGCCGCGTTATGACAACCGAAAAATTACATTCCGTGCCGCATACTAATGTTCCTCGATGACGGGTATGACTTTTACAATATTTTAACCGCTCTGAATTTTTAAGTTCGGTTGCTTCGTTTGTTTATGCTAATACTTACTAAACCCTATTAAAGACTACCATCACAAGTTTGTATCAATAGTACTTGTGGCTGTTCGGAGCGTATCATCTTGCTAAACAAAGAAAGTTTATCGATAGCATGTTCGTCATACTGAATACCTAATGCTATTTCACTTCGCTGTTACGTGCACCCTCGATGAAACTTGCGAAGGCAACACATCGCGCCGATTTCGTGAGTGTCAGGAGAAATAAAATGTTGTCAATACTGTGAAGGTTTTCAAACATATCGGTTCAAATTAATCCAGATTGCATTTTCGATGTGAGGTTAGTATTTTTTTTTTAATTTTATCTAAAACAATAAAAACACATTCGGCTACACATTTGCTTCTTATTAAAATCCCTCTTAATTCACTGGAGGTTGGCAGTCAACTTTGCATATTTTGCTTTATCTTTCGCGATACCCGACCACTCTCGGATATTCCAAAGCCATTTACTACGACCAACACTTCTTTTGTATCCACTTTGCTTAGTATAATCAGTTGCAGAAGTTCGTATCTGTCGTGCCTTAGTATCTGGGCCATCTACACCTTTAGTAAGAAACCGTTTTTACGTTTTTAGTGTTTTTTTGTTAAGATATGATTCAAATTTCGCAATTTTTAGTTCTAATTTGACATAGATCTATAGACAATATCAGTAGTCCACAGAAATTACTTAGACTCAGCCTGAAAGATTATAAAAACATTCCATAGACACCTCACAATTTTATGTTTGGGTCGCGGTCGTCTATTAATTACGGGATGGTTTTTTGCAACTTTTTAACCCCCCCTTCCTCCCGGTGATACGTGGTTGGGTATTAGATTTTTCTCTCCCCCTATCTAAAATCAGTGTATTATTTTGGTTAAAAAAATATTTTAGATTTACGTCTAGCTACGGATCATAAATCAGCCAGTATGCGCCGCTTTTAGGTTTAGAAATAGCGCGTTCGAAGAAAAAATAAATAGACGTGATATCTCACTAGACTCCCCCCCCTGTGATACATCGTGATTTTTTTCCGAACCCCTTCCCCCTTTTGAGCTTCACGTGATTAATGAACGACCCCTTTGCGTTTGTATGGAGGTTTACACGTGATGGTTGTCCTTAAAAGAACTGTGAAGGTTACTGGCGATGTGTCAAACGAACAAAACTCATAAAAATCTTACTTCAGAACTGTCTGACGTCGATTATGTTATGACCATACTGCTATTTATAAACGAGCTTGTTTTCCTACAAAAAGTATCGGAAAAAGATTAGGCTCAGAAAATGTGTTTCCTTCTATATGCAAGAGGATGTTAGTGTTTTGAGCATAAATATTTATCTTTGTTATTGCTGCGCTGCGCGGTGTTGTTTAATGGCTAGTGTTGATTCAAATTAAGTGTGTCTCAAGGAAAGGGTTAAGAATCTAGACTGCGAGTTCATACATACTTCCTGCACATTCCAATTTCTAGTGTATGTATAAGCCACTTAGCATGGGTATAGATTAAATTTTAATTTCAAACAAGGGTTCTGCAGAATACCAGCGCTATGGCACTGCTTATTCTGCAGCATTAAGCTGAGCTGAATCCTTTTTTATTTACCACCCTTTTTTTCTAAATGTTACAATATCACCATAATTATTTTAAACGTATTTCTTTCTGTTTGTTAATTTAAATTTTTATTGTTTGTGATTTCTTATGCTTTTATTTCTTCTTCTTCTTTATTTCTCTTTTCATACAATCAAAATCATATTGAGAATCAGAGATACACTATTACCGAAAAACAACTAATTCTGAATTGTTTAAAGATATAGGAGCATAAAATATTTTTCAAATTACACCTTTTTTATCACTTACCGAGTCTTCAGTATGCATTAGTCTGTATCAATCAGAGCGACCTAGTATACACGTAGCCAGGTAGTTATTCGATCACTTATTTCCCTAGCGGCAGGAGCTTTAGTAGGTATTATCGATGAGTGATGGTCTGACGTCCAGTGAAGCTTTCATTTATTTAACTTTGTGTTTCAACAAGAACATAAACTCAGTTCATTCGTCCATGCCACGTTCTACGGCGTAGCTGCTGCCGGAGTTTTGCTACACCGTAGCACGGAGATATAGTTTTAGGGTTCCGTACCCAAAGGGTGCCAAACGGGACCCATAACTAAGCCTCCACTGTCCGTCCGTCTGTTTCGGTGGTCTACAGCTTCAGACGTAATAGGTATAAAATTGAAATTTTCACAGAATACGTGTGTTGATAATAATGCCCGTGTGTGTCGGGCCACGTGCAATGTAGGGTTCCGTAGTTGCCCGGTACATATAAGTTGGTCTACTAATACAGACCGCGCCAAGCTTCTGGTCCCATACATTATAGGGGGCCAAGAGTTTGGCGCGACCTGTACTCGTAAACCTGTAAAGCCTACTTAGCTGTGATCATTTTCCTTTTAAATTCATCATATATACTTATATATTTGTTCACATTTCTATAAACAACCGTTTAGCCGGCAGGCGGGGACGGACGGACGCTACACTCTAACTAAAATTTTCAATTTAAAGCTTAATATTTCACCAACGGATCCCTAAATCGCAAAATAGTTTACACACACCCACAATGTTTTTAAACGACCTATCCAACGATACCCCACACTATGGGATAGACGAGAAAAAAAAATCATCCCCAGTTTACTTAAAGCATAAAAAAATTTTTTTTTCAATATTATTTTTCCATTTTGTCGGCGTGATTAATATTTATATCCATGCCAAATTACAGCTTTCTAGTATTGATAGTCTCTGCGCTAAGCCGCGGACAGACGGACATGGCGAAACTATCAGGGTTCCTTGTCGGACTACGGAACCCTAAAAAGTACATATTTTTGTCATCTTTATTTGTTTCAGCTCAAAGACGGTAATAGATACAAGTTTCAAATGTATTGTACATACTCTAAAGTATAAAACAACAATTAAAATTAGGGTTACGTATTCAGCGGATGCTGAATTGTTTTGTCAGACTTTAGCGAAGTATCTATATTGTTGTGTGAACGTTCTTAGGGTTCCATACCCGTATTTTGTAGTCGTTTGGAAACCGTTTGATTCATCAGGTTACTTATTTGACGTTTAGGGGACAAAGTTGTGTTGTTGACAGGGATCCTCTGATTAATTAGTTCATTGTCCGGTTTGAGCTTAATCTAGAAGAAGCTGTAGCCTCGTAGGATGAAAAATCACACAGGCTCTAAAATTTACGAGTGTGGGAAATAAGGTTGTTTGTTTCTTTACTGGTGTATTAACATTGACACGAACATAAAATTGGTCTTTGTGTGTGTGACGCGACTCGTGTTTTTATGTTAGCAATAAAAATTACTTTCTCGCGGCAGTTAATGAGGCCAAAATCGGAAACCGTCGGAAAGCTGTTCGTCTGTACGTCGTCGTGCTATAAATAAACGAGGAGTAGAATTCACCCAAGAAGCCTTGATGGACCTTAAAGAAACAGTTCTAGAGAAGAACACAGTGGGTTACTCTGATGAGTTAAATAGCGTGGTAAAGCTCTAATGATAGAATCAACTTACGGATAGACGATCAACTACTGAATGGATTTTTTTACTGTTTTTACTGTCATCTAGAGAATTTCTTGACAAAGGGGTGACTATTTTAGTCTTGAATTAATGAATAAACACTTTACAGCACAAAAAAATAATTGAAAATAGGTATAAACATAAAAAGAAGAGACAGAAGGCCAGGGTAGACTTATTCCTATAAGAAATTTTTTTCAGTCAACCTTTGAAAAACCATTTATTTTCAAAATCATTAAGTGTTCATGGAATCCGTTAAACTGTACAAATACAAATATGAGAAAAAGCGTGAGAGATTATAACAGCGCTCCGGCGAACGAAATGCGAGTTGCTGCTAAGTAATGAAAAAAACACATAAAGTGATACTTTTCATTCGGTTTAGCAGGCACTAAGATTTTTATGAGCGAATTAGCAACTTCATTCAAATTATCCATCTCTACCCCACTACTTTCTCAAGTATTTATTAAACAATTATATGAAGTTTTATTATTTTATAAAACTTTTTAATTTTTATGTTTTTGTCCCTAGATGATTTAAAAATAAAATAAAAGAACGCTAAAAACGTACTGTGTTGAAAATTGGATGCATGGGTTATATTGATCTTTGCCTATTCCAGGAGGGAAAAAAAATCATTTGGTCAAGTGCGAGTCGGAATCTCACGCAAAGGGCTCCGTACCACCACACACTATGGGTACGGAATCCTAAAAACATGGTAAATCACACTATCACACTAATATTATAAATGCGAAAGTTTGTGCGTGCGTGTTTGTGTGTGTGTGTGTGTGTTTGTGTGTGTGTGTGTGTTTTTGTGTGTGTGTGTGTGTTTGTGTGTGTGTGTGTGTGTGTGTGTGTGTGTGTGTGTGTGTGTGTATGTTTGTTACTCTTTCACGCTGAAACGGCTGGACGGATTTGGATGAAATTTAGAATGGATATAGCTTATACTCTAACATAACACATAGGCTACTTTTTATCCCGGAAAAAAGCATGTCGTTAAACCGAATAATACGCGGGCGGAGCCGTTGGCAAAAGCTAGTAATATTATAAATGCGAAATTTTGGATGGATGGATGGATGTATGTTTGTTACTCTTTCACGCCGTAACTACTGAACCGATTGGGCTGAAATTTTACATGAATGTAGTTCTAGACCTGGAATAGGACATAGGTTACTTTTTATCCCATAAATCAGTTCCCATGGGATGAAAATGTGGCTTCAAGTTTCTATAGAAAAGTGATTTGTCACCCTTTCACGGCGTTTCTTTCCCTTTCTTTTTTTCTACCAATTCAACCGATTGGGCTGAAACTTTGCACGAATAAAGTTCTAGATCTAAAATAGGACAAAAACTATTTTTTATTTCATAAATCAGTTCCCATCGAAAAGCTATTATATAAGACATACAAAATGGGAAACACAGAGCCGCATAACACACACGTTTCACCATTTATGTTTACTGTATGTAACAGTCTGAAAAATATTCATAGATTTTATAGGAGTACACAAAAACTAATTCAACGCGGGTAAAGCCGCGGGCAAAAGCTAGTGTTTTAATGACAAACAAACCAATTTCCATTTGTTCAAGAAAACCTTGAAAAACGATAATTTAAAAAGGATAAAAAAATGTTTGGCCTGTCATTTATTTGTTATTTTTATGTTAGTATTGTTCAGTTATGTTTTAACGGCGAGCATAAGTCATACCTATAATACATACCTAAGACTATAGATTGCCAACATTGTTCTAATACTTGTTTATGCTTTAGTTTCGAATTTATCGGGGAATTACGTTTTTTATAGGATAAGAACAGCCCTAATATCGTGAGACAGTAATATTATAGTGTCTAGTACTATAATGCCCACTTGGCAACTTGTTTTATGTCCTCGTATTCTTATAGTTTAACTATAAAAACGAGTATTCTGTATTATATCTACAAGATTACATCCCATTAAATTAACTGGACAGTAAAAACAGTACAACTTTTAGACTTAAGAGTAATTTGAAGTGATATTAGATTGAACATTTTGGAATCCCGAAACAGACACTCTGTAGACACGTATTCAGACAGATATGATTAGCTTCGCTTTATTATTGTGTAATGCTAAGCAACCTATAATTTAGTAATAACATTTGATAGATGATCGATTGTGTTTTATGTATCCTTTAACTAAAGTATCCTATTGTAAAAGAGCGTAATGTTTGAAACCACATATCGCGATGATTACGCTATTTTCTACCAGCCCTGTTGAAATTGGTTGAGATCGATCTGCCATCGTTTTATTATTCTAACTACCAGGCCATCGATCGATCAGATAATTAAAATTTCATCGCAAAAAACATTCTATGGTTACCCGAAAATCCTTGTAGACGTTTTGTAGTGAAAAAGTTCGGAGGTTCCGGAGAAGTCTGGCATTTTAGAATATAGTGGCCAACTTTTGATGGAATATTTATACATAGGTAACACTAAAAGTTTCCGGAACTGGCCACTTACATAAACAATATTTAAAAATTTATTGCAACATTTGAAAATAGAACTCTTTGGCTGTAGAATTCAGTTTGCTTCATCTGACTGTCTTTTGTTTTTACCTTGTGGCGCCATTTAAAAAATTGTGTGTCTGCATCAACATGGATTTAACTCGGGAAAATTTTCGTAGTATGATTTTCTACGATTTTAAGTGTAATTTGACAGCTCAACAGAGCATCGCTCGGCTTGAAACAGCTTTTGGCAATGAAGCACCATGCAAGACGACTGTTTATAGCTGGTTTGCAGAATTCAAGCGTGGTCGTATCAATCTCAGTGACGAATCTCGCGATGGTCGGCCGTCCACCGCTGTGACCAACAAAAACATCGATGCTGTGCGCCGTATGATTGAAACAGACAGGCATGTGACCTACCATGAAATTCGCGCATCCTTAGAAATAGGCATGAGTCAAATACAATCAATCCTACACAAACATTTGGGTGTGAGAAAGCTGTCCTCGCGGTGGATCCCACACAACTTGACCGAGGCTCAAAAAACGGACCGCGTCACTTGGTGCAGTGCCATGCTTACCAGATTCAACGAAGGTGCGTCAAATTTGGTGTGGGACATAGTAACAGGTGACGAAACATGGATTTATTGCTACGATCCCAAAACAAAGCAGCAATCGAGCGTATGGGTCTTTCAAGATGAGCCGAAACCAACCAAAGTGGCGCGCGTGAAAAGTGCATCTAAGCGGATGATTGCTTCTTTTTTTAATAAAACTGGACACGTGGCTACTGTTGCTTTAGAGAATCTTCGTACCGTGAATAGTGACTGGTACACGACCATTTGTTTGCCGGAAGTTATTGACGAACTCCGTAAAAATAACCGTAAACGCCGTATCATCCTGCACCACGACAATGCTAGTTCTCACACGGCCAGACAGACAAACGACTTTTTGAAGACGAAAAATGTAGAACTCATGAGTCATCCTGCATACAGTCCCGACCTGGCACCTTGTGACTTTTTTCTGTTCCCAAAAATTAAGAACCAATTACGCGGTCAACGATTTTCATCACCAGAAGAGGCTGTCGAGGAGTATGAAAAACACGTTTCAGAGGTCACCACAGGGGAGTGGCACAAAAGTTTTCAAAACTGGTTTGATCGAATAAAAAAGTGTATAGACGCCAAGGGAGATTATTTTGAAAAACAATAAATTGATTTTGTACCTTTAATAGTATTTTTTCATATTCATTCCGGAAACTTATAGTGCGTCCCACGTATGTTTAATTGTTTCGATTTCATCAGAGAAATAAGTTTTACTATAATACCCATCCGGTCAGGAAGTCTTGTGTGTAATAATAAAATAGATTTTGTCCTACTGATTGGCTAAACAATGACGTCACCGTTATATGTAAATTATCATAATGTGTACGTAGGTATTTAACACAATTTTCATCTGCTAACTACCCTCGGCATCGACACAACAACAGTTAAAGATAAGCGCACACAACCACGCGACACTAGGCCAACATTAGCTGTAATATGCGGCGCGGCGGCGACCTCTCTTTAGTTTACACACATCGGCATTCAGCACGCGATCTCACTTTCGTGTTGCGGGTGTCAACTAACGAATTGAAGTGATGGACGAACTGAAGTTGCTGACCGTGGTCTGTGGCTTTGACCACTAATGTTAATCTATAAATATAAGCGAAGTGCCACTCAATCGCTCATCACGACCTCTCCGAAATTATGAAGTCAACAAACTCGAAGCTTAGCGGGAAGTTTTCTTTATTTGTAAGATGGGTTCGAGTCACGGCCCGTATCTAACTTCAATATCTATCACTATAGCCATCAAAGGTGCAATAGGTATCAATGTACATAGGTACCTAACCAAAATTGTTGAGGTCTTCTAAACTAAGTGCCTCAAAGATAATAACAGATCTAAAAACTTTGTTCCTCGATAAAATTGGTTTTCTCAACCATAATGGTATAATTATTACCATTATTATAATTATTAAACAATCTGACGTAAAGACCGTTGTTGCACTAATAGGATAGATATTAAAATAAAATAATATTATCCATTTCCCAAAAAAATATATATTTTTGAACAACTAAACTAGAGCCAACGAGAGATGGCACCTATTACGTTTAAATGCCTACCAAGTTTATATATAATTGTTTATGGGTAAGTGTCACTAAAATAATGTTGCTGGCAGCGAAAAGTAACGTACTACTCGTTTCGATCATCATTTTTCGATTTTAAAAGACTTTATAGCAAAAGTTTCAAATTTTTTCAAAACTCAGTGATCATGAGGAATGTTAGTGGCTGAATTGTAAACAATAAATAACGGGTTCTATTCTCTTTAATCGTACGGCTCCGTCTGTTTACAAACTATATCTTTTTATAATAAAAAAAATGTAAACCAGTTTTCTATATTTTATGGCTGCTTTGTTAATGTAAGCAAACGTACATTTGCCATTTGTATTATTATGATGCATGTTGTATGACGTCTCAAATAAATCGATATTTTATTTGCTCAAGTCGCTAGTCGCACTTGATTTTTATTTTTGCCGAAATTAAAATGCACCCCATCACTAAACGCAGCTGTCATAGGTGCCATCTCTCGTTGTCCCTTCTATAGTAAAGTTTTTTCTTTAATATTACATTACATGTAACGTTAAAAACAACTCAGTAGAATTCACATGAGTGTGTAACTGCAAAGAGAACAATCACCCAAGACTTTCCCTGATAATGAGCAATGTGAACACGTGTCCGCCGGTCACCGCTGCCCCCATTGTCCGTTATCTACAGTTCCACACGCAACCTGACCACAATCTGGCGCACGTGGGGCTCGACGATCGTCATCGTCAGCGGTTTGTACACAATGACCAAATGTACGACCTACATGACAGGGTACGTCTACATGATCTACTACAAACTGCACTAGGTATTCTTGTGGATCTAGAGTCAGTCACTGGACAAACGAGTATGTTATGTCTGTATGTTGGACACAATGACGGACCCCATTCATGTCGGTGTGGTCTTCTTGGACAACTTCATTCAACAATCACCCTTACTTTGTAATGTAGCACGTCACATCCTTACCCACAACGTGCAGTAGGCGAGTGTTCCCACTCCGCAACCGAACGCAATCAATCATCCCACTCACACTCGGACAGAATATAGGCACAGATATACATTACGATACGAAGCTCGAAGCATGTCGTTCAAGGGAGAAAAGTATAAGTCCTCGTTTTGAAACTAATTGAAACCGGGCCCTTATACTGTTTATATAAGTAGAGGGTACTCAAACAGTAATACACAATTTCCGGGCTAACACATGGCAGGCTTCAACGCTCCAGAGACTTCCCACAGCTGACATTATTTCAGGGCCTTATTTTCCTTTATTTATCAGATAAAAGACCATTTCCGATAGAATAAAACATCTGCGAAAACTTCCGGCTTTTCTTCCTTCCCAGTTAAGGAAGAAATCGTAGGTGCCTACATAAAGCAATGACTAGTTCGGATGTCAAAAGGGCAATAACAATAACTGATCCACAGTATAGGTTTGTTAAACTAGGCGGTGTCCTTGAAATCAATACCTACGGCCGCTCGGCGCCTAAACACGCCCTAGGGCTGCCAAATGACTGTTTACGTATTTGATAATGCTATATGATTATTATAAAAGTTGTATTTAAGCAACCATATAATGCACAACATACTCTGTAATTTCTTTAATGTTAAGAGACTGTGGGTACGTAACTGCGGTGCAACCGCGACTGTCGTAAACCGAATTGTACCGAGTTTTGGAGGGTTTCGTTTTGGCCCGTTTTAACGGAGATAGAATACTGTTACTTTATTATATTAAGACTGAACCATGCAGCGCCACTATAAAAGCACTGAAAATATCATAAAAGGGTCAAAACTGGTCATAAAATTAAGATCAAATATAAAGTAGAATTTACACAAGAATGCCTAAAATACAACAATCATACAAGCTTTTTAGATCAGAATTTGAAAGTAGAAAAAGCTCTTTGAACGTGGTTCTTGAATAACTTCCCTTGTGATTCTCGAGCATCGTTAAGTGATACATAACATAAGAAATGATTTAATTTATTGACCAATCACCCAAATAAGTTGTGCCTAAAAAGATAGGTATATAGGACAATAAAGTAGTAGGTAATAAGTGTATATTTTGTTTGTAAGTATTCACATTTAAACATAATCATATGCTGTTGTTATTCCAAATAAAAAATATTTAAAACAATTGTCTACGTAATAAAGTTGATCCGAGGGCTTTAATTTTAGTTTTAATGCTGTCAAAACATGAAATTTTCCAAAGTAATAATAATACAGCTTATGTTGTTGTAGGTGGTAGAGCTGATGCCGGGCTCGACTGTGGAGGTACCACCATCTTACTCGCAAATCCTCCCGAAGTTGTTCGGGGAGAGTAAGAGAACAGCTCTCAGGCAAAAAAACCAGGCGGCCCACCATTGCCTGGGACCGATGGATGGCGGTATATCCATCCCCAATTGCCGGGCGTTATATAAAGCAGACTGGTGACGGGCATCGGCGTCACTGGTGCAAGGGGTTTGGCACCGCGCTCACCAACCCGCCTGCCCAGCGTGTGTGAGTATGGGCAATTCTTCCAGGAGGACTGCCAAGAGTGGCGAAATCCTGAAAAGGCCTATGTCCAGCAGTGGACGAAACAGGCTGATGGATGGATGGATGTTGTTAACACTAAAGAACTATTTTGGAATAATAGTAGATTGTTGCATCGAGCAGAAAGTCACTTTTGCGAGGTTCATGATCTGCTTTTCTTTCAACTTCCAAATAAAGAACTAAAGTTTATCCCAAAAATATTTATTTAGAAAAATGAATAGTTACGTTCGTACTGATATTAAATGTTATTCGATAACTCACTTCACCCGTTTTTCGGCTTTCTAAGTGATGAAGTACTCATAGATTTTCAAATATTTATCATTGGATTTTGGAGGCAAAAGATTATCTATTACTTCATTTGCCACATTTTTTATTTTTTCAGGTGTTAATATGTCGTCACTTTCGCTACTAAAATCCATTTTCAAGAAACACAATCAAATTCTCACAAAATATTTATTGCGTAAATTCGCGCCTATTGATCAAGATTTTTTTTGTATTTTTATGGTTTTACGTCTATTTAGCCAGTTTTATTTATTTTAATTTGTTTGCGGGAATAAAAATAGCGCTGATTGGCCTATGACTTATTATCGGCGCACCATTGGGCATTTCAAAACTATAGGTAGTTTTCTATTTTTCTATACCTATCAAGACTATCAACCAAATCGTTTGCTTATAAAACCACTCGAGAAGTTAGTACTCGATTATGAAAAATACTGGCACGCTAGCTCTAGTTTTTTGTTTGTTTATGGTTTACGTTTTCATTCAGCCAGTTTTCTTTATTTTAAATTGTTTACGAAAATAAAAATAGCGCTGATTGGCCTATGGCTTATTATCGGCCCGCTGATAGGGTAATTTAAAACTAGTTTTTTTATGTATGGGTGACTTGTGATTTGCAGCTTTAGAGTCAGCACCAGCACTGAAGTCCTTTGGATTAAGGCATTTTGGTTCACATTCCAGAGACAATAAATATTGACGCGGGAATTCAGTGGTGGCGCGGCAGTAAAGTATGTATGTAAATCCATTATTGCATTGTTTTCAGGGCAATAATGGATTTTCGTACATACTTTTCTGCATTATATTGCTCTGGAGCAGAAAAGTGCCGTTTTGTGCACACTATTTAGGCTAGTAATGCCCAAATTAAAGCAAAGTTGGGAGAAAATAAAATTTAGTTTTGACACCACTAAAACTAAAGCCTTCAGAATCGGCTAGTAGTTTGGCCCGCCATGGGGCCGAAGTTAGTCAAAATAATTATAAATTCGATGACATACTATAACAGGACATATAGGTAGATATCTATTTTAAGTAAAAAAACTAGTGAGAGTACATAATGAACACTATCTATCTATTACTATTGCGGGGCCCTGAAATTAGAATTCACTAAATAGTGATGTCAATAAAAATGAACAATAGGCGAAGATAGTGCATTGAAAATTCAAATAGCAATTTTTCCACAAAGAGAAATCTGGATGCTGGATCCGCTAACGGCGCGGCGGCTGCGGCAGTGGCGGCGGAGCTGTGAATTAACAAAACCGACGTTGGCTTCAAGCCAATTATTCAACTGATAGTGGACCCGCCAATAACTGCCGGAGATACGCGTTCTCTGTCACTGCACACTGTATTTACTCTATCGGATCCCCATGCTAGGATGTTTTATGCGCTAAAATCCAAAAATATTTTGGAAGTTCGGGTAATAATGATACAACAAAATTCGCAGGCTGTAGCCAAGTGTCGTGTCAAGTATCGCGCTACAGGCTGGTCTACGGTCGTAGACCCCTCTACGAACGGTGCTACGACAAGCGCCTGATTTAGACGTTCTCTCGTCATGCACGGCGAGAAGGTTTACCTATCACGTTGGGACCTAACAATCATGTCCACGTCCAGTGACTGGCCCTCGGAACGAATATGTCGTGCTGATATATGATGCATGATCGTGTAACATAAACAAACAGAGCTTGTGTTAAATTGTCGGTACGTATAGTACAAATGTGTTGAATTTTTGCATCTGAAAATAAGTTCAAGTACATGTATTTATAATAAAATATTTTGTGTGTCATTAACTTTGTATATACAGTTTTGAATATCACGAACAACACGCAACTACTATCAGTTAAATGAAAATTGCGTGTTTCTATCATAACATGCGTGAACACAAGATATAAATAACAAAAAAATGTAATATATTGTTTCATATTGCAGTAAATATAAACAGAAATGCCATTAAACTAATAAATACGAGTTCAGCTTAAAAAATCAATAGAATAAAAATGTTTCTCTACTCGTTAACATACAATCAGAGTTTCAAATCTAGAGTGGCGTGCTGACATTAACGCCAGTATTTCACAGCTTTTCTATTAAATTGTCATTTTATTGATTTGTAAATATACTTGCCACCACTGCGCCTGATAGGGCTTCAATTGAAGCAAATTCACCTAGAACGTACCTACCTATATTTACTCTTGTTGTAAAGGAATTTGGGTTATCAACATCAAGGTTCCACAGCTGTACAGATGATGAACGAAAATTTGAATCGTTGCGTTCGAGTTGTCGATATTACCTTGGATGAGAATGGGCGTAGAGAGTGACCCATCCTAATAGGGTGGCTCTTATGACCTCACCGAGTGGGACAGCGCTAGTGACCTTAAATCGCTAAAGACTCCAGCCTTCAGGGCATAGGGTGACCATATTTATTGAGATAACAAATATTCCGCCTCTATGTTGGGTTCGTTAGTTATAAAACTGAAGTTTCCAACTGTAATTATTAATGACTTATTATATTTCTACGACGGAGGCCTCCCATGACAAACACCATTACATTCCTTAGAACTTAATAGACATTGTTAAGCTGATTTATTTGATCCTGCTATGGGTCATAAAACCACAAACCCATTAAAATAATATATATAGGGTACAAAATTGCCATAAGCGTTCCTAGCATGGGCTGACCTATTAATATTAACTCAAATCCATTTACTTATTTAATTTGTAATTCGAAATGTATCATGTTATGTTATTTATTTATGAATAAAAAACTATAAGCAAAAGTAAATTATTTATTTGATTGTTTTTAAAGGAAAATAGAAGACCAAAGTTACTGAGTTACTATAACAATTGATTCAAATAAAACTGTTCTTGAGGATGAAGATGACTTTACAAAAACTGATAAACAGTTCCATCTTGCAATTAAAACCCAAAAACTGTTGAACTTTGTTTGCAGTTTTATATAATGGTAAAATAAAACGCGTGTGAAAATTGATTGTATACAACCAGTTTGAATGTTGCAGTTAAACCTGCATGCCCTAGAAAGAGTCTATTTGTGCCCGAGGTACGGCGAAAGGGGTCATCACATCACCTATCGCATTGAGTAGGACGTTCAAATCATATGTCAAGTACAGGTGCAGCTGCAGACTAT